>CM061142.1:264625910-265225910 GCA_030789695.1 Scilla litardierei | reverse complement strand
AATTGCAACAAGCAATAGGCCTGTAATCACCAAGAGACGAGGCATTAGAATTTTTTGGGACAAGAGTGATGAAGGTATGGTTCACCTGTTTGAGTAAGGAGGCTGATTTGAAAAATGATTGCATAGCGTCAACAATATCAGGGCCAATAAGAAGCCAATTCTGTTGGAAAAATAATCCATTAAACCCATCAGGGCCAGGAGCCTTGGATGGCCCAATTTGGAAGACCGCCTCTTTAATTTCTTCAGCAGAAACTCTTCTTTCAAGCCACCTAGCCGTTTCTTCTTTGAGCTTCTTTTTAGGAACCAGTTTAGGGAAAACATTCCAGTAGTGGTTTTGGTTGTACAGCATCTCATAGAAATTAACAGCCTCTGATTTAATATCCTCATAAGATTTACTCCTCACTCCATGCACATCAACCAGGTGAGATAAATTATTCTTACTTTGTCTTGCCCTCATAGAATTGTAGAAGAAACTGTTATTTCTATCCCCCAGATCCAACCAATCCTGCCTACTCTTCTGGCAGAGCATTTCCTCTTCCATATCAAGTAAATTAGCGAGCTCATTAGATAGTTGATGTTCTCTCTCCTGAATCTCTTGGCTAAAGTGAATTTCGGATTGGTTTCTTACAGCTTCAAGATTACGTCTGCAGGTATGAATGGAGTCCATAGCATGATGTTCCCTGGCCCATCTTCTAAGCTCCCTTTTTAATTGCCGCATTTTCATAACCAGGCGAAACATAGGGGTACCACCATAGAAAGTAGGCCAATTTGAATCCAGGATATCCTTAAAACCTGGTAAATGAGTCCAGTGATTGAAAAATTTGAAGGGCTTTGGGTCAGTAATTACCTGGTGGTGAAGATTGATAACCATAGGAGAGTGATCACTGGTGTGGGGGTATAAATATTCCAAGAAGGAGTCAGGGAGTTTGTCAATCCAGTATCCATTACATAGTACTCGATCCAATTGTGCCGCAATGCGTGCCATTCACAATCTCTTATTGCACCAACTGAGGCGATTTCTAGTACATTTAAGTTCACACAATCTACAGTCAGTTAGGGAGTTGTTGAAATCAGAAAGTTTGCTAGTTTCTACCTTGCGGCCACCAATTTTGTCTTTAGCATATAAGATGCAATTAAAGTCCCCTTCCACAAGTCAAGCTTTAGTGCCCAAAATTGCCGCATCCCCCTTTAGCAGGTCCCAAAGATTCTTCCTTTCATGTAATAGGTTACTTCCATACACTGCCGTGAGTGCGAACTCAAAACCCCCAACATTCTGACAGCTTAATGAAATGTGTTGCATAGACGAAGAGATGACTCCAGCTTGCCACACAACAGGGTCAAGACCAGCTACAATACGCCCTCCTGGATGATTGTGAAAATTATCCATAATAATCCACCCCCTAGGAATGCAAGATTTGGTCTTCACTGTCGCAGAATTTAACTTAGTCTCCAAAAGAACAATGACCGAAGGGTTAATCTTCTTAATTCTATCCCTGAGGTCCCTACGCCTCACCAAATTATTTAGGCCCCGTGTATTCCAAATTAGGATACACATCAGTAAACAATAAAAAATTTTCAAGAGCAGAACTAGAACTCTACTTCAGTCTGCTACTACACCGGGCCGGAGTGGAGATGCCCTGCTTCTTTCGCTTTGTGGACTCAATATCATTAAGTAACTCGGCATGTTCAGAAAGCCAATCAGGATTGTCATACAGTGGAATTTCAGGGAGAGTATCAGCATGAGAATCCGATACGGCATCACAAGTTTCAGCTTGGATAACAGCATGAGTGACGGGGATTTTATCAGTAGGGAGGACATCATCGTTTACTGGACAGAGGAGATCCAATTGGAGTGAAAAAGCCTCAGGAATGACAGCAGACTCCATTAAGGAAGGGGGGACGTCAGCCTCATGAATAATATCCCCTACAGCCGTATTATTCCCAAGTCCGGGCTTAATAGCTCCCAGGGCGGTTTTTCTTGAAGAAAGAATACGAACAAGCTTCAGGACTTTGACAAAACTAATGAGATGAGAGCCGGCCCTCAAAGCCGTGGTCTTCAAAGTGTTTGCTGCTATAACATGTTCAAGTCCTGCAGTCCCCTTCAAGGCTAGGCCAGCAACAGTCATTTTAGGAGAGGCTAGGTCATCATCAGGTTTCCCCAAAGTAGAGCTTTGCCCAGGATCATAGTCATGGCCAGGACAAATGTCAATACCCTTACCTTTGTCACGTAGGGGACATTGCAAGTCAGAGTGACCAAAGCAGACGCATTTACTACATCGGGGTGGTTCCGCCTCATACTTCGCATCAAAATCCAGCAAAGCCCCATCGTCAAGTTCAACCTCCACGACCTTCGGAAGTGGCCTCTTAGCATCAACCTCAACCAAACATCTAGCATAGGAAATCCTCTCCAAATTTGCAGTAGATCGATCCAGGCACAAGGGAGTTCCGACAACAGAAGCAATGATGTTGAGAATCTCCAAATTCCATATATTAACAGGGACCCCATGCAATTGTAACCAGACGGGTACTGATGTAAGAATGTCCTTGTCATGCCGAATATTACGGTTCTATAATTTAAGCACAACCAGCCGCCCGTCGAAGAGCCAAGGACCCCCGTGGAGGATCCTATTGCATTCATCCATGCTCTCAAATTTAAAGTAGAAAAAACCATTATCCTTGCTGAAGATTCGAACTCTCTTTTTGGTCTTCCATAGCCTCTCCACCCAAGAGAGCATCTGCCCATACATAGGAGTATCCCCCAAAACATACCCAACTAGAGTAGATTTCCAGTTCGCAGCACACTTCTCCAGAAGTGAATCTGGAACCCTGGCAACACAAGAGCCATCCTGTCTGATTGCGGGGAGTACAAACTTCATACCAATGGATTCACCATATGTGCGCTTGTTAGAGCACACATCAGACCAACTCCTCTTAGCAGCAGACGGGTTAATAGAAATAGGTTGGCAATTTAGCATCGGTCTGTGAGGCAAAAAGTCGAGCACCTTAGCTGCTTTCTTCATGTTAGCGACACCTGATCTGTTTGGACCGTAGGGCCCCCTCCCCCGTGATGGAAAACCAATACCGCGACTGAGTTTCGCCTCCTTCCACCGGGTAACAAGATGCCAACCCGCCGCTTCATCAGCTAGATCCGAGGAAGATGCCAACCCGCTGCTTGGAATCCTAGAGTAGCCCCTAGCGCCAGGAACCTGAACACCGGGAGCCCGATCTGAAGGAGGCCGATCACCGGGAGCCCGATCTGAAGGAGGCCGATCACCAGGAGCCCGATCTGAAGGGGCCCGATCGCCCGGAGCCCTAGGACGAATGACAGGAGCCCGATCTACAGGAGACCGAATGCCAGGAGTTCGATCAACCGGAGCCCGATCGCCAGGGGCTATAAGACGATCGCCAGGAGCCCTAGGAAGATCGCCCAGGTCGACATGGTCACCACTCTGAAAAACACTCATCTCACCTTAGAGAGAGAGAGAGAGAGAGAGAGAGAGAGATATATATATATATATATATATATATATATATATATCCCCCTACCTTTTCGTTATTGTCATGGAAGCATTCTCTATTCTGGTTGATAAAGCAATCATCGACCGAAAAATCATCCCTATGAGGCGTTCAGGTTCAATTTCTCACCTCTTATTTGCCGACGATCTATTGGTGTTTTGTCGTGCAAATAAAACTTCATTCACTGGCATCAAAAACCTGTTGGATGAATTCTCCAAATATACTGGCCTTCACGTCAACTGGTATAAGAGCGCTGGTTAATTTAGCAAAGGGGCTAAACAAAAAGATATCCTCTCTGATATGTTGGGAATCAAGACTGTTTCCTCTATTACAACTTATCTGGGCCTACCATTGTCGCTGAAGTATCCTACTACCCCAAATTATAAGAAGCTAGTGGATAAATGCAAGAAGAAGATGAATGGCTGACTTCTTCGGCGCTTTCCATATCTGGGCGAATTGAGCTCGTCAGATCAGTTATCCACGGTATGGTTGCATTTTGAATGCAAGTTTTTCACCTACCTGCAAATGTTCTCAGGGCTATCTCGATGGCATGTAGAAAATTCATCCTTGGAAATTCTAAGGCTTGGGCTTGGGATGATTTATGTAAGCCTAAATCTGAAGGTGGAGTAGGAATTTGTATGTTGGAGGAGCTGAACGCTGGCGCGGGTGTTAGACAGACCTGGAGATTCTTAACAGCTGATTGCTTATGGGCGAAGCTGATGACGAGTAGATACGGCCAGCCGGGGGGGGGGGGGTTCGGCCAATACATCACTTTATTCTTCGGGTTCTTGGAAGAGGCTACTCAAATGCCGGCTTGTGTCTCAACTGCTGATAAAGCGGGCGATGCGCAACGGTAGATCGACAAAATTCTGGCTCGATGCATGGCTAGATGACAGGCCCCTACGTGAAACATATGTTGTGCCGCCTGGGGCTGATCATGCCTAAGTTGCGGATTATTGGGGACAGCAAGGCTGGAGTCTGGATCCGGCTATTGACCATGTTAGGCATCTGTTGAGAGGTATCTCTTTAAAGCCTGGTGTAGATGGTTGGGCATGGCTACCGGGAGAGTCTTTTTGTTTCAAACAGGCTTGGGATGGCCTCCGCAGAAAGCGCCCTGCATTCCCAGAGCACAAGCTGGTCTGGTATCCTAATTATATTCCTAAGATGTCTTTGACCCTCCTTAGAGCTATGAGGGGGAAATTGCTAACCAGGGACAAGATCGCCAGATGGGGAACTAATATCTCTGCATCTTTTGACTGCGTTTTATGTGCTGATAATGAGGTAGAAACGGTGGAGCACTTATTTTTTAAATGCAACTATTCTAGTTACATTTTGCGCAGGGCCCTGCTAAAATTAAAGGCACCAACTCACAGTCCTCCGTCTCTACTAGAAGTTGGCAAGTTATTCATGGCAAGATTTACTAGTAAGGGTTGTTGGAGTATTCTGGCTAGAACTTGCCTCACGGCAATGGTGTGGCATATCTGGCGGGAGAGGAACAGAAGGATTTTTGAAGATGTTAAGAAAGAAAAAGTGACCCGGTTTGAAGAAATGGCTGCTGATGTTTGGGTTGCTTTATACAATCAGGACCCTTCCACGGCTGATGAGATAGAAGTGTTCGATAGCTGGGGTTTCAAGGGTAATGGCTAGGGGGATGTGATAGGACCATATTTTTTGGTTGGGAATTGTCTTGTTTGTTGCACTTGTAATTTGTGATTGTTGTTTGGGGTTCTTGCATGTGGTAGAACTAGTAGTCGGGAGTGACGACGCTTGTGCCATATCCTCTCTCTAGTAGGAATATTGTCCATATAAGACCCATGTGTACCTTTTACTGATATAAATAAAACTATACACTTACCTTTCATATATATATATATATATACTAGTCATAACCCGTGCCCGCGGGCACGGTTCATTTAAGATTTTCCCTTGCGAAATCTTTGTTCCCCGAAATTTTTTTTTCAAAGCCAAAATTTAAAAGAAAAACAAATTATCTTACAATATTTAGCGGCACAGGCGCCTTCGACGTGGGTGCCTTCGGGGCGGAACAACAAATTCAGCGCTTGCGCCTTCGACACAGAACACCAAATTCGACGTGGATGCCTTCGGCGCAGAACACCAAATTCGACGTAAAACAACAATTTCGACGCAGGTGCCTTAGGCGCGGAACAACAAATCAGCGTTAAAAAATGGTGCGGGCGCCTTCGGCGCGGAACAACAAATTCAGCGCATGCGCCTTCGACACAGAAAACCAAATTCGACGTGGGTGCCTTCGGCACAGAACAACAAATTCGACGTAAAACAACAATTTCGGCGCGGGTGCCTTAGGCGCGGAACAACAAATTCAGCGCATGCGCCTTCGGCACAGAAAACCAAATTCGACGTGGGTGCCTTCGGCGCAGAACAACAAATTCGACGTAAAACAACGATTTCGGCGCGGGTGCCTTAAGCGCGGAACAACAAATCAGCGTTAAAAAATTTAGCGGGCTCCTTCAGCGCGGGCGCGGCTTCATATACGTATAATCCGTGCCCGTGGGACACTGTTCATTTAAAAATCTTGGACCCACTAATTTTAAACAAACATCAATAATTATTAGTTTCCCCTGAAATATCAGCAGATGGGATCGAAATTTTACAGGGTTTTGCAACACGGATCAATGAGTTGGCAGCATTCTCCAGCATTCATTCTCCCACAGCTCGCGTTCATTCCCAAGATGAGATTGTGTGTGTCCACAACATTTTTTTTTCATAACTAATATTAAAAAGGCAATTCCTAATTTCAATGTTTTTGTGTATTCCCAACAAATTCTCTTCAACCCAAAAATTTCCCTCCAAAACTTGATGTGACATTGCCACATAGGACAAATTCAAAATCTGCCCTTAATTGTAATATAGATATCCAAATTCTCTTATCCAACTTCTCATGTCCAAATTCTCTTATCCAAATTCTCTTGATAACATCCCTCTTTTATATAATAGATATCCAAATTCTCAAATCCAATTTCTCATGTCCAATTTCTCTTATCCAATTTTTCTTGATAACATCCCTCTTTTATATAATAGATATCCAAATTCTCTTATCCAATTTCTCATGTCCAAATTCTCGTATACAATTTCTCTTGATAACATCCCTCTTTTATATAATAGATATCCAAATTCTCAAATCCAATTTCTCTTAATAACATCCCTTTTTATATAATAGATATCCAAGTTCTCTTATCCAATTTCCCATGTCCAAATTCTCTTATCCAATTTCTTTTGATAACATCCCTCTTTTATATAATAGATATCCAACTTCTCAAATCCAATTTCTCATGTCCAATTTCTCATATCCAATTTCTCTTGATAACATCCCTCTTTTATATAATATATATATATATATATATATATGAGAATAATGGGTATCATACGCCATATGAGAGGGTCTCTCATATTCCCTCTCACATAAAGGGGGCAAGTACAAGCCCACATGGGCTTGTACTTGTTGTACTTGCCCCCTTTATGTGAGAGGGAATATGAGAGACCCTCTCATATGGCGTATGATACCCATTATTCTATATATATATATAGGGATTAATGGATATCATACGCCATATGAGAGCTTCTCTCATACGCACTCTCACATAAAGCACCCAAGTACAAGCCCACATGGGCTTGTACTTGGTTGTACTTGGGTGCTTTATGTGAGAGGGCGTATGAGAGAAGCTCTCATATGGCGTATGATAGCCATTATTCTCATATATATATCTATATTATAAAAGAGGGATGTTTTCAAGAGAAATTGGATAAGAGATATTGGACATGAGAAATTGGATAAGAGATATCTATATTATAAAAGAGGGATGTTATCAAGAAAATTGGATTCGAGATATTGGACAAGATAAATTGGATAAGAGATATCTATATTATAAAAGAGGGATGTTATCAAGAGAAATTGAATAAGAGATAATGGACAATAGAAATTGGATAAGAGTGATGTTATCAAGAGAAATTGGATAAGAGATATCTATATTACAAACGAGAGATGTTATCAAGAGAAATTCGATAAGAGATATTGGACAAGAGAAATTGGATAAGAGATATCTATTACATAAAAGACGGATGTTATCAAGAGAAATTGATAAGAGAATTTGGACATGAGAAATTGGATAAGAGAATTTGGATATCTATTATATAAAACAGTGAAATTGAATAAGAGAAAATATAAGAGATGAGATTTTGAGGGATAAAAGAGGAGGTGGGGAATTTTGCACATACAACCCCGGTTTTTGTATTTTTGCCTATGGACCCTCCCCACACACACACCCACACTTTTTTATTCTCACCCCTTCCAGCCATTTTTTTTCCAGTTCTATGAAGATTTTGAATCTTATCCTACTAGGACAAAGCTTTGTCCTACGTGGCAAGTTTGTCCTTGGTGGTAATGACAATTATGGGGGGACTTAAATTTTGGGGGAAAACTTAAATTTCGGGGGAAACTTGAAATTTTGTGGGAAAACTTGAAATTTGGGGGAACTTGAAATTTGTGGGGGAGAAAAACTCAGCCATTAAATAAACCGTGCCCTATATATCTATTCTATAAGATAGGGATGTTATCAAGAGAAATTGGATAAGAGAAATTGGACAAGAGAAATTGGATAAGAGATATCTATATTATAAAAGAGGGATGTTATCAAGAGAAATTGGATAAGAGATATTGGAAAAGAGAAATTGGATAAGAGATATTGGACAAGAGAAATTGGATAAGAGATATCTATATTATAAGAGAGGGATGTTATCAAGAGAAATTGGATAAGAGATATCTATATTATAAAAGAGGGATGTTATCAAGAGAAATTGGATAAAAGATATTGGAAAAGAGAAATTGTATAAGAGATATCTATATTATAAAAGAGGGATGTTATCAAGAGAAATTGGATAAAAGATATTGGAAAAGAGAAATTGGATAAGAGATATCTATATTATAAAAGAGGGATGTTATCAAGAGAAATTGGATAAGAGATATTGGACATGAGAAATTGGATAAGAGATATCTATATCATAAAATAGGGATGTTATCAAGAGATATTGGATAAGAGATATTGGACAAGAGATATTGGATAAGAGATATCTATATTATAAGAGAGGGATGTTATCAAGAGAGATTGGATAAGAGATATCTTTATTATAAAAGAGGGATGTTATCAAGAGAAATTGGATAAGAGATATCTATATTATAAAAGAGGGATGTTTTCAAGAGAAATTGGATAAGAGATATTGGACATGAGAAATTGGATAAGAGATATCTATATTATAAAAGAGGGATGTTATCAAGAGAAATTGTATTCGAGATATTGGACAAGATAAATTGGATAAGAGATATCTATATTATAAAAGAGGGATGTTATCAAGAGACATTGAATAAGAGATATTGGACAATAGAAATTGGATAAGAGTGATGTTATCAAGAGAAATTGGATACGAGATATCTATATTACAAACGAGAGATGTTATCAAGAGAAATTGGATACGAGATATCTATATTACAAACGAGAGATGTTATCAAGAGAAATTGGATAAGAGATATTGGACAAGAGAAATTGGATAAGAGATATCTATTATATAAAAGACGGATGTTATCAAGAGAAATTGATAAGAGAATTTGGACATGAGAAATTGGATAAGAGAATTTGGATATCTATTATATAAAACAGGGAAATTAAATAAGAGAAAATATAAGAGATGAGATTTTGAGGGATAAAAGAGGAGGTGGGGAATTTTGCACATACAACCCCGGTTTTTGTATTTTTGCCTATGGACCCTCCCCACACACACACCCACACTTTTTTATTCTCACCCCTTCCGGCCATTTTTTTTCCAGTTCTATGAAGATTTTGAATTTTATCCTACTAGGACAAAGCTTTTTCATACGTGGCAAGTTTGTCCTTGGTGGTAATGACAATTATGGGGGGACTTAAATTTTGGGGGAAAACTTAAATTTGGTGGGAAACTTGAAATTTTGTGGGAAAACTTGAAATTTGGGGAACTTGAAATTTGTGGGGGAGAAAAACTCAGCCATTAAATAAACCGTGCCCTATGGGCACATGTAATGACTAGTCTATATTATAAAAGAGGGATGTTATTAAGAGAAATTGGATAAGCGACATTGGAAAAGAGAAATTGGCTAAGAGATATCTATATTATAAAAGAGGGTTGTTATCAAGAGAAATTGGATAAGAGATATTGGACAAGAGAAATTGGATAAGAGATATCTATATTATAAGAGAGGGATGTTATCAAAGAAATTGGATAAGAGATATCTATATTGTAAAAGAGGGATGTTATCAAGAGAAATTGGATAAGCGATATTGGAAAAGAGAAATTGGATAAGAGATATCTATATTATAAAAGAGGGATGTTATCAAGAGAAATTGGATAAGCGATATTGGAAAAGAGAAATTGGATAAGAGATATCTATATTATAAAAGAGGGATGTTATCAAGAGAAATTGGATAAGAGATATTGGACATGAGAAATTGGATAAGAGATATCTCTATTATAAAAGAGGGATGTTATCAAGAGAAATTGGATAAGAGATATTGGACAAGAGAAATTGGATAAGAGATATCTATATTATAAGAGAGTGATGTTATCAAGAGAGATTGGATAAGAGATATCTATATTATAAAAGAGGGATGTTATCAAGAGAAATTGGATAAGAGATATTGGAAAAGAGAAATTGGATAAGAGATATCTATATTATAAAAGAGGGATGTTTTCAAGAGAAATTGGATAAGAGATATTGGAAAAGAGAAATTGGATAAGAGATATCTATATTATAAAAGAGGGATGTTATCAAGAGAAATTGGATTCGAGATATTGGACCAGATAAATTGGATAAGAGATATCTATATTATAAAAGAGGGATGTTATCAAGAGAAATTGAATAAGAGATAATGGACCATAGAAATTGGATAAGAGTGATGTTATCAAGAGAAATTGGATAAGAGATATCTATATTACAAACGAGAGATGTTATCAAGAGAAATTGGATAAGAGATATTGGACAAGAGAAATTGGATAAGAGATATCTATTACATAAAAGACGGATGTTATCAAGAGAAATTGATAAGAGAATTTGGACATGAGAAATTGGATAAGAGAATTTGGATATTTATTATATAAAACAGAAAATTGAATAAGAGAAAATATAAGAGATGAGATTTTGAGGGATAAAAGAGGAGGTGGGGAATTTTGCACATACAACCCCGGTTTTTGTATTTTTGCCTATGGACCCTCCCCACTCACACACCCACACTTTTTTATTATCACCCCTTCCGGACATTTTTTTCCAGTTCTATGAAGATTTTGAATCTTATCCTACTAGGACAAAGCTTTGTCCTACGTGGCAAGTTTGTCCTTGGTGGTAATGACAATTATGGGGGGACTTAAATTTTGGGGGAAAACTTAAATTTGGGGGGAAACTTGAAATTTTGTGGGAAAACTTGAAATTTGGGGGAACTTGAAATTTGTGGGGGAGAAAAACTCAGCCATTAAATAAACCGTGCCCTATGGGCACGGGTAATGACTAGTGTGTGTGTGTGTGTGTGTGTGTGTGTGTGTGTATATATATATATATATATATATGGGTAAAGGGATCATAAGGTGCCTCCTTAGATTCAATCTAAGGAGGCGCCCCCATTTCCTAACATCTCCCATATTCTTTTAAAATTTTTTCCATGGGTTTGTTGTTCACCTCATGAATGATCAACATACCAAATTTCAAGAGATTCTAATACTTTTTGAGCCCTCATCTACACCTTGCAACTTCATGGGGTTTTCA
The DNA here is from genome assembly GCA_030789695.1 of Scilla litardierei. Lineage (NCBI taxonomy): Eukaryota > Viridiplantae > Streptophyta > Magnoliopsida > Asparagales > Asparagaceae > Scilla > Scilla litardierei. Next base: position 265,214,575 of record CM061142.1, on the reverse strand, counting down.
GCACGTTTTCAGACCGTTGAAGTTGTAGCGTAAAAAGTATTGGAATACCTTGAAATTTTGTATATTGATCATCCATGATGCGAATAACAATTCCATGAAATTTTCTTTTGGAAAAAAATTGTGGAAAATGGAGGGAAATGGGGGCGCCTCCTTAGATTTAATCTAAGGAGGCACCATATATCCCTTTTTCCCTATATATATATATATATATATATTCGAATACTTCATGCTCAAAACAATCCTAGTCTGATATATGTTCAAATAGAAGATCATATGAGGATTCCATGGCAATGACCTACGTTCCACCATTGGTTAAAGAGTACGGCTCTTATACGAGTCGGGTGTTAGGTTCTATGATTCAAAGAGGCTCTGAAAGGTGGAAGAACACGTTGGTTGGATATGTACTGGGTGATGTCCCATACTATGGCCAAATAAAAGTGTGGGTGGATCGCTTGTGGAAGCTAAAAGGGGATACAAATATACAGCCGTGATAATGGTTTCTTTTACTTCAGATTTGAAAGTGAGGAGGATTGCGAGAGGATTCTGTACGGAGGACCATGGCTATTTGATGGTCGGTTAACAGTACTACAAAGGTGGAGTCCCACTCTTTGCCATGATAGGGACATTTTAACTTCGGTCCTTGTATGGGTGCAACTCCATGGCTTGCCTCTAGGTATGTGGACTCTAGAGATATTAAATGTGGTGGCCTCACTAATAGGAATGCCTCTTTGCCTGGATAGATCAACATCGAAATTAGAAAGGCGATCTTATGCTAGATGTCTTATGGAAGTGGATGATAAAAAACCTCTCCCTAAGTCTGTGGAAAGAGAACTGGATGATGGGGTTATCATTAAGATTGATACAAAATTTGAAGGGGGAGCCACCTCGATGTAGCCACTGTTTTTGCTTTGGTCATGCCGATACCCAATGCCCAGATATACTAAAGCTCTCTTCAATCCAAAATGAGAAACTACAGAATCCTGAATCAAATACGGGGAAGGAGCAAATGGGAAATAAATTTATTAGCCTGGAAGTGGGAGAGACCTCAGGTTCAGCGACTACAGGAGCTACTGATCCTAATACTGTCTCTAAAGAATCAATGGAAGTGGATGATTCAATGTCTGCTGATGAAATTGAAGAAATTTCAATTACAGTTCCTATTGCAACTAATGTAATGGAGGGGAGCATAAGTGCGGGCCAGGCAAATGAAATGCAACCTGTGGGAAAAATTGTTGGGGAGACTACATGAGGTATAATAGGCAACAACATGAGGTTGGGATTAAAGACAGTAGGGAATGTTACTGTTAGTGGAAAATTAGGTGATTCTCAGAGTGAGGCAACCTCAAATGATTACACTGTTCTAATATGGCCAATGCCATCTCTACTTGATGATTCTTATGATGATGAAATAGGCAGAATCCCAGATAACCTGACTATGGATAACCCTACTTGGGAAATGGAACAACTGAAACAGAAGGAAAAACTTTGAGGGTGTGCAGGAGACCTAAGCAAATCTATTTTACAAACTTTAGCAAGTGGGGGTACCCGAAAAAGCTCCAGAATTAACCAAGGAGGGGCAGGGAAACAAAACCAACCAATTTCTCAATGAGTATATTTATTTGGAATACACGCGGCCTCAATAATCAAATCAGATGTATAGATCTTCGGGAATGTATAAAGATGTTGAAGCCGTTTATCACTATTTTGTTAGAAACAAAACTGAAGTTAGATAAAGGGAGTTGGAGATCCTGCTTTTCTCCAAGTTGGTCCTTAGATGACAACTTTTCTCTGCACACTGGAGGGAGGATTTTAATTGGTTATGATGCAACTGCTTGGAGGTGTAAGGTAATATCTATCTCTTTTCGGCATATCACCTTTAATTGTCAGAACGAAGGAGGTCTGGCTACAAATCTTTTGTCCATTTATGCATCGAATATAAGATTGGAAAGGAATGTACTGTGGTCCCACTTGGAAGGGGAAGGAGCTAAGCTTTTTGGAGAACCATGGATTCTAAGGGGTGATTTTAACTGTGTACGATTTAATAATGAGAAGATGGGTGGACGCAGACTGGAAACCAAACTGCTGGAGGAATTCAACAACTGTTTTAGCAAAGGATCACTTCTGGAACTAAAAAGCGTTGGTAAATTGACGTGTGTGTATATTTTATATATTCAAGCACGTCTTCTTTGTGTTTTTCCGTTATTTTCCGCCGTCACGTATCCATTTTCTCGTGTTTTCTAGTTTTCTTTCACTTTTCCATGCTTTTGTGTGTTTACAGGAGATTGCCAGTGTAGGGGACACATAACGAAGATATCATAAGTCCCCGGAGAAACGGGAGGAGTCACTTGCGATCCAAGGGGCCAAACGACGAAGATTGCCATCTTTCAGCCCCCACCTGATCGGTTGGACACAGCCAACCGACCAGGTAATGCACGCGTGTCCGACCCGGACTGAAGCTGAAGCGAAGTGCAAGGTCGACTGACCGGTTCACCGACCGGTTCATCCAACAGAGTTCTCGGGAAATTGGAGCTGAATTCCAACCGATCGGGTGACCTTCACCCGATCGGTTCATCTGAAGATGAAAATCAACAAACAACGACCCGGTCACGCCACCCGCTCTCCTCAGTGCCCGGTTGAAGCTCATGAACCCCGATGGCCAAAGCGATTAAGTACTCACCCGATCGGTTGACATTTCAACCGATCGGGTGGGCCTGTTTTGGCAGTTTTGCTGGGTTTTCTGGACCCGAACCATTGGGGTTTTTGGGGGGCTTATAAATACATGTAAGGGCACGACTTGGAGAGGATTCTCTCCCATTTTTCAGCAACTTTTCTTCCCCTTTCTTGGGAGTTTTATGTTAGGTTAGATTAGGTTTTATCTTCCAATAAATCTTGTAAAGGATTGATCCAAACACGAGATAAGTATTTCTTTCTCTTGTTTTCCATTGTTTTGTATTGTATTTACTTTGCTTGATGGTGAACGTTTGTATGTCTTTTTTGTGGCTTGTTTTTATGTTCTTCACCATTGAGTAGTGTTTGATGAACCCTAATACGGGTTAGGGTAGGATTGATGCTTGGAAATTTACATTTGACTTGATTACATGGCATGTGTTCGATGGAATGTGTCAATGGGAATTTCTAGCAATCTGAGTCCAATTCGTATGGCAATACACTAGTTGTGTTGGAGATTGGGGTCTGGTGTCTTGTCTAGTTAAGATCCGCTTCGATGTATTGCTAGAAATTACATTCGACCTATTTGGCCATTAGGGTTACGCGGTGGCATTTTATTATCATTGGCGGGAGAAAGACCGCCTCTGACCATCGGGCCAAGGGGGAATAAACTTGGCAGTTGACTCCCTAGCCACAGCTCACGCCCCTAGCGTAGACATTGAGTCCTCGCGTTGGGGAACGCTTGAACGAAGTGTTGGGAGTTATCATTGTGGCCTTAATGATCCCAGTTGCGGTCGGTGTTAATGGACATGGGAATGCCCACCGTCTGAAACCGGGTAGACCTAGCGTACTGGGCATCGACCGGAATATCGAGCCCATGGACGCTAGGTACCACCTTTCGGGGCAATGTCTCACCCTGGGTCAAGTCAAATGCCAAGTGTCATGAGTGCTCTAGCCCGTGTTAGCGGGGATTCATTTCTTGTCTTTTTTATTTCTTTCTTTTATTTCTACACTTCCACTCATATAATCCACGTAGCTAGCACACAACCTAGGCGAGGCTAGTAGCCATTCAAGCCATCCACCTCCCTAAGTTCGATAATCCCGCACCCTACACTAACCGTGCACTTGCGGTAAAACGACACCGCGCCCAAACCGTAAACAGGGCGCCGGTCAAGTTTTTGGCGCCGTTGCCGGGAGGCGTTCGGTTTGATATTAGCTTAGCTTGGGTTCGTTAGACTACGCACACAAAAAAATACAATAACCAAGAAATTTTCCCCCCACCATTATATTATCTTTTTGTTATTTTTTTATACTATTGACGCTCCTCTCTAGTTTTCTTATTTTTGTTGTCCAGGTATCTTTGGTGTAACCATGTGGAGATCAAATTTCGATGCTCAGATGGGAGGATATGATCCTTATTCAGTTGTGGTTTATGAGACTTGTGGGATGGTAGGGCACATGTATTACGACTGCCCATTTACGCTTGAGAGCCTCCCCCTACACCAAGACCAAACATTTTTCCAAAACCTTAGCCCAAACACATCCCATCCATTTCCTCAACCTTATATCCCTCCACCAACACAAGAAGAATCAAGCCTCGTGTCTCTCCTCGAAAGTGCCATGTTTAACCAATGCCAACTATTACAAAACTTGATGGTACCAATCACCGATCCTACACCAAGGAGAGGGGATGAAGGAGAGGATATACCCACTTTCATGGTTGAGACCACCATCTCATCGGCCACCATGGACACATCTCAAGCCGATACCCCATTTTTCCAACATTACCACTTGGATGATGAAGCATTTTTTGATGATGATAGTGAGGATGGGGTGATTTCTATAGGATCTGTGGGAGAGACTTCTTGTATTGATTTGGATACCCCACATGAGTCCTATGAGAGCACTTAGGAGTTTATAGAGATTATGCATACCGGGGAGGAAGATGTGCGTGAGGACGAGGACACCACGACCACATACGAGGGGTCCGCTCTACATCCACCTCCACAGCCATCTCTGTCGCAGCTTCTTCCTTGGTCTATGGTCAACCACGAGGATGTCATTCAGGACATCGGGAAGATGGTGGAGTATGAGCATATCGTCGAGGAGAATGTGCATGAGGGCTTGGATATGATGGTCCACTCCATGGAGCCCGAGTCACATCTACCTTAACCGTCGCTCTCCACTTCTTCTGCGGCTGAGCATTTTCTTGAGCATATTGCCCCTATTCAGGGAGATTTTCATACTCACTGACGTGCGTATATATTTCATATATTCACGCACGTTTTCTTTCGTGTTTCTCCGTATTTTCCGCCGTCTTTTATTCGTTTTATCGTGTTTTCTCGTTTTCTTTCACTTTTCTTTGTTTCTCCATGTTTGCAGGAGATTGCCCGCGTAGGGGACGTTTAACGACGATATTTCAAGTCCCCGGAGCAACGGGAGGAGTCACGCATGACCCAGGAGGTCAAACGAAGATGATGGCATCATTTTATCCCCTCACCCGATCGGTTGGACTAAGTCAACCGATCGGGTGATGCACGCGTGTACCACCCGGTCTCGGCTGGAGCTCAAGTGGATGTCACCCGACCGGTTCACAGGCCGGTCCAACGGGGCCGATTCTCTGTCTTTTCAAGCCAAATTCCAACCGATCGGGTGACTTTCACCCGATCGGTTCATCTGTAGCTGATGCTGAGGAGCCGAGACACGGGCACCCAACCGACCCCTTCACCCGATGGCGCCAAGATCCAATCGGTCACCCCAAGAACTCAACCGACCTGTTCATATGACCGGGTGAAAATCCGCCGTTTTCTGTTTATTATTTGTAACGGATCACCCGATCGGTTGACTTGTCAACCGATCGGGTGATACGAGATCCTATAAATAGGACCCCTAGGGTTCCAGAAACGGGGAGCTGTTAGTTTTTACTGTTTTCTCCTATTTGTGACGGCTGTAATTACTTTTCTATTATAAGTTTTCAGATCTTTCTTAAACTTTAGTATTATCTTAATTGCTCTACTACCTTCTCATTCCTATCGTCTGATTATGATTTTAACGGTTCATTTTTGTTTAGATCGCTTTTTAATGAATATTTGTGAGTAGTTCCCAAATCTGGGATTTTGGCGGAAACCCCTTCGGGGACTCTTCCCGATGCATCCATAGGGTTAGGAAATAGAGAGGGATTAGGAATCTAACGGTTACGCGGGGTGTTTTATTGTCATCGGCGGGAAAAAGACCGCCTTTGACCGTTGGGCCAAGGGGGAATAAACTTGGCGGTTGACTCCCTAGCCATACCTCACACCCTTAGCGTAGACGCCGAATCCTAGCACGCGGAAGCGGCAGGATGAGACGTTGGGAGTTATCGTTGCGAGCTTAGTGCTCCCGGAATCGATCAGTGTTAATGGACACGGGAGTGCCCACTGATTGAACCCGGGAAGTCCGGTGTATCATCCTGGGCACCGACCGGAATATCGGGCCCATGGGATACCGGTACCACTTTCAGAGGCAACGTCTCACCATTAGACCCTAATTCCGATCGTCATCCTACCCGTAGGCCGTATCGGCGAGAGTCACTCGTTGGAGTGGAAACCAAAGTCCCAGGTTTATTTTCTTATTGTTCATATCTTGCATTCCTTTACCGTGACAACTCATCAACCGATCCGGGCTAGCTCGCCCACAGGGTGATTTCGGTCCTCCTTGACATAAGCACATCCTAGCCTCCCTGTGTTCGACCCCCAAGCCACACTACAACACCGTGCGCTTACGGTTACAAATATCTAAACCCTCACACGGGTCCCCCGGCCATTTGCGGCTCGCAAACCGGGGGCACGTCAAGTTTATGGCGCCGTTGCCGGGGAGGCAACGTGCTTGTTATTTTAGGATCTCTTGAACCCTAGTGTCTAGCTCTTGTCCCTACCTTGCGATAATTTTCGCACTCTACACTTTTCAATTTCACTTGGACATACTGTGGATAGTAATTGTATAGTGCTAATTGACTGAATCGCCGTGCTTCCATCGCAACTTTCAGTTCCCGTTTATGCAACCCGTGCTTTTGACGTGTTTGCCACTTGTGCAGTTCTCTCTCTCTCTCCTTTCGTATAAGATCCTGTCCCCACGGCGAGGATGTTGCATGCAGTTTCAGGAGACATCTGTGATCACTCTCACCATATCCACTGTTTGGCGCAGAGCTTAGCGGAATCCCTGAATACTTCGAATATACTATCCCTCCTGTCTGCCGCCGTGGAAAGTCAGAGGAGATATCAAGATACGCAGGAGCACCTAGCCACGGCAACTCTCTTTCCTCATGGTGAAGTGGCGTATATCGACAACCCTGGTCCCAAATTTAGTGAAGAAGAGTTGTCCGCGGAGTTTTGTCAGGAGAACCATCCGACCGGGTTTGTAGGCTACGCTGGACAGGAATCAATCTATTCCTTGCAGACTTCTATTGAGCGTCCCCGATCTTTGGACAATGAGGAAGCTAGAAAAAGTTGTGGGGGAACCATCGATGATTGAAACCTGTTTTCACCTAGAAGCCTTCTTCCTGGACAATTATTATGAGCATAAAAGAGACCAGGTGCCTTCCTCGATCGTTCCCACTGTACCTTGCAAAACTTTGCCATGCGGAACCGCGGCCGAGGATGAGGTTCCGGATGATGGCTTTCGAGAAATCCACGAAGAACTCCATTCCCTTGAGGATGCTCAGCTTGAGAAGTATGCGTTGGGGCCTCAAGAAGTTGAGATGAAAGAATTACCGCCGGGGCTAAAATATGAATATTTGGGGGCTGGCTCGACCCTTCCGGTCATAGTCAACTCTTCACTGCCCAAAGACCAAATGACCAAACTTCTTGGTGTTTTAAAAAGGTTTAAAGGAGTTTTCAGATAGGCAATTGAGGATTTAAAAGGGGTTAGCTTAGGCCTCTGCTCACACAGAATTCTGCTTGAAGATGAGCAAGCCTCCTCGATTGAGCCACAGCGGAGGCTAAATCCCATAATGATGGAGGTTGTAAAAAAGGAGATTGTTAGGCTTCTACATGCCGGTATTATATACCCTATCTCCGATAGTCGCTGGGTTAGTCTGGTGCACGTCGTACCCAAGAAAGGAGGAATGACGGTGGTTCGCAACGAGAAGAACGCGCTAATACCAACGAGGACCGTCACGGGGTACATGATGTGCATTGACTATAGAAAGCTGAACAAGGCTACAAGGAAGGATCATTACCCTCTCCCCTTTATTGACCAGATGCTCGAGAGACTGGCGAAGCATAATTATTTCTGTTTCATGGATGGGTATTCAGGATTTCTTCAGATCCCTATTCATAACGATGACCAGGAGAAGACGATTTTCACTTGCCCATTCGAGACATATGCCTATAGAAGAATGTCGTTCGGACTTTGTAACGCCCCTGCTACATTCCAAAGACTCATGTCCGCTATCTTCTCCGACTACTCCCAAGACATCATGGAGGTTTTCATGGACGACTTCTCCGTCTATGGAACTAAGTTTGACTCGTGCCTCAGTAATTTAACTAAGGTCCTGGAGAGATGTCAGGAAAAGGGACTAGTCCTAAACTGGGAGAAGTGCCACTTCATTGTCCAAGAGGGAGTTGTGCTGGGGCACGTCATCTCTTCGAGGGGAATCGAGGTTGATAAGGCTAAAGTTGAAGTGATTGAAAAGCTTTCACCACCGCTCAATCTTCGAGGAGTCCGTGGTTTCTTAGGACACGCGGGATTCTATCGCCGCTTCATAAAAGACTTCTCGAAGATTTCCAGGCCGTTGACCCAACTCCTCGTGAAGGACGTGCCTTTCATCTTCAGCGAGGAGTGTATGGAGGCCTTCCGCACTTTGAAGCAAGCTTTGATTTCCGCGCCCATAATACAGCCACCGAACTGGAATCTACCCTTTGAGCTGATGTGTGACGCTAGTGATTATGCGGTTGGTGCCGTCTTGGGGCAGAGGAAGGATAAAAATCTTCATGTCATATATTATACGAGCAAAACCCTTGATGCCGCCCAAAGAAATTATACTACCACGGAAAAAGAATTGCTCACGGTCATCTACGCCATGGATAAGTTCCGAAAATATCTCGTTGGCGCCAAGGTGATCGTGCACACGGATCACGCGGCTCTTAAATACCTATCTAGCAAGAAATAAGCTAAGCCGCGACTCATTAGATGGATTCTCCTCCTCTAGGAATTCGACCTGGAAATCAGAGACAAGAGGGGGGCGGAGAATGTTGTTGCCGATCACCTGTCCAGGATGCCTACCCTCGATTTAAATGCTACGCCGATCGATGATTCACTCCCTGACGAGCATCTCTTCTCTGTCTCTTCCTCCTGGACCCCCTGGTACACCGACATCGCAAATTATCTGGCTTATGCCATCGTCCCCCACAATGTGAGCTTTCAGCAGAAGAAGAAATTTTTCCATGAGGTCCGCAAATTTTATTGGGATGACCCCCACCTATACAAAACTTGCAATGATGGGGTGATACGAAGATGCATCCCTGAAACTGAGGCGACCTCCATCATTTCCCACTGCCATGGGCAGCAATGTGGAGGGCACGCGAGCACCTACAAGACCACCGCAAAAATTCTCCAAAGCGGATTCTACTGGCCTACTCTCTTCAAGGACACACATGTTTATGTCCAAGCCTGCGATAAATGCCAAAGAGCTGGGAATATCTCCAAAAGGAATGAGATGCCTCTACACTACATCCTGGAGGTAGAAATCTTCGATGTATGGGGAGTGGACTTCATGGGACTGTTCCCTTCCTCCTCGGGGAACCAGTATATCTTGGTGGCTGTGGACTACGTGTCGAAATGGGTTGAAGCGATGGCCAGTCCAACCAATGATTCCAGAGTGGTGGCCAAGTTCTTCAAAAGCAACATCTTCCCGCGGTTCGGTGTACCTCGTGTCCTGATCAGTGACGGAGGGATCCACTTTATAGAGAAGAAATTCGAGGCCCTCTTAAAAAAATACGGGGTACAACACCGGGTGGGGCGTGCCTACCACCCGTAGACCAGCGGTCAGGCGGAAGTCTCTAACCGGGAGATTAAAAGCATACTAGAAAAGACGGTGGCCAATTCTAGAAAGGACTGGTCATCAAAGCTTCCTGACGCGCTTTGGGCCTACAGGACAGCATTTAAAACTCCTATCGGCACGACTCCCTACCGGCTTGTCTATGGGAAAGCTTGCCATCTTCCTGTGGAATTGGAGCATAAGGCATTTTGGGCAATTAAGAATCTGAACTTCGATGCCAAGGAGGTAGGAGGGCACCGGCAGTTACAACTCAACGAACTCGACGAAATCCGGCATAATGCCTATGAGAACGCCAAGATCTACAAGGAGAAGCTGAAGCGATGGCACGATAAGCAAACCTTGAAGAGGGAATTCAAAGAAGGGGACTTAGTTCTCCTATTCAACTCAAAGCTGAAGCTCTTTGCTGGAAAGCTCAAGTCAAGGTGGTCGGGACCGTTCCGCGTCACCAAGGTTTTCCCGCATGGGGCTATTGAGATAATGGGAAGGGATGAGCCGTTTAAAGTCAACGGACAGCGTCTGAAACACTATGCAGTTGGAGAACCAGAATTCTCTCCGGTCGGATCCCCAACGAGCGACAACTCTTCCTCTAACCCTCCGGATCCTAATTGACCACCGCTAGAGGCGTCGAGCTAAACGACGTTAAACAAAAGCGCTTCATGGGAGGCAACCCATGTTATAAACTTTTGCTTCGCTTTTTAGGATTTTTTCTACTTTATTTTTCTCTATTTTTATAAATAAATCCAGCCGAAACAACTTCCGTGAAGGAACTTAGGCGATTTTTGGTTTTTGCAGGAAACAAGGCCCCAACCGATCGGTTGATAACTCAACCGATCGGTTGGGATGTATCAGATACAAGCCGCATCTGTCCCCAAATGAACCGATCGGGTGAAGAATGGAGAGACCGTGTGACAGACCGGGTGATCTGGGGAGAATTCTCGGGAAATTTTTGGGAAATATCAACCGATCGGTTGAGTTAGAGCGCGATCGGTTGAAGAGACCGGGTGAGAAACCCCCAGTTCTCGGGAAAATGAGTGGAGCTGCCAACCGATCGGTTGACAAGTCAACCGACCGGTTCGCCTGTAGCACTTCTTCGGCAAGAATTTTCGACCTAACAGTCAACCGATCGGGTGACAAGTCACCCGATCGGTTCGACTTAAACTCTATAAATACCCCACCCTCACCCGTTCGCATTCCACCTCGCCCGATCGCTCGAACCGCCGTCATTTCGCCTGCTTCTCCTCCCCAACGGCCCGATTTCTCCTCCCCACGTCCTCCACTCACTCCCATACTTCCCCACCCTCGCCACCTTGCCATCGTCGACATTCCATCATCAAAACACCCAAACCCTAACCCTAGCCCCCAAAATTTTCGAAAACCTGTTTCTTGTCGGATCAGCGAGCGGCGGCTTCCCGAATTGCTTCCTACTACTACGCGAGTCCCCCGGGAGCTTGATCTTGCTACATTGATGGGTAACACTTTTCCACTCTACACATCTCTTACTTTATCTGTAATATCCTGAATTGGTGTTGTACCTGCTTCACTTGCTTTATATTCATCATAGGCACACCCCCACTTTCCTTTTCACCACCCACATAGTCACCATGTCTAAGAAAGGGAAAGAGATTGCCTCATCTTCGCGCCGTGATCCGCTCTACGGCCCCTTTTCCCCCTCTTTCCTTGGCATAAACCCTTCTACGGAAGAACAGTCTGACCGTTTGCGAGCACTACTTCATTGCCCGATGAGACCTACACTCTTCGCCGATCGCCCCACACTCGAAGCACTAGGGCTTTTGAACGGCGTCGCCAGAATTTTCAACTGTATCGGGTGCCATACCCTCTCTTACATCCATGCTCACACACACAGAAATCCCACGCTTGAATTCCTCAGTTCCCTCGAGGTGTTTGATGGGGGTTTCTCCTTCCGCGCTTTCAACTGCGATTTTTCTCTGGGTTTCATCGAGTTGAACAATATCCTCAATCTCCGTCACCCCGATCTTAATACTGAACATTCCACCCACGATCGAACTGACGTCTACTCTCAATTTCGGGCTGATGGTGTTTGGCAACGATTTACCCGGTACACCACCTTTCCACCCGAGGCTCTTGCCACCTACATTATTCACCCGTGTTACCGCCTCGCCCACTGCATCCTCGCCAACACTGTTTTCGCCCGCGTGGATGTGTCCACTGTATCTAGGGATGAGCTCTTCTTTCTCTATGCCATGTCCGATGACAGGATCCTTGGGCACATCCCTATGCCCATAAACGCCGCTCATTGGATCATCCACGAAATTTTTGCTGTTAGCCGCGCCAATTCTGGATCCATCTGTTGTGGTGGGATGATCACTCTTATTGTCAGCTGTGTTTTGAGAGTGCCACCCGACCTCCCTATTTTACCTGGACGTAGCCGTATTGATCGCGATTACTTGATCGATATCAATATGCTCACTCCCTTCGGTGAAGACCGTGCTGTCTACCTCTATGGCCCCGCCTGCGCACCTTTCGCGATCCTGCCACCTTTAGCCCCTTTGCGGCTACCCTACCCCCCATCTCATCTGTCTTGGGAGTTTTACCCCGATCCTTGGTATTCTCCATTAGTGCATCTACCACACTTGGATCCTCCCGATTGGCACCCAACTGTCGGCCCACCTGGTACGATCTTTCTCCATCACAGCCCCCCGGTGCACATCGATCCACCCGTGCTCCAGCCTGTCGCCCCTCCTTCCCCCATAGGCACGCCCTCCTCTTCCTCTGAGGATTCTTTCATTCACTATTCCCCACCCTCCTCTCCCTCCCCCTACCATTCTAGTACCAGCGAATCCGATTGACTCCCCCTTGCATATTTCTGCATTTCACGATCACATTTTATTTGCTAGCACTGTCATGTCTAGCTTGGGGGACGTCTATTTTGGTGTGTTGTCATGTTTTATTTTTTCTTATTTTTGTGTGTGTGCTTGTCTTTCCCCTTTTGAGTGTCGTGTCGTGTGGTTTTATTTCTATTTTCGTGTCGTGTGGTTTGATTTTGATTTTTCTTTATTTTCAGTTTCATCTCTGTGTTTTCCTCGTTCTCATTTCTTTTTGTGTCGGTGCGTATTCCCCCCATCTTCATTGCCCTCCCGTACTCACTCATATTGCATTGAGGGCAATGCAAGCTTCAGCTTGGGGGAGTCGCACTGTGTGCGCCATTTGAGTCTTTCTTTTTCGTTTTTGTGTCGTTTTCATCGTGTTTTTATTTTTTCTTTTTTCTCTTCTCTTCTTTTTATCTCTTTCTCCTAGAGATGAACCCTATGATGAATCACCACAAAATCACACACACCTAGCATGGCATCGATAATCACATTCACTAACCCTAGGATTTCGAGTTCTCTTGTATTTCACGCATCGTGGGTCCTCTTAGTTTTTGTGAGTCGTGTGTCGTGCCTATCTGTTTGGTGTGCTTCTACTTTGTGATTTTACTTTATATACCTATCCAGGAATGACCCCTAGATTATCATGCTTCGATTTGAATATGCGGTATTTATTTCCCCTGTCTGCTTCTGCATGCTATATATATATATCGTGTACTTCATTTCGCATGTGTCGGGATTCCACAATTAAGGACTAGGATAACCCACTTAACCTATGCTCTGATTAGCAAAATATTTCCCTTGCCCGAGTGTCTAGAATCCGACTTCTTTTTTTGTTTTGCTTGGTGCAAATCCCCTCGTCGTGTACCGTTCTCCCACTTGGGAGAGTACACATGTATATACCCCAAAATCCAAAAAAACCAAAAAAAAGATAGAAAAGAAAAACCAAAAACAAAAGAGAAAAAGAAAAGAAAAACAAAAAAAAAGAGAAAAGAAAGAGTTGTATAGCCGAAAAGCCAAAAAAATATATATACATCCAAAACCAAAAAAAATATATGTGTGTGAATATTTCCCCCGCTTTCCGAGAATAAAGGGAAGGCGAGAATTTGCACCGAGTGTCCTACTCCACATCATCTCAACCCCCATCGCCTTCGAAAACACTTGGAATAGGGAATATCTAGCTTTCTTCTAGGCAATAGTGTGGTGATGTCCGAGTCCCTAGCTGTGGAGTCCCTGACGCATGATGCATTTCTATTCTTATGCTCCTCTCATGCATGCTTGAACTATATATTCACCGCTTATTTTAAATCGAGTTGATATTTGGGTCATTTCCTGGATTTGCGTATATGAGCTTATAGCACATTGTAGAAAGCGACACCATTTGCTAGCACACGACCGCACTCACACGCGCTTCACCGCGTGGGCCCACGACACTTGTCTGGACTCGTATTCCTTGGTTTAGTGATGTGATTTTTGTGTTTGCTTGCTTAGTGTGTTGTGTTTGATTTTGCTGGCTCTGACGGGCGATCTAGGATTTTTGTTTTCTCTTTTTCTCTCTTTCTCTCTATTTTTCCCCTCCGAGCTCCTACTCTCACTCGTCTTCCTCGAGGACGAGGAAGAGTTCAGCTTGGGGGATTTTGACGTGCGTATATATTTCATATATTCACGCACGTTTTCTTTCGTGTTTCTCCGTATTTTCCGCCGTCTTTTATTCGTTTTCTCGTGTTTTCTCGTTTTCTTTCACTTTTCTTTGTTTCTCCATGTTTGCAGGAGATTGCCCACGTAGGGGATGTTTAACGACGATATCTCAAGTCCCCAGAGCAACGGGAGGAGTCACGCGTGACCCAGGAGGTCAAACGAAGATGATGGTATCATTTTATCCCCTCACCCGATCGGTTGGACTAAGTCAACCGATCGGGTGATGCACGTGTGCACCACCCGGTCTCGGCTGGAGCTCAAGTGGATGTCACCCGACCGGTTCACAGGCCGGTTCAACGGGGCCGATTCTCTGTCTTTTCAAGCCAAATTCCAACCGATCGGGTGACTTTCACCCGATCGGTTCATCTGTAGCTGATGCTGAGGAGCCGAGACACGGGCACCCAACCGACCCCTTCACCCGATGGCGCCAAGATCCAACCGGTCACCCCAAGAACTCAACCGACCGGTTCATATGACCGGGTGAAACTCCGCCGTTTTCTGTTTATTATTTGTAACGGATCACCCGATCGGTTGACTTGTCAACCGATCGGGTGATACGAGATCCTATAAATAGGACCCCTAGGGTTCCAGAAACGGGGAGCTGTTAGTTTTTACTGTTTTCTCCTATTTGTGACGGATGTAATTACTTTTCTATTGTAAGTTTTCGGATCTTTCTTAAACTTTAGTATTATCTTAATTGCTCTACTACCTTCGCATTCCTATCGTCTGATTATGATTTTAACGGTTCATTTTCGTTTAGATCGCTTTTTAATGAATATTTGTGAGTAGTTCCCAAATCTGGGATTTTGGCGGAAACCCCTTCGGGGGCTCTTCCCGATGCATCCATAGGGTTAGGAAATCGATAGGGATTAGGAATCTAACGGTTACGCGGGGTGTTTTATTGTCATCGGCGGGAAAAAGACCGCCTTTGACCGTTGGGCCAAGGGGGAATAAACTTGGCGGTTGACTCCCTAGCCATAGCTCACGCCCTTAGCATAGACGCCGAATCCTAGCACGCGGGAGCGGCAGGATGAGACGTTGGGAGTTATCGTTGCGAGCTTAGTGCTCCCGGAATCGATCAGTGTTAATGGACACGGGAGTGCCCACTGATCGAACCAGGGAAGTCCGGTGTATCATCCTGGGCACCGACCGGAATATCGGGCCCATGGGATGCCGGTACCACTTTCAGAGGCAACGTCTCACCATTAGACCA
The DNA here is from genome assembly GCA_030789695.1 of Scilla litardierei. Taxonomy (NCBI): domain Eukaryota; kingdom Viridiplantae; phylum Streptophyta; class Magnoliopsida; order Asparagales; family Asparagaceae; genus Scilla; species Scilla litardierei. Next base: position 265,199,115 of record CM061142.1, on the reverse strand, counting down.
TAATTTCGATCGCCATCCTACCCGTAGGCCGTATCGGCGAGAGTCACTCGTTGGAGTGGAAACCAAAGTCCCGGGTTTATTTTCTTATTGTTCATACCTTGCATTCCTTTACCGTGACAACCCATCAACCGATCCGGGCTAGCTCACCCACGGGGTGATTTCGGTCCTCCTTGACACAAGCACATCCTAGCCTCCCTGTGTTCGACCCCCAAGCCACACTACAACACAGTGCGCTTGCGGTTACAAATATCTAAACCCTCACGCGGGTCCCCCGGCCATTTGCGGCTCACAAACGGGGGGCACGTCACTCACTCTCACTCCACTTTTGATTCTCGTTTTTCACTTCCTATTTCTTTAGACTCATATATATTTGACACACCATATCTCTCGCAGGACATATGATCTACTTCCCTTGAGGTATGCTGCTGTGTGTTACCACCTGGAGAGCCACTTCTCATGGACAGTGAGGATTTGTTCCTCGCTAGTACAGAGGATAGTGACCCATTCTCAGGGAGTATTCGTCACCCTTTTATTATTTTTCCATCTTATGTTGACGATTATCTCTGGGATACATTTATTTTGGGAAATAATTTCTTGCCATGGACTAATGCACCTCGTCCTTTGCAGGTCACAGGTGGACACCTGCAAGGGATGCTTGGAGGTGCATTGCTTGGGTCCATTGGCACACGTGGCACAACGCTTCTGGCAGAGCCACAGAAGGGGCAGTTAGAGCAGCTGCCTGCCCCATTCTAGATCTTGGATCCGCATATGCTCAGGTGTATCCTAATCCAGTAGTGTAAAAATTTACCGCTTTCTAGTTTAGATTTGAATAATCTCGTTTCTTCTCATTAGCAAGGGGAGCGTATCTAGGATTTGCTTTTGCATCATAATAACCCTTCATGTCGTGCCCTTCTATCATTTCACCCCCATCCTCTACCGAGGAGGACGAGGACTCGTACTTTCCTGCATTTTGATTTCTTTCTTTTTCTTTTCTGATCTTCCCCCTAGCATTTTTCTGCATCACATTGATCATATCATTTCGCTAGCATTGCAATGTTCAGCTTGGGGGAAATCGACTTTTGTGCATATTGTCGTGTAACGTCTTTGTCGTGTGTTTGTTTTTATGTGATGTTTATTTGTGTGTTTCTTTTTCTTTATTTTTCAGTTTTGTTTGTGTGTTTTTTCATGTTTTTTACTTTTTTGTGTCAGTGCATACTTCCCCCCATTTTCGTTGCCCTCCCATATTTACTACTATTGCATTGAGGGCAATGCAAGTTTCAGCTAGGGGGAGTCGCACTTCGTGCGTCATTTGTGTCTTTTTCTTCGTTTTGAGTCGTTTTTCTTCGTGTTTTTCTTTTTTTCTTCTCACCTTTTGTTCTCTCTCTCCTAGAGATGCCCTCATATGATGAATTGCCACAGAATCACACACACACACCTAGTATGGCTTCAATAATCACATTCACTAACCCTAGGAAGCCGAGTCCTACTTCATTTCATGCTTCGTGGGTCCACTTTGCTTTTATGTGAGTCGTGTATCATGACTAGCTAGTGGTGTACTTCTACTTTGTGATTTTGATTTATATACCTATCCTTGGTTGATCCCTAGATTATCATGTTTCGATTTGAATATGCGGTATTTGCTTCTACTGTCTGCTTCTATATGCATGATATATATGTATCGTATGCTTCAATTCGCATGTGTTAGGATTCCACAATTAAGGACTAGTATAACCCATTTAGCCTATGCTCTGATTTGCGCGAAATATTTCCTTTGCCCAAGTGTTTCGAATCTAATTTCTTTTTTACTTTACTTGGTGCAAATCCCCTCGTCGTGTACCGTTCTCCCACTTGGGAGAGTACACATGTATATATCCCAAAATCCCAAAATCCAAAAAAGAGAGAAAAGAAAAACCCAAAAAGAAAAGAAAAGAGAAAAGAAAGAAAAATATATATGTATATGTATAGCCAAAAATCCAAAAAAATACATATATCCAAAAACCAAAAAAAAATTCCAGTGTGAATATTTTCCTACCTACCGAGAATAAAGGGAAGGCGAGAATTTGCACCAAGTGCTCTACTCCACATCTTCTCAACCTCCATCGTTTTCGAAAACACTTGAAATAGGAACTTTCTAGCTATTATCTAGGTGATAGTGTGGTGATTTCCTAGTCCCTAGTTGTGGAGTCCCCGATGCATGATACATTTATATTCTTACGCTCTTTTCATGCATGCTTGAGCTTTTATTCACCGCAATTTCGAATCGAATCGATATTTGGGTCATTCCTTGGGTATGCGTATATGGAGCCTTATTGCACAATGTAGATAGTAACACCGTCTGCTAGCACACGACCACACTCACTTGTGCTTCACTGCGTGGGCCCACGACACTCGTTTAGACTCGTTTTCCTTGGTTTAGTGTTGTGATTTGTCGCTTACTTGCTTGGTGTGGCATTGTTGGTTTTGTTGGCCCTGACGGGCGATTTAGGAGTTGGATTTCTTTTTTTCTCTCTTTCTCTCTATTTTCGCCCTCCGAGCTCCTCTCTCACTCGTCTTCATCGAGGACGAGGAAGGGTTCAGCTTGGGGGATTTTGACGTGTGTGTATATTTTATATATTCACGCACGTCTTCTTTGTGTTTTTCTGTTATTTTCCGCCGTCCCATATCCATTTTCTCGTGTTTTGTAGTTTTCTTTCACTTTTCCATGATTTTGTGTGTTTGCAGGAGATTGCCAGCGTAGGGGACACATAACGAAGATATCATAAGTCCCCGGAGCAACGTGAGGGGTCACGCGTGATCCAGGGGGCCAAACGACAAAGATTGCCATCTTTTAGTCCCCACCCGATCGGTTGGACACAACCAAACGACCGGGTGATGCACGCGTGTCCGACCCAGACTGAAGCTGAAGCGAAGTGCAAGGTCAACCGACTGGTTCATCGACCGGTTCATCCCAACAGAGTTCTCGGGAAATTGGAGCTGAATTCCAACCGATCGGGTGACCTTCACCCGATCGGTTCATCTGAAGCTGAAAATCAACAAATGACGACCCGGTCACACCACCCGCTCTCCTCAGTGCCCGTTTGAAGCTCATGAACCCCGATGGCCGAAGCAATTAAGTAATCACCCGATCGGTTGACATTTCAACCGATCGGGTGGGCCTGTTTTGGCAGTTTTGCTGGGTTTTCTGGACCCGAACCATTGGGTTTTTTGGGGGCTTATAATACATGTAAGGGCACGACTTGGAGAGGATTCTCTCCCATTCTTCAGCAACTTTTCTTCCCCTTTCTTAGGAGTTTTAGGTTAGGTTAGATTAGGTTTTATCTTCCAATAAATCTTGTAAAGGATTGATCCGAACGCGAGATAAGTATTTCTTTCTCTTGTTTTCCATTATTTTGTATTGTATTTACTTTACTTGATGGTGAACGTTTGTATGTATTTTCTGTGGCTTGTTTTAATGTTCTTCACCATTGAGTAGTGTTTGATGAACCCTAATACGGGTTAGGGTAGGATTGATGCTTGGAAATTTACATTTGACTTGATTGCATGGAATGTGTTCGATGGAATGTGTCAATGTGAATTTCTAGCAATCTGAGTCCAATTCGTATGGCAATACACTAGTTGTGTTGGGGATTGGGGTTCGGTGTCTTGTCCATTCAAGATCCGCTTCGATGTATTGCTAGAAATTACAGTCGACCTATTTGGCCATTAGGGTTACATGGAGGCGTTTTATTGTCATTGGCGGGAGAAAGACCGCCTCTGACCGTCGGGCCAAGGGAGAATAAACTTGGCGGTTGACTCCCTAGCCACAACTCATGCCCCTAGCGTAGACATTGAGTCCTCGCGCGTGGGAACAGATTGGACAAAGTGTTGGGAGTTATCATTGTGGCCTTATGCTCCCGGTAGCGGTCGGTGTTAATGGACATGGGAATGCCCACCGTCCGAAACCGGGTAGACCTAGCGTACCGGGCATCGACCGAAATATCGGGCCCATGGACGCTAGGTACCACCTTTCGGGGCAATGTCTCACCCTGGGTCAAGTCAAATGCCAAGTGTCATGAGTGCTCTAGCCCGTGTTAGCGGGGATTCATTTCTTGTCTTTTTTATTTCTTTCTTTTATTTATACACTTCCACTCATATCATCCGCGTAGCTAGCACACAACCTAGGCGAGGCTAGTAGCCATTCAAGCCATCCACCTCCCTGAGTTCGATAAACCCACACCCTATACTAACCGTGCACTTGCGGTAAAACGACACCGTGCCCAAACCGTAAACGGGGCGCCGGTCACAAATCTATGAGCTGGTGTAATAAACGTATTGGCACTGGGCATATTGCTGCTCGTCTTGACCGCACTCTTTGCAACTCAAAATATATCACCATGCTTCCAGAATCTTTTATGGAGTATCTAGACCCTCACACTAGTGATCACTCTCCTATGTTAATAAAGATGCATTCCATGGTAAAATCACACCCTAAGCCCTTCAAATTTTTTATTTATTGGGTGCGGCTTCCAGGTTTTACTCAGCTTGTAGATGGAAGTTGGAATCAATACATTGAAGGACCTTCAATGCATCGGGTTGTTGCAAAAATGAAACGCTTGAAGGGGGAATTGCGAAACTAGGCAAAATACAAAAATGAAACTAATTCACTTGAGGTCTGCCGAAAGAAATTGGAGGAGGTGCGGCAAAATTTGACTCTTCATTCAAATATAGACTTGCAAAAGACAGAAAGGGAGCTCTCTAATAAATTGGCCGAACTTATGGGGATTGAGGAGGAAAAAATGAGGCAGAAGAGTCGAGTAGATTGGCTGTGCCTGGGAGATAAAAACACACGATTTTTCTATACTGCATGAAGGCGAGACAAAGCCACAATAATTTGGGCCATTTGGTGGATGCGTGCGGGAATCAGAACAATTCTTGAGATGATCTCAGAAACAGAGCACCGGCCTACTCTGAAGCATTATATTCCCAAACCAACTACTGGACTAATTTCCCAAACATTACTCCCAAGCATATGGTGACTCCTGAAGCTGCTAATTGGCTTGCTAGAAGAATCTGCAGAGAGGAAATAAAGGATGAGGTTTTCCAAATAGGGGTGGATAAATCCCTTGGGCCTGCCGATTACAATGGCTATTTTTTCCAGCACTCTTGGAGCACGATAGGTAAAGACATTACAGATGCTGTTCTATCTTTTTTCTGCTCCGGTTCTCTATTACATCATATAAATCACACTAACCTCACCTTGATCCCCAAGAACTCTAAGGCATCTGGACTAAATGATTACAGACTAATAGCCTGTTGTAATGTCCTATATAAGGTGATTAGTAAGGTTATCTGTAACAGATTGAGAGTGGTTATCCATGAGCTAATTTCTCCAAACCAGTCAGCTTTCCTAAAAGGTAGACTCCTAGCTGATTGTGCTCTATTAGCTCATAAGCAGATTAGAGACTTCAGTAACCCCATGGGTGCTAGAGCATGCATTAAATTGGACCTAAAAAAGGCTTTTAACAGTGTTAATCAGGAATTCATTTTATTCATGCTCAAACAAATGGGCTTTAACGGGAAATTTGTGGAATGGATCAAAGAGTGCATAACGACCTCAACATTCTCTGTTATGGTTAATGGTTACCCTGTGGGTTACTTCGGTGTGAATAAAGGATTAAGGTAAGGTGACCCTCTTTCCCCATACTTATTTGTAATCATTATGGAAGCTTTTTCATTGTTGGTGGATAAAGCCATCAACACACGTACCATCCAGCCAATGCGCCGAGTTGGAGCTATCTCCCATCTGCTTTTCACGGATGATTTATTATTATTCTGTCGTGCTAATGCTAGATCATTTGGAGGCCTTAAGGCACTGCTTACAGATTTCACTAACCTCACTGGACTGCAAATAAACTGGGATAAGAGCACCTCTATATTCAGTAAAGGTACCAAAAACTCAGCTGATTTGGGTAGCATGCTGGGAATTAAATTGGGTACTTCAATTACAACTTACTTGGGTCTTCCATTGTCCACCAGATATCCTAACCTGTGACCGGCGCCCCGCTTGCGTTGCGCGGCGCGGTGTCGTTTACCGCAAGTTTCACGGTTAGTGTAGGGTGCGAGAATATTGAACTCAGGGAGGCGAGGTTGTGCTTGGGTCAGGTAGGACCTAAATCACCCCGAGGGGCGAGCTAGCCTGAATCGGTGAATGGTTGTCACGAAAGGAGATAAAAGGGTATGAACAACAAGAAAGAAAACCCGGGACTTTGGTTTCCAACCCGACGAGAGACTCTCGCCGATACGGCCTACGGGTATGGATAGCGATCGGGATTAGGGTCTAATGGTGAGACGTTGCCTCTGAAAGTGGTACCGGCGTCCCATGGGCCCGATATTCCGGTCGGTGCCCAGGATGATACACCGGACTTCCCGGATTCGATCAGTGGGCACTCCCGTGTCCATTAACACTGATCGATCCCGGGAGCACTAAGCCCGCAACGATATCTCCCAACGTCTCATCCTGCCGCTCCCGCGTGCTAGGATTCGGCGTCTACGCTAAGGGCATGAGCTATGGCTAGGGAGTCAACCGCCAAGTTTATTCCCCCTTGCCCCAACGGTCAAAGGCGGTCTTTTTCCCGCCGATGACAATGAAACACCCCGCGTAACCGTTAGATTCCTACTCCCTATCGATTTCCTAACCCTATGGACGCATCGGGAAGAGCCCCCGAAGGGGTTTCCACCAAAATCCCAGATTTGGGAACTACTCACAAAAATTCATGAAAAAGCGATCTAAATGAAATTTAACCGTTGGAATCATAATCGGACAATTGCAATGCGGAAGTAATAGAGTAATAAAGACAATACCAAAATTTTAGAAAGATCTGAAAACTTACAAAAGAGTAACAATTACAGCCGTCACAAGGAAATAAAACAGTAGAAAAAAGAACAGCTCCCGTTTCTGGAACCCTAGGGGTTCTATTTATAGACCTTCGCATCAACCGATCGGTTGACAAGTCAACCGATCGGTTGATCCGTTACAAATTAATAACAGAAAACGATGAGCTTTCACCCGATCACATGAACCAGTCGGGTGAGTTCTTGAGTGACCGGTTGGATCTTGGAGCAGTCGGGTGAATCGATCGGTTCGACGTCCGTGTCTTCAGCTCTTCTTTTTCAGCTACAGATGAACCGATCGGGTGAGAGTCACCCGATCGGTTGGCGTTTTGCTTCGAGAAAAAAGAGAACAGCCCCCGTTGAACCGGTCTGCGAACCGGTCGGGTGACTTCTTTGTGAGCTGCGGCAGAGACCGGGTGGTGCACGTGTGCATCACCCGATCGGTTGGAGATGGCCAACCGACCGGGTGAGGGGCTGAAAGATGAATTCTTTGGCGTTTGACCCCCTGGATCACGCGTGACTTCTCCCGTTGCTCCGGGGACTTGGGATATCATCGTTAAACGTCCCCTACGTGGTCAATCCCCTGCAATCATGGATAAACAAAGAAAAGTGAAAGAAAACGGGAAAATACACGAAAACGAATAAGAGACGGCGGAAAAACACGGAGAAACACAAAAGAAAACGTGCGTGAATATATGAAATATAAACGTAGGTCAAAATCCCCCAAGCTGAACTCTTCCTCGTCCTTGAGGAAGACGAGTGAGAGTAGGAGCTCGGAAGGGAAAAATAGAGAGGAAGAAAGAAGAAGAAAACTCTAAGCCCTAGATCGTCCATCAGAGCCACCAAAATCAAAAACGACACACCAAGCAAGCAAATGCCAAATCACACCACTAAACCTTGGAAAGCGAGTCCAAATAAGTGTCGTGGGTCCACGCAGTGAAGCGCGAGTGAGCGTGGTCGTGTGCTAGCAAATGGTGATGCTTTCTACGATGTGCTATGAGGCTCGATATACACAAATCCAAGATATGACCCAAAATATCGATCCGAATTGAATTAAGCGGCGAATATAAATTCAAGCATGCATGAGAGGAGTGAGAATAGAAGCGTATCATGCATCGGGGACTCCACAACTAGGGTTAAGGAAATCACGCCACTATAGCCTAGATACTAGCTAAAAAAGTTCCTAAGCCAAGTGTTTTCGATAACGACGGGGGTTGAGATGATGTGGAGAAGAACACTCGGTGCAAATTCTCGCCTTCCATTTATTCTTGGCAAGTATGAAAAATATTCACACGGAAATTTTTTTGGGTTTTGGGCATTTGTATTTTTTTTGGATTTTTGGGCTATACACAATTTTTCTTTTCTTTTCTTTTTGGGTTTTTCTTTTCTTTTCTCCTTTTTTTTGGATTTTTGGCTATACACATGTGTACTCTCCCAAGTGGGAGAACGGTACACGACGAGGGGATTTGCACCAAGTAAAACAAAAAAGAAGTCGAAATCTAAACGCTCGGGCAAAGGAAACTATTCTCGCTAAATAGAGCACAGGCTAAATGGGTTATCCTAGTCCTTAGTTGTGGAATCCCGACGCATGCGAATTGAAGTATACGATATAAATATAGCATGCATATAGTGTAAACAAATACCGCATATTCAAATCGGAGCATGATAATCTAGGGGTCATTCCTGGACAGGTATATAAAGTAAAATCACAAGGCAGAAGCACACCAAATGCTAGTCACGACACACGACTCACAAAAAGCTAAGTGGACCCACGATGCGTGAAATGCAAGAGGACTCGAAATCCTAGGGTTAGTGAGTGTGATTATCGATGCAATGCTAGGTGTGTGTGACTTTGTGGCGATTCATCATAGGATTCATCTCTAGGAGAAAGAGCTAAAAAAGAAGAAAAGAAAAAATAAAAACACGATGAAAACGACACAAAAAACGAAAAAGAAGGACTCAAACGACGCACACAGTGCGACTCCCCCAAGCTGAAGTTTGCATTGCCCTCAATGCAATATGAGTGAGTACGGGAGGGCAATGAAAATGGGGGGGAATACGCACTGACACAAAAAGAAATGAAAACGAGGAAAACACATAGATAAAACTGAAAAAGAAAGAAAGATCAAAATCAAAATCAAACAACACGAAAATAAAAATAAAACCACACGACACGACACTCAAAAAAAAATGAAAAACAAGCACACACACAAAAATGAGAAAAACAAACAAAACACGACAGCACACCAAAATAGACGTCCCCCAAGCTAGACCAGAAAGTGCTAGTGAAATGATGTGATCGATGAAATGCAGAGATGTGCAAGGGGGAGTCAAAAACAAAAGAGGTGAAATCAAAAAGCGACACGCAAATGGTCTTCCCCGACAGAGACATAGCAGGGCCCCCAAAAGACAGATGGGCACAAATATTGGGGGGGGGGCAAAAAGGGGGAAAGAAAGATCAAGCAGGGGCACCACCCTCCGGAGGTGGTGACGGGGGCTTGCTCTCCGGACCAGGGGTCGTGGGGGGTGGAATGTGGAGCTCGGAGACGTCGGGTGGGTCTTCACGGATGTGGCGAATGAAGCTTTGAAGAAAGGGGAGGTCTCGATCGACGGACTCCTCGGTTATCCGACCACCCTGCCCAGCTAGGAGGATCATGGCCATGAATCGATCGGCTTGGTCTTGATCGGGGGCAGATGGGTTGGCGGTGGTGGGCTGAGCGGGGGGCTGTGCGCGACGAGCGCGACGGGTGGGCCTAGGGTTCGAAGAGCTGGCGTCAGTGGGTTTAACACGGCGGGGAGGCATTGTGCGGGTGTCTTGTGTGTGTGCGAGTATGTAAAAGTACAATGAATCAACACAAACACGAAACACGGCCAACGAGCAAATGGAATATCTGGGGTAAAAATAAAATTAAGCAAAGGAGCGAGTTTACCCAAATTAGAAGAAGATAGTTGCTCGGAGACGCCCCGATGCTACTCGATTGGAGCACGCTGTGAAGCCGCAGCGATCTCTTCAACAAGTTTCGATGTTTGGGGAGGATGGGTGAAATTTAGGGTTTTGTGTGTAGGGAGATGGCGGGGGAATGGAGGGAAATCGATGGTTGACGGGTAGGGAGTTGGCGGGGGAAGACGATCGAGGTTGATCTTGGGGAAGAAAGAAGGCAGGCGCATGAGAGGAGTCGAAACGACAGCGATTTGGGCGATCGGGCGAGGATGGAAATGAACGGATGTCGGGGGGTTTATATAGGGTTTTAAGTCGAACCGATCGGGTGACTTGTCACCCGATCGGTTGACGGTTAGGTCGAAATTCTTGCTGAAGAAATGCTACAGGCGAACCGGTCGGTTGACTTTTCAACCGATCGGTTGGCCGCTCCACTCATTTTCCCGAGAACTTAGGGCTGCTCACCCGGTCACGTCAACCGATCGTGCTCGAACTCAACCGATCGGTTGATACTCCCCAAAAATTTCCGAGAGTTCTCCCCAGCTCACCCGGTCTGCCACCCGGTCTCTTCATTACTCAACCGATCGGGTCATATGGGGACAGATCTCGGCATGTATCTGATACATCCCAACCGATCGGGTGAGTTGTCATCCGATCGGTTGGGGCTTGTTTCCTGCAAAAACCAATAGAATTGTTTAAGTCCCCGAACGGATGTTCTCGCGGCTGATTTTATTTATAAAAATAGACAAAATAAAGTCAAAAATAACGCTGAAAATGGGGAAAAAGTTTAGAACATGGGTTGCCTCCCATGAAGCGCACTTGTTTAACATCGTTGGCTCGACGCCCGCAAGAGATGCTCATGGTGGTCGATACGGGTGATGCCCGAAGTTTGGCATCTCTTTCTCGTTGGAGCTGAAGGCGCTTGGAGTAGTCAGCGGCTGGAAAAATATTTGCTCGACTACCCTCCCCTTGTTCCTGGGATCCGGGGGCTTTTCCTTGGTGTTGGCGCTTCCCGCCATCTTCTTCAGGATCCGGACCTCGTCTTTAGTGAGGTCCGTGGGCTCTTTCCCCGTTCTCCTCACAGGAGGAGCCTTGGGGAACCCGGGAGGGGTCGTTCTTGCTGCACTCGGTTTTCAAGCAGCTTCTTTGTACTCGAGGCCGTCTCCATCTTCTGAATCCCCCAAGTCATCGGGGGGGTTTCTTAAAAGAATCTCCCAGGAGCTCTCTTCAACAGCTTTTTCTTATTCCATCTCCAGCAGATTACACCGAGGGTCGTCTAGGGGATCGGGGTACTTCATGGATAACCCCAGATCAAATTCGACTTTTTCTCCGCCGACGTTTAGAGAAAGTTTTCCGTTCTTCACATCTATTAGAACGCCAGCAGTGGCCATGAAAGGCCGTCCCAGGATAATGGGGGTGTGTGCATCTTCAGGCATGTCCATGACTACAAAGTCCACATGCACATGCACCCCTCTCACATTCACGGGGAGGTCATCCACAATTCCCATCGGATATTTGACCGACCGGTCAGCTAGTTGTAGGGTCATGCCGGTGGGCTCCAAATCACCCATTCCTATCCTTTTGTACATCGACAAGGGCATCAAACTTACACTCGCTCCGAGATCGACGAGTGCACGATGAATCTTTACTGCCCCGATCGTGCAAGGAATTGAGAAGCTCCCCGGGTCTTTAAGTTTCGGCGGATTTGCCCTCTGGATAAGAGCGCTACACTCCGTAGTCAACACTACTTTCTCTTTTCTAGGCCCTCTCGTCACCAAATCTTTCAAGAATTTTGCATAGGAGGGGATTGTTTCGATTGCTTCTAGGAAGGGGATTTGCAGGCTTAGGTCCTTGACCATGGCGAAGAACATGCCATATTTCTCATCAATTTTTGCCTGAGCCAACTGTTGTGGAAATGGCACAACGGGTTTATACACTTTCGGGCTCACTTCCTCCTTCTTCTTCTCTTCTTCAGAGGCTCCCTCTGGAGTCATATGATTTGATGACGAAGCACCGGCGTCGTTTGATTTTTCGATCGGTTTCTCAACGACCAATGGTGCTTCCGGGTTGCTAGGGGGCACTCTAGTAGGAATTTGTGTCCCGCTTCTCAGAACGATAGCGGACACATTTGCGTGCTCGTGCACGAGTGCCGATGTTTGGGTTGTCCCCTCGGGTTCACCTCCGGTTGTGGCGGTAATTGGTTTTGTGACCTTGCAAGGTTCGCCACTTGTAACCCCAGCTGGGTTACTTGATCCATGAGGGTCCGCTGACCCATTTCCAGCTTTTGGTTGATCCTCTCCTGGTTGGTAATATATTGAGTCAAGAGAGACTCAACCGGAGAGACGGCCCTCTGTTGGCCATACTGCTGCTGCTGCTGGAACGGCTGCTGATTCCTGGGGGCGTAAGATTGTTGATGAGTTTGTTGCTGAAATGGTTGCTGCTGTGGCCTAGCCGGCTGGTAAGTTTGTTGCTGCGGCTGCTGAGGCGGTGAGGGCTGAAATGGTGGCCGGTAACTGAAGTTCGGGTGGTTCCGGTTGTTTGGAGAGTAGGCCGGGTTGGAATTTGTCCTTGGCGGATACGGCGCATTTCCCGTAAGGTTGTAAAATAGTGCGCTCGCCTGATCCAACGGTGGTGAGATGTCACCACCGTCGAATTCCCCAAAGAATTCGGACTCTACCGCAGAAATTTGCTGTGTACCGGCCCCACCGGCTCCTACCATTAGTGCGGAGATCTGGGTCGAAAGCAAGTCGAACTTGCTTGAAAGTTTGTCGACGTCCTCGACTCTGTGTATACCCCCGGATCTTGGTGTGGCTCTCTCGTCACACCACCGCTCATTGTTGGATGCCATATTTTCCAGAATATGCCCGGCATCCTCCTCGCTTCTAGACATGAAGGAACCCCCATCCGCGGCGTCCATAGAAGATTTCAGGTCATCCCTCAACCCATTGTAGAACAGATTAATAATCTGCCATTTCGGAAGCTCATGGTGAGGGCATCTTCTTTGCATCTCTTTATATCTCGTCCAAGCTTCATGCAAGGACTCGTGGCTGGCCTGGGAGAAGGAGGAGATCTCACTCCTCAACTTCATGGTCTTCCCTGGAGGAAAGAACTTCGTCAGAAAAGCGTTGGAGAGCTTCTCCCAGGTGTTGAAAGTGTTGGGGTCCTTCCCCCTTAGCCCTTGCTTGGCTTTGTCTCGCAAAGAGAAGGGGAACAGCTTCAGACGGATAGCCTCTGTCGTGACACCATTAATCCGGAAGGTGTCACACTTCTCCAAGAAGGAGTCCAGGTGCTCGATTGGGCTCTCCATGGGTGCACCCGCAAACTGGTCCTGCTGGATCCATGTCACTAGAGACGGCTTCAGCTCAAAGCTTTGGGCCGCAATAGCTGGAGATCGGATGGCGGAAGTAGACTCGATGGATGGCATCGAGTACTCCAACAGAGACTTGTGAGGTGGGGTGTTCTCCTCCATGGATTCGGGATCTTCTCTTCTTCGCTTCTCGGCGGCCAAACGCCTAAGGGTGGCGTTAATCTCTGGATCGAGGGGAATCAAGTCGTCAAGACTCCTTGAACTCCTGTGCATGAAAAACAACAAACACCTGTGAAGTGACAAGTGGGAAAGAAACAGATAAAATAAGAAATAAAAATAAGAAAAATAAATAAATAAATATATATAAGAAAAAGGAGAATGCGAAAATTATCACGAGGTAGGGATGTGAGCTAGACACGAGGGTTCAAGAGATCCTAAAATAACAAGCACGTTGCCTCACCGGCAACGGCGCCATAAACTTGACCGGCGCCCCGCTTGCGTTGCGCGGCGCGGTGTCGTTTACCGCAAGTTTCACGGTTAGTGTAGGGTGCGGGAATATCGAACTCAGGGAGGCGAGGTTGTGCTTGGGTCAGGTAGGACCTAAATCACCCCGAGGGGCGAGCTAGCCCGAATCGGTGAATGGTTGTCACGAAAGGAGATAAAAAGGTATGAAAAACAAGAAAGAAAACCCGGGACTTTGGTTTCCAACCCGACGAGAGACTCTCGCCGATACGGCCTACGGGTATGGATAGCGATCGGGATTAGGGTCTAATGGTGAGACGTTACCTCTGAAAGTGGTACCGGCGTCCCATGGGCCCGATATTCCGGTCGGTGCCCAGGATGATACACCGGACTTCCCGGATTCGATCAGTGGGCACTCCCGTGTCCATTAACACTGATCGATCCCAGGAGCACTAAGCCCGCAACGATATCTCCCAACGTCTCATCCTGCCGCTCCCGCGTGCTAGGATTCGGCGTCTACGCTAAGGGCGTGAGCTATGGCTAGGGAGTCAACCGCCAAGTTTATTCCCCCTTGCCCCAACGGTCAAAGGCGGTCTTTTTCCCGCCGATGACAATGAAACACCCCGCGTAACCGTTAGATTCCTACTCCCTATCGATTTCCTAACCATATGGACGCATCGGGAAGAGCCCCCGAAGGGGTTTCCACCAAAATCCCAGATTTGGGAACTACTCACAAAAATTCATGAAAAAGCGATCTAAATGAAATTTAACCGTTGGAATCATAATCGGACAATTGCAATGCGGAAGTAATAGAGTAATAAAGACAATACCAAAATTTTAGAAAGATCTGAAAACTTACAAAAGAGTAACAATTACAGCCGTCACAAGGAAATAAAACAGTAGAAAAAAGAACAGCTCCCGTTTCTGGAACCCTAGGGGTTCTATTTATAGACCTTCGCATCAACCGATCGGTTGACAAGTCAACCGATCGGTTGATCCGTTACAAATTAATAACAGAAAACGGCAAGCTTTCATCCGATCACATGAACCGGTCGGGTGAGTTCTTGAGTGACCGGTTGGATCTTGGAGCAGTCGGGTGAATCGATCGGTTCGACGTCCGTGTCTTCAGCTCTTCTTTTTCAGCTACAGATGAACCGATCGGGTGAGAGTCACCCGATCGGTTGGCGTTTTGCTTCGAGAAAACATAGAACAGCCCCCGCTGAACCGGTCTGCGAACCGGTCGGGTGACTTCTTTGTGAGCTGCGGCAGAGACCGGGTGGTGCACGCGTGCATCACCCGATCGGTTGGAGATGGCCAACCGACCGGGTGAGGGGATGAAAGATGAATTCTTTGGCGTTTGACCCCCTGGATCACGCGTGACTTCTCCCGTTGCTCCGGGGACTTGGGATATCATCCTTAAACGTCCCCTACGTGGTCAATCCCCTGCAATCATGGATAAACAAAGAAAAGTGAAAGAAAACGGGAAAATACACGAAAACGAATAAGAGACGGCGGAAAAACACGGAGAAACACAAAAGAAAACGTGCATGAATATATGAAATATAAACGCACGTCAACCTGCAATGTACAACAGACTTGTAGACAAATGCAAGAAGAGGCTAGTTGGTTGGACATCTTCCCTTCTTCCATTTCAGGCAGAATAGAACTTGTTCGATCGATTATATATGGGATGGTAACTTTTTGGATGCAGGCTTACAAGATTCCTAATAGTATACTGCGCATCATTGCCTCTTCATGCCGGAAATTCATATGGGGCTCGTCGCACACATGAGCATGGAAGGATGTATGTGCCCCTAAAAAGGAAGGGGGCGTGGGAATGAGATTGCTATCGGATCTCAATATGGCAGCAGGAGTAGGATTGACTTGGCAAATGCTTTCCTCGCAGGGACTATGGGCAAACTATATGAAGAATAGCTATAAAGAAAGAGGTTCCTTTTTTTTGCAGCAAAGAGCAGTCCAGTTCAGTCTGGAACATGGAAGTTTATGCTATACTGCAGACGATACTCTAAGAAGCTTATCAAGAGGGAGGTGCGTGATGGTAGATCGACCCTTTTTTGGTTCGATAACTGGCCACTGTGTGATAATTATGAGGTTCCGCCGGGAGCTAAACACAAAAAGGGAATTGACTATTGGGATCAAACACTATGGACTTGTCTACAAGCATGGAAATCAATCAGGTTCAGCCTTTATTACAGGCCTTCCATTTGCACCAAGGTAGTGAAGCATGGACATGGGCAACATGGCCGGATTATACATTCAGGGCGGACTGGGAAGGAATGAGGATGCAAGGTACAATCTTTCCATATTACAAAATAGTTTGGTACAAAAATTATATACCGAAGATGTCACTTACCCTCCTGTGAGCATTTCACAGCAAATTACTCACCAAGGACTTGCTAATTAAGTGGGGGATTAACACCCCTATTAACTGTGTATTATGTGATAGTGGGATGGAGGAGAATGCAAAGCATTTATATTTTGATTGTAGCTATTCTGGCTACATCTTGCGCAGAAGTATGCTAAAATTGGGGGTAACTACACCAGTCACTCCCGGGCTTGCTGAAGTCGAGGACTTTTACCTCACCCATAGTGCCAAGAAGGGTACAATGAGTACACTAGCCAAGACCGCCCTGGCTGTGATGATCTGGCATGTTTGGAAAGAAAGAAATAGGAGGATTTTCGAAGGGACGGCAAAACCGAAGACACTCTTATTTGACGATATAGCAATAGACATTCGAGTTGCTCTCAAGGACCAGGACATGGATGCACCTGATGCCATTGATGCAATGGCAAATTGGGAGTTTAGAGATGCGGGATAATGAACTTGATTATTGTACATTAATTCTTGGTATCGGGGGATGTTGGTTGAGAGTGACGGCGCTTGTGCCGTATCCTCTCTCCAACTTTACCTTCCCCATCATTGTTTTGTACATTTTATTGTCTCCTGAATAAAGATATACACTAACCTTTCAATGTGTGTGTGTGTGTGTGTGTGTGTGTGTGTGTGTGAAATGGAGGAGTGCTGATAGCGCCAGAAATTTTTCCAACGCTGTCAGCGATCTAAGCACCCTACAAGATTTTTTTAAATTTTTTTGCAGTAGTTAGATAAACTTGTTACCTAGCTCCCTACAAATTTTCAGGTTGATCCAACACCGTTTGAGCCTCCGTTCATCGATTTCAAAAACTTTGCACAAAATTTGGACAATTTTGCGCAACGTTTTTGAAGTCGATGACCGGAGGCTCAAACGGTGTTGGATCGACCTGAAAATTTGTACGGAGCTAGGTAACAAGTTTATCTAACTATTGCAAAAAAAAATTAAAAAAAACTTGGAGGCTGCCCAAACTGGAAAGATTCCAGCGCTGTCAGCACTCCTCCATTAACACACACACACACACACACACACACACACACACACACACACACACATAAGGAGCTTATTCTTTTTGGCATGGCGAATGCAAGTATATGATTTACTAGGGAGAGATTCACCCATGAATATTAGTTTGGAATTAATGATCAAGGTATGTGGAGAAAGAAATATAACGCTCGATTCATTCTTCTGTATGTGCACGAAAACTTTCAGCAGGGTAATGTAATCTACGCAGTTAGATTTCAGAAAGTAAACTAAACTAAGCATATCAAAAAGGCATACGTTCAATCAACCTGGAAGTTGAGCATACAATTTCATGCAAATAGAAGCGATAGTAGATAACAAAAGCAGTACTCTAAGATTAAGCAATCAATGCGTGAAGCTTGGTGTGTTTTCTATGAAAACTATAAAATAAAAATTTTTAGACTCAGCTAATGCTAGAATTTCATTCACAATCATATAATAGAGATGGAGGTTCCTATTCTCAAATGCATAGCGATGTATATCATATGATATCTGAAATAAAAACAATGGCATGGCAAGGGAATACACATATAAGAGCGAGCAAACTCCAAGTTATCGTCATCATAGAGAATTCACTTCTAGCAAAAAGGATAAAAGAAATAAAGATAAAGGGAAATAAAAACTAACTATACAAATGCAACGAACACAGAAATTTGGAAAACGTGATGCATGAAGAAAAAATGAAAAAGTGGGTGAAAATAAGTGGAAAATAAAGAAAGGCGGAGAAATATATATAAAAAAGAAGAAAATAAAAAGTGTGAGAGTGCACTCACTCCCCCAAGCTAAACTGCACAGTGTCCTCAATGTACTATGCATGCAAATGATGGATGTGGTGGGTACGCAGATCATGGGAGCAAAATAGTAAGGCCCAGAAATACCACCTCTCCCCAAACGGATATATACATAGACCTGCAAAAAGTGATCAAAATATATAGGAAAGGAAAGTGGTCGTAGAATAATGGGATGAAGGGGGTGCAAAATCAGCAGCAAAAGTATCAACCAAAACATTGGCAACAAAAATATCAGAGGCATCAGATATGTGCTTAAGTCGGTGCTGCGCCATCACCTCCCTGTGATGGGGAAGGTGGTGGCAGTGGTGCAGTCTGTTTAGGGATGGGACAGGGTGCTGATGGTGGAGGCTGTGGCAGGCGTGCAAGGATCTGGTCCAGCGTAAGCTGAATACTAGGCAGAAGGGTGACGCATGCCTGCACAGAGCTAACGGTGGCGGCGAGAGCCCAAAAATTTGCTCTAAGTCTACTCACAGCCCCCTCAACAGCACAGAGATGTTGAATGAGGGCATCGGGAGCAGGGGCAGAGGGTCGCATAGGAGGAGGTCGAGGCTGACACACACGACCACCATAAACGAGTGGGGCCACAAGTGGTGTGGGTGAGGTGCGGTGATCTCTAAAAGATGCTCAGCCTCTGTGGGAGGCTGAGACGTAGAAAAGCTCCCAGGAGTGTGAGCAGCGGCAGAAGAGGACGGGACATGCAGAGAGGTCGTAGACACAGAAGTGGGGACAGACGTCACGACACTCTCGGTGAAAATAGCGACAGCGGAGACTGAAGGGTCGATGACTGAGGAGATCGTAAAAGCGATTGAAGATGGCTCTCCAGGGGTTGAGAAATCAGGTGAGAATATGGTCTCAGCCGTTGAAGCTAGGGAAGGCTCGCCTCTCTCAAGTGCAATGGGGGTGGCGCTCTTAGTGCTCATGCAGGAAATGGGATCAACACTCGACGAAACAGAGGTAATGATGGTGGTGGAGGTAGCAGACACAGCAACAGTGCTCCCGACACTGGTAGAGGTGTGGACTGAAGTGTCGGGGGCTAGAATCGGATCAGGTGCAGGCTGTGGGATAGGATCTCTGGGGCAAGAGGGCCAAGAAGGGGCTCCTGCTAGGCATCCTCGGGCTCGAGTACATATGCAGCTAAGACGAGGAGGTGCATCTCTGGTCCCCACTCCCCACTTGCAGGTCCAATGTGGGTCCGAGCAGGGCTCAGAAGCACTATATAGTCCACTGAAAATGGACCTTGAAGCCAGACCCAGTGGTACAGACCATAAGGATGCAATATCTGCATACGTGCCATAGCATCTATAGAAAGGAAAGTGGGTCCCACAGGTCAAAGCAAGCCAGCAGTGAGCTTAACCCTGCACATAGGAGCCAGCAAGGTGTTCAGACTGCCACAACAAATCGCCATCCTGGTGATGACAGAGGAAATGATGCGGTCAAGATACCAGCTGGCAATATCAATTTGAATGGTAGGGACTAAGATGTCCCTGTCGCCCTCGAAGGCTCTCTCTCTTGTCATCGCATAGAGCATATAGAGCTCAGGCGTAGACATCATCCCAGGCTCATACCTCGCAAGAATGGTGGTCACCATAAGGCGCTGAGCAATGCGAAGGCAAGGGTGGACGATAAAGGAGGCATTGGCCGGGCTAGGGTCAAAGGCAATTGGCGATCCCGTGATCAGGGTCCAGAATGCATGTGCATTAAAGGAAGGAGGGGTGTGGTGCATGGGACCAAAAGCGCGATCGGGGTCGGGGACAGTGGAAATAGGCTCGAAGCATATCGAGAGTGTTCTCGCACTCATGGTCCATCAGGCAAAAAGTGCACCCCCTGGGAGTCCTACGAATAGAACTCAGAACCTCGAGGGTCGGACGGACGTAGGTGTCCGCCGACACCGAAAGAAAATCACGCCACCCCAAGTTTTCGTACAATTGGAGCAGCCCCTGGAATACTCCTAGGCACTCAAGATCTGCTATGTGCACGAACATAGAGGGGACTATCGAACGATGTGAGATTCTTTCAAATCTGGAGCGGTGTGTGTTATCTCTGAAAGTGATCCCCATCGTGTCAAAGGCCATGGTAGGTTGTGCTGGTGGGGGTGGAATGGGTGTAGTAGGAGGCGGAAGTATGGGTGGTGGATCGCTAGGAGGTGGGGAGTATGCTCTAGCAGAAGAAGGGCCGGGGTCACCGGTCTTCTTCTGCTTGGCAGCGGGCTCCCGCGCACGAGACCTAGTGCGTGGGGGCATCGTGATGCCGAGAGATGAGCAAAATATCGCAAAATACTAGTAAATAAAATGGAAAGAGTATACCAAAACACGACGCAACTCCACGCTAGCAATTCGGCCAAAGAGGCTCCTCTCCTGAAGTTCCAAATCAGCGCTCGATCTCCCCCAAGCTATCCTAAAACACAAAAACAATTGATTAGCAAAGAATATAAAAAAATCGCGGGGTAGATCAAGAGAAATAGGCATAAATAGGGTTTAATTTGGATTCGGGGCGGATTTGGGCTTACGAAATGAGAAATAGGAGAGTAGGGGGCAAATTGGACATTGGAGGGTTGCCGATCGCCGGCCGGCGACGAGGTGCACGACGACAGAGTGGGCGGTGGTGACGACGGGGTCGCACCACTCGGGCGTGGCGGCGGTGGCTTGAGCGAGTGAAGGGGAGCTCAGGCGAGTCGGGGGAGATTTGAGGAATTTGGGGAATTGGGAAATTTTGACCTGAGCGGCCGCAAGGTTGGGTTTAAATAGGGCTAGACTGGTCGGATCACTCGGTCGAGTGACGATAACCACTCGGCCGAGTAGCAACTGTTTAGAATATTATCAAAAATTTCATTAAGTTCCGACTCGGTCGAGTAGCAGCTATCACTCGACCGAGTAGACTAAGTCCCTCGGCCGAGTGGATAGGCCACCCAGAGCATTTTAAGTGCTAAATGTGTGTGAGTCACTCAGTCGAGTGGCATATAACTTCCACAGAGGGGGTTTTGAGACTTCCCTTGGTCGAGTAGGGTCTTCACTCGGCCGAGTAAAAAAAAGTCACTCGGCCGAGTGGGCTGCTATTTTCAGATCCAGACTCTCTGTTTTTGCAACACTTTCTGTTTTCTTTTCTCCCGTCAGTTTCTTCCTCCCTGTGGCATTTAAGCACATCCCTGAAGTGCTCACCATCGCCATGGCCATCCTCCGTTCATATGGTCTCCTATCATCATTTTCCTGAAATGAAAACTGTAGCCCGTTGTCAGATTCTTCCTAGACTCTTGAATCTATACACTAACAAAGATCTAAAACAAAAATGAAAGTAGAATTCAACTAAAAACTGAGATAGAATCGTCGGGTTGCCTCCCGACAAGCGCTCGTTTAAGGTCTTGAGCTCGACCCCTTAAGATTTGCGATTAGTGCTAATGTTAGGTGCATGGGTGATAAGCGTGTCAAACTTGCCAGAAAGGCCGCTTGGGTTCAGTTGTTGCTTTTCGTCGGCTTTCCTCGGTTGTGCCTCATCAAAGGTAGTAGTGGAGGATGACTCCCCAAACTTGGGCTCTTGGTGTCCTTCTTCTTGACCGGCGGTGAAGATTTATTCGTCGGTGGTGCTTCTTTCACGTGCTTCACCGCAGAGAGCTTGCATAGCTCGCTAATCCTAGCGACATCAGCGTCGTTCTTCTCTTCATACGTAAGAGGATCCAGTGAGTCTCCAACCATTGTGCCGTCTTTGGAAATTTGGACCCCTTCAAGGTCGTCATCGTGCGTGGCTACAATGGTGAATGGCATGGCATCGTCTATGACCTCATCAAGGAGGTCCACATAGTCCACTTCCTCTGGCCAAGGCATATGCTTCATCGTCTTCAGAATATGGAGCTCAACTGCTATATTGCCACCGTTGAGGGACAATATTCCTTCCCTCACATCTACAATTACTCTGGCAGCGGCTAGGAAGGGGCACCCAAGTATCAGCAATGTATCGCCTTCTTCTAACGTCCATGACCACAAAGTCACACGGCAAGCAAAGTCCACCCGGTATTTGTAGTGGCATGTTTTCAAAAATCCCAACCGACCTAGTGATTCGCCCATCAGCGAGTTGTATCTTCATATCCGTGGCCTTTAGGTCGGTCCCCATATTCAGTTTCTTGAACATTGTGAGGGGCATGAGACTTACGCTTACTCCCAAATCCACTAAAGCTTTTTGTAGGGGGACTCCTCCAAGCATGCAAGGAATTCGAAAACTACTGGGAGCTTTCAACTTGGTCAGTATCTTCTCCTTGTTGGTGAACCACGTACCTTGCTCGGTTAACATGACCCTTTCCGTTCGCTTCTTTCCCGTGATCAAATCCTTGAGGAACTTTGCATAGGACATGATTTCGACGATTGCATCCAATAATAGGATGTTCAAGCTCACTCATCGCAAGTACTCTAGAAATTTAACGAGCCTCTTCTCAATTTTTGCTTTTGCCAACCATTATGGAAACGGTACCGATTGCACATAGGTTCGTTCCTTTCGTGGCTCATCCACTTCAGATTTTTCTTCATTATTTACAGCCTTTGGGCTCTTCCCTTCATTGATTGTCTCCTTCTCAACCGAAGTTTCCTCCCTCAGTTCCTTAGCTTGAATCATGGTGGGAGTAGTGTCCTTTCCACCCCTTGTAGTCACTGCCATGACCGCATTAATGTGGCTAGTGTTGCTTCGTGGATTTTTTTCCGGTTGTGTCGGTAATTGTTGATTAGCCTTATTGAACAATGTAATTTGCTCCTCCAATTGTGCTTCGACGGTGTTGAGGGGTCCTTGGTGAGTCGATAATTTTGCGTTAATCTTCTTTTGATCGGCCATGAATTCTTCAACCCTTGCTTTGTGCTTCGACCTTGGTGGTGCTTTTGGCGGTTGGGTGCCCTCCATCCTTGATTATATCCCGGGGGTCTATAGGGCCCCACTTGTTGCCTTGGTGAGTAGTTTTGTTGTTGGGGTGGCCTTTGTTGATACTGTAGTTGTTGAGGAGGCTGGGCTTGTGGTTGTTACAGCGACGGTTATTGTTGTGGTTGAGTCAAGGCTCTATCATTGTTGGCATATGAAAATCCGGGGTGACCCCTAGCCGGGTTCACCCAATAACCGCTATTGTCGGCAACGTATTGAGCTTGCTCCATAGCTCCGTCTCCTTGCTCCCCTCCAATGAACATAACCTGGTTTTGATCCTGCAAGTCGCTCATGCTTTCTCCGGATGTAGATGCGTTGGAAGCTCCATGTGGCTCGCTTATCAACTTTTCTAGTCTCTCTACGGCTTTATGAAGAGAATCAAATTTGGTAGAGAGTTTCGCCACCGCTTTTGCTTCATAGATGCTCGCAGGCTTCAAAGATGACGAAAATTGTCCCCTTTCGTCGGCCCATTGCTGATTATTTGAGGCCATCTCTTCAAGTAAGGCCATAGCGGCATCCAGTGTCTTTGCCAAAATAGCTCCATTGGCCGTGGCATCAATTATTTGCTTTGTGCTGGATTGTAATCCATTGTAGAAGTTATGCACTAGCTCCCACGCTTCAATGCTATGGTGGGGGCATTGGTGTTGGAGATCCTTAAAGCACTCCTACACCTCATATTAAGTCTCTTGAGGGCCTTGCTTGAAGGACATCAAGGCGCTTCATATCTTCACAGTCTTGGATGGCAGATAGAAGTTGTTGACAAATGCGCTCGCTAGCTCATCCCAAGTAGTGAAGATCCCCTCGGCTTGCGTCCTTAGCCAATATAAAGCATTATCATGAAGAGTGAATTGGAAGAGATGCAGTCGAATAGCATCCACCGGCATGCTAGGCATCTGGAAAGTGGCGCACTTCGCCAAGAACATTTGCAAATGGTAGGTGGGTTTTCTTGAGGATTCCCATGGAATGGGTCTTGTTGCATCAACACTATGAGCCCCGTCTTCAACTCAAAGTTCTTGTCGGCTGTCAACTCGGGCATAGCTATAAAAGAGGTGGTAAATGAGGTCTTAGGCCGTAGCCTATCCCGGATGGAGGCAAGCCTAGCCATACGTTGTGCTCGCTCTTCTGGTGTTTACGGTGTAGCCATTTGATTTTTCTCTATAGTAGATCTCCCCTCGTCTCTAAGCTTCCTTGTCGTCTGCTCAATCTCAGGGTCAAATAATATGTCTTCTCGAGAAGCCTTTGATCTCGTGTACATGCACAAAAAGAGAGAGTCTAGATAGAATTGTTATCACAACTGAGGAATAAAAGAGTGAAAATAAGAAATAAAAATAAAAATAAAAATAAGGAAAGAAAAATAACTAGGAAAAGAAAATAAAATACCGTCGCCTCCCCGACAACGCCGCCAAAAACTTGATCGCACCCGAATATACACCCGGAAAACAATTATAGTTTTACCGCAAGCACACGGTTAAGTGGTAAGCGGGTTATCAAACACGAGGATGGACTAATGACGGTACTCTATCTTAATCACTAAGCTATTGGTGGAACATAGATTTTAGAATGTCGGTATCATAATCGTTCAATTATCAATTCAATTCAATATTATATAAATGTCTAGGGCTAGGGAATCCCCACTACGGATCGTCACACATCTTTGTGAATCACGAATCTCAATGTTACAAGACTTGGATTGAGATGAATAGTCGTAACTAAATAGAGAACCATGCTCATGCTCTCACGCTATTGCAGGTCTATAGCAACCCAGATCAGAGCCCACTCTCATGCAAACTCTAATCTAAGCCACTAGCATTAAGACTGACATCATCGTCCAATCACAACTCAATCCCACTCTCGTGCAAACTTGAGTTATGATCTAGACTGTGATAGCTCGTATTCGTCCAAGCTCTTGCAAACGAATATGGGTATAGACTTATAATAAAAATGCTAGCTTTAGTCCAATCTCTTGCAAACCAAACCTAGTGAATCTCGATTATAAATCTAAATTGAATATCTAGGTCTTCCCGTTGATCAGAACCTAATCTCTTACAAACTCTAGATCAATGGAAATTCCTAGCTATCCGTAATAAATCAATCACAAACTAACCTCCTAGCAATTCTAACAACATATCAATTCATTCATCACAAATCTGATATTAGATCCATAGGGTTCATCCCTTTGCCCTAGAACAACGGATCTACTCACAATTCATCGAAACAATAGCAATATCAATGATAGAAAACATATTGCAACTCAGATCTAGGAGGAAACAATTCATAAAAGTGCAAATATTCAAAAGGAATAGACAAACCAGATCTGAGTTCTTCAATCTCCAAAGCTGAATTCCAATTAGAATTAATCTAAAATCTATTCTCTGGTCTCTCCCTAAGCTGGAATAAAAACTAGGCTTAAATACATGCCCAAAACGTCAAAATAAACCTGACAGAACTGCCACTGCATAGACCAAAACCCTAGTTTCCAACCCAGGCTGGCGGCGCTACTTGGCCGAATGGAAATCACACTCGGCCGAGTGCTAGATCCGAATAAAAAAAGAGAAGTTGGAGGGTTTGGGCACTCTGGCATTCTACGGCACTCGGCCGAGTGGGGTTATCACTCGGGCGAGTGGACTTCCTACTCGACCGAGTGGATCTTCTACTGTGCTCCCCAAAATTCCAGAGAGTCTGGCGTGTTTTCCTTCAAAAAATATGACCTCACTCGGGTGAGTGG
The DNA here is from genome assembly GCA_030789695.1 of Scilla litardierei. Taxonomy (NCBI): domain Eukaryota; kingdom Viridiplantae; phylum Streptophyta; class Magnoliopsida; order Asparagales; family Asparagaceae; genus Scilla; species Scilla litardierei. The sequence goes on along the minus strand of CM061142.1, from coordinate 265,173,716 downwards.
ATTTCTCTACTCGGCCGAGTGGAATTAACCAATCGGGCGAGTACATTGCGGCACAAGGTCAGGCAGATGTCTTCGTATCAGTAGTACTCGGGCGAGTGGGCTTCTTCATTCGGGCAAGTGGGATGTGTTACTCGGCCGAGTGGCCTATTTCTGGAAGCAACTCTTCTTCTCCTCGCCTCTTTGTCGATTCTATCGATCTCCTTCTTCTCCCGCTCATCATCCAGCGCTGTTAGCTCCTCGATAGGGCCATGTGCGACGCCCCGGTATACGTGCAAGTCCCTTAAGCTCATTTTTTGCTTCCGATTGCTCCATATTTCCTGAAATCAAACAAAAATAAGAAAAGTGAAAAGTAACAAAATATCGTCGAATAATCATGAAAAGCACGATATCAACAATCGAAATGGCATGCAAACATGCAGAAAAAAGATGTAAAATATGGACCGATCAAGAAGAACTACCCCACTCATGATCTTGAGTTGGCGACAGTTATCTTTGCCCTAAATATTTGGAGACACTTCTTGTTACGTGGGCATGTGAACATATTTTCAGATCATAAGAGTCTCAAATACTTGTTCACCCAAAAAGAGCTCAATGTGCGACAACGACAATAGATTGATCTAATGGCAGACTATGATGTTGACCTTCAGCACAATCCTAGGAAGGTCAATGTTGTACCAGATGCATTGAGTCATCTCCATGCGGTGATGGCATGGAGATAAGAGACATAGAGATGGATGTAATCTTGCCTGGAGTAATGTCTTCGTTACTCAACCTTCAGATCTAGTCAAATTTGGTGGAAAGAATCAAGGCTGCCAAAGTATGAGATGAGAAGCTACAAAGGATCGGAGACATGTTGATGGCAGGTCAGAGGCATGAATTCAAGGTCCACGTGGACGGATCTTTGTGATTTGGCAGCCGCATCTGTGTGCCATCTGGAGACATTAGAGATGAACTATTGGAGGAAGCTCACAGTTCTCCATATTCCATTCATCCAAGTGGTACCAAGATGTATCAAGACTTGCAACAACACTACTGGTGGCATGGCATAAAGATGAGCATCACACGAAGCGTGGAAAAATGTATAGTGTGCCAACAGGTGATGGCTGAACATCACCGATCTACCGGTTTGTTACAGCCTTTCCCATTCCAGAATGGAAGTGGCAGTACATTACCATTGATTTTGTGACGGGACTGCCCAAGAGTTCGAAGCATCACGATGCTATCTGAGTAATAGTTAATCGATTGACAAAGTTAGTGTTGGATCTGGATCCTAGTCTAGAGGGAAGGTGAATAGGGTAATAAAAAATTCTTGCGCAACCCACGAGAAATCACACGCAGTTAAAAGCCCAAGAAGAGTAATTAAGAGACAATCACAAAGTACACACAGATTTACCCTGGTTCGGTCGCACCAACGACCTACGTCCAGCCCCAAACAAATACTAGCATTAATAAGTTCCTTCTATACACCTACAATGGGGTCCTAGCTCCAACTCCCCACCTAGACTGTACCACACTCACCAAAGTACAGAACTCTATCAACCTAGTAAATGTGTATCTTGACTGCACCAACACGTCAATACCCTCTTGTCTAGCCCCAACCAGACAAGTCCAAAATAGTCACAAATAACGGTAAAGTTTCTCCTACAGAGACCGTTACACTAATATACGAATATAAAGAGTAAAGGGTTTAGAAATGCTCAGTTCGTGTCCGTGTAGTCATCTCTGTTAGTCAGCACGTCGTCAGCTCCAGTCTGACGCAAACAGTATCTCAATCTGACTTCTGGATATCAAGTTCTAGCTCAAATATCACTCTGTTCTGTGTGTTAAGCAATCTATGTTCAAAACAATATTTAGCTCGGTCTGTGCGCACATCAAACCCAAAATAATTCCACATCAGCTCTCCTTTCTTTCGTTTTCACCTTCATGCGGTCATCTCCACGTCAGCTAGTCGTTCTGATTTCTTCTTCGACTTAGGGCATGCAGATAAGGCCTTCGTCGACTTTCATGGCTTCACTTCAAACGATGACGGCTAACTCCTCCGGCGATGCTCTTGGACAGCAGCGGGCGATCTTCGAGTGACTCGTCTCAACGACTCCGACAACGAGCGGCGGCGATTCGGACTTTGGTGCTTTCCACAGCATTGTTTCCCAGCGACAACACAACTTCGACAACGAGGACTCTTCATGACAACACGATAGAGACTCGACGTGAGGGCTTCGACTTTTTCCGATAACCCACAGCGACTCCGACTTCGCCGACGTTGACAATGACGCAGCTATAAGGTGCGACGACACGTCGACTGTAATGGCATGTTTCCATTTATACGTAACTTGTACATATCTAACTGGTATAGTAATTTATTGGATTAATTAATTAATATGGTTGTATTTATTATAGCTCGAGAGTGCGACTTAGCGATCGCGTCTTTATCTTCTTAAACTTTTGGTTGATGTTGTTGCAGGGGCGAATCGTAATAATCTGATTGACCTAAGCAGATGATCCTCAAATCTTATCCCGATCAAACATGGACCAAATCTAAACGTCTTAGCGATATTGATTATCTAATTCAAATCCTGATAAGTCTTAATGTCGCAATCAAATCGTAACTAAACAGATCTATCCGATATCTTAACTATATGAGTCATCCCATTCTAATCTCAGCTAACTCGACTTTCCAAATCTAATCTAGATTCTAATATCAAAACTGTTTAATCATCTTAACAAATCGAATTATAAATAAGTTAACAGTTTAATGATCTTAATCTTTCTAATCACCCTAACTAAACCGATCTTTATATCTAATATCCAAATATAAACGATTTTCTAAAATCATACTCTAGTTAACTTAGTTATCTTAACTAATAATTAACTGACCATATCTTCCCTTATCACCTAGTGACTGAGCACACACCCTACCCACGTTCGCCCTTCTCTCCTCTCACCCATGTATCATTCGTCACACGAACCCATGCATGCGGAGTTCATCCCTCACGAGAGCCACGTCCTTCGAAAGCTAAGCCCACATTTTCCCCCACCGTTCTCTCCACCTTCCCTTCTTAAAACCCAATGGGCCTCTAGCCAACAGCTCTCATCGCCACCCCACTGAACTACCGTCGACCTAACCTCCACCTCCAGGCCCTTCACGGCCACCCTCTCAACCGCCAGTCACTTCCACCAACACCGACAGCCGCCTCCTTACAACCTCGCTGCAAGCTTTCGCCACCGCTGCTCCCTTGCCAAGCCCGCTCACGAACGGCCAGCTCTCCGATCCCCTCTCCCATGCCGAAGACGACCACATCGCCCACAGACGTCCCCCCCGACTTAGCCCGTCACCCCTTCCACCAGCGATCTCCCCCTATGAGAGCCCTCAGCAGCCCAGTCTTCTTGCCACCGACCCATCTCGTCACCCAGTCAGCCACCATCGATGACACCCCGTAACCCAAGCCCAACAGCGCCTTCACCAGCGAGCGGCGCTACCATTCCCTAGTCACCATCCTCAGGCGACCCACCCTTTTACTCAACCACCTTCGACGACAGGCCGCGGCCTCTGCCCCTCGCCGTTCGTCGAACCCGCCATCCAGCCACCTCACTGTCGTAGCCTCTCTCCACCGTCCACATCTCCCAATAGCTCGCTGCCGTCACCTCCACGCCCAGTCACCGCCCCCTTCTCCCCTCGACCTCACGCCCGACCCCAACTGTGGCAAGCCCACCTCCTACCTCCGACATCCTCCGATCTCCGACCCGCCCCTTCGCCAGACCCCCAATCAACCCCGAACGCCCCCCTCCCCTGTTCGAATCCCCATCCTCTGCTTCGAACAGAGGAACCCCACCCAGTTCACCGCCCGACCACCATTGCTCCCTCAGGCATCGACATCGCCGCCAACCCATCAGATCCCTCTGCCCGTCCTCTCCCCACATCGACAGTGCCCCCGGTACGACGCCCAGATCTCTGATGCCATGCCTCAACCCAACGCCACCGCCCGTTCGCCCAGTCCTTCGACCCCCTCCCCTTAACCCAAAGACCACCGGCCTCTTCTCAGATCGCTGCAAGCCCTTCCTCCGAGAGCCCAGGTGCCGGAGCCCTCCGCCTCACAACAGATTGCCCCGGCTCCGACCCCGCCCAGCTCACCACGACGACCACCCCTAGCCATCCACCGAATCTCTTCCCCGCCTTCGCACCCTCCCATGGGTAATACCGCCATCCCTTCGTCGGAGCCAGCCACCGCCTCGATGCCCCTCTCCGACAGTGCCCCACTCTCTTCCCATGTTGCCGCCGCCCTGCCCGATCCCACCTTCCACCGTCGACTTCTACCCAGCCATCCCAAGATCCACCGCTCGCCTAATTCCTGGGCCGCCCCGCTGCCGCATCCTCTTCCGTTGTAGCCCGAGCCCTTCGATTTCGATCATCCCTCCCTGCATCAGAAGAAGAAGAAGAAAAAAGGAAATGGAGAAGTCGACAGGTGGGGGAGAGAGAGAAGTTATAAGGTATTATAAATGAGTGAGTTTTATTATAAGATTATTAATAAGTATTTTTGTTTATTATTACAATGTGTTAGCTCATTAATTATCATAATGAAATCAGTTTATACACAGTTTTATAAATGGAAGCCACTGTGTATTTGAGTTATATGTTAGGATATGTGTTAGTTGTTGGTTTCGAGAACAATGTACCATATAAGTTAAAGTTAATAGGTTATAATCCAGTTTTATATCCGATGTCGCAGATATATTGTGCCTCGCCGTTATCATCTAGACCCCCGTAGCCAGCTACATCAGGCAAGTGTACATTAACAATTTTTGATATCGCTACTTTTAAATGATAAATCAAGAACTGCTAGTTTGCCCTATGTCATGTTAAACATCATGTTTGCACATTTTTGATTGAACGGTTATTGATGGAATGCATAATGATAGAATATATTGGAATGCTTGAAATCGTGAGATTGTGGATTTGTGCGCCCAAGAGGCGAAATCGTGACTTTCGTGAGTGTCATGTGAGTTGACAACTTCGTGCTTGTAATACGACTAGGCCGGCTCGTGTTCCGGCAAACTTTTGGGTGGGGTTAGAGTTGAACGGCTACTAAGCATATGTAGGGGTCATGTCTTCAAGAACACCATCTATACGGTGGGTTAGTGACGTGCCCCCGGTTTTCTAGCCGCAAATGGCCGGGGGACCCGCGTGAGGGTTTAGATATTTGTAACCGCAAGCGTATGGTGTTGTAGTGTGGCTTGGGGGTCGAACACAGGGAGGCTAGGATGTGCTTGTGTCAAGGAGGACCGAAATCACCCCGTGGGCGAGCTAGCCCAGATCGAATGATGGGTTGTCACGGTAAAGGAATGCAGGGTATAGACAATAAGAAAATAAAACCCGGGACTTTGGTTTCCACCCCAACGAGCGACTCTCGCCGATACGGCCTACGGGTAGGATGGCGATCGGAATTAGGGTCTAATGGTGAGACGTTGCCTCTAAAAGTGGTACCGGCATCCCATGGGCCCGATATTCCGGTCGGTGCCCAGGATGATACGTCGGACTTCCCGGGTTCGATTAGTGGGCACTCCCGTGTCCATTAACACTGATCTACTCCGGGAGCACTAAGCTCGCAACGATAACTCCCAACGTCTCATCCAGCCGCTCCCGCGCGCTAGGATTCGGCGTCTACGCTAAGGGCGTGAGCTATGGCTAGGGAGTCAACCGCCAAGTTTATTCCCCCTTGGCCCAACGGTCAAAGGCGGTCTTTTTCCCGCTGATGACAATAAAACACCCCGCGTAACCGTTAGATTCCTAATCCCTATCGATTTCCTAACCCTATGGATGCATTGGGAAGAGCCCCCGAATGGGTTTCCGCCAAAATCCCAGATTTGGGAACTACTCACAAATATTCATTAAAAAGCGATCTAAACGAAAATGAACCGTTAACATCATAATCAGACAATAGGAATGCGAAGGTAGTAAAGCAATTAAGATAATACTAAAGTTTTACAAAGATCCGAAAACTTACAAAAACTGGGAAATTACAGCCGTCACAAAATGAAGAAAACAGTAAAAAATAACCAACTCCCGAATCTGGGAAACCTAGGGTTCTATTTATAGAAAACGACATCACCCGATCGGTTGATAAGTCAACCGGTCGGGTGAGCCGCTTCACAAAATCACAGCGCAATGCGGGGGTTTCACCCGGTCAGTATGAACCGGTCGGTTGGAACTTGGTGCGGTCGGTTGGATCTTGATGTCGACCGGTTGGATCTTGGAGCGGACCGGGTGAGGAGATCGGTTGGAGCTCCGAGTCTTGGCTGTTGAAATTCAGCTACAGGTGAACTGATCGGGTGAAGGTCACCCGATCGGTTGGAAATCAGCTTCGAATTTCCAGAGACTTTGAGCTTTTGACCCGGTCACTGAACCGACCGGGCGACTTCTCGTGAGCTCCAAGCTGCGTCCGGGTGATACACGCGTGCATCACCCGATCGGTTGGAGATGACCAACCGACTGGGTGAGGGGCTGAAAGATGCAATCTTCGTCGTTTGACCCCCTGAATCACGCGTGACTCCTCCCGTTGCTCGGGGGACACATGATATCATCGTTTTACGTCCCAAATGCCAGCAAACTCCTGCAAAACACGGAAAATACGGAAAAGTGAAAGAAAACAAGAAAATACAAGAAAACACGAGAAAACAAATAAAAGACGGCGGTAAATATGGAAAAACACGAAAGAAAACGCGCGTAAATATATGAAATATAAACGCACGTCAAAATCCCCCAAGCTGAACTCTTCCTCGTCCTCGAGGAAGACGAGTGAGAGTAGGAGCTCGGAGGGAAAAATAGAGAGAGAGAAAAAGAAAACTCTTTATCCTAGATCGCCCGTCAGGGCCAACAAAATCAAAAACGACACACCAAGCAAGCAAATGCCAAATCACATCACTAAACCAAGGAATACGAGTCCAAATAAGTGCCGTGGGCCCACGCGGTGAAGCGCGAGTGAGTGTGGCCGTGCGCTAGCAGTCGGTGTCGCTATCTACGATGTGCAATAAAGCTCGATATACGCAAACCCAGAAAATGACCCAAATATCAATTCGAATTGAATAAGGCGGTGAATATATGTAGTTCAAGCATGCATGAGAATAGAGAGAGAATCGAAACATATCATGCGTCGGGGACTCCACAACTATGGTTAGGGAAATCACCACACTAAAGCCTAGATAATAGCTAAAAAGTTCCTAAGCCAAGTGTTTTCGAAAACGATGGGGGTTGAGATGATGTGGAGTAGGACACTTGGTGCAAATTCTCGCCTTCCCTTTATTCTCGGCAAGTAGGAAAATATTCACACGGGAGTTTCTTTTTTTGGGTTTTGGGTATTTGTATATTTTTTTTTTGGATTTTTGGCTATACAATTTTTCTTTTCTTTTCTTTTTGGGTTTTTCTTTGGGGAATTCACATAAAAATACCCAAACGTTTGGGGGCGTTTTCATGTTAATATCCTGAACTTTTAAGTTGTACAAATTTATACCTAAACGTTATACGACGGTTTTAACTTGATACCTTTTTTTAATTTTCCGTTCAAATTACTGAAATTTGGACGATTATACCCCTTAACGTTAGTCTTCAGTAAATACCCTAACGTTTAATTTACATTTCATATTAATACCCACCAACCCCTACGGCTCCACCTGTTTTCGGTGGAGAAGGGGGCGGGGGGCGGCGCCCCCTCCCCGCCACTGCCACCTCCTGTATTCGGGGGAGGGGGGCGGCGCCCCCTCCCCCTCTGCGACTGTCGCGGAGGGGGAGGGGGCGCCGCCCCCCTCCCCGCCACTGCCGCCCCCTGTATTCGGGGGAGGGGGCGGCGCCCCCTCCCCCTCCGCCTCAGTCACAGAGGGGGAGGGGGCGCCGCCCCCCTCCCCGCCACTGCCCCCTATATTCGGGGGAGGGTGGTGGCGCCCCCTGCCCCTCCGCCTCAGTCGCGGAGGGGGAGGGGGCGCCGCCCCCTCTCGGCCACTGCCCACCTATTTTCGGGGGAGGGGGCGGTGCCCCCTCCCCCTCCGCCTCAGTCGCGGAGGGGGAGGGGGTGCCGCCCCCCTCCCGGTCACTGCCCCCCTGTTTTCGAGGGATGGGGGCGGCGCCCCCTCCCCCTCTGCCTCAGTCGCGGAGGGGGAGGGGGCGCCGCCCCCGCCCCACCACTGCCGCCCCCTATTTTCGGGGGAGGGGGCGGCGCCCCCTCCCCCTCTGCGACAGTCGCAGAGGGGGAGGGGGTGCCGCCCCCCTCCCCGCCACTGCCGCCCCCCCCGTTTTCGGGGGAGGGGGGCGGCGCCCCTCCCCCTCCGCCTCAGTCGTGGACGCCGCCCCCCCTCTCCCCACTGCCGCCCCCTCAGTTGGGGGAGGGTACTTGTTTGAAACTATCCCAAAACGTTAGGGTATTTTTTTGTTTTGGTGTAAGGGCAAAACGGGAACAATTTAACGCCATTAGCCAAAACAGACGGAAAGGTATAGATTTGTACTACTTAAAAGTTCAGGGTATTAGTATGAAAGCGCCCCCAAATGTTAGGGTATTTTTATGTGAATTCCCATTTTTCTTTTCTTTTCTCTTTTTTTTTTGGATTTTTGGGTTTTTTTGGCTATACACATGTGTACTCTCCCAAGTGGGAGAACGGTACACGACGAGGGGATTTGCACCAAGTAAAGCAAAAAAGAAGTCAGAATCTAAACACTTGGGCAAAGGAAACTATTCTCGCTAAATTGAGCATGGGCTAAATGGGTTATCCTAGTCTTTAATTGTGGAATCCCGACACATCCGAAATGAAGTACACGATATATATATATATATAGCATGCAGAAGCAGACAGGGGAAATAAATACCGCATATTCAAATCGAAGCATGATAATCTAGGGGTCATTCCTGGACAGGTATATAAAGTAAAATCACAAAGTAGAAGCACACCAAACAGCTAGGCACGACGCACGACTCACAAAAAGCTAAGTGGACCCGCGATGCATAAAATGCAAGAGGACTCGATATCCTAGGGTTAGTGAATGTGATTATCGAAGCCGTGCAAGGTGTGCGTGTGATTTTCGTGGCAATTCATCATAGGGTTCATCTCTAGGAGAAAGAGATAAAAAGAAGAAAAGAAAAAGAAAAACACGATGAAAACGACACAAAAACGAAAAAGAAAAGACTCAAATGACGCACAAAGTGCGACTCCCCCAAGCTGAATCTTGCATTGCCCTCAATGCAATAAGAGTGAGTACGGGAGGGCAATGAAAATGGGGGGGGGAATATGCACCGACATAAAAAGAAATGAAAAACGAGGAAAACACAGACACGAAACTGAAAAATAAAGAAAAATCAAAATCAAATCACACGACGCGAAAAACGAAATAAAACCACACGACACGACAAAAAGACACGACACGACACTCAAAAAGGGAAAAACAAGCACACACACAAAAAGAAGAAAAAACAAAACACGACAACACAACAAAACGGACTTCCCCCAAGCTAGACATGACAATGCTAGCAATGAAATATAAGCGTGAAAGTGCAGAAATATGCGGGGGGGGTCAAAAAACAAAGTGAAATCAAAAATCAGGAGAAGGCGAATCCTCGCCCTCCTTGGAAGAGGGTGTGGCTGGGTGGTCGGGGGAGGCGGGGGGTGTGCGGAGAAGTGGGGAAAGAGGTGGAGGAATATGTGCAGCAGTGGTGTGAATGATGGGAGGAGTGTCGGTGGAGGTGGGTGGTGGTGGTAGGACGGCGATCAAGGAAGTGGTGAAAGGAATAGAAATGTGGGGAGAAGATGTGATGGTGACGGTAGTGGGTGGTGGTGGGAGAGATTTGGAGTGCACCGGCAATTTCCTCCGACGCACATATGAAGTGATGGAGGAGGAGGGAGGAGGTAGTGTGGGTGCGATGGAAGTGGTCGGGAGGGGGGAAGTGGATACCGGGATGGGAATAGATGAGAGAGGAGAAGAATGTGGTAGGGGAGGTGATGGATGTGGGGATGTGTGGGAGGGTGGAGTAGAAGATCGTCGAGGTGGTGAAGGTGGAGGTGGTCCGTGGATGTGAGTGAGAAGACGAAGAATGGTGGCCACGTTCCTCTCAAGTGCAAGGAAACGTGGGTGAGTGAGAAAGGAGGACGGTGATGGGTCCGAGGAGGCAGATGACATGGCGAGATCACGGAGGGCAGCGACCTCCCTTTCAAGACCAAGACGGGCAGAGACCTGGTGACGACCAAAGGATGTGGACTGACGTGAGGCAGAAGTGGTGCCGGCAGGTAAGGTGGAAGTGGTGCCGGCGGCGGTGGTCATGCCGGCACAGGAGACAAGGCCAGAAATGGCTGCTAAGAGGTGCTCAGAAGTGATGGGGCCAGGAACAGAAACAGGGCGACTCAGGCCAGCCCCCATATCTCCCCGGGACGCAGGAATATCCTGCTCGCCTAAGTGGGCGGTAGGGGAAGGAGGTTTACGTGCGTCAGGGGGAAGGAAAGGAAGGTGCAACCCCACAAAGAACTCAGGGTCGGGCGGAAAAGTCCAATCCGCCACGATAGCCACAGTCATGCAAGCGGGGTTGGGGAGAATAGTGTAGGGGCGAGGGGGGTGGCCGTAATTGAATTCGAAACGACCGTCGGGGCGGGGCTTAATCATGTGAATGTGCCGCATGACGTCAAGATCTAGACGTGAGGGTCCTGCGGCGATGGGAAGACCACGGGGGATATGGATATTAAACGGGGGGTAATAAACAATGATAGTGATAATGCCCCCACAGCAGATTTTTCCCTTCCCGACCCTGCTAATCTCGAGAAGCTTGTAAACAAGCCAATCGCCAGCATGGACAGGGACAACCGGGGCCCTGAAACTAACTCCATCATCATCACGAACAAAGGGGAAAGTCATGGCCCAGAGAATAAAAAGATCGGGGATAGTCACGGTGCCTGACTCATCCCGCTGGAAAAATGCAGATGATATGATCCTATGGGCCAGACGAAATATGGGATGGATGATGGAGGAGGCCTTGGCCTTACCCCGGGGATAGCGGCGGAGTATGGTGAGGCGGAACCAGAAATTATCGACGTCAAATTTCGGGGGATATCCGTAGTGACGGATAGCGTCATTCCCTAGAATAGGGAAACCAACTATATCGTAGATGGTGTCTAGGTTTGTGCGGATGGTTTGGTTACGCACCCGAAAAGTGACGGTCGACCCCGACTCACAAACGAGGGAGGAAATGAATTCTAGGGTGAGTGATGGGTAAGATACCGCAGAGGCATTAAGGAAGGCCAACCAATCTAGATTAGCAAAAAGAGTCTCGACTTTGGTGAATACACCGAGGTCGACGAGTGATTGGGTGTGGGCAAACTTGGTTGATAAATGCCCCCGAGTGTCAAGTCTGTGGTAGAAGTCTTTCTGCTCTTGGTTCCTAAATATGTATCCATGCGGGCCCAACATGGGGTCCACAGGGGGAATGATAGGTGCGGGAGGGGCAAGTGTAAGCTCACGTGTGCGGTGAGGAGGACGTGTTTGTTTACGTCTCTTACGAGACGGTTCCTCCTCACGCAAGATACCTTTTCCTTTATCTCTCTCCCGGGCCATGTGTGTGTGGATGATGCAAATGGGTGCAAAATACTATTAAAGTGCACACACACGAAAACCAAGCAAATCGAATATTAGGGTAAAAATTGAAATTCGAGAAGTGGAACGAAGTTACCCCGTAGCAATTAGAGTTCCCCGCTTGTAGATGACCCAATGCCGTGTAATGGGAGAAGTGTGGAGCCGCGACACTCTTCTTCAGCAAAAATTCGATGGTGGATGTGGGTGTTGGGAATTAGGGCTAGAAAATAGGAAATAGGAGAGGGAGAGAGAGGAAGAGATGGAGAAATGCGAGGGGGAGGCGGAGAGAGAGATTAATGGAGGATTTGAGGCTGTGGGAGAGGGATTTTGGCAGTCGGGTGCTTGGAGGAAGGCGAAACGACAGAGAAACGGCGAGATCGGGCGAGGGTTTGTGAGCGGGTGGGTCGAGGGTATTTATAGGTTTTATGTCGAACCGATCGGGTGAGTTTTCACCCGATCGGGTGAGTTTTCACCCGATCGGTTGACCCTAGGTCGAAAATTCGATGCTGAAGAAACGCTACAGGCAACCCGATCGGTTGAGAACTCAACCGATCGGTTCGCCGCTCTACAGATTTTCTCGAAAACTCAGATTTTTTCACCCGGCCCATCAACCGGTCTCACATCTTGCCACCCGGTCGGTTGATGCTCTGAAATTTTTCCGAGAGTTCCCCCAGGTCACCCAGTCTGTTCACCCGGTCTCATCATTCTCCACCCGGTCGGTTCATTTGGCGATAGACACAGCCGTAAGCTGATACGTCCCAACTGATCAGGTGGGAACTCACCCGATCGGTTGAGGCCTTGTTTTCTGCAAAAACCCAAAAATCGCCTAAGTTCCTTCACGGAAGTTGTTTCGGCTGGATTTATTTATAAAAACAGAGAAAAATAAAGTAGAAAAAAATCCTTAAAAACGAAGCAAAAGTTTAAAACATGGGTTGCCTCCTATGAAGCGCTTTTGTTTAACGTCGTTTAGCTCGACGCCCGTTGGTGATTTTCATGGTGGGCGGTACGGGTGATGCCCAAAATCCGGCATCTCTTCAGCTCCAGAGGTTGTGGCTATCGGTGTAGTCGGCGGCTGTAAAAAGCTTTGCTCGACTACCCTCCCTTTGTTCACAGGATTCGGGGGCTTCTCCCTCAAATTGGCGTCCACCGCCATCTTTTTCAGGATCCGGACCTCATCACCGGTGAGGTCCATGTGTTCTTTTCCTTTTCTCCTCGTGAGAGGACACTTAGAAAACCCGGGAGGGATCACATGTCGCGCGACCGCCTCATTAGCCACTTCATTCTTAGGGGAGCCAACTTGCTCTCCAAGGTCCCCCAAGCTATCGGGGGGATTCCTCGAGAGCACTTCCCAGGCACTCGTTTCAACAGCCATATCTTCTTCATTCTCCAGCACATTGATACTAGGATCGTCCGGGGGGTTTGGATGCTTCATTGACAAGCCTAAGTCAAATTCGACTCTTTCTTGGCCCACATTTAGGGAAAGCTTCCCATTCTTTACGTCTATCAACACTCCGACGGTTGCCATAAAGGGTCGTCCAAGAATAATTGGTGTATGCTTATCTTCCGGCATGTCCATCACCACAAAATCAACTGGCACCTGCACCCCTTTCACATCGACGGGGAGGTCGTCCACTACTCCCACCGGATACTTGACCGAACGGTCAGCAAGTTGCAATGTCATGCCGGTGGGCTCTAAATCTCCCATCCCTATTCTCTTGTACAATGATAGGGGCATTAAGCTGACGCTCGCACCAAGATCGACGAGCGCCCTCTGGATTTGCACTTCCCCAATAGAGCAAGGGATGGAGAAACTTCCGGGGTCCTTGAGCTTGGGCGGATTTGCATGCTGAATGAGAGCGCTACACTCCGCCGTTAACACGACCTTTTCTTTTCTAGATCCCCGTGTCACCAAGTCTTTCAAGAATTTAGCATAGGAGGGGTCGTCTCTATGGCCTTGAGGAAGGGGATTTGTAAACTCATATCTTTCACCATGGCAAAGAATTTGCCATACTTCTCATCGATTTTTGCCTTGGCAAGCCGTTGTGGGAAAGGCACAACGGGCTTGAATACCTTCAAATTACCTTCTTCTTTCTTCTTTTCTTCTTCAGGGGTTCCCTTCGGAGCCACAAATTTTGGCGACGGGGCACCGTTGTCATTAACCTTTTCAATTGGCTGCTCAACGGCCAGTGGTGCTTCCAGTTCTTTGGGCGGCGCTCTAGTAGGAATTTGTGTCCCGCTCCTCAAGACGATGGCGGACACGTTCTCATGCTCATGTGTGAGCGCCAAGGTCCGATTTACCCCCTAGGATTCACCTCAGGCTGTGGCGGTAATAAATTCTGCGGTCTCTGAAGGTTCGCCACTTGCAACCCCAGCTGGGTCACCTGATCAGTGAGCACTCTTTGTCCCATCTCCAGCTTCAGATTAATTTTCTCCTGGTTAGCTATGTATTGAGTCAAGAGGGACTCAACCGGAGAAATGGCCCTCTGTTGGCCGTATTGCTGCTGGGCGGGCTGCTGATTCCTAGGGGCATATTGTTGATACTGTGGTGGTGGTTGCTGCTGCTGAAACTACTGCTGGGGCCTAGCCGGCTGATAAGTCTGATGTTGTTGCTGAGCCGACTGTTGGTAAGGTGCCCGGTAGCTGAGGTTCGAATGATTCCGGTTGTTGGGAGAGTAGGTTGGGTTTGAGTTGGTTCGTGGTGGAAATGGCGCATTCCCCGTAGTATTGTAAAACAATGAACTCGCCTGATCCAACGGTGGTGAGATGTCACCACCGTCGAACTCTCCAAAAACTTCGGATTCTACCGCAGCAATTTGTTGTGAACCGGTGCCACCAGCGCCTACCATCAATGCGGAGATCTAGGTTGACAGCAAGTCAAACTTGCTTGACAATTTGTCGACGTCTTCCACTCTATGGATGCCCCTAGATCTTGGTGTGGCTCTCTCGTCACACCACCGTTCATTGTTGGATGCCATATTTTCCAAAATTTGCCCGGCATCTTCTTCGCTTCTTGACATGAAGGACCCCCCAGCCGCGGCGTCCATGGAAGACTTTAAATCGTCCCTCAGCCCATTATAAAACAGATTTATAATCTGCCACTTGGGGAGCTCATGGTGGGGACATCTTCTCTGCATCTCCTTGTATCTTGTCCAAGCCTCATGCAAGGACTCGTGGCTGGCCTGGGAGAGGGAGGAGATCTCACTCCTCAGCTTCATGGTCTTCCCCAGAGGAAAGAACTTCGTCAGAAAAGCATTGGAGAGCTTCTCCCAGGTGTTGAATGTGTTGGGGTCCCTCCCCCTAAGCCACAGCTTGGCCTTATCTTGCAAGGAGAAGGGGAACAGCTTCAGTCGGATTGCCTCAGTTGTGACACCGTTAATCCGGAAGGTGTCACATTTCTCCAAGAAGGAGTCTAGATGCTCGATCGGGCTCTCCATGGGTGCACCCGAAAACTGATCTTGCTGGATCCACGTCACCAAAGATGGCTTAAGCTCGAAGCTTTGGGCCGTAATAGCTGGAGGACGGATGGCAGACGTGGACTCGATGGAAGGCATCGAGTACTACAGCAGGGACTTGTGAGGCGGGGTGTTCTCCCCCATGGCTTCAGGATCCTCTCTTCTTCGCTTCTCGACGGCCAAACGCCTAAGGGTGGCGTTTATCTCTGGGTCAACGGGGATCAAGTCGTCGAGACTTCTTGAACTCCTGCACATGAAAAACAACAAACACCCGTGAAGCGACAAGTGGGAAAGAACAGATAAGATAAGAAATTAAAATTAAAATGAGAAAATAAAAAGAAAAAGGAAGAATGCGAAAATTATCGCGAGGTAGGGATAACCGCTAGACACTAGGGTTCATGAGATCCTAAAATAACAAGCACGTTGCCTCCCCGGTAACGGTGCCATAAACTTGACGTGCCCCCGGTTTGCGAGCCGCAAATGGCCGGGGGACCCGCGTGAGGGTTTAGATATTTGTAACCGCAAGCGCACGGTGTTGTAGTGTGGCTTGGGGGTCGAACACATGGAAGCTAGGATGTGCTTGTGTCAAGGAGGATCGAAATCACCCCGTGGGCGAGCTAGCCCAGATCGAATGATGGGTTGTCACGGTAAAGGAATGCAGGGTATAGACAATAAGAAAATAAAACCCGGGACTTTGGTTTCCACCCCAACGAGCGACTCTCGCCGATACGGCCTACGGGTAGGATGGCGATCGGAATTAGGGTCTAATGGTGAGACGATGCCTCTAAAAGTGGTACCGGCATCACATGGGCCCGATATTTCGGTCGGTGCCCAGGATGATACGCCAGACTTCTCGGGTTCGATCAGTGGGCACTCCCGTGTCCATTAACACTGATCTACTCCGGGAGCACTAAGCTCGCAACGATAACTCCCAACGTCTCATCCTGCCGCTCCCGCACGCTAGGATTCGGTGTCTACGCTAAGGGCGTGAGCTATGGCTAGGGAGTCAACTGCCAAGTTTATTCCCCCTTGGCCCAACGGTCAAAGGCGGTCTTTTTCCCGCCGATGACAATAAAACACCACGCGTAACCGTTAGATTCCTAATCCCTATCGATTTCCTAACCCTATGGATGCATCGGGAAGAGCCCCCGAAGGGTTTTCCGCCAAAATCCCAGATTTGGGAACTACTCACAAATATTCATTAAAAAGCGATCTAAACGAAAATGAACCGTTAAAATCATAATCAGACAATAGGAATGCGAAGGTAGTAAATCAATTAAGATAATACTAAAGTTTTACAAAGATCCGAAAACTTAGAAAAACTGGGAAATTACAGCCGTCACAAAATGAAGAAAACAGTAAAAAATAACCAACTCCCGAATCTGGGAAACCTAGGGTTCTATTTATAGAAAACGACATCACCCGATCGGTTGATAAGTCAACCGGTCGGGTGAGCCGCTTCACAAAATCACAGCGCAATGCGGGGGTTTCACCCGGTCAGTATGAACCGGTCGGTTGGAACTTGGTGCGGTCGGTTGGATCTTGATGCCGACCGGTTGGATCTTGGAGCGGACCGGGTGAGGAGATCGGTTGGAGCTCCGAGTCTTGGCTGTTGAAATTCAGCTACAGGTGAACAGATCGGGTGAAGGTCACCCGATCGGTTGGAAATCAGCTTCGAATTTCCAGAGACTTTGAGCTTTTGACCCGGTCACTGAACCGACCGGGCGACTTCTCGTGAGCTCCAAGCTGCGTCCGGGTGATACACGCGTGCATCACCCGATCGGTTGGAGATGACCAACCGACCGGGTGAGGGGCTGAAAGATGCAATCTTCGTCGTTTGACCCCCTGAATCACGCGTGACTCCTCCCGTTGCTCCGGGGACACATGATATCATCGTTATACGTCCCAAATGCCAGCAAACTCCTGCAAAACACGGGAAATATAGAAAAGTGAAAGGAAACAAGAAAATACAAGAAAACACGAGAAAACAAATAAAAGACGGCGGTAAATATGGAAAAACACGGAAGAAAACACGCGTAAATATATGAAATATAAACACACGTCAGTTAGTATCAATCACGATTATACCCCCGTGAGGAGAATGACTTACTCATCACGTCTTAAAGGCAGGAACCCTAGGAGTGAATAGAAAACACGGACATGAAATTACAAATTGCCAAGTCATTACTTTATTTCAACCTGCTTAGAACTGCCATGCCATTTAATGTACACACTACACTTGCCACGTTATTTGATGTACACACTACACTTGCCACGTTACTACCGTACACACCATACTTGCCATGTTTAATACTGTACACACCACGTTTTCCATGTTATTACTGTACACACACTTACCATGCTTATTACTGTACACATTACACCTTGCCATGTTCGTTACTTTGTGCACTACACCTTGCCTGCTCACAACTTTGCACACTACACTTGCCAGTGCTCATATGTTTCTTACGCTGCCATGCTTTAACTAATGTGACTTCTATTTTGTTGGCATATATTGCCATGCAAATGTTTTTGAAAACCTTGCCGAGGGTCAAGTTTCTTTTTATCTTTTAAATCTTGCCGAGCGACCCTCGCTAACGTATATTTCCTTGTCTTATGAAATATACGTCAGGTGTTAGACAGGTTTGCAGAGAAGTTGCTTAGACTGAGCAGGTTGATCAGGAGTGCCTTTCCGTTAAGTTCCTTCGCTGAGGAGCGATGTGTCTTTGCATCATTTTTGTACATCGTTGTTCCTTTCAATATTTGCATGGGCTTCAGACCCTTTCACTTTTGCTTCTTTTATTGTTGTAAATCATTTTAAGATTTGAGATTGTGAATAAATAACTTATCTGTGTTGTTTGAGTTACATGCAAGAACCTGCAAGTTGTTATCACAGACGCGTAATGTGCTTAAACCAAGGAGGAAGGAAAAAAAGTACCTACTTCTTGTTTTAAGCACATGCGGACCTGCACACGTCCTCGCTTCCAAGTATAATGGGAAGCGGGACATGACAGGTTTTAGTGGTGGCCCATGCAGGTCGTGCTTATGTAAAATACTTCAAACAACATCGATAGGATTACAATCTCGATTCTCAAGAACATCGTTTCCTTGAACTCTATCACATCCTTGTTCCTTAAAAAATCCTAGTCTTAGGATTTCTAAACACAAGTTGACCTCAATAAGTCCACCCTTAGTCTTGAAGCCATTTTCGTTCTCGTATTACTATGTTGACAACCATAGGATACACTCGGAGTGGGCCCACAATGTCTTTTCCTGGTCTTGACTACATCATCGTTTCCCTTATTATTGATTCTCATGTTTCCCAATGCGACATTACGTCATCATATTTTGGTTCTCGTTAGCCACTGAAATTCATCACTGCCATTACGGATTCTGAAACCCATTTGATTCTGTCGGTCATTACACGTCCCTTTAGCTTTATTAAATTCCGAGGACAGACTTTTTATAAGGTGGGTAGGATGTAATGGCCTGTTTCCATTTATACGTAACTTGTACATATCTAACTGGTATAGTAATTTATTGGATTAATTAATTAATATGGTTGTATTTATTATAGCTCGAGAGTGCGACTTAGCGATCACGTCTTTATCTTCTTAAACTTTTGGTTGATGTTGTTGCAGGGGCGAATCGTAATAATCTGATTGACCTAAGCAGATGATCCTCAAATCTTATCCCGATCAAACCTGGACCAAATCTAAACGTCTTAGCGATATTGATTATCTAATTCAAATCCTGATAAGTCTTAATGTCGCAATCAAATCGTAACCAAACAGATCTCTCCGATATCTTAACTATATGAGTCATCCCATTCTAATCTCAGCTAACTCGACTTTCCAAATCTAATCTAGATTCTAATATCAAAACTGTTTAATCATCTTAACAAATCGAATTGTAAATAAGTTAACAGTTTAATAATCTTAATCTTTCTAATCACCCGAACTAAACCGATCTTTATATCTAATATCCAAATCTAAATGATTTTCTAAAATCATACTCTAGTTAACTTAGTTATCTTAACTAATAATTAACTGACCATATCTTCCCTTATCACCAGTGACTGAGCACACACCCTCCCCATGTTCGCCCTTCTCTCCTCTCACCCATGTATCATTCGTCACACGAACCCATGCATGCGGAGTTCATCCCTCACGAGAGCCACGTCCTTCGAAAGCTAAGCCCACGTTTTCCCCCACCGTTCTCTCCACCTTCCCTTCTTTAAACCCAATGGGCCTCCAGCCAACAGCTCTCGTCGCCACCCCACTGAACTACCGTCGACCCAACCTCCACCTCCAGGCCCTTCACGGCCACCCTCTCAACCGACAGTCACTTCCACCAACACCGACAGCCGCCTCCTCGCAACCTCGCTGCAAGCTTTCACCACCGCTGCTCCCTCGCCAAGCCCGATCACGAACGCCCAGCTCTCCGATCCCCTCTCCCATGTCAAAGATGACCACATCGCCCACAGACGTCCCCCCGACTTATCCCGTCACCCCTTCCACCAGCGATCTCCCCCTTTGAGAGCCCTCAGCAGCCCAGTCTTCTCGCCACTTGCCCATCTCATCTCCAAGTCAGCCACCATCGACGACACCCCGTAACCTAAGCCCAACAGTGCCTTCACCAGCGAGCGGCGTTACCATTCCCCAGTCACCATCCTCGGGCGACCCGCCCTTTTACTCAACCACCTTCGACGACATGTCGTGGCCTCTGCCCCTCGCCGTTCGTCGAACCCGCCATCCAGCCACCTCATCGTCGTAGCCTCTCTCCACCGTCCACATCTCCCAACAGCTCGATGCCGTCACCTACACGCCCAGTCACCGCCCCCTTCTCCCCTCGACCTCACGCCCGACCCCAGCTCCGGCAAGCCAACCTCCTACCTCCGACATCCTCCGATCTCCGACCCACCCCATCGCGATACCCCCGATCAACCCCAAACTCCCCATTCCCCTGTTCGAATCCCCATCCTCTTCTTCGAACAGAGGAACCCTGCCCAGTTCACCGACCGACCACCTTCGCTTCCTCAAGCATCGACATTGCCACCAACCCATCAGATCTCTCCGACCGTCCTCTTCCCACATCGACAGCTCCCCCGGTACGATGCCTAGATCTCCAATGCCATGCCTCAACCCAACGCCACCGCCCGTTCGCCCAGGCCTTCGACCCCCTCCCCTTA
Source organism: Scilla litardierei (assembly GCA_030789695.1). Lineage (NCBI taxonomy): Eukaryota > Viridiplantae > Streptophyta > Magnoliopsida > Asparagales > Asparagaceae > Scilla > Scilla litardierei. The sequence goes on along the minus strand of CM061142.1, from coordinate 265,153,483 downwards.
ACCCAAAGACCACCGGCCTCTTCTCAGATCACTGCAAGCCCTTCCTCCGAGAGCCCAGGCGCCGAAACCCTCTGCCTCACAATAGATCGCCCCGGCTCCGACCCTGCCTAGCTCACCACAGCGACCTCCCCTAGCCATCCACCCCATCTCTTCCCCGCCTTCGCACCCTACCATGGGTAATACCACCATCCCTTCGTCGGAGCCACCCACTGCCTCGATGCTCCTTTCCGACAGCGCCCCACTATCTTCCCCTGTTACCGCCGCCCTGCCCGATCCCACCTTCCGCCGTAGACTTCTACCCAGCCATCCCAAGATCCACCTTCTGCCTAATTCCTGGGCCGCCCCGCTGCCGCATCCTCTTCCGTTGTAGCCCGAGCCCCTCGATTTCGATCATCCCTCCCTTCATCAGAAGAAGAAGAAGAAAGGAAGGGGAGAAGTCGCCAGGTTGGGGAGAGAGAGAAGTTATAAGGTATTATAAATGAGTGAGTTTTATTATAAGATTATTAATAAGTAGTTTTGTTGATTATTATAATATGTTAGATAATTAATTATCATAATGAAATCAGTTTATACACAGTTTTATAAATGGAAGCCACTGTGTATTTGAGTTATATGTTAGGATATGTGTTAGTTGTTGGTTTTGAGAACAGTGTACCATATAAGTTAAAGTTAATAGGTTATAATCCTGTTTTATATCCGATGTCGCAGATACATTGTGCCTCGCCGTGATCATCTAGACCCCCGTAATTAGCTACATCAGGCAAGTGTACATTAACAATTTTTGATATCGCTACTTTTAAATGATAAATCAAGAACGGCTAGTTTACCTTATGTCATGTTACACATCATGTTTGCACACTTTTGATTGAACGGTTATTGATGGAATGCATAATGATAGAATATATTGGAATGCTTGAAATGGTGAGATTGTGGATTTGTGCGCCCAAAAGGCGAAATCGTGACTTTCGTGAGTGTCATGTGAGTTGACAACTTCGTGCTTGTAATAAGACTAGGCTGGCTCGTGTTCCGACAAACTTTTGGGTGGGGTTAGTGTAACGGTCGCTTTCCGACCTTATGGATTTGCTGCGTGCACGTACTTTATCGTGCACGTACTTTATTTTTCTATTTCTGGATTCCGGTATATGCGATGTGATATTCCGTTGTGACCATATGGGAGTATAGAATTTTATAGTAATTTTTGGGAACGTCATTTCACAGCTCGTTATCTCGCAAAACGACTTGGAATTATAGGGGCGTTTTAGTCTTTTGTCTTAAAACGCAGTTTCCGATTTTACGTAAATTCTTGGTAGGCGTAACACACGATCAGTATCTGTAGCCCCGTGCGTCTCGTCTCCACGATCGTCCCGATATTTTCGGATTAATTTTCCGACGCCCGTAGCGAGAGATATCTTCCGATTAAATCTCAACCGTTGATTTATCCCTTAACCATTTGAATTTCAAATTGTAGCCATATCTAATTGAATCCCAAATGATACTCTTACGTATCAAGGGTAAATCTTCTACCACTATTTGGCACTACACTTTTTCCCATCCCCACTCTTCCTATCACTATCTCTCTCTCCCAAATAACAAATATCATATAGCTATATAGCTAATTAAATCCTTTTATAAACTAACCCTAACATCTATTTTCTCATTCACGTGAACCCTAGGGCTGAGTATTCTCAGCCGCCACCAACATACACAACCCCCCCGTAACTCTCTCTCTCCCTCGCGATACGTCGCTCTCCCTCGCAGCTCACACCCACATCGGCGGCCAACTCGCCTCCGACAGCCACCCCTGACGCCCTGCCCTTGCATCTCTGACCAACCGCCGCCTCGACCGCTGTAAACAGCCCGCCCGGACTCCCCTTCGCACAAGCAGGCCGCAGCAGCAGCAGATCCGCTGCTACTGCTGTTTTCCGTCTCCGCTCGACGGCCAGCACCGCCGGAGGCCTCCCCAAGTCATCGTCGACGCCTCCCTCAGCTGCACTCACCATCAGCAGTCCCCGCTGGAGCTTCTGTGCGTGAACAGCAGCAGCAGGTAGTCACGAGCCGTGCTGCTGCGATTTTCCGGCCACCGCTCGGCCGCCGGTCGTCCCCGGAGCCACTATCGCTGCTCTTCCAGCGAGCAGCAACGGCGTTGACTGTAACAACAGCGGTTGCCGCTGTTGTCCCCTCCTTTGGCCAGCCAACGCTTCGTCCAAATGCTCTGGCGACGTTGTGTGGCCGTTGTGTTGCTCGTGCTCGCTGTTTTTACCGTCGACCTGACCGTGCTCGCTGCCCCCACTTCATTCGCTGTTTGGACGAGTCTCACTACGCTGCCCGTAGCCGAGACGTCGTAGACGACAAGGAGATCCCACCGTTCAGACTCGACTTCTGTCCTACGACAAACACCAGAGAGGTTGATCCCCCAAACTCGTAGCAAAACCACACCATAGCAAAATCAAACCCTAAATTAAAATTTGACAACTATAACTAAATTTACTTTCAGTATCTGTAAAACGCTGCTCACCGCAGAAAGATCGACAATCGGATAACTTTTCTGTGCACATAGGGTAGAAGTCGATCTAGGTTGAACGAAACACCAAAATGCGACTTTTGCCGAATAGGGTAGTCCCGCCAATCTAGAAACATACCCTAATAGGACTTATTGAAAAACGCGACCTGACACCGTTGCTGTGAACCTATTTTAGACGGACTACCGAGGATGCGACGCTTGGACGGGACGCTCCGGACGAACGATACGCTCGCCACCGCAGGCAAGTGTATTCACTTGCACTTTCGGCCGTGCCTAGGCCTTAGACTGTTAGAACTATTAAACTGTGAACAAAGAGAACCGGACGTGAAATGATAGCGTCTGGGTCACCCTTGACGGCTTAGACTTGACAACGAAGTCTAAGCTCGAGAACAACAACAACTGACACCTTAGGGTTTTCCTGTGGGTGTGTGTGTGGACCCCCCTAGAATAACTTTCCTTTCGTGTCATGTCCTGTTACAAAAAAATCCTCCGGGCGTTTCGGATGCTCTCCACGCGAGAGTGATCCCTGTTACACAAAAAGCCTCCGGGCATTTCAGATGATCTCCACGCAAGAGTGATCCCTGGTACACAAAAAGCCTCCGGGCATTTCGGATGCTCTCCACGCGAGAGTGATCCCTGTTATATAAAAAGCCTCTGGGCGTTTTGGATGCTTCCCTAGCAGAAGTGATCCATGTACCTTCTTGTCCTGAGTTCCTGGGTTGGGGTAGGGTTAAGCGTGCGCACGGGGAGAGGGTCTGATCCCACTCGAACCATAAGGCGCGAACCCTTCGTGTCACACGTGTCTTGTCCTGTCTTGACTTGTCCCATCTTGTCATGTCCCTCTTAGGTTTTTCCCGTAGTCGATAGCACACGCTACGACTATCGCTTGACGTGTTTTACTTTTCCTGCTCCGTTTACCTTCTTTTGTTACTCTGTTATAACCCCAGCATGCTAAACAACCAGTAAATCATTGCTTAGAGTTTCAGTACACTTGCAGTAGAGTCTAACTCCCTTTTGTAGACTTTACCTGACGTACAGTTCCTTTCTTTTGGGTGCTGTACGTCAGGTGTCGAGCCAGAGTACGTTGACGAGGTGGACCTGCCAGAGTACGTAGAGCCGGAGGACGTCGATCCAGAGTACGTGCCCGAGGAGGACCAGAGCTAGAGGCTTTCACGTTGCTGATCCAGGGGTCTCACTGCAATCTAGTTGGGTGCGTAGCACTGTTTATTTTCTGTCTAGGTTGGATGCTTGCACCAGTAGTTTACCTTTCAGTTGTTGTAGCCGAGTCAGACTTTGTTAGACTCTCAGTACTCTGAATCGATAAATTTGGAATAAAATGAATGTTTTCTTTTCAGTACTTTTATTATTCTGTGCTAACATGCAGGGACCTGTACCTTCGTCTTGGAGTACCACACAGACGCTTATTGGGTCTGAGCTTCACAGCTCCGGCCTAAGCGGACCTTAGTCACGCTTCGCCTCTGTAGTTTTGGGAAGCGGGGCGTGACATTTAGGGTTGGACGGCTACTAAGCGTATGTAGGGGGCATGTCTTCAAGAACACCACCTATACGGTGGGTTAGTATCAATCACGATTATACCCGTGAGGAGAATGACTTACTCATCACGTCTTAAAGGCGGGAACCTAGGAGTGAATAGAAAACACGGACATGAAATTACAAATTTCCAAGTCATTACTTTATTTCAACCTGCTTAGAACTGCCATGCCATTTAATGTACACACTACACTTGCCACGTTATTTGATGTACACACTACACTTGCCACGTTACTGCCGTACACACCATATTTGCCATGTTTACTAATGTACACACCACGTTTGCCATGTTATTGCTGTACACACACTTACCATGCTTATTACTGTACACATTACATCTTGCCATGTTCGTTACTTTGTGAACTACACCTCGCCTGCTCATAGCTTTGCATACTACACTTACCAGTGCTCATATGTTTCTTACACTGCCATACTTTAACTAATGTGACTTCTATTTTGTTGGCATATGTTTCTTACCTTGCCGAGGGTCAAGTTTCTTTTTATCTTTTAAATCTTGCCGAGCGACCCCCGCTGACGTATATTTCCTTGTCTTGTGAAATATACGTCAGGTGTTAGACAGGTTTGCAGAGGAGTTGCTTAGACCGAGCAGGTTGATCAGGAGTGCCTTTCCGTTAAGTTCCTTCGCTAAGGAGCGATGTGCCTTCGCATCATTTTTGTACATCGTTGTTCCTTTCAATATTTGTATGGGCTTCAGACCCTTTCACTTTTGCTTCTTTCATTGTTGTAAATCATTTTGAGATTTGAGATTGTAAATAAATAACTTACCTGTGTTATTTGACTTACATGCAAGAACCTGCAAGTTGTTATCACAGACGCGTAATGTGCTTAAAAACCAAGGAGGAAGGAAAAAAAGTACATCCTCCCTGTTTTAAGCACATGTGGACCCGCTCACGTCCTCGCTTCTAAGTATATGGGAAGCGGGGCGTGACATCGACTTGCGTGATCTTCGACAACAACGTGATGGGTGGTGTTGAGTTCTTCGACAACTCGACTTCTCCGATGGCTCAACGACGGCGGCGACACCATCCTTTACGATGTACGCACGTCAGCAACCTCTCTATGACTTGAACTAGGGCTGCAGCAAAAGTGTCTTCGAAGTTCGACTTCTGTGAGCAACATAGCAGCGATGGAAGCTTACCTTCACGGCATTGAGGATGATAACGTCACCATGGGCTTCGAACTTCGAAGGCAGCAGGTAGAGAAGCTCTCGATGACTTGGGCTCCGATGTCGTCGATGCAGCGAGATGAACGTGGGTCTTAGTATTTCTCAGATTGGTCCTCTTGGATGACGCTTCTCCGACGGTGGAAGCTTTGGTGCTTGGCCTCCTTGCACAGAAAAAGGTTATTCTTGGTTGCTCATTGATGCGGTTGAAGCTTGGGTTCTCAATCCCCTTGGCACGGCAACACGATGATGAAGAAAGTTGCATGCGTGGGTTTTTGTATTTTGTTGCAGTTCTTCTCTATTTCTTTGTGTAGCTGTAGCCTGGGATAATTTTATGGCAAGGAGAGATATGAAAGTTGTTTTGCTTACTTGCAGCTAACCGGCTAGGTTGGGGTTGCTTTTTGGTTTGCCGCATGCTTTTGCTCTACATGGGATGGGGTTTATATAGATGTGGATGAATGAGTTGTGCTCATGTGAAATCCCATGAGAATAGGAGATGTGGGATTTGAATTAATAGTGGTGTTGGGATATGAAGAAATATTTGCAAATCTTTTTAATGGATTTGACCAACTCCAAGAAATTCTTTCCATCTCATCTCAAATAGGACTAAGTCCACAATCCTTTGTGTATATCACTTTGACCGAGCCCATTTGCTATGTGAATAGCAATTCTTCCAAAAATTGTCTTAGTTATCCCTTTGAAAAATTACTTCCTAGACATCACTAACACACGCTTAACACACACGTTAATAGCAACACACGTTTGTCATCATCAAACTAAAGATCCTAGATCGTTGCTTCCAATAATTTTCCCCTTTTGATGATGACAAATCCATAAAAGATTTGAGCACATGAATGCGTGTGGGTGAAGGGTGATGAAGGGTGTAATGCACATGAGTATGCACATGAGTAATACAATGGGAAGTAAGCATTACTAGCATGCACACAATATATGAATGGAATAAACATGCTCCCCCTATTTCCAGGATCCCCCTTCATCAAATAATACCATGCTCCCCCTTCAACAATTATACCAAATTTATTTATACCATTTGATGCCCAAATCTTTCCAACACTTTTCTTACCCTTTTGTTATCATCAAAAGTGGATTAATGAAGTCATCATATATCACAAGCACAAATAAAGTATTATAGATTATATCTAGCACTTGCATGCCATTTTCCATAAAGTAGACAATTCAAATTCATTGAAAATCATAATTTAGACTTCACCACCATTGTGTATGTGTGATAATATAAACATTGAAGTATAAAGGGAGATTCAATTTTGAACATCAACCAAATCAATCCAAATTTTCCAATTAACATGAATATCACCAAGATTGATTTTTCCCACCTCATTAAAAATGAGTTCTGATGAGTATTGGACTTCTCCCTACTTGGTGTTAATGATGAGCAAACATAAATACTTGTGTCTAATCCCCTATTTTGCAGTTAATCCATTGCCTAAGCTATTCATGAATATCTACTAGCAATGGATGACTCACAAAGTTCATTGAAAGCAAATTACATGGATTGGATGATCGTAGTTGATGATTGAAGCTCCGTGAAGACTTCAAGCTCATACGATGGAAAGAAGAGATTATTAGTCAAATGTAATTTTCTTTTATCTCTTCTAGTATGTATCTTAGAAGTAGAACCTTGATGGAACACTCACACACTTCTACATTTGGTCGTAGGACATCATTAGATCATTTGTCCTTTGACCCCAATTCATTTGTTCTTTGATTATGCAAGGATTGTTTATAACAGTCAACTGCTTAACATTTTACAGTCACCTGTCTCAAAAACAGTCGACTGTGTTTTGTACTTCAGTCGCCTGTTATGCACAAGCTTCTGCAATCAAGTTTTGGCCATTTCTGTTTATTTCGCACAGGCCTCTGATGAACAATTCACAGGCGCCTGTCCTGGTGACAGTCGACTGTGTTTTGTAAATCAGTCGCCTGTCTATCTTTCTGCCCAAACTATTTTGATCTGCCTCTTACGGCCAGTCGACTAATGTTGAATATACAGTCGACTGTCTCTTGGACTAGTCGACTGTGTATGCTGCAACAGTCATCTGTCTGTGAGCCAATTTATTGACTCAGCTCTCTGGAAATTCTCAGGGTATTTGACAGTCGTCTGTATAAGGATTTACAGTCGCCTGTTCTGATTAACAGTCGACTGTATTGTCCTCATCAGTCATCTGTCCTGTTATCTCACAGGATTTCTAGATTTCATTCTACTTACCATCTATCGGCTAGTCGCCTATAGAAGTAATTACAGTCGCATGTTGGTTTAACAGTCGAATGTCTTTGATTCATCAATCGACTGTCCACGTGGTAAGTTACTGTTATGAATTCTTACCTACCCATGCTGACTGTGCATCAGTCGACTGAGGTTTCTTCTTCAGTCGACTGTTGCGTGTGCAGTTTCTATCCGTTGAGACTTTTCTCACGGATTCCAAAAGAGTTTTTGCCCAAATTGTTTTGTGGATTTGAGAAACCTATAAATAGGGCTTCTACTGTTCCATTGAGAGGTTACTCATTCAAGCTAAGCTATACTCATTGATCTTAAGCTTTCATTTCCAAAAGTCTAAAGCTCTCAAATCCAAAACCCTAAGAATTCCAAATCCTTGATCTCTTGCTCTCCAACCTAGAACCAAAGAGCTATCATCTAGGCAATTGGTGCAGTCAAGAGAAAGGGCTTCTCCTCTCTTCCAAGAGAGTTCTTCAACACACATCACTTCTCCTTCAAGTTCGACTTCAAGGCATTAGGTGATTGTACGTGTTGTTTTCATAATTTCATAACTTTCGTTATTTGAGATTTGCTTTCGGTTATGAGAGTGGTTTTGCTTGCTCCCAAGTTGTGGGAGTCAATGACATCGATTGTAATCGATTGCACTTGTAGGGTTGCTACAAGTGGGTTTTAAGCAAACCTCAAGTTAGGGTTCTAACTTGGGTATCCGAAGGATTCCGGGTGGAAGGGACGTAGGATTACCGGGAACAAGTCGGGAGTTGACTTGGGTAATCCGAACCCTAGATAATCGTGTTTGCAATTGTTTCGTATTTGGGTTCATTTCTAATTCCGCATTATATTGTTGGTTTGCATTTTATTTGGCGTAAATTCCTTTTAAATTTGCATAAACACTATTCAACCCCCCTTCTAGTGTTTTTCCCATAGACAGGGTCCTCACAATTGGTATCAGAGCGCAAGGTTATATCTATGGCATCTAACAACAACAACGTTGCTCCGCCGCCTACGTACAACAATCACGACCGTGATGGAGCGTCCACACTTTTCGAAGGTCAATCTACGGTACGTCCTCCACATTTCAATGGTACTAATTTTGGTTATTGGAAGTGTAGGATGAAGACGTTTCTTAGGAGTGCTTCACTTTGGAGAACACTCCACAAGGAATATATCGAGCCTTTCGAAGAGGATTTCGATAAATGGACGACTTCCGAGAAGTCCGCCGAAGTCAACAACGCTAAAGAAATGAACGCTCTTCAATATGCGTTGGACCCGAATGAGTTCAACAAGAAATGCACATGTAAGAGTGCATATCAAATTTGGAACCATCTCATCGTTACCCATGAGGGCACGAACAAGGTAAAGCTTTCAAAGTTATATGTCGCCGTGCAAAAATTCGATTTGTTTCATATGCAGGAGAATGAGAGCATTGCATCGATGTACGGTTGCTTTACCGACATCACAAATGAATTGGAAGCCCTTGGCCAAAAATATTTCGAACCTGACAAGGTAAGGAAGATCATCATGGGAATGACCTCCAAATGGAAAAGGAGAGCAATCGCCATCGAGGAGGTCAATGACTTGAAGAGTTACACGGTTGTGAATCTTATCGGGACTCTTATGTCTTATGAGGTAAGACGAGAGAACCGATTAAAGATTCGAGCCATGATAAATCCTTCGGAGGCCAAGAAGAAAGCTTTGGCTTTTAATGCCAATTCATCATCCTCCGATAGCGAAGATTCGGAAGATGAAATGGATTTGGGTGAAATGACCCAGATGGCGAAGAAGTTCCAACGCTTCTTTCGCAAAGGTAAATTTTCATCTAATAAACATTTTGAGTCTACTAATGCTACTTCTTATCTTTGCTTTAAGTGTAATAAGCCAGGGCACATCAAGAGGGATTGCCCAATGCTAAAGAACAAAGAGAAGTGGAAGGCACCGACGTACCACAAGTCCAACAAGAACAAGAGAGACAAGAAGAAAGGACTCGTAGGTACATTCGATGACTCAAGTGAAGAATCATCGAGTGATTCCAATGATGAAAAGGGTGAGAGCTCCCACATGTGTTTCATGGCACGAGAAGACCCACTCTCCGATGAAAGTGACTCCGACTCGGATGAAGAGGTAACAATGGATGAACTTCGTATAGCTAATGAAGAACTATTTGCTAAATATCAATCTTTAATGCTTAGATATACTAGCTGAAAGAAATCAAATGTTAGCAAGTCATCCATTCCATGCATTATCAACAATGACACCATTGTTGATACTTTAACTCTTGAGAAAGCAAATTTAGCTTCTCAAAATGTCACTTTGAGAGATGAGGTGAATAACCTCAAATCTCAACTAGATCAAACACATCCCAAGGATAATAGTGATCTAGTTACACGACACACACAATTGGGTTTAGAGAATGATTCTCTTAAAACCAAAGTGCACGAGCTCAAAGCACGGGTGTCCACCTTGGATACCAACATTTCTTCTTTAAAGGAGAAATATGAGCGCATGTCCTCCCGTATTATGAGATTCAATAAGGGAAAAGGACAATTGGATGATTTGCTTGCAAACCAATTTCCGGCCACACATCATGTTGGTCTTGGATTTGTAAAAGCAAATTCTTCAAATGATCGCACCTCCTATAGTGGTGTAACTATATATTTTGTGAGGCCTTCCTCCGGTGCATCCACAAGTGGTGTCAAAGACACTATAGGTAGCAAACCTACCAAGAAAGTCACCAGTTCACCTTCTCTTCCTTTTGGCAAGAAACCCACTAAGGGTGAAAACCAAAAGCAAGGCCATGAATATATGTACACTAACACTCATCCACGTAGGAAACCTCCTACTTCACAAGGGGATAATTATGACACTTTTTATTCTCCACACCGATGGACACGTACAAATCCACACATGAGAAATTCTCATGTACGTGCTCCTACACACCCGTATGCTCATACGCATCATTCCTACATGTATGCACATCCTCCTCATGCCATGCATAATCAATATGTTCCATACAATATGCATGTTCCTAAGCATACTTATAATACTCATATGTCATATGCATATCCACATCCTCATGTTTATACTAGAAACAATGTTCCTAGGAAGCATGCACCACGTAGAAACCCAACAAATATGCATGCAACTAGGAAAAGGACTCCCAAGATTTACACTATTTGGGGTCCTAAGAACACTAGCCTAAATGTTAGGAATGCGTATATTGATTCCTATTTCCATGATGTCATTAGGAATAATGATTATGTTGGGAAGCGGAAGTCCACTTGGACTTGGCTTCCAAAGGGCTAATCCCCTTGGACCCAACAAACATTGGGTACCATGAGCTTATGATATATTATATAGGTACCCAAGAGAAAGAAGAAGAGCAATAAATGTCTTATTAGCTCTAAAGGAAAAAGATGGATTCTCGATAGTGGTTGCTCCAAGCACATGGCGGGAGATCCCTCTTTGCTCTCCGAAGTGATTAGCATCAAGGATGGTGCAACGGTCACTTTTGGAGGAAATCAAAAGGGAACCATCATTGGAGTAGGTATCATTGGTAATCCTTCAAAACCCTTAATTACTAATGTTTTTCTAGTTAGTGGTTTGTGTCACAATCTCATTTCCATTAGTCAACTTTGTGACAAAGGTTACAAGGTTAACTTTGGAGAAGGATTGTGTACAATTGTTGATTGTGATTCAAATGTTTTATTTTTCCGGTATTAGGCGCAAAAATATTTATTATTTGAGCTTGCCTAAAATCGTAGAACGTTTCTTAGTTGCTAACACAAGTGAACAACTATTATGGCATCGCCGTTTTGGTCATGTTCACTTTAAGCACTTATATAAGTTAGCTAAGCATGATCTAGTTAAAGGTTTTCCTAAAATCTCTTTTAATAAGAAAAACTTTTGTAATTCTTGTCAACGAGGTAAACTAAGTAAATCTTCATTTAAGCTTAAAGAAGGGATTACTTCTTAGAGGCCCCTAGAACTTCTTCATTTAGATTTGTTTGGGCCAACTAGAACCGCTTCTTTAGGTAATGCTCATTACAGATTAGTTGTCGTCGACGACTTTTCTAGATTTACTTGGGTTTCATTCTTAACTAATAAGAATGAAGCTTATGAAGAGTTTAACAAATTTGCAAAGAAGATTCAAAATTTCTTAGGATCCACAATTATCACTATCCGTAGTGATCATGGAGGAGAATTTGAGAATGACTCTTTTTCTAAGTTTTGTGATGACACCGGGATAACTCATAATTTTTCCTTCCCTCGGGCACCACCACAAAATGGTGTTGTAGATAGAAAGAATAGGACTCTTATTGAGTGTGCACGCACTATGCTCCATGATAGTCATTTAGGACTACAATTTTGGGCAGAAACGATGCACACGGCATGTTATATGCTCAATAGGATCCTAGTGAGACCCCGAACAAACAAAACTTGTTTTGAATTGTTTTATGACAAAAAGCCTCAAGTAAAATATTTTCATGTTTTGGGTTCTAAATGTTTTATCAAGAACACTTTCGGTAATCTAGACAAATTTGAGCCAAGATCCGATGAAGGAATTTTTGTTGGATATTCCACACGTAGCAAAGCCTACCGGATATACAACAAAACTTCTTCAACGATTGAGGAATCACTACACGTATCATTTAATGAAGATTTTGATTTTCCTCGTGTTGATGATGATAGTGTAGATGTTTTGTGTGATCCTCTTAGTAGTGTTAAGATTGATGATTCGTTTATTGATACTAACCCTACTAACAAAATTGTTGAAGATGTTCCTAGAATGCAGGAATACCCAAAGCTTATCCGACCGTTCGCAACCATCCCCATAACCAAATCTTTGGATATATTTGTTGGATATGGACGAAATATATACACCCATGAGGGGATGTATGAGGGCCTATGGACCTCAGATGTCACGTGCACAAAAGCATGCGCAAAGGGAACCTTTTCTCGTGTGAAAAGGACCACTCGATAAGTGGAAAAAGTCACTTTATAAGTGCATAAAGGCACTTGATAAGTGAATGAAGAAGAGGATAAGTAAATGTGCTAATATAGGCTAATAAGCTTATATTTAGTTATTTCCTACAATAACTACCCCTAAAGCCTATAAATAGGACCCAAGGGTAAGGCATTTACACTAATCTTACCATGCCATAAGTTTGCATAAGGCAACTTGTGTTCTTCTTCTCCCTTCCATTAAAATCCTCTTCTAAATAGAGATTTAGGCGGTGAAACGCTTCTTCAATCCTTCGTGACGAAGTACTGACTGTTGTGGCGAATCTGAGGGCGAAGTTCAGAGATTACGGTGCCGCCTACGCAAGCGTAAGTCTCTCCTCTTCATTCGATCCTAACATCGTTGTTTTGACAGGATCCTACAATATTGGTGTGGGTATTCGAACGAGGTCGAGAATTGAAGAATTCTCTCATTGCGCATTTGTCTTTACCATTGAGCTAAAGAACATCCAAGAAGCTTGTGAGGATAGCTCTTAGATAGTGGCAATGGAAGAAGAACTATTGCAATTTGAGAGAAATGAAGTTTGGGAACTCGTTCCTCTACCAAGTGGTCACCAAGTCATTGGGACCAAATGGATCTTCAAGAACAAGACGGATGAGAACGAGGTGATCACAAGGAACAAAGCATGGTTAGTTGCTCAAGGCTACCGACAAGAGGAAGGTATTGATTTCAAAGAATCTTTTGCCCCCGTAGCTAGATTAGAAGCTATTAAATTACTTTTATCTTTTGCATCCCATAAGAATTTTAAACTATTTCAAATGGATGTTAAAAGTGCATTTTTAAATGGGTTTGTCAATGAAGAAGTTTATGTTTCTCAACCTCCCGGTTTTATTCATGAAAAATTTCCAAACCATGTTTTCAAACTTAAGAAAGCGTTGTATGGGTTGAGGCAAGCTCCTAGAGCTTGGTATGATCGACTAAGACCTTTCTTTTGAATTTAGGTTTTAAAATGGGAGAAGTTTATTCTACACTCTTCATTAAAGATTATGAAAATGACATTCTCTTGATTCAAGTATATGTGGACGATATTATTTTCAGTTTTACTAACTTCAATCTTTGTCAAGAATTTTCTAAGTCAATGAAGGATGAGTTTGAGATGAGCCACATGGGAGAGCTCACCTACTTCCTTGGATTGCAAATTCGACAAATGGAGAATGACACATTCATACACCAGACGAAGTACACAGGGGAGCTTATCAAGCGATTCGGGATGGAATCGTCTTCAAGCAAACGGACTCCCATGAGTACTACTACCTATATATACAAGGATGAAAGCGGAAAGGATGTAGACGTTCGTCTATATCGAGGTATGATCGGTAGCTTACTTTACTTAACTGCTAGTAGGCCTGATATCATGTTTTCCGTATGCCTTTGTGCTAGATATCAAGCGAGACCTAAGGAGTCACACTTGATTACGGTTAAACGAATATTTCGTTACCTCAATCAATCCCTAGATTATGGGTTACTTTACCCTAAATCTAGCACATATGAGTTAATCTCATATAGTGATGCCGACTTTGTTGTATGCAAGTCCAACAGGAAAAGTACTAGTGGCACTTGCCATTTTCTAGGAAATTCTCTTGTTTCTTGGTTTTCTAAGAAACAGAATTCAGTGTCATTGTTCACGACTGAAGCGGAATATATTGCTGCGGGTCTTGCATGTGCACAAGTTCTCTGGATGAGACACACTATTATGGACTATGGTGTCAACTGTGATACTTGCCCGATCATGGTTGATAACCAAAGTGCCATATGTCTTTCCAAGAATCCGGTACTCCCGTACCAAACACATAGACGTGAGACACCATTTCATAAATGATCATGTAGCTAAGAAGGACATCATCTTAGAGTACATTGAAACCCAAAAACAAATTACCGCCATCTTCACTAAACCTCTTAAAGAAGATTCATTTGTGAGGTTGCATGGAAAATTAGGAATTATGGGTGAATCTGAAATCTAGAAGCTTAACTTTCATGTTATAACACTTTTTGAGCTCATATCTTTTTGTTGCCTATCTTCATGTGCTTAATTATATATGTGTATTTAAGAAAGGCAAAGTGTGAATTATTTGATTTCATGAGTTTTTGAGATTGATTGTAGTGATTTGTGTTTTAATGGATTTATTGTTTTTACATTGTTTTTACGATGTATTTGTGATTAAAGTATAGGTCCTAGGGTGAGTGTTCGTATTCTCTGGAACTCTATCTCACTGTGCATTTTTGGACCAGGACAGACGACTGTCTTCCCTTCGACAGTCGACTGCCCTACTCTATCTCCTCAGTATGAGAATTTGTATCTTTCGCACAGTCGACTGATGACTGTTTTACAGTCGACTGTTATTTTAACAGGCGACTGAATTTTAGTCATCAGGCGACTGTTCTTTCTGTCAACTTTTCTACAGAGCTCTCTGTATTCTTGCTGAAGTTTATTGATTCTCGGCCAGCCGACTGCTGCGTACCTTATAGCTGACTGTCCAAGGGACAGGCGACTGCATGTTACTTACCAGTCGACTGCCCCTCTTTCTGAGCTTTATTTTTATCACCTCATCCAGTCGACTGACGTCTGTTCATCAGTCGACTGTCTACTGTAGAGACGGTTCAAGTGCTTTGATCTGAGCCGTTGATTCATTGATCCAACGGCCCAGATTAATTCCCCTCTTTCTTATAGACTTCGAGACTGTTCATTTCGAGACATGCGTTTCTCTCTCCTTCGATTGAATCGCTTCGTCTTCCCGCTCGTTTCGTCATCCTTTGTCGTCAGTCTCCTCCTTCGTGCCAGTCGATAGTTTCGTCGTTGCCTCCTCGCTTCTCCTCGACGTGGTTTGACTCTCTCTCTCTCTCTCTTATCTTTCGTTCGATTTTTGTCTTTCGTTTTCTTCGACCATTGTTTCTCTCTCTCGATTCCATGGCACCCAAAACCAAAGGAAAAGAAAAGGTCGTTGCTCATAAACGTCCTAGGGCACCCAAGAAGCCTATTGCCAAGAAGAAGAAACCCTTTAAAGCCCGATCCAAGCAAGCCGATCCCGTGCAGTCTTCTTCTCAGGGTTACTCTCCTTCAGCTACCTCTTCCGAAGCTCAGCCCCTGATCCATCGTCTGCGCAAGCCCACAGGTCTTCTCATCAGTGAGCCTGCCACTGAGAACCCTCCTCACTCTTCTGTAGAAGAATCTCCTGCTTTGAGTTCTACAGAAGAATCTCCTATTGTACCCCCTGCTGATCCCCTAGTTCTTATTTGTCAAGATGATCTTTGCTTGGAAAAATATCACTCTCTTCTAGGGATCAAGATGTTTGAGTATTGGACTTCTCCCTACTTGGTGTTAATGATGAGAAAACATAAATACTTGTGACTAATCTCCTATTTTGTAGTTAATCCATTGCCTAAGCTAATTATAAAGATCTTCTAGCAATGGATGACTGACAAACATCATTGAAGGCAAATGACATGAATTGGTTGATCGTAGATGATGATTGAAACTCCGTGAAGACTTCAAGCTCATACGATGGAAAGAAGAGATTATTTGTCCATGTAATTTTTCTTTTATCTCTTCTAGTATGTAGCTTAGAAGTAGAACTTTGATGGAGCACTCACACACATCTACATTCTGTAATAGGACTTCATTAGATCAATTGTCCTTTGATCCCAATTCATTTCTTTATTGTTTGTGCTAGGATTGTTTATAACAGCCGACTGCTGAACAGTTTACAGTCGCCTGTCTCAAAAACAGTCGACTGTGTTTTGTTCTACAGTCGCCTGTTATGCACAGACTATTACAATACAATTTTGGGCCTTCTCTGATTATTTCACACTGGCTAATGATGAATGATTCACAGGTGCCTGTCCTTGTGACAGTCGACTGTGTTTTGTAAATCAGTCGCCTGTCTATCCTTGCCCAAACTCTGTTTGATCTAACTTTTACGGCTAGTCGACTAATGCTGTATATTGATCGCGCCCGGGCGTACACCCTAAAGAGAGACCGTGTAGTTTTACCGCAAGCGCACGGTGTAGCGGCGAGCGGGTATCGAACACAGGGAGGACATATGACAGTGCCTTCTCTGAACAACCTGGCTATAGGGACAGAAAAGTAGGAAGTTGCCGTTCGGCGATGTTGTCACAATCGTCAAATAATGTAAAGAGATATAAAATCGAATAAAGACGCCTAGGGAATAGGGAATCCCCGCTACTCACCGTATCTCGTCATTGTGATTCATCGGTTTCACAATTGCTAGGGTAGAATGTCGGATGAACTAGTTGCAACTGAATGTAAAACCTAGCTCACGCTCTCGTGCTGTTGCCGGTGTATAGCAAACCTAGGTTCGGGTCCAATCTCTTGCAAACCCTAGCCTAGGCAAGCTAGTATTAGGATCAACATCATTGTTCAATCGCATCCCGAGCCCACTCTCGTGCAAACTCGGTCTACGACCTAGGTTGGGATAATTCCTACCCGTCCAATCTCTTGCAAACAGGTATCGGTATAGAATTGCAACCGAGGATCCTAGTATCGGTCCAATCTCTTGCAAACCGATACTTCGGAAACTCAATTTCAACCCAATTCGGATTTCTAGGGTTTCCTATCGAATTGGGATCCAATCTCTTGCAAATCCCAATCGATATGAACACCTAGCTATCCGTATTATATCAATCCCAAACTAACCCTAATAGTAATTCTAGCAATAATTCTACCAAATCATCACAAATCGGAAATTGGGCTCGTAGGGTTCATCCCCACGCCCTAAGACGTTAAGACTACTCACAAATCATATCGCAAATGGAAGAACAATCAATTGAAATAGCAATAGAATTCATGGCAATATTCAAAATAGCAATAAAAGTAGGATTTTTAATAGAGAGGGAGAAAAACCAATGTAGCTTTCCAAGAATCCAACAAAATAGCACTTTTCTCTCCTCTCCAATCACAAGAATTAAACTCTAAAAAGTCTAATCTAAAAAGGCTGCCAAAAGCAATCAAAAAGCTCTCTAAACTAGGTTAGAATCTGGGGTTAAATACCCCCCAAAACTGCCCAAAAATTCGTGACCAAACTGCCCCTGCGCCTCTTCAAAATCATGTTTTCCGCTACAGGCGCGCGGCTCACTCGGCCGAGTGATAGACCCTGAGAATTTACAGTAAGTCCGGGGTCTTGGGGGTCTTCACTTCGGGGGTCACTCGGCCGAGGGAGTTGTAGTTACTCGGCCGATGGGCTTTGTTCACTCAGGCAGACGGCAATTACCACTCGGCCGAGTCGGGCTTCTGATGCTCAGACTGACGAAAAACAGTAAGTCGGGAGTTTTTGATGGGCGTCGTCTGAGTGCCACTCGGGCGGACGGGGTACTTCACTCGGGCGGACGACAATTGATGCTCGGCCGAGTGCACACTGATACATTGCTTGGAGCGTGTCCGATCTGGCCGGCCGAGCGGTGTCTCGATGCTCGGCCGAGCGACTCCTTCACTCGGCCGAGTGAGATGCTAAAAATGCCCAATCTGAATGTTCTTTCCTCCTCGTCTCTCCTACGACGTTATTTCTTCTTCCGCTCCTCTCCAATCTCAAAATACCCCTCAGGGAAGTCGTCGGTGACCCTCTGGAGTAGGTGTATCTCGGAATCACTCCAAATCGCTCCCAAATCTCCTGAAATACGACAAAAACAACAAATCGTGAAAAGTATCGCAATATTGTCGATAAATCGTGAAAAACATGATTTGAGCGATCTAAATGGCATGCAAACATGCGGAAAAAAGGTGTAAAATACGGAGTGATCAAAATCCCCCAAGCTTACCTCTTACTCGTCCTCGAGGAAGATAAGTAAAAGGCGAACCCGGTGGATTCAGAAAATGAAAACGATGGAAAAAACGGGAAACGAAAAATGAAGAAGAAAGAAGAAAGCGAAGTGGGAAGCTGCTAGATCATTTTTCTCAGGACGTGGGTTTTGCTTACTCATATAGCATGCACCGAATGTAAAACACATGTCAAAGACTTTTATTTCGATATCATAGTATAATAATGCAATAGAGATAGAAAACCCAAGAATATTGATATAGCATGAAAAATGGAATAATTCTAAGATTAACATCGTCTGAATAATTTAAAGCGGTATACAATATCGTAGATCACACACTTTTCAATTGAATGCTTTCTATGAGGAGTATAAGAATATCACGCAATAGAATAGAAAGAATAGAAAAGCGTGGATTTCATGAAATGAATACTAGGCGTAGATTTCTGGATTTCGTGAGGCTAAAACAATCTCACCGAGTATAGAATATTACTTAGCCTAGGTTGTCATGCACCGTCAGGTAGTCACTCTCTCATACATCATTGGATTCTCTCCCCCAAGCTTATCTATAAGCGTGGTGGCATATACAAAACTATATTTACATCCCCACTTTTATGAAGCTCCAAAAGTCAAAAGAAAAATAAAAAGAAAAATAAAAACAAAAAGAGGGAAGAAAGAGAGAGTATATGAGATGGGATCGTTTATCGAGATTATTTTCTCTTTTCTTTTCTTTTTCTCAAATATTTTTCTTTTCTTTTCTTTTTCTCAAATCTTTTTCTTTTCTTTTCTTTCTTTTTTCTCTTTTTTTGGCAATATATACTCAATGATCCCAAATCAAAAGAGAGAAGGATATATAAGAATTTTTCTTTTTCTTTTTGGTTTTGGTAAATTTGGAGCTAGGAATTTATTAATGGGGGAAATGCCAAATATTAGAATCGCTAAGGGGAGATTCACCAATGATTTTAAAATAGAGAATTGATGTTCAAGATATGTGGAGAAAGAAATAAATATGTCTCTCAGTTCACTCTATAAGACGTGCACGACAACTTCAGCAGGGTAATCTAATCTACTCGGTTTCGATCACAAAAAAGCACACTAATCCAGATTTATCATAGCTAACATCATTCAATCATCCTGAAGTGAAGTGTACAAGTCATGCAAATAGAAGTGATACAGGAAAAGAAAACGGTACTCCAGATATAAGCATTCAATGCGTGAATCTTGGTGTGTTTTCTACAATAGCATACATATGAATATTCAGACTCAGCAAATAATAGAATTTCATCCATTTTCATACGGAAAAAGTGTGGGTTACTATCTCTGAATGCAAGGCAAATCATAGCAAATGATATCGGAAATAAAAGCTAAGACATGACAAATATAGCATGCATATAGAGAAAGCTAACTCCACGTCATCATCATCACAGAAAAGTCATCTCTAGCATGAGATGAAAGAAATAAAGATAAAATAGGGAAAATAAAATTATTTACAATGCGGCACACAAAGAAAATAAGAAAAACGTGATGCATGGTAAAAAAAGAAAAAGTGATGAAAGTGAGTGCAAATGCGGAAAATGGCGTGAAAAAACTAAAAATAAAGGTGGTAAATCGAAAAAGCGTGAGAACTCACTCCCCCAAGCTAAAGTGCACAGTGTCCTCAATGTGCGAAGTGTGATACACCAAGAGACGTGTAATTGTAGGGATATGTGAGGATGCATGCATGATGAAAAAGAAATAAAAATAACAAAATGAAAATATGATGCGGATATGATGCATGCAGATATAAGAGTGAATTAGATATAAGAGTATCACACCAAAAGGACTCTCCCTCTCTCCCAAAAATGATATAGAAAGATATGATCAAAATGTGGACCCAAAACAGTGAGGGGAGGGGGGTGGTGCAAAAATCATCAGGACCAAGCAGAGACGGGCAGCATGACGGCAAAAAGGATCAATGGCATCAAGGGTGCCTAAGAGGGTGGTGCTGCGCCGTCTCCGTCCTGAGGCGGAGGTGGAGGAGGTGGTGGTGGTGGCTGGGGAACAGTCTGCTGGGTGGGTGGGGGTGTGGGTGTGGCTGTAGGAGCAGGCTTGGTGGGTGTAGGAGTGGGTGTAGGTACCTGCTGGGTAGGTGTGGGTGAGGACGGTACGCGAGGAAGCCGATCGAGAATCTGAGTGAGGCAATAGTGAATGCCCGGAAGTAGGTCGAAGCGGCTGGCCATAGCGGTGACGGTGGCAGACATGGTCCTGAGGTCACCTCTGAGGGCACTCACCGCCCCCTCAAGAGCACGAATGCTCTGAAGTACAGTGTCGGGGGGAGGTGGTGCAGAGGGACGCATGTGTTTGTGCTGTGTAGGACGGGGCTGGCGGGCTCGGGTGGTGTAGTGGATGGGCTCAGCAGGCATGTGGAGGAAGGGTGCTGTGCTCACAAGTGGGGGCCCAGCCTAAGTGCGAGGCTGGGGCGCAGGCTGGTGTGAGGTGGAAGCAGCAGCAGCGGAAGTGGAATATAAAAGTGGCGACGAGGCGGCAAGAGAGGTCAGTGACACAGACGTGGGAACAGACGTCACGACACTCTCAGATAGTACGGCTGCTGTGGAAACAGAACTGACAACCGCTGGGGAGGCAGTGTGGGGTCCAAAAGGCGAAATCCCAGCGGAGATCATACTGGCCATGGTCTCTACGCCAGCAGTGAAAGAGGGCTCTTCGCTCTCAACAAAAGTAGGTGGGCGCTCGGGTAGTGCGGAGCAAAGGGGCTCAACGGACAGAGGGCCACCTGTGGTGGGAGTGGTGGTGGGCTCAGCAAGTGTACTCCTAACACCGGCAGAAGTGTGGACAGAGGTGTCAGGAGCAGCAGAAATATCAGGCACAGGCTGAGGGGCCACGGGGTCAACGGGTGCAGCGTGTGCAGCGTGGGCCTGCTCAGCCTGCTCAGCCTCCTCGGCCTCAAGCACGTAGGCGGCGGGGATCAGGAGATCCATCGCCGGAAGCCAGTCCACCTGTGCTGGTGCTATCTGTGTCCGAGCTGGGCTCGGAAGGATCATGTAGTTAGCACCGTAGGGACCGTGCAACCAAACCCAGTGCCGCTGGCCGTGCGGACGAAGCATCTTCATCCGGGCCATGACGTCTATAGACAGTGAAGTGGGGCCCGGAGAACGACGCAAATCGACCGGTAGGTCCTTGCCGGTCATCAGGGCGAGCAGGGTGATCAGACCGCCGCAACATATCGGTGAGCGAGCGCCCACTGATACGATGATGCGGTCCAAAAACCAGCTCGCGATATCAATCACGACGGCGGGGACCAACTCGTCACTCCCCCTAGCTAGAACTCTGGGGCACGTCATCGCATAGAGCATATAAAGCTCCGGCGTGGACATCGTCCCAGGCTCATACCTCGCCAAAAAAGTAGTCGCCATAAGGCGCTGAGCTATGTGGAGGCAGGGGTGGACGATGGTCGAGGCCTTGGCCCTACTAGGGTGAAAGGCGGCTGGTAAACCCGTGATCCGGGCCCAGAAAGCGTGGGAATCGAAGGATGGTGGGGGGATGTGAGTGGGGGTGTAACCACGTTCGGCCCCGGGGATATCGAGCCACGAAAAGAATGCTCTCATCATACCGAGAGTGACCTGGCACTCTCGGTCCATAAACCTAAACGAGCATCCCTCGTCGGTCCGGGCTATAGAACTGAGCACCTCAAGTGTCGGACGGACGAAGGTGTCCGCCGACACTTGGAAAAAATCTCGCCAACCCACGTTGTCATACAACGTGAGCATCCCCTCAAGTACCCCCAGGCGTCCTAGGTCTGCAAGGTGTGCGAACCTGGAGGGTACAATCGAGCGTTGGGAAATGCGCTCGAAAACGACGCGGTGTGCGTCGTCTCGAAACGTAATCCCCAGCGGCCCGACAAGTGGAGCCGGTGGTGGCAGTGGGTCGCCAGGGAGTGGCTGTGCGGGGGGAACGGGGACTGCAGGCTGTGGTTGTGCGGGGTGAACGGGGTCTGCAGGCTGTGAATGTGCGGGGTGAGGTGGTGTAGGTGGAGGAGAGTCCTCCATCTCGTGGGAGGGGCCGGGCTCATCCGACCGCTTCCGCTTGGCGGAAGCTCTCCTAAACTGTGGCCGTGTCTAGGGCGTCATAGGTGCCCCGGGTGCTCACCAAAAATAGAAAAAATGCGGCGTGCGAAAATAAGTGGAACGAGTATACCATAACACGCCGCGAGAGCAAAATAGTGGATGTGTGCGAAGACGCCGCCTCCACGAAGCCAAAAACGCTCCCCGGAAGCTCCCCTAGGCTCCCCTAAGCTCCCCAATATAGCCTGCACATCAAACGAAGATATCAGCGAGTAATATTCAAAATGCATGGGGGGTTAGGGGTATAATGGATAGATATTGAAGTTAATTTGGGCTAGGGGCTCGATTAGCATATGGATCCTCAAAAAATAGGAGAAAAATGGAGAAATGGGAGAAATAGGGCATACCGGAGCTCGGCCGGTGGCGAGGGAGTCGCCGGCGACTCGGGCGGAGGGGCGGCGGCGTCAGCCGGCGGTGGTCGGCCGAGCGCGGCGGCGGGCAAGGTGGTCGGGCAAGTGGAGGGGTCGCAGCGGGTGTAGGGAGCTGATCGGGCTCGGGCTCGGGCGAAAAATCGAAAAATAACGCTTCGAATTCCGCGCCGAGCCCGCAGCGCCTTATATAGGAAAAGTTATGACTCGGCCGAGTGACTATGTCGCTCGGCCGAGTGAACGTAACTGAAATATTTTTGAAAATTCTCCCCGCTTACGACTCGGTCGAGTGGCTTTGCCACCCTCGGCCGAGTGGAAAAAGTCCATTCGGCCGAGTGGCTCAAGCTACTCGGCAGTTCTCGCCCTAGGAGCGTATCAGTTTCACTCGGCCGAGTGAAGATATATACTCGGCCGAGTGGCAATTATACTGAAATCAAGAAAAGAAACAGAGAGTTGGGTGCATCAGACTTCCCTCGTTTGTGCGCCGCTCGGGCGGACGAACTTATGTACTGTTTTCTGCTGTTTGGCTCCGTTTGGGCTCTAATCTCTGTTTTTCTTCCTCCAGTTGATTTCTTCCTCCTCCTATGCATCGAGCGCATTCCTGGAGCGCTCTTTGTCGCCTTGTTCATCCTCCTAATGATAGATATCCCTTTCTCCTCTCCTGTCAAAGAAAAATAGGACCCGTTATCACGAATTTTTCAGGCAAACGACTCAAAACACTAATAATTTCTAAAACAAAAATAAAGAACAAAGTAAAAATAAAGCGATAACCGTCGGGTTGCCTCCCGACAAGCGCTCGTTTAAGGTCATGAGCTCGACCCCCTTGGATATTCAATTTAATGCGGGATGTTGGGTGCATACGAGATGCACCCGTCGAATTTATCGGGAAGAACGCTCGGATTTGGATGTTGTGGCGGCGTGTTCTTCCTCATTGCTCCTTCATCTCGGGTAGTGTTGGGGGGTGACTCCCCCAAGCTAGTGCTTGCTCCGGGCCTTGGCTTCACCGGTGACACCGATTTTCGTATCGGTGGGACTTTCTTCGGAGTCCTCATCTTTGAGAGCTTGCAGAGCTCTCGTATTCTTGCGACATCAGCGTCGCCTTCATCAATTTCCATGGAGAGATCGGGGGAGTCATTCATCTTTTCTTCTTGGCCCAAATCTGGCCCTTCCTCAAAATCATCCTTGAATAGTGCGCCGATGGAATGGGGGATCGCCTCCTCAATGACCTCGTCAAGGAGGTCCATATAGTCCAGCTCCTCATGATAAGGCATGTGTTTCATTGCCTTGGGTATATGAAGCTCCACCTTGATGTTGCCAACGTTCAATGTTAGAGTCCTTTCACGTACGTCGACAATGACACCGTCGGTGGTGGGGAACGGGCGTCCAAGTATTAGCGACGTATCTCCCTCCTCCTTGACATCCATGATCACAAAGTCGCATGGCAAACATATGCCTCCCAGGACTTGTAGCGGGATGTCCTCTGCGATCCCTACCGGCCTTGTAATCCGACCATCTGCTAGTTGTAGCTGCATGTCGGTAGGCTTCAATTCTGTGCCGGTGTTTAGTCTTCGGAACATAGAGAGAGGCATGAGGCTAACACTAGCCCCTAAGTCTACTAACGCCTTTTGTAGAGGGACGCCGCCTAAGGTGCAAGGAATTCGGAAACTCCACGGGTCTTTGAATTTGGCGGGCTCCTTCTCTCTCTTGGTGAACCAAGTCCCCTCCTCAGTGAGCATGATTTTCTCCTTCCTCTTTCTTCCCGTAATCAAATCTTTTAAGAACTTGGCGTATGTCGGGATTTCCACGATAGCGTCGAGGAAGGGATATTGAGGCTTACCCCCCTCAAATATTCGAGAAACTTGGCTAGCCGTTTCTCCATCTTTGCTCTAGCAAGCCTCTGAGGGAATGGGATCGGTGGCATAAAACGCCTCTCTTCAATCAGCTGCTCCGCACTGGACTTTTCTTCCCCTTGCGGCTCTTTCTCTCTCTCAACTTTAATGACCGGCTCACTTGGCTCTACTCTCTCCACCACAGGCTCCTTGGTTGGAATCATGACGGGGGTGGTATCCTTCCCGCCTCTCGTAGTAACTGCAACCACAACGTTGATATGTCCGGTGGTGCCCCGTGGATTTTGCTCGGGTTGAGCCGGCAACTGTTGACTATTTCGATTAAGCAACGCAAGTTGCTCCGAGATTTGGCCTACAACGGTTGCAAGGGAATCTTGGCTCGCTTTCAAGGAAGCATTAGTCTTCTTCTGCTCGACCATAAACTCCTCCACTCTAGCTTCAAAGTCAGAACGTTGTTGAGCTTGTGGAGGGTTTGGATTTCTCCACCCTTGATTGTATCCGGGCGGCCTATAGGGCACCACTTGTTGCTTTGGTGGGAAATTTTGTTGCGGAGGCCCCCTCGGTGGATAATGTTGTTGTTGTTGTTGTTGTTGTCGAGCTTGGTGAGGTGGTTGTTGCGGGGGGGGGGGGGGGGGGGGGTTCAATGCTCCATCATTGTTTGCATAGGAGAAACCGGGATGGTTTCTAGCGGCCGGATTGGCCCAATATCCTTGGTTCCCCGCGACGTATTGAACTTGCTCCAAAGATCCCTCTCCTTGTTCTCCTCCCAAATACATAGCTTGGGATTGGTCTTGCCAATCGCACATTTGACTTGTTGGTGTGGATATGGAAGGGGCTCCATGGGGATCCGTGATATATTTCTCCAGTCTCTCCACCACCTTGTGGAGAGAATCGAACTTGTTGGTCAGCTCCGCCACAGCCATGGCCTCATAGATGCTAGATGGCTTCAAGGAGGACGAAGAGTGTCCTCGCTCGTCGCCCCATTGTTGATTATTCGAGGCCATCTCCTCAATTAAGGCCGTAGCTTCGTCGGGAGTCTTTGATAGGATGGCCCCATTTGCCGCGGCATCGATAATCTGCTTGGTCCCCGGTTGGAGACCATTGTAGAATCTATGGACTAGCTCCCAATCTGCAATGCTATGGTGGGGGCACTGATGCTGTAGGTCTTTGAAGCACTTCCATGCCTCGTAGAGTGTCTCTTGAGGTCCTTGCTTGAAGGACATTGGAGCACTCCTAATCTTTACCGTCTTGGAGGGCCGATAGAACTTGTCAATAAACGCGCTCGCCAACTCGTCTCATGTGGTAAAGACTCCTTCAGCTTGCGTCCTCAACCAATAAAGAGCTTTATCCTTTAGTGTGAAGGGGAAGAGGCGCAGTCTGATGGCATCTAGGGTGACGCCCGGCATCTGGAAGGTGGCGCACTTTGATAGGAAGAGCTGGATGTGGTAGTGGGGATTTTCATAGGCGTTCCCATGAAATGGATCCTGCTGCATCAGAACCACAAGTCCGGTCTTCAACTCAAAATTCTTGTCGGCCGCCAACTCCGGCATGGCTATGGACAAGGTTGTGGATGAAGTCTTAGGCCGGAGCCTATCTCGAATGGAAATAATCCTCGCCATTCTTGCCGCTAACTCTTCAAGCGTCTCCCGAACGTTCATAAACCTCCCTTCCATATCGGGTCTCCTCTCCGCTCTGATTTTCCGTAATGTACGCTCGATCTCAGGATCAAACAATATATCTATGGGGTCTGCTGTGGATCTCGTGTACATGCACGGGAAAACAAAGTTTCAAAGAAGTGATTAGCACAATGGAAGGGTTAGATAAAAAAATGAAGAAATAAAATAAAAAGAAAGAAATAGCCAGTGTGGTAGGATCAAACACAATCGCCTCCCCGGCAACGGCGCCAAAAACTTGATCGCGCCCGGGTGTACACCCTAAAGAGCGACAGTGTAGTTTTACCGCAAGCGCACGGTGTAGCGGCGAGCGAGTATCGAACACAGGGAGGACGTATGACAGTGCCTTCTCCGAACAACCTGGCTATAGGGACAGAAAAGTAGGAAGTTGCCTTTCGGCGATGTTGTCACAATCATCAAATAATGTAAAGAGATATAAAATCGAATAAAGACGCCAAGGGAATAGGGAATCCCCGCTACTCACCGTATCTCGTCATTGTGATTCATCGATTTCACAATTGCTAGGGTAGAATGTCGGATGAACTAGTTGCAACTGAATGTAAAACCTAGCTCACACTCTCCCGCTGTTGCCGGTGTATAGCAAACCTAGGTTCGGGTCCAATCTCTTGCAAACCCTAGCCTAGGCAAGCTAGCATTAGGATCAACATCATTGTTCAATCGCATCCCGAGCCCACTCTCGTGCAAACTCGGTCTACGACCTAGGTTGGGATAGTTCCTACCCGTCCAATCTCTTGCAAACAGGTATCGGTATAGAATTACAACCGAGGATCCTAGTATCGGTCCAATCTCTTGCAAACCGATACTTCGAAAACTCAATTTCAACCCAATTCGGATTTCTAGGGTTTCCTATCGAATTGGGATCCAATCTCTTGCAAATCCCAATCGATATGAACACCTAGCTATCCGTATTATATCAATCCCAAACTAACCCTAATAGCAATTCTAGCAATAATTCTACCAAATCATCACAAATCGGAAATTGGGCTCGTAGGGTTCATCCCCACGCCCTAAGACGTTAAGACTACTCACAAATCATATCGCAAATGGAAGAACAATCAATTGAAATAGCAATAGAATTCATGGCAATATTCAAAATAGCAATAAAAATAGGATTTTTAATAGAGAGGGAGACAAACCAATGTAGCTTTCCAAGAATCCAACAAAATAGCACTTTTCTCTCCTCTCCAATCACAAGAATTAAACTCGAAAAAGTCTAATCTAAAAAGGCTGCCAAAAGCAATCAAAAAGATCTCTAAACTAGGTTAGAATCTGGGGTTAAATACCCCCCAAAACTGCCCAAACATTCGTGACCAAACTGCCCATGCGCCTCTTCAAAATCGTGTTTTCCGCTGCAGGTGCGCGGCTCACTCGGCCGAGTGACAAAAGTAGCTCGGCCGAGTGATAGACCCTGAGAATTTACAGTAAGTCCGGGGTCTTGGGGGGTCTTCACTTCGGGGGTCACTCGGCTGAGGGAGTTGTAGTCACTCGGCCGATGTGCTTTGTTCACTCGGGCGGACGGTAATTGCCACTCGGCTGAGTCGGGCTTCTGATGCTCAGACTGACGAAAAACAGTAAGTCGGGAGTTTTTGATGGGTGTCGTCTGAGTGCCACTCGGGCGGACGGGGCACTTCACTTGGGCGGACGGCAATTGATGCACGGCCGAGTGCACACTGATACATTGCTTGGAGCGTGTCCGATCTGGCCGGCCGAGCGGTGTCTCGATGCTCGGCCGAGCGACTCCTTCACTCGGCCGAGTGAGATGCTAAAAATGCCCAATCTGAATGTTCTTTCCTCCTCGTCGCTCCTACGACGTTCTTTCTTCTTCCGCTCCTCTCCAATCTCAAAATACCCCTCAGGGAAGTCGTCGGTGACCCTCTGGAGTAGGTGTATCTCGGAATCACTCCAAATCGCTCCCAAATCTCCTGAAATACGACAAAAACAACAAATCGTGAAAAGTATCGCAATATTGTCGATAAATCATGAAAAACATGATTTGAGCGATCTAAATGGCATGCAAACATGCGGGAAAAAGGTGTAAAATACGGAGTGATCAAAATCCCCCAAGCTTACCTCTTACTCGTCCTCGAGGAAGATAAGTAAAAGGCGAACCCGGTGGATTCAGAAAATGAAAACGATGGAAAAAACGGGAAACGAAAAACGAAGAAGAAAGAAGAAAGCGAAGAGGGAAGCTGCTAGATCATTTTTCTCAGGACGTGGGGTTTGCTTACTCATATAGCATGCACCGAATGTAAAACACATGTCAAAGACTTTTATTTCGATATCATAGATAATAATGCAATAGAGATAGAAAACCCAAGAATATTGATATAGCATGAAAAATGGAATAATTCTAAGATTAACATCGTCTGAATAATTTAAAGCGGTATACAATATCGCAGATCACACACTTTTCAATTGAATGCTTTCTATGAGGAGTATAAGAATATCACGCAATAGAATAGAAAGAATAGAAAAGCGTGGATTTCATGAAATGAATGCTAGGCGTAGATTTCTGGATTTCGTGAGGCTAAAACAATCTCACCGAGTATAGAATATTACTTAGCCTAGGTTGTCATGCACCGTCAGGTAGTCACTCTCTCATACATCATTGGATTCTCTCCCCCAAGCTTATCTATAAGCGTGGTGGCATATACAAAACTATATTTACATCCCCACTTTTATGAAGCTCCAAAAGTCAAAAGAAAAATAAAAAGAAAAATAAAAACAAAAAGAGGGAAGAAAGAGAGAGTATATGAGATGGGATTGTTTATCGAGATTCTTTTCTATTTTCTTTTCTTTTTCTCAAATCTTTTTCTTTTCTTTTCTTTTTCTCAAATCTTTTTCTTTTCTTTTCTTTCTTTTTTCTCTTTTTTTGGCAATATATACTCAATGATTCCAAATCAAAAGAGAGAAGGATATATAAGAATTTTTCTTTTTCTTTTTGGTTTTGGTAAATTTGGAGCTATGAATTTATTAATGGGGGAAATGCCAAATATTAGAATCGCTAAGGGGAGATTCACCAATGATTTTAAAATAGAGAATTGATGTTCAAGATATGTGGAGAAAGAAATAAATATGTCTCTCAGTTCACTCTATAAGACGTGCACGACAACTTCAGCAGGGTAATCTAATCTACTCGGTTTCGATCACAAAAAAGCACACTAATCCAGATTTATCATAGCTAACATCATTCAATCATCCTGAAGTGAAGTGTACAAGTCATGCAAATAGAAGTGATACATGAAAAGAAAACGGTACTCCAGATATAAGCATTCAATGCGTGAATCTTGGTGTGTTTTCTACGATAGCATACATATGAATATTCAGACTCAGCAAATAATAGAATTTCATCCATTTTCATACGGAAAAAGTGTGGGTTACATCTCTGAATGCAAGGCAAATCATAGCAAAATGATATCGGAAATAAAAGCTAAGACATGACAAATATAGCATGCATATATAGAAAGCTAACTCCACGTCATCATCATCACAGAAAAGTCATCTCTAGCATGAGATGAAAGAAATAAAGATAAAATAGGGAAAATAAAATTATTTACAATGCGGCAAACGAAGAAAATAAGAAAAACTGATGCATGGTAAAAAAAGAAAAAGTGATGAAAGTGAGTGCAAATGCGGAAAATGGCGTGAAAAAACTAAAAATAAAGGTGGTAAATCGAAAAAGCGTGAGAACTCACTCCCCCAAGCTAAAGTGCACAGTGTCCTCAATGTGCGAAGTGTGGCACACCGAGAGACGTGTAATGATAGGGGTATGTGAGGATGCATGCATGATGAAAAAGAAATAAAAATAACAAAATGAAAATATGATGCAGACATGATGCATGCAGATATAAGAGTGAATCAGATATAAGAGTGTCACACCAAAAGGACTCTCCCTCTCTCCCAAAAATGATATAGAAAGATATGATCAAAATGTGGACCCAAAACAGTGAGGGGAGGGGGGTGGTGCAAAAATCATCAGGACCAAGCAGAGACGGGCAGCATGACGACAAAAAGGATCAATGGCATCAAGGGTGCCTAAGAGGGTGGTGCTGCACCGTCTCCGTCCTGAGGCGGAGGTGGAGGAGGAGGTGGTGGTGGCTGGGGAACAGTCTGCTGGGTGGGTGGGGGTGTGGGTGTGGCTGTAGGAGCAGGCTTGGTGGGTGTAGGAGTGGGTGTAGGTACCTGCTGGGTTGGTTTGGGTGAGGACGGTACGCGAGGAAGCCGATCGAGAATCTGAGTGAGGCAATAGTGAATGCCCGGAAGTAGGTCGAAGCGGCTGGCCATAGCGGTGACGGTGGCAGATATGGTCCTGAGGTCACCACTGAGGGCACTCACCGCCCCCTCAAGAGCATGAATGCTCTGAAGTATAGTGTCGGGGGAGGTGGTGCAGAGGGATGCACGTGTCTGTGCTGTGCAGGACGGGGCTGGCGGGCTCGGGTGGTGTAGTGGATGGGCTCAGCAGGCATGTGGAGGAAGGGTGCTGTGCTCACAAGTGGGGGCCCAGCCTCAGTGCGAGGCTGGGGCGCAGGCTGGTGTGAGGTGGAAGCAGCAGCAGCAGAAGTGGAATATAAAAGTGGCGACGAGGCGGCAAGAGAGGTCAGTGACACAGACGTGGGAATAGACGTCACGACACTCTCAGATAGTACGGCTGCTGTGGAGACAGAAGTGACAACCGCTGGGGAGGCAGTGTGGGGTCCAAAAGGCGAAATCCCAGCGGAGATCATACTGGCCATGGTCTCCACGACGGCAGTGAAAGAGGGCTCTCCGCTCTCAACAAAAGTAGGTGGGCGCTCGGGTAGTGCGGAGCAAAGGGGCTCAACGGACAGAGGGCCAGCTGTGGTGGGAGTGGTGGTGGGCTTAGCAAGTGTACTCCTGACACCAGCAGAAGTGTGGACAGAGGTGTCGGGAGCAGCAGAAATATCAGGCACAGGCTGAGGGGCCACGGGGTCAACGGGTGCAGCGTGTGCAGCGTGGGCCTGCTCAGCCTGCTCAGCCTCCTCGGCCACAAGCACGTAGGCGGCGGGGATCAGGAGATCCATCGCCGGAAGCCAGTCCACCTGTGCTGGTGCTATCTGTGTCCGAGCTGGGCTCGGAAGGATCATGTAGTCAGCACCATAGGGACCGTGCAACCAAACCCAGTGCCGCTGGCCGTGCGGACGAAGCATCTTCATCCGGGCCATGAAGTCTATAGACAGTGAAGTGGGGCCCGGAGAACGACGCAAATCGGCCGGTAGGTCCTCGCCGGTCATCACGGCGAGCAGGGTGATCTGACCGCCGCAACATATCGGTGAGCGAGTGCCCACCGATACGATGATGCGGTCCAAAAACCAGCTCGTGATATCAATCACGACGGCGGGGACCAACTCGTCACTCGCCCTAGCTAGAACTCTGGGGCGCGTCATCGCATAGAGCATATAAAGCTCCGGCGTGGACATCGTCCCAGGCTCATACCTCGCCAAAAAAGTAGTCGCCATAAGGCACTGAGCTATGTGGAGACAGGGGTGGACGATGGCCGAGGCCTTGGCCCTACTAGGGTCAAAGGTGGCTGGTAAACCCGTGATCCGGGCCCAGAAAGCGTGGGAATCGAAGGACGGTGGGGGGATGTGAGTGGGGGCGTAACCACGGTCGGCCCCGGGGATATTGGGCCACGAAAAGAATGCTCTCATCATACCGAGAGTGACCTGGCACTCTCGGTCCATAAACCTAAACGAGCATCCCTCGTCGGTCCGGGCTATAGAACTGAGCACCTCAAGTATCGGACGGACGAAGGTGTCCGCCGACACTTGGAAAAAATCTCGCCAACCCACGTTGTCATACAACGTGAGCATCCCCTCAAGTACCCCCAGGCGTCCTAGGTCTGCAAGGTGTGCGAACCTGGAGGGTACAATCGAGCACTGGGAAATGCGCTCAAAAACGACGCGGTGTGCGTCGTCTCGAAACGTAATCCCCAGCGGCCTGACAAGTGGAGCCGGTGGTGGCATTGGGTCGGTAGGGAGTGGCTGTGCAGGAGGAACGGGGACTGCAGGCTGTGGCTGTGCGGGGTGAACGGGGTCTGCAGGCTGTGGCTGTGCGGGGTGAGGTGGTGTAGGTGGAGGAGAGTCCTCCATCTCGTGGGAGGGGCCGGGCTCATCCGGCCACTTCCGCTTGGCGGAAGCTTTCCTAGACTGTGGCCGTGTTCGGGGCGGCATAGGTGCCCCGGGTGCTCACCAAAAATAGAAAAAAATGCGGCGTGCGAAAATAAGTGGAACGAGTATACCATAACACGCCGCGAGAGAAAAATAGTGGATGCGTCCGAAGACGCCGCCTCCACGAAGCCAAAAACGCTCCCCGGAAGCTCCCCTAGGCTCCCCTAAGCTCCCCAATATAGCCTGCACATCAAACAAAGATATCAGCAAGTAATATTCAAAATGCATGGGGGGTTAGGGGTATAATGGATAGATATTGAAGTTAATTTGGGCTAGGGGCTAGATTAGCATATGGATCCTCAAAAAATAGGAGAAAAATGGAGAAATGGGCGAAATTGGGCATACCGGAGCTCGGCCGGCGGCGAGGGAGTCGCCGGTGGTGAGGGAGTCGCCGGTGACGACCGGCGGTGGTCGGCCGAGCGCGGCGGTGGGCAAGGTGGTCGGGCAAGTGGAGGGGTCGCAGCGGGTGTAGGGAGCTGATCGGGCTCGGGCTCGGGCGAAAAATCGAAAAATAACGCTTCGAATTCCGCGCCGAGCCCGCAGCGCCTTATATAGGAAAAGTTACGACTCGACCGTGTGACTATGTCGCTCGGCCGAGTGAACGTAACGGAAATATTTTTGAAAATTCTCCCCGCTTACGACTCGGTCGAGTGGCTTTGCCACCCTCGGCCGAGTGGAAAAAGTCCATTCGGCCGAGTGGCTCAAGCTACTCGGCAGTTCTCGCCCTAGGAACGTATCAGTTTCACTCGGCCGAGTGAAGATATATACTCGGCCGAGTGGCAATTATACTGAAATCAAGAAAAGAAACAGAGAGTTGGGTACAGCTGACTTCCCTCGTTTGTGCGTCGCTCGGGCGGACGAACTTATGTACTTGGCCGAGTGTATATTCTACTCGGCCGAGTAACTCCTGTTTTCTGCTGTTTGGCTTCGTTTGGGCTCTAATCTTTGTTTTTCTTCCTCCAGTTGATTTCTTCCTCCTCCTAAGCATCGAGCGCATTCTTGGAGCGCTCTTTGTCGCCTTGTTCATCCTCCTAATGATAGATATCCCTTTCTCCTCTCCTGTCAAAGAAAAATAGGACCCGTTATCACGAATTTTTCAGGCAAACGACTCAAAACACTAATAATTTCTAAAACAAAAATAAAGAACAAAGTAAAAATAAAGCGATAACCGTTGGGTTGCCTCCCGACAAGCGCTCGTTTAAGGTCATGAGCTCGACCCCCTTGGATATTCAATTTAATGCGGGATGTTGGGTGCATATGAGATGCACCCGTCGAATTTATCGGGAAGAACGCTCGGATTTGGATGTTGTGGCGGCGTGTTCTTCCTCATTGCTCCCTCGTCTCGGGTAGTGTTGGGGGGTGACTCCCCCAAGCTAGTGCTTGCTCCGGGCCTTGGCTTCACCGGTGACACCGATTTTCGTATCGGTGGGGCTTTCTTCGGAGTCCTCATCTTTGAGAGCTTGCAGAGCTCTCGTATTCTTGCGACATCAGCGCCGCCTTCATCAATTTCCATGGAGAGATCGGGGGAGTCATTCATCTTTTCTTCTTGGCCCAAATCTGGCCCTTCCTCAAAATCATCCTTGAATAGTGTGCCGATGGAATGGGGGATCGCCTCCTCAATGACCTCGTCAAGGAGGTCCATATAGTCCAGCTCCTCATGATAAGGCATGTGTTTCATTGCCTTGGGTATATGAAGCTCCACCTCGATGTTACCGACGTTCAATGTTAGAGTCCCTTCACGTACGTCGACAATGACACCGGCGATGGCGAGGAACGGGCGTTCAAGTATTAGCGACGTATCTCCCTCCTCCTTGACATCCATGATCACAAAGTCGCATGGCAAACATATGCCTCCCGGGACTTGTAGCGGGATGTCCTCTGCGATCCCTACCGGCCTTGTAATCCGACCATCTGCTAGTTGTATCCGCATGTCGGTAGGCTTCAATTCTGTGCCGGTGTTTAGTCTTCGGAACATAGAGAGAGGCATAAGGCTAACACTAGCCCCTAACTCTACTAATGCCTTTTGTAGAGGGACGCCGCCTAAGGTGCAAGGAATTCGGAAACTCCCCGGGTCTTTGAATTTGGCGGGCTCCTTCTCTCTCTTGGTGAACCAAGTCCCCTCCTCAGCGAGCATGATTTTCTCCTCCCTCTTTCTTCCCGTAATCAAATCTTTTAAGAACTTGGCGTATGTCGGGATTTCCACGATAGCGTCGAGGAAGGGAATATTGAGGCTTACCCCCCTCAAATATTCGAGAAACTTGGCTAGCCGTTTCTCCATCTTTGCTCTAGCAAGCCTATGAGGGAATGGGATCGGTGGCATAAAATGCCTCTCTTCAATCAGCTGCTCCGCTCTGGACATTTCTTCCCCTTGCGGCTCTTTCTATCTCTCAACTTCAATGACCGGCTCACTTGGCTCTACTCTCTCCACGACGGGCTCCTTGGTTGGAATCATGACAGGGGTGGTATCCTTCCCGCCTCTCGTAGTAACTGCAACCACGGCGTTGATATGTCCGGTGGTGCCCCGTGGATTTTGCTCGGGTTGAGCCGGTAACTGTTGACTATTTCGATTGAGCAACGCAAGTTGCTCCGAGATTTGGCCTACAACGGTTGCAAGGGAATCTTGGCTCGCCTTCAAGGAAGCATTAGTCTTCTTCTGCTCGACCATAAACTCCTCCACTCTAGCTTCAAAGTCAGAACGTTGTTGAGCTTGTGGAGGGTTTGGATTTCTCCACCCTTGATTGTATCCGGGCGGCCTATAGGGCACCACTTGTTGCTTTGGTGGGAAATTTTGTTGCGGAGGCCCCCTCAGTGGATAATGTTGTTGTTATTGTGGTGGTGGTCGAGCTTGGTGAGGTGGTTGTTGCGGGGGGTTCAATGCTCCATCATTGTTTGTATAGGAGAAACCGGGATGGTTTCTAGCGGCCAGATTGGCCCAATATCCTTGGTTCCCCACGACGTATTGAACTTGCTCCAAAGATCCCTCTCCTTGTTCTCCTCCCAAATACATAGCTTGGGATTGGTCTTGCCAATCGCACATTTGACTTGTTGGTGTGGATATGGAAGGGGCTCCTTGGGGATCCGTGATATATTTCTCCAGTCTCTCCACCACCTTGTGGAGAGAATCGAACTTGTTGGTCAGCTCCGCCACGGCCTTGGCCTCATAGATGCTAGATGGCTTCAAGGAGGACGAAGAGTGTCCTCGCTCGTCGCCCCATTGTTGATTATTCGAGGCCATCTCCTCAATTAAGGCCATAGCTTCGTCGGGAGTCTTCGATAGGATGGCCCCATTTGCCACGGCATCGATAATCTGCTTGGTCCCCGGTTGGAGACCATTGTAGAAGTTATGGACTAGCTCCCAATCTTCAATGTTATGGTGGGGGCACAGATGCTACAAGTCTTTGAAGCGCTCCCATGCCTCGTAGAGTGTCTCTTGAGGTCCTTGCTTGAAGGACATTGGAGCACTCCTAATCTTTACCGTCTTGGAGGGCCGATAGAACTTGCCAATAAACGCGCTCGCCAACTTGTCCCATGTGGTAAAGACTCCTTCTGCTTGCGTCCTCAACCAATAAAGAGCTTTATCCTTTAGTGTGAAGGGGAAGAGGCGCAGTCTGATGGCATCTAGGGTGACGCCCGGCATCTGGAAGGTGGCGCACTTTGATAGGAAGAGCTGTATGTGGTAGTGTGGATTTTCATGGGCGTTCCCATGAAATGGATCCTGCTGCATCAGAACCACAAGTTCGGTCTTCAACTCAAAATTCTTATCGGCCGCCAACTCCGGCATGGCTATGGACGAGGTTGTGGAGGAAGTCTTAGGCCGGAGCCTATCTCGAATGGAAATAATCCTCGCCATTCTTGCCGCCAACTCTTTAGGCGTTTCCCGAACGTTCATAAACCTCCCTTCCATATCGGGTCTCCTCTCCGCTCTGATTCTCCGCAATGTACGCTCGATCTCAGGATCAAACAATATATCTATGGGGTCCGCTGTGGATCTCGTGTACATGCACGGGAAAACAAAGTTTCAAAGAAGTGATTAACACAATGGAAGGGTTAGATAAAAAAATGAAGAAATAAAATAAAAAGAAAGAAATAGCCAGGGTGGTAGGATCAAACACAATCGCCTCCCCGGCAATGGCGCAAAAAACTTGATCGCGCCCGGGCGTACACCCTAAAGAGCGACAGTGTAGTTTTACCGCAAGCGCACGGTGTAGCGGCGAGCGAGTATCGAACACAGGGAGGACGTATGACAGTGCCTTCTCCGAACAACCTGGCTATAGGGACAGAAAAGTAAGAAGTTGCCTTTCGACGATGTTGTCACAATCGTCAAATAATGTAAAGAGATATAAAATCGAATAAAGACGCCTATGGAATAGGGAATCCCCGCTACTCACCGTATCTCGTCATTGTGATTCATTGGTTTCACAATTGCTAGGGTAGAATGTCGGATGAACTAGTTGCAACTGAATGTAAAACCTAGCTCACGCTCTCGCGCTGTTGCCGGTGTATAGCAAACATAGGTTCGGGTCCAATCTCTTGCAAACCCTAGCCTAGGCAAGCTAGCATTAGGATCAACATCATTGTTCAATCGCATCCCGAGCCCACTCTCGTGCAAACTCGGGCTACGACCTAGTTTGGGATAGTTCCTACCCGTCCAATCTCTTGCAAACAGGTATCGGTATAGAATTACAACCGAGGATCCTACTATCGGTCCAATCTCTTGCAAACCGATATTTCGGAAACTCAATTTCAACCCAATTCGGATTTCTAGGGTTTCCTATCGAATTGGGATCCAATCTCTTGCAAATCCCAATCGATATGAACACCTAGCTATCCATATTATATCAATCCCAAACTAACCCTAATAGCAATTCTAGCAATAATTCTACCAAATCATCACAAATCGGAAATTGGGCTCGTAGGGTTCATCCCCACGCCCTAAGACGTTAAGACTACTCACAAATCATATCGCAAATGGAAGAACAATCAATTGAAATAGCAATAGAATTCATGGAAATATTCAAAATAGCAATAAAAATAGGATTTTTAATAGAGAGGGAGACAAACCAATGAAGCTTTCCAAGAATCCAACAAAATAGCACTTTTCTCTCCTCTCCAATCACAAGAATTAAACTCTAAAAAGTCTAATCTAAAAAGGCTGCCAAAAGCAATCAAAAAGCTCTCTAAACTAGGTTAGAATCTGGGGTTAAATCCCCCCCCCCCCAAAACTGCCCAAAAATTCGTGACCAAACTGCCCCTGTGCCTCTTCAAAATCGTGTTTTCCGCTACAGGCGCGCGGCTCACTCGGCCGAGTGACAAAAGTCGCTCGGCTGAGTGATAGACCCTGAGAATTTACAGTAAGTCCGGAGTCTTGGGGGTCTTCACTTCGGGGGTCACTCGGCCGAGGGAGTTGTAGTCACTCGGCCGATGGGCTTTGTTCACTCGGGCGGACGGCAATTGCTACTCGGCCGAGTCGGGCTTCTGATGCTCAGACTGACGAAAAACAGTAAGTCGGGAGTTTTTGATGGGCGTCGTCTGAGTGCCACTCGGGCAGACGGGGTACTTCACTCGTGCGGACGGCAATTGATGCTCGGCCGAGTGCACACTGATACATTGCTTGGAGCGTGTCCGATCTGGCCGGCCGAGCGGTGTCTCGATGCTCGGCCGAGCGACTCCTTCACTCAGCCGAGTGAGATGCTAAAAATGCCCAATCTGAATGTTCTTGCCTCCTCATCGCTCCTACAACGTTCTTTCTTCTTCCGCTCATCTCCAATCTCAAAATACCCCTCAGGGAAGTCGTCGGTGACCCTCTGGAGTAGGTGTATCTCGGAATCACTCCAAATCGCTCCCAAATCTCCTGAAATACGACAAAAACAACAAATCGTGAAAAGTATCGCAATATTGTCGATAAATCGTGAAAAACATGATTTGAGCGATCTAAATGGCATGCAAACATGCGGGAAAAAGGTGTAAAATACGGAGTGATCATATATACAGTCAACTGTCTCTTGGATCAGTAGACTGTCTATGCTGCAACAGTCGCCTGTCTGTGAGTCATTTCTTTGACTCGGCTCTGTGGAAATTTCTCAGGCTTTTGACAGTCGTCTATTTAAGGATTTACAGTCGCCTGTTCTATTTAACAGTCAACTGTATTCCTTGCATCAGTCGTCTGTCCTGTTACTTGTGAGATTTCCAGTATTTGTCTAACTTACCCATCTCTCGGCCAGTCGCCTGTCGAAGAAATTACAGTCGCCTGTTGGTTTAACAGTCAACTGTCTTTGCTTCATCAGTCGACTGTCCACGTGGTAAGTTACCATTATGAATTCTCACCTACCCTTGCTGACTGTGCAACAGTCGACTGTGGATTGTTCAACAGTCGACCGTCGCGAGTTCAGATTCTATCCGTTGAGATTTTTCTCACGGATTCCAATTGGGTTTTTGCCTAAACTGTTTTGTGGATTTGAGAAAGCTATAAGTAGAGCTTCTAATGTTCCATTGGAAGGCTACTCATTCATTGCAAAATCTCTCAAGCTTTTATTTTCCAAAGATCAAAGCTCTCAAATCCAAAGCCCTAAGTATTTCCAAATCTTCTTCTCTTGCTCTCCAACCTAGAACCAAAGAGTGATCATCTAGGCAATTGGTACAGTCAAGAGAAAGAGCTTCTCCTCTCTTCTAAGAGAGTTCTTCAACACACATCACTCTCCACCTTCAAGTTCTACTTCAAGGCATAGGTGATTGTAAGTGTTGTTTTCATTATTTCATAACTTTCGTTATTTGAGATTTTCTCTCGGTTGTGAGAGTGGTTTGCTTGCTCCCAAGTTGTGAGAGTCAAGGACATCGATTGTATTCAATTGCACTTGTAGGGTTTCTACAAGTGGGCTTTAAGGAAACCTCAAGTTAGGGTTCTAACTTGAGTATCCGGTGGCATCCGGGTGGTAGGGACGTAGGATTACCAGGAACAAGTCGGGAGTTGACTTGGGTAATCCGAACCCTTGAAACATCTCTACGTTTGAGTGTGTTTTATTTTGGGTTGTTTTTCTATTCCGCACTATTTGTTGGATTGCATTTTATTTGGCGTAAATTCCTTTTAAATTTGCATAAACACTATTCAACCCCCCTTCTAGTGTGTTCCCCATAGACAGGGTCCTTGCACAAGATTCTCAGGGAGCGGTACATTCATTTCCCCTCCTTCACAGCTGAGAGACTTTCTGACATCTTTTCTGCTACTCACCTAGCCGATCTTTTTCGCTTCTCTCAGAGCGAGTCTCCTAGAGCCTACCCATTTCTGGTGAAGCTCTTCTATGCGAACCGCGTTTGCAGTTAGTATTCGACTACCGGCATCCTTGATACTGTCGTTTAGGGAACCCATATCCAGATCACTCCTACTCTCCTAGGGACTATTCTTAGGATTTCCTCTGTTGGTTCCCTTCCCACTGATATCTGCATCTCCGAGATTGACGAGCTTGACCAATCTGTTCTCCGAGATATGTTTCGAGAGATACCTTCAGCCCTAGATTATGGGATTATGTCATCCATGTTCTCTGCTAGGGGTTGGGCTGTTCACCTAGTGGTGAAGTCCAACAGCCTGCCGAAGTCTGGATCGTCTGACCAGCCATCTCAGGAGATCCTGAAGTGTATGTATGCTATTTTCTCTGGCATGCCCGTAACTGGGCTGGTGTCCTCCTTGATAGGATGGACAAGGTCGAATTCACGTCCTCCTCGTCTCACATTCCATATGGTGGACTCCTTACTCGTGTTTTTCGTCATTTTGGCATTGATTTATCTCCTTTTGAGCCCATGCCATTTGCTCCTCTCCTAGATGCTGCTGCCAAGGCCAAGTCCTCTTCGGCCTTACAGTCTGCATCGAAGAAGAGGAAATCAGTTTCAGCTCCATCTTCCTCTACTGTACCTCCAGCTGACCAGCCATCCTCCTCTGCTCCTCCTGCATCTGGCTCTCTTCGTCAGATGATATCTGCTATTTATGAGTTGCTTTCCATATCCTTCCAGCATCAGGGAATACCCTTCCCTGAGCATCTAAGACGATTTGTCTCTCCTCAGCCTCATGAGCCTCCACAGCCCATCGTCACTGATGCTGCTGCTGATGCTGGTGTTGCTGCTTCTGATG
Organism: Scilla litardierei; assembly: GCA_030789695.1. Lineage (NCBI taxonomy): Eukaryota > Viridiplantae > Streptophyta > Magnoliopsida > Asparagales > Asparagaceae > Scilla > Scilla litardierei. The sequence goes on along the minus strand of CM061142.1, from coordinate 265,112,857 downwards.
CTGCTGCTGCTGCTGTTGACCCTCTTCCAGAGGATATCCCTGCTGTTACAGAGCCTTCTTCCTCTGCAGCTCCTGACGACACTCAGTCCTAGATTTGTTTTGGTTTAGTTTTTGAGTGGTCTCTTGATGATGTTCTATGTCTGATGATGGTGATATTGACTTTGTTATATCTATGTATGGTGATGTACTTCGATGTTGTTATAATGATGTATTTTTGTTTGGAGTCATGATGTATTTTTTTGTGATCATGATGGATGTATATAGTTTTGTGATGGACATGTAGATGTGCATCCGTTGATGTACTCATCTTTTATATTATCTATATATGATGCTGCTGCTTTATCATGTGTCACACTATGCTATAATGTTTATCTTCTTTGTGTGATGTAGGATTATGTTGTCTCCAAGTTTGATATACTCTCTTTGATGTGTTTTTGAGACAATGTGGATTTGGATATTTCATGTTATCTCTGATGTGATGCAGTTTTGAAACTATTTTCATTTTGTATATCTAAAATGTTGATATTGGACTTCAATTCCATTATTCACATGTGTATATGATGTGATTTTATGAGTTTTAATTCGATATATCTTTAAACTCCTTGATTGTTGTTACTTCGTATTTAGCACTATTATTGTTGTTATTTACTCCCACCTTTTTGGATAATGCCATAGGGGGGGAGAAATAAACACATATGATTCATAATGGATGTGCTAAGTATGTTCTAACACTTTGAATCTAAGATTGAAGTTGCCTTAGATTCAGGGGGAGTAGATTTCTTGAATTATATTCATGCATATCTTCTCATTTGCTTCAATTGATATGTAGATGCCCTAATATTTGTTGACTAACTTGATTGGCATCTATGTATAGGGAGTAAGTACTCATAACGCACAATTATTCATCTCTTTGTTTATGTTTGTTTGTCATCATCAAAAAGGGGGAGAATGTTGAGTATTGGACTTCTCCCTACTTGGTGTTAATGATGAGCAAACATAAATACTTGTGTCTAATCCCCTATTTTGTAGTTAATCCATTGCCTAAGCTATTCATGAATATCTACTAGCAATAGATGACTCACAAAGTTCATTGAAAGCAAATTACATGGATTGGATGATCGTAGATGATGATTGAAGCTCCGTGAAGACTTCAAGCTCATACGATGGAAAGAAGAGATTATTCGTCAAATGTAATTTTCTTTTATCTCTTCTAGTATGTAGCTTAGAAGTAGAACCTTGATGGAGCACTCACACACTTCTACATTTGGTCGTAGGACATCATTAGATCATTTGTCCTTTGACCCCAATTCATTTGTTCTTTGATTGTGCAAGGATTGTTTATAACAGTCGATTGCTTAACATTTTACAGTCGCCTGTCTCAAAAATAGTCGACTGTATTTTGTACTTCAGTCGCCTATTATGCATAAGCTTTTGCAATCAAGCTTTGGCCATTTCTGTTTATTTTGCATAGGCCTCTGATGAACGATTCACAGACGCCTGTCCTGGTGACAGTCGACTGTGTTTTGTAAATCAGTCGCCTTTATATCTTTCTGCCCAAACTATTTTGATCTGCCTCTTACGGCCAGTCGACTAATGTTGAATATACGGTCGACTGTCTCTTGGACCAGTCGACTGTGTATGCTGCAACAGTCGTCTGTCTGTGAGCCAATTTATTGACTCAGCTCTCTGGAAATTCTCAGGGTATTTGACAGTCGTCTGTATAAGGATTTACAGTCGCCTGTTCTGATTAACAGTCGACTGTATTGTCCTCATCAGTCGTCTGTCCTGTTATCTTACATGATTTCCAGATTTCATTCTACTTACCATCTCTCGGTCAGTCGCCTGTAGAAGTAATTACAGTCGCCTGTTGGTTTAACAGTCGACTGTCTTTGATTCATCAGTCGACTGTCCACGTGGTAAGTTACCGTTATGAATTTTACCTACCCATGCTGACTGTGCATCAGTCGACTGAGGTTTCTTCTTCAGTCGACTGTTGCGTGTGCAGTTTCTATCCGTTGAGAATTTTCTCACGGATTCCAAAAGTGTTTTTGCCCAAACTATTTTGTGGATTTGAGAAACCTATAAATAGGGCTTCTACTATTCCATTGAGAGGTTACTCATTCAAGCTAAGCTATACTTATTGATCTTAAGCTTTCATTTCCAAAAGTCTAAAGCTCTCAAATCCAAAGCCCTAAGAATTCCAAATCCTTGATCTCTTGCTCTCCAACCTAGAACCAAAGAGCTATCATCTAGGCAATTGGTGCAGTCAAGAGAAAGGGCTTCTCCTCTCTTCCAAGAGAGTTCTTCAACACACATCACTTCTCCTTCAAGTTCTGCTTCCAGGCATTAGGTGCTTATAAGTGTTGTTTTCATTATTTCATAACTTTTGTTATTTGAGATTTGCTCTCGGTTGTTAGAGTGGTTTTGCTTGCTCCCAAGTTGTGGGAGTCAAGGACATCGATTGTAATCGATTGCACTTGTAGGGTTGCTACAAGTGTGTTTTAAGGAAACCTCAAGTTAGGGTTCTAACTTGAGTATCCGGAGGATTCCGGGTGGAAGGGACGTAGGATTACCGAGAACAAGTCGGGAGTTGACTTGGGTAATCCGAACCCTAGAAACATAATCGTGTTTGCAATTGTTTCGTATTTAGGTTCATTTCTAATTCCGCATTATATTGTTGGTTTGCATTTTATTTGGCGTAAATTCCTTTTAAATTTGCATAAACACTATTCAACCCCCCTTCTAGTGTTTTCCTCATATACAGTGTCCTCACAAGTTCAAGATACCAAACCTCAAAACATAACCTATAAGGACTCTTAGATGCGGGGTTAGCATTGCTTGACGAGTAATGTACACCAACGCTCAAGATTACCCATAAAGCTTATGTTGGATTCTCGTGGGTAGTGTACTTACCATGAATTGTATCCATTTTTCATACGGAGCAATTTTCATGTATTTTATTTAATATTCATTTCTTTTTGTGCTCAATTTTTGTTCATGGCAATACACATCATATCTCTGAGATAATTCAGTTTTTATTCATCCTACATTCACTTTCCAACATTCATCAAAAGAATTTCCAAAAGTACTAGAAGTTTAGTATTCGTGGAAGTGCGTATGTAGGTGTAGAAATCAAATTAATCATTTCCTGAAGCATGGCATGCCTACTAAATAGATTCTAATATGTGCATGTAGCTATAACAATAATACAGTGATTTCTACAAGGATATGAATGAACATTCAAGAAATACCACTTATAATGAATCATAAAGAGGTACTCATTAATCACATCTGTTTTTTATTTTTGGTTTTTCAAAAAAAAAATTGTTTTTCTTTTATAAAGAACTAAAACAAACCTAACAAGCAAACAAACAAGCACACAAACAAAAATTAAATCAAGCACACACAAAATCTATGAAGGTATGCCATCTATGCAAAGAGGGAAAAGAAATATACCTTCACATCGCTATTTCACTACGGAGCTAAAGAATGAAACTTTCAATTCATTGCTCCTCGCCAAATCTCCATCTCACCTACATGAAAGGTGTTAAGTGTGACCTTGAAATCCAACAAGGTCCACAAGTGTTAGCCATTAAAGTTTTAGGAACCCACACTTGTTTGAACTTTACGTTCGTGTTCCTAAACTTACAATAATAGGATGTGTGACCAACACTATCACAAGTAAAGCATTTTGCATGCATATTTTTCATAATAGAAGGCACATTGTGGAGTTTCTTAAATTTGGGCTTTTCAACATTTTTCAAACCAAATCCAAGTCCTCTTCTATTATTGCCATATAATTGATTTTCAAGTATGGTATCCAACGAATGTTTACCAATTGAAAATTTTCTTAATGACACTTATAGATTAGAAACTTTGGATTTTAATAATTTATTTTCATTCATAAGCAAAGTACATTTACTTATAAAAGCTCTCTTGTTTTCATCTTCCTTCTTTTCAAACTTAATCATTTTTCTTTTAAAGTCATTATCCAACATGCAGAATTTATCATTAAGCTCTCTAATCACATAATCTTTTTCAGCTTCAAGCTTAAGTAAATCTTGTTTAAGCATGCTAATATCATTCAATAAGAAAGGACAAGTAAGACAAGTAGTTTTTTCAGGCATGCTAGCTTTTTCTTTTTCAAGTGATACAATTTTAACGTTACATGCAACAAATTTCTCTTTAAGAATATCCACTTCATCAGAAATGTCACAGTTTTCTTTTTGTAATTTAAAGATAGCATCCATATAATCATTCAACGTGAGTTCTAGCTCATTAATCTCATTTTGCATTCCTTTACAAACATCTAACAATTCGGCTTTGTGAAGGAATTTACCTCATCGTTGTTTGCCATTAAACAGACGACAGCAAAGTGGGCTACCACCTCTTCATCCTCATCCTCAGCTTCACTGTCCATGTCCCAAGTTAGCATCTTGGCTTTTCCTTTATCTTTAGCAAACTGAGCAGTCTCTTGTCTGCATTGCTTCGCGAAGTGTCCCTTTTTCCTGCATTTGAAGCATTCAACTCTATTAGCAGAATCTTGTTCAAAAGAATTTTTATCATAATTAAAAGTGTTAGAGCGAATAAACCTTTTATGCATTTCTGATCTTCCTTGGGGAGTCTTGACGTACTTTCTGAAATTTCTGACCATCAGCGCTATCTCCTCATCGTCATCTTCATCTTCGCTAGCTTTCAGAGCAAGTGGCTTTGAAGCTTTTTCCTTCTCCTCAGGTTTCTCTCTTTCTTCAATATTTTGCAATTCAAGCTCATGGGACATTAAGTTACCTTTCAAGTCCTCCACCCTCATCTGCGATAGATCCTTCGCTTCTTGGTTGGCAGTGACTTTAGGCCTCAAAGAGCTTGGCAGTGCTCTTAATATCTTCCTCACCTTTTCAAGGCTAGAATATGGCTTACCGAGCGAGCTAGACTTGTAGACGATGTTGGTGAATCTCATAAACATCTCTGATATGGTCTCTGATGGTGGCATATGAAATCTCTCGTACTCTGTGCTCAGAAGTGCAAGTCTAGACTCCTTCACCTGTGACGTTCCCTTGTGTGTCACCTCCAATGTATGCCATATTTTCTGTGCAGTTAGACAATGTGAGATACGATTGAATTCAGATTTTTCTAATGAACTGATATGAGAGCATTCATAGCTTTAGCATTAAGAGAATAAAGTCTCCAATCATTATCATCCCATTTATTATCAGGTTTAATCATCTCAACATTTTCAATTTTAATGACAGGTGGTTTATAGCATTTTTCAACAATTTGCCAAGCTTTATTGTCAATAGAAATTAATTAGATTCTCATACGATTTTTCCAATAAGTATAATCTACTCCATTAAATATTGGGGGACGAGATATGGATTGACCCTCAACAAAAGAACTATCAATGGGATCCATGGACAATCCTTGGCTAGATCCTAAAACTTGCTCTGATACCACTTGTTGGATCTGGATCCTAGCCTAGAGGGGGGGTGAATATGCTAATAAAAAATTCTCGCGCAACCCACGAGAAATCATATGTAGTTAAAAGCCCAAGCAGAGTAAATAAGAGACAATCACAGAGTACGCACAGATTTACACTGGTTCGGTCACACCAACGACCTACGTCTAGCCCCAAGCAAATACTAGCATTAATAAGTTCCTTCTGTACACCTACAATGGGGTCCTAGCTCCAACTCCCCACCTAGACTGTATCACACTCACCAAAGTGCAGAACTCTATCAACATAGTAAATGTGTATCATGACTGCACCAACACATCAAGACCCTCTTGTCTAGCCCCAACCAGACAAGTCCAAAATAGTCACAAATAACGGTAAAGTTTCCCCTACAGAGATCGTTACACTAATACACAAATATAAAGAGTAAAGAGTTTAGAAATGCTTAGTTCGCGTCCGTGTAATCGTCTTTGTTAGTTAGCACGTCATCAGCTCCAGTCTGACACAAACGGTGTCTTAATCTGACTCCTGGATATCAAGTTCTGGCTCAAATAGCACTCTGGTCTGTGCGTTAAGCAATCTCTGTTCAAAACAATATTTAGCTCGGTCTGTGCGCACAGTAAACCCAAAATAATTCCACGTCAGCTCTCCTTTCTTTCATTTTCACCTTCATACGATCATCTCCATGTTAAATCGCCGTTTTGATTTCTTCTTTGACTTTGGGTATGCAGCTTAAGGCCTTCGTCGAATTCAGTGGCTTCACTTCAAACGGCAACGGCTAACTCCTCCGGCGGTGCTCTTGGACATCAGCGAGTGATCTCTTAGTGACTCGTCTCAACGACTTCGACAACGAGCAGTGGTGACTCAGACTTTGATGCTCTCCACAGCAGCGTCTCCCAGCAGCGACACAACTTTGGCGGCGAGGACTCTTCACGACAACACGATGGCGACTCGACGTGAGGGCTTCGACTTTTTTCGATAACCCACAGCGACTCCGACTTCGCCGATGTTGACAATGACGCAGCTACAAGGTGCGACGACACGTCGACTTGCGTGAGCTTCGACAGCAACGTGATGGATGGTGCTGAGTTCTTCGACAACTCGACTTCTGCAATGGCTCAACGACGATGGCGGTACCCTCCTTTACGATGTACGCACGTCAGCAACCTCTCTTCGACTAGAACTAGGGCAGCAGCGAAAGTGTCTTCAAAGTCCAACTTCTGCAAGCAACACATCGGGGATGGTGGCTTCCCTTCACGACAGTAAGGACGATAACGACAGTGTGGGCTTCGAACTTCGAAGGCAGTAGGTAGAGAAGCTCTCGATGACTTGGGCTCTGATGTCGTCGTGCAGTGAAATGAACGTGGGTCTTAGTATTTCTCCGACTGTTCCTCTTGGACGACGCTTCTCCGACTATGGGAGCTTTGGTGCTTGACCTCCTTGTGCATAAAAAGGTTATCCTTGGTTGTTCCTTGATGCGGTTGAAGCTTGGGTTCTCAATCCCCTTTGTGCGGCAACACGATGATGAAGAAAGTTGTGTGCGTGGGTTTTTGTATTTTGTTGCTGTTCTTCTCTATTTCTTTGTGTAGCCGCAGCCAGGGATAATTTTGTGGCAAGGAAAGATATGAATGTTGTTTTGCTTGCTTGCGGCTAATAGGCTAGGCTGGGGTTGATTTTTGGTTTGCCGCATGCTTTTGCTCTCTATTGGATGGGGTTTATATAGATGTGGATGAATGAGTTGTGCTCATGTGAAATCCCATGAGAATAGGAGATGTGGGATTTGAATTGATATTGGTGTTTAGATATGAAGAAATCTTTGTAAATCTTTTTAATGGATTTGACCAAGTCCAAGAAATTATTTCCATCTCATCTCAAATAGGACTAAGTCTACAATGCTTGGTGTATAGCACTTTGATCGAGCCCATTTGCTATGTGAATAGCAATTCCTCCAATAATTTTCTTAGCCATCCTTTTGAAGAATTACGTCCTAGCCATCACTGAAACACACTTAACATACACGTTAAATAGCAATACACGTTTATCATCATCAAACTAAAGATCCTAGATCGTTGCTTCCAATAGTTAGTGCACTTTATTCCTTTCAGAGTGGGCCAATCGACTAAAGTATTAGCCATGAAGTATATGGAGGAGATAGTGAAGATGCATGGTGTTCCAGTCAGTATTGTATCAAACAGAGACACTCGATTCACGTCTTGCTTTTGGAAGAGTTTGCAGGAGTGTCTAGAGACCCACTTAAGCTTCAGTATAGCTTATCATCCTTAGATAGATGGCCAATCGGAATGCACCATTCAGATCTTGGAAGACATGTTGCGTGCATGTATGTTTGATTTCAAAGGATCATGGGAAGACTATCTTCATCTTGTAGAGTTTGCCTACAACAATAGCTACTAGGCCAGCATAGGTATGGCGCCCTTTACAGTGCAATACGATAGGAATTGTCGTTCCCCCTTGAGCAGAGACGACATTGGTGATTGAGAACTTGTCGGGCCAGAATTGATCATAGAAGCAATGGATGTAGTCAAGACCTCAGGGAGAAACTACAGTTGACTTAAGATCGATACAAGCATTGGACAGATGCGAAGAGCAGACATTTGGAGTTTAGCTTGGCGACCATGTGTTTTTGAAGATCTCTCCTAATCATGGAATGATTCGATTTGGATGAAGAGGAAAGCTTAATCCATGATACATTGGCCCCTTCGATGTTTTGGAACGAGTGGGTGAGGTGGCCTATCATCTTGCATTGCCGCCTACTTTGGATGGAGTATATGAAGTCTTTCATGTCTCACAGCTACGACGCTATGTGAGTGATCCCAGTGATGTGGTGGATTACTCTGAGATCGATATTCCCCCGGATCTAACATATGATTAGCAAACCAATCGAGATCTTTAATCGACGTCAGAATCTCCTCAAGAAAAGGGTTATTAACCTAGTTAGAGTGATGTGGCGTCACGACTCGCCTTGAGAATCTACATGGGAGTGGAAAGACGATATGCGAGAACATTTCCCCTATCTATTTACCGAATTAGAGTATCTTTCTAGTCTCGAGACTAGTTATGGTAGCTATAGTGAAATTAATAGTAAGTAATCATAAACATCATCTCTTGCTTTCTTAATGCTATGATATCACATTATATTTCTTGCTATTTACAACTTATTTTACTAGATTGTTAACATCCATCAAGCCTTTCCTTTGATTAGTTAATTGCTTTGGCAATGCTCTGTTTTTTAAATTCCGAGGACGGAATTTTTATAAGGTGGGTAGGATGTAACGGTCTGATTTCAGCGTACACGAATTTCTGTATTCGTGATGGTATCAAACGAGTTCAAAATGAGCAAATGATTTTTTTATTTTTATTCATCACTCAAACCTTAAAATTGATTTCATATTCATGATCCTTGCAACGATACGAACCCGTGGCCTTCTTTTCGTAATTTTTCGGAGTCGATTGTGAAAAACGATATTTTAATATTATAATATTATAATATTATGTATTACTATTACTTTAATCTATTGCTAATTTATATTAGCCTTTTACTAATTATATTTTTAATTACCCTAACAACCCTCCTGTTTAGCAGCCCACGAGTATCACCCTAACCTCATTTCTAAACTTAGTCAAAATTTCTAAACTACCCTAATTAAGGCATTAAATGGGTTAATAGTGGGTACATGAATCTATTAGGCTATAAATACCCACGCTAATTACCATTCTCCTTTAATCAATTTTTTTTAAAAAAATCTCTAACTCTCTTCCCCTCAGTCTGCGTCCCAATCCCTCACCCCTCTCATCGCATCTCCCTCTGGCAGAACCATTGCCGCCTGCTCCACCACCCTCGTCGTTGTCTTCTACACCCTCGCCGACGTCCCCAGCAACCATGGCAGCCTCCGCTGCCTTACCCCCGACAACCTCCGCAAGGATTCCCCCCAGCTGCACTCTCTTCCCCCTTCCAATGCTGCCACCCTCCGCTGCAAGCCCTGCCAAGTGCCGTGCCTACTCTGCCCACACCACATCTGCCCCGACCACCCCACGGCACCACCCGCCGCCGCTAGTAGGCCCCAACACCTCGACAACCCCCGCAGGAAGACCCCTCCGCTGCCATGACTTCACCTTGCCGTCATCGTCGCTGTCGCCATCGTGAGCACCGCCTGATGCCCCCTCCAGCTCTGCCGCGCCGCCCTTTGCTCTGCTGCCAATCGCCGACCTCATCATCGCTCCAGTCGCCACCAACGATGTCGAGAATGCGATGCCCACGCAACGTGCATAGTATTAGTGAAAATACGGTGAGGAGTATAGATATACGTATTTGTATGTATATACGAGTATACATGTATATTTATATTTATAATATTGGACGATTCGTTTTAAATTTATAATAAATTATATAGTCTCAGAAAAATACAAGACAAGGTCCAGAAAATTCATCGTGATGTCCCGAACGTATTGACGCTAGTTTCATCATAATCAGGCGAGTATATTTTCCTCAGTATTTTTCTAAAGCTAATATTTAATTACGATAATTTCACTTACAAATTAATAACTTAAAATTTTAACGTACATTGATACATGAAAAAAATTATATGATATAGTATTAAACGAGACGCTCATTTTGACACCTTAATTGAAGTATATTTCATTTTGAATAAATTATTGAACGTTTACGTTAATTATTAAAGATTAGTTTTAATTCATTTTATATTTTAAAAATTGTTTTTAAGCTTCTAAAAATTGTTTAAATAAATCCAAAAGCTTCAGATAAATATTTTCTTCATATGTAAAATTTCGTTTCCAATATCTGGCCTATCTAAAATTTTAGAACGTATTTTGACACCTTTTCAAGCTAGTATAAAATAAAAACAGTCGGGATAAATAGATAGAAAATAGTACGACCTATAACTGATAATTTCTCATGATTACAGGTACCGATTCTCACACACAAGCACCCTTGGAAGCACTAGCTGCAGCCCCGGCTTTCAACAACAACCTCGAAACTCGTAAGTCACACTAATTCTAAATTTAGACAATTTAGATAGTGTACTAGTATGAACTTATGACATCATATATTGCCTCAGAACGGCTATCGACTTGAACAACGACTAGAGACCTAACTAAATAGGAAACTACTTAACTGCAGAACGACTATTGACTTAAACATACAACTTTGCTAATGTTGAAATCTAATGTAAACTTCTCTACTGTTTGTTAATATAACAGATGTAGTGGAAGTTGATAATCGACATTCTTAATATCGGTACCACCCGGTGTCGAGGATTGTTTGCATCCAAGTTTTGGATCACCTTGCTTGTTGGGACAGTGACCTGCTTGGCCAAACCTGACTGGTCGTATTTGTATGGATTAATGTTAAGAATTCAAATTATCATCAGTTCACAAACATTGATTATAAATACCTTTAAATGAGTACTTTGACCCTTTCATCGCTCGTAAACTCATGTCCTCCACCTTAAACTCCTTTGTCTCGTTCACCCTTACTTATCATGTTCTGATGCTTGTCACTTGAAAACTATTCATGGAATATCGTGTAAAATTCGTTTGGAAGTTACATTGGAATCTCATATTGAATCTCATGTAAGAATTCCCGATTGGAACTTATGTTGGAACATCAGGTTGAATACTATGCTGGAACACAAATTGTTTTCTTGAACGCTTGACACTACTGGGTTTTCCGGGGTAACTCATAGTTGAGAGAGTGTAGTAGTGATTGGAGTTCATCTACATGCTACCTGTGTCGGCAAACATATATGCATGTGTCGGCAAAACCTATCATGCTGCCTTTGTCGGCAAACACCTCCCGCCGCCTGTGTAGGTCTCGTCTAGGTAAAGCACACCCAGGCAAGAGATGAACTCAATGGTTGCATATCATACTCTCCGGCTTGAGTCACATAGATCTAATTTTTTTATTGCTTGCACAGTCACCTTTACTTTGTGCATAACATACATGTTACTTATCACACCTGTGCAGCCACCCGTATTTTGCTTATCGCACATGTATACATTATAGAAATTACTTTACTTGTTACCTTGTCTATATCTACTTCTCTAGCCTGTTTCCTTACTTAGCATGTTCTATACTTGTACACTGCTTTTCTTTATCTACGGTCTCATTTCATGGCACCGGCAGATGACGAACAGATTGAAGAAGAGGCCCTGAGTTTGAGGTGTCAGAGTTTGACCCTGAGACCGCTGATTTCTAGAGAAAGTTTGAGTTTGGTGTGCATATTGTACTTTCCTATGTTTTTCCTTTCCGTATTTCCCTTAATGTATTCACCGTGAGAGTGCTGTTGTGTGCTGTATTTTCAATTATGGATTGTAATAAATGTACGCTGGTTTAAGTATTATAATATCTCTGCATCGTTACTATATTGTTTTCACTGGTGATTTGAAGACTTGCAAATATATCAAATAAGTAATGGCCCCATGAGAGCAGGTCGTTACAAAAGGACACATCGTTATCCATGTCCCGAAGAGTTATAAAACACTATAATTGACTATCAATTCATCGTTCATGTATAAAGTGGACTCCTAAGTGAAACTCAACTTAGCATGGTTTGGTTTCAAGTACTTCTATCCTAGGGGCTATGAGAATAGTCCTAAAAATGCATATTAAATGGGTTTCGAAGCATGAAGCTTATCTTAGTCAAATATCCTAAGCAGTATCGAGAAATCTAGCGTAAAAGTGGAAAATGAAATTAAACTCGATATATCATGCATATAAAATCGTAAGCTCGAAAAATTCTCAAGACGAATGCAAAGACGAATGCAAATATACACAGATGGATGAATGATGATCCAAGATGCATGATGCAAATAATGGTATTTTTGTTGTTTTTCATTTTTCGGGTTTTAATGGGGGTTTGATGCATATAGGAGCTTGAAATAAACATGAAGCATGGTAAAAGAGAAAAGAAATGAAATGAGAAGGGAAATATAAAATAAAGATCAAAATCAAGAAAAACATGGAGATGTGGGTGGTGAAGTAAGCAAATAAAAGAAAACGAATCATGGAAATGCTCCTCCCCCAAGCTAAATCTCGCATTGTCCTCAATGTGATACTCATAAGTGCGTGAGAACAAAATTGTGAGGGGAAGAGTGTGGTACTTCTCATCAAGTAGGGCCACCGTCAGGTGGTGGCTGTGTGGGTGTGGTGGATGGATGGGGTTCGTCAAAGTGTGGTGGGTCTGCAACATTAGTGTGTGATGGTGGTGGTGTTGGAGGTGCTCCGGATGTCTGTGGGGGTGATGGAGGTGGTGTGGAGACATGTGGTGTAGAAGTGGATGGCTGTGCAAATGATGATGGTTCAGATGGGTGGGATGGGGTGGCATGATGTCACGCCCCGCTTCCCAAAAACGTGGAGGCGAAACGTGAGAAGGTCTGCTCAGACTTGAAGCTACAAAGCTGCAAGTCCGATAAGCGTCAATCAATTTTAAACTGCAGGTCCTTGCAACGCGAAACGAAACAAAGATAATAATAACGAAAAGAGACCAAAGAGATATCTCAGAATATCCATAATAATAAATTTCAACATCACAGAAAAAAGCCACCAGGCTGAAATAAAAGAGAGTCTAAAGGCCCAAACATGGCCAACAAAAGTACAGCGTACAAAACCAAGGTGCCACGCACCGACAACTAACAACAAGGCCTAAAACAAAAGGAACTCAGCAAAGTCACCAAGGAAGGTCTCCGGTGTCCACAAAACTCCTCCTGGGCAATCATGGACTCAGACTCAGCGTCAGCAAAACATCACGTACACAGCAACGGTCTCCGGCTCAAGGTCTAACATGTGACACCCAAAAGAGCAAGGGGCACATGTCAGCAAGTCTACAAGAGACTTGTGCAAGGAAACTGAAAGTAGGCAAAAGTAAAGCAACCTAGCAGTTCTAGCATGAATGCAATGACATGGCAGTTAAAGTATGAGTGCAACAAGTAAAGTAAAGTAAGGTAAGGTACAAGCATGGCATTTAAACATGGCATGGATGACAAGTCATACAAGTAACACTCACTAGTACAAGACAAGTAAAGTAAGCACCTCGTGCACAGAGATTCTGCCTTCTGGCTAGAGTGGCTGATCGGGCCACTCCTAAGCTCAGGTGATCGTTTATCCCTACCCCTCCATGTGTATCGAGCCAGGGCCTTACCCCCGAACGGGAATGCTCGCTTTTGGAACACGAGCCAGGAAGTGTTTTACCTTGTTGGCCTAGGGGTGCACCTAGCCAGACAAGGGAGTACAAGTACAAGTATTGTAGCGTGTGCTACGAATGCGACATTCAATGCATGGATGACATGACATGACAAGTAGTAAGGTGTACAGGTAAGGAAAGTAAACATGACAGTTTAGTATGCATGAACAACAAGTTTTAAGGGTTGGATCTAGCTTCGTTGTCAAGCTAGATCAATTAGGTGACGGATCTAGTTTCATTGTCAAACTAGATCAAGTAGGCGTCTAGCGAGGTATCATTTCACTGACTAGTCTCTTTTACGCTAAGAACAAGGAAGTGGCCTAAAAACATGGCCCTACACAAGAGTTGGCAAGTTTCACTTACCTGCAAGTATCACGCCAGAGAAACACCGTCCAACGAGTCCAAAGTCACAATTATCCTACGTGCACAAGTCCACCGGCCTAAAAGTCCATATTATTAATCTTGATTAGTGAATTTAAAACATTTAAAACATTTTAAAAATACCGATTTTAGTCTTGATTAGCATGCAATTGGGTTTGGGGGTCCTAGGGGTGCAAATCGTTACCTCAACACGACGCGAAAGCTACACCGGCGTCGGGTAGCGACGCCGGGGGTTGGAATAAGAGAGCGCGCTCCAAGTCCTGATTCCAATATAGATTCCTCGCTGGAAAGTTCAGAGCATCAACCGGAGCAACGATTCCAGATTCCAAAGCTAGCACGTGCGACGACGGGCTACGACGGGTCGCAACGTCGTACGCGGCAAGTCGTCGGAGAGAAAGCACCTAGGTGGGGCCCACAGTAGTCCTAGGGACCCATGGGGGACCCACAATACCTCTAGAGAACTTGGGGGGCCCACGGTGGCAAGCGGTGCGGGAGTTGCGACGTTGCGACGAACGTCGCTCGGTCGGACACTAGCCTGACCGAGAGAATCTCTCGGTCATACACAGCGCACGGCGCTGTGCAGCGCTGCGGAGCGGGCTCAACAGCGGTTGCGGGCGGCCTCTCGGTCGGAGCGGTCGGTCGTCTCAGTCGGGCGCTTGGGCTGGTGCGTTGCAACGTTGCAACGTTGCAACGTGCGGCGATGCGGGCGTGAGCGGGCGGGGGCTTCGGTCGGGCACGGTGCGGAGCGGGGCGACAGAGCGGGGCTTGGTGCGGGCGGCTGTGCGGAGTGGAAAGCGGGCGAAGCTCTCGGTCTGACCGAGAGCTTCTCTCGGTCGGTGCGGGCGAACGTAGTGGGCGGCAGCAGCGGGTGTGGAGCGGGCTTGGTGCGGCGGGGGCGACCGGTCGGTGCGGGGGTTTTGGCGTGTTTTCCTCGGTCGGTGTGGGAGATACTCGTCGCAACGTTGCGACAAATCGTCGCAACGTCAAATTTGAGTTTTGTAAGCGGCTAGGGTTATTTTCTTGCAAAAATAGGTGTTCCTAGAGGTTGTTTATATAGTGTAGATGGGTTGACTAGGTCTAGGGCTAATCCTAATGGGAGTAGGAGTTTAAAATAATTTAAAAATTCAAATCTACTCTTCCTAATCACATAGGGATTGGGTGCGGCCAAGATAGGGGCTGAGATTTGGTTCAAAAATTATTTAAAACGTTTGAAACTCAAATAAATTTTATTTGGCCGAAATTAATATAAAAATTAATTATTACAAATATTATAAACCTTGTTAAAAATATAAAAGTGGTCAAATAAACTCCAAAAATTATAAAATAAATATCGGTGTGATCGTGGCAGCGAAAGTGAGCTAACTAAGAAGACGGATCTCAATTTCGACGTCGGACGACGGAACTAAAAATAGAAGCGTCTCCCGTCAAAAGTGAAAATCACAACGTCTCATCGAATAAGATTAAATTGTGGGAAAACGACTGGAGAAACGTCGTTCCAAATTAGTGCCACTATTTAATACTTTCAGAGACGTTCACAACGTCATATCACACTAAAGTGTTCACAAACAAACAAGGTCTAAAATAAACACGTGCACGGTCAAGAGCACGTGCACGAACAACGTACAACGAAAAGTGGTCGTTACACATGAGCAGGAGATGTGGTATGACAGCAGGATAGTGCCCCCTGGGTATAGTGCTAATGATAGATGGCCTCGAACTACGACTGTAAGGTCGTAACTATGGACATGAGGCCATCTATCAAGGATCTGACTTCGGACAAGGTGTCCTTAAATTCAGTCAGGGTGCTGATCATGGAGGACTTGAAGTCCTGGAATGCCCCCTCTAATAATGCTAGTCTCTCATCAGAGGAGAAAGGTGGGGAAGGGATGATGCTAGAACCCTCACTGGGATGGTGAGATCTCCTGTGAAACTGACTGACGAATGGAAGTATGACGTAGTGTATGTGGTGGAGGCCTGACGGGGCCTGACTGTATGGAAATCGAGGGATTAGGAATAATTGGGATCTCAGGGTCAGGCTATGGAATCTGTGCAGGATATGGGTGAGGCTAGGGCTATGCAATATGTGTAGGCTGGGGCTAGGCAATGACATGAAGATATGGATCTAGAGGAAATCTCCAGTGCACAGCTCCGACTGCTGGGATCTTAAAAAGATCGAGGTTGGGAAGGATCATGTATGGTGTGGAGGTGGGCCCGTAAAGCCGGTGATATCTCTGGTCCCCAATATCCTTAATCATATGAATGTTCGTGAGGACCGAGATATCTAGTGAGGTTGGGTCGAGAACGGGCATCCAATCATCAGGGGGCTAAAAGGATACTGGAGGGAGGCGGGCAATGACAGTGATAAGTCCACCTCAGCATATCATGGCACAGGGGCTACTGACGGTATGGAATAACCTATACACCAGGTAGGAACTGGTATGAATAAGAATACGAGGTGTAGTGATGCGCCATCCTAAACTCTACGGGGTTGGATCATCACCCAAAGAAATAATATCTCGTCTCGGGAGACTTGGCCAGTTCTTCCCGACAGAAAATGGTGTTAGCTAAGATGTGGAGGGCAATGCAGAGGCATGGATGGACAGTGGATGTTGCATTGGCCCTAGTGACGAGAAATTTAGGCTGGCCATAGATACCATCCCAGAAAGCATTAGAATCATAAGCTTAGGAAACACCGGACTTATATCTATATGCCTCAGGGGTGTTGGCCAAGTGCCACTTGAAAATGGTGTTCTGGGAGTCGTAGGACATGCCATAGTCATTGTTCATCAAGCAAAAGAAAAATCAGTCTTTCTGGCGCTTGATGGAACTCAGAACTTAAGGGTGAGTCTCCGATAAGTCCGTGCCTTACACTATAATAAATCACTCCGCCCTATGTTGTGAACTAGGGTTTGGACACTCTCAGTGAGACCTAATGAATTCAGAGCAAGGATGTTAGGGATTTGGTAGGGATAATGGGTCTCTGGTATGGGTTCATGAAGGTCTCTTGCTGATGTTCAGCAGTAAAGATTATCCCCATGGTGTCTATCTGAGGGGGTGGAATGGCTGGTTGGTCAGGTGGGGTAGTGGATATAGACGCAATGTCCATAGACGTGCGTACTCGTGTTTCCTTCCCTTGTATGGGTCCGAAGATGGTGCATTTACCCTTGCGAGGTGCCATCGTGAGTGTGTAGAGTTCGTATAAAATGTGAAGTGTGGAGTGAATGGGTGCGACACACGATTCAAAAATTTCTCAATTTCAGCGAGCAATCAAAACAATTGGGTAGAAAATGAAATGGAGTTTGAGAACAAAGTTACCCAATCGATTGAAGATCCTTGCTGCAATGAAGACGTCCCCAAGCTGCTATTGATTCTCCCCTAAACTGTTCTTACACCCGCGTCATGGTGGACTTCAACAAAAACCCCCAAAGCTGCCACCAGGGTTTTGCTCCGAGCTGTTTCGACCAAGATGATGGTGTAAAGGGGGGGTTGGATGGGTAGGAGGAGTGTAGGGGTGCAGACTTGGAGAGGGGAGAGGTTGATAATGGTTGGGATGATTAGGGGAAAAGAGGTAAAGATAGGAGAAGTAGAAATGTTAGAGAAAAGTGAAGGAGACTCGGCCGCGTGGGGCTTTGGGGCTTAAATAGATAGGCGACACGGTCAAGCGACGTGGACGTGTTGCTTGATGGAAAGTTGTGTCCCTTCATTTGACTTGAACCCCATTGATGTAGGCTAGGCAATGCAGTCACGTTGATGGCAAAACGACTGCCTAGTCTTGGGAAATAAGGGGCCAAAAGTAAACTCCACGTGGTCGTGTCGTCTGAGTGACGCGACCGTGTCAGAAGATGAATTTGTTGGATACAATGTATAGTTGGATACAACGATCATTGATTTCTTGTTTTATGATAATAAACATTCATGAATGTTTTTGATGCGTTTGTTAAGTGTTTTCAGGTGAAAATAAACATGGAGCAATCAATGGCAATGATGTGATTATTAAGTGTCTTCGATCTGATTGAAGTAGTCCAAATACTTTTCTCACACTGTACTCTATTTTATCAGACTTGTGTTTCATCAAGAACACATGTCGTAATAAAATAAGTATAACTTATCTGGCTAATTTAGACTTAGATTTGAATACATCTGTAAGTACAAGACTGTGAGTTCTCCAACTCATTCTCCCACCGTCTCACAGAAGGTGTTAGGCAATTATACCTTTGCGACAAGACTTACAAGCGTCTTTCGACTCATAGTACGAGAGATCAAAACTCTCTTTATGTGACTTGTCAAGTTTGTTCTCATCGTTACGCCCTAGTCTATTTTGCCTTAGATAAAGTTTCTATAACTTGCGTATTCGTGTATTAACATTTAATACATTATCGTTATACAACTTTCTCATTGCTTCAGAAGCAAGGTGATGGCATTCGCCCAAAAATGTTAGATGTCCTCTATGGTCCAAAAAACAACAATTGCTCCTTTTTCAACACGTATGATAATCTATTTCCTTTTGTAAAATGGTTATCCTGAAACCGTGACATCAAATATGTCACATTTTCAGTTCCTCCTACTTTGGCCTTTACTAATGATAGATAAAACTTTCTTTCTCAATTGAATTTCCTTAATGCATTCTTCCGTTTCAAAATCTCATTTAGATATTACTCAAATAACAGCCATGCAAACATCTCATGTATCCAAACGCTTGAGCTTTGTAACCTTGAGTGTGCTCAACAAGTTGCTCATCTCAAGATCTGGTTGGGATTCGTAGTCTTGCACCGTTCATGCACCCATCTTCGATTCAAATAATTTGATTAAGTTTCGAAATTTGCGAATCGAAACCATTTTCCATACAATCTTGAGTGTGCTCAACAAATCGTATAGAGAAACATGCTTTGAACATCAATATATTCAAGCTGCCTCTCATAGAGGCGAGTGACAGGATATCGTGCATCTTTTTTGTTGGACCCAGAGCTTAAGGAAATCATTGTCCTTAAGCATGTGCTAAGAAGGTCATTTTAATGTCAATAAGAACATATTTTAATCTATCAATTAGAATTTTCACTGATATTCATCTAACCAACCTTTTGACCAGTTAACTAATTCTCTTAGAATATTATGTTTTTTGGATTCCATTGGTAAACATAGAACTATTCTAGTTTAGCATATGTTCTATTTTAAATATAGATAGAATGTCTTTTATTTAACTATATCCTCCCACTATTTTTGAGATCATTTTATCCATAATAAAGCACGATTTAATTAAAAATTAAATTTAATGGGAAAGAGATCCAACCATCACAAGCCTCACAACCTTGAGTGTGCTCAACAAATTGCTTGACTCTGCGATTGGTAGATGACTCTTCATCAATCATATCATATATGATCCCTTATGGGTTTTTACCCCGAGCTACTTATAATTATGAGTGTGCTCATCCAAATCACAATGACTAGTCTAGTCGCACCCTTGTTTCCGTTTCTAGCCTAACTTACGCCGGTGCTCGGTGTATGGACACAACACGAAGGTTTGGGTTAAGTCTACACTACATCTCATGTATTGAGAAGTTGGTTTCCATAAAGTATCTATGACATAGCTTGATGTGCTCAACAACTATAACAAAGAACCTATAGTTGCCGACCTCTAAAACAAGGTGGGTTACGGCTAAACTTAAAGAAGATTTTTAACGTAATTGACTAGATATAATCGATGATGTCACAAAATCATAATTCGCATCCTTGCGGTCCAGCAGAACACATCCAAGGATTTGACTAGGCCAGGATCACTATCCCAAGTCAAGCTAGGGTGATCTTCAACACTAGTCAAAACACACTAAACTACATCATGGTCCATTGAAGGAAACTTATTATTCATATATGTCCCGTTCGATTAGAAATGGCTTCATTAAAAATAGTTAATCCTATCAACTAGTTGAATCCTAATATTTGGAATTATTAGGATTGTTTAATAACTATTATTAATATCCTTATCAACTATAAGGATTTTTAAGGTGCTATCCTAATCATGTATTAGGCATTTTAAAATTCAAGTTGCAACAATTTTGAATCATAGCCTTTTGTTCGAAATTATTATTAAAAAAATTAAAATAATAATTTTGAGATGGCTACCCTAAACATGAATTTAATTTGTTGCAACAATTTTTAAATCATAGCATGTCCAAAAATTATCTCATAATTTTTCTGGAAGTTTTTAATGGCTATCCTAATAGTCTTTCTTGAATTATCACATAATCAGAATCACCTAATATAACCATTAAAAACATTAACTAAACAATTTAGCATGGCATAACAAAGCAATTAAAATTTATCTCATAAAAATTTATTACTAAACATGCAACCTAAAATTTATCGCATAAGTTTAAGTTACATTAAAAATTATCACATAATTTTAAAGATTTAATTTTAAAATAAAATTAAATAAAATTTCAAAAACAATTTTCAAAAATAAAAACGTTGCTTTAAAAACGACATTTTTAAAGTTTAAATTAAAACCTCCATCTAATGGAGAAGCATGCTGCATCATATACAATTTATAAATTGCAAAACTATAGATCAGGTAGACTTGCTCTGATACCAATGTTGGGTTTTTGGGTCCTTAGGGCCATACAATCGACGTCCGGCCTAAGTCAGTCGGATGAAGAAATGAAAATTGTAGCGGAAAAACAGAATTAAAACTATTTTAAATCTAGCCTAAAGAGAACAACCCTAACCAAGATCTCTATATCCCAGGGTTGGGTCCGACCAACCCTTAAGGATAGATCTATCAACCTATTTGCAATTATAAACCCATGCTAAATAATTTAAACTACATATCTTTCACTCCGTTTTTGCAGAAAACTAAGCGTCGTTTTCAGCAACATTTCTTTGGCCCACAGCGTCGCTTCTCCCAAGCCGAACCGCGTCCCGAGCCGCTCCTCGTCTCGAGTCGAATCGCTTCCCAAACTGCACCGTGTCCCAAGGCCAGCAACACCCTTATCACCGAACAAACCACGCACTGCAGAAGATTTTATCTTTAGTGGATACATCGTCAAGACTTCAGATCCGATCCGAGCTCCTTCGTAGCTTTGCTAAAGTCCGATCAGGAGCAAGGAAGAATTTAGGGAGACAGGGAATAATTTATTTAAGTCTTAATCCGAGCGTGCTCCAAACTTTTGGTATCTTCTCGGATTTGGAGACTTGGTGCAAGTTTTCAAGGAGAGTGTTAGCCCCAATTTATATAGTCAGTCGACCCCTCCCCTTCTCATCATATCTGATGTTGGACTAAAGATATGGAGTGGGAAAAATTAACAAAAGATTGCCTTTCACAAAGGCAATCTTTATCGAATTGTTCCTCCCTCACCGTTGAGCTTCGTAATTGATACAATCTATCAATTCAAAGATCACTGAACGATGAACTCATAGAAACAAACGGCGCTCAATTTCGACTTCGTTTGACCCTTCCAACATGTGTCCAAAAATCAGCCCACAAAAAAACAGACGCCAGACCAAACACAGACTTTAGGGTTCCAAAACCCCTCTCTGTGGGGCCCATAACATGGGCCCTACAGCTGACGCATGCACAGCCTGACAGCAGGCCTGCCTTGGCTCGCATAGGCCTGCGCCTGAGTTTGTTTGTTTTAATTCTTTTAAAAAAGACTTTGCGCCTGGTTATTTTCTTTGGGCTTTTCCCCTTATTTAAAAATCCTTTTAAATAGCTTTACTGGACCTGTTTGAACTCCGATTTGAGCGCAGTTTTCTCTCCTACTGTCGTGGAAAAATCCTCTTCGTTTCTATGCATTTATAAAATATATTTGTAAAAATTTTACTATATATATTATTTTCTATTGCATCATATGCAATAATCCACATCTTTAATGTTAAAATCCATTTGCATTAAATACAAATGAACTGGTGGCATACATCCCTCAACATGGTCGACCCTCGCTCCATGATCCTCCTTGTTGTTGTTTGACATAGCAATGCATTGTACTTTCATTTTTAGCTCTCTGGGGTCAATAGGATGTGACATGGGTCTCCTTCCTTGACCCCCTTCCTTGATACTCCATTAAGTTTCCTTGATAGAGTGACAGTCTCCATATTTTCTTCGTGCTTGGAGCTTGCATACAATAGCTTCTCTGTGGAGCTCAGGGATACGTCCTCTAGCTATGTCTCCTCAATCACCTCCTCTAAAATGTCATTTTGATCGCAGTCATCCTCCATGAACTCCTTCATGCTCTTCTTGAGGTCGAATTCAACTCTCTCCTTTCTGATGTTAAGGGACAACGTCCCTCCCTTTATGTCTATCAGTGCCCCCACGGTGCCTAAGAATAGACGACCCAAGATAATGGGAATACGGGCGTCCTCCGGCATATCCATAATCACGAAGTCGCATAGGATTATCATGTCTCCTACTTTCACCGGTACGACCTCTAGAATTCCCACATGGTATTTGATCGACATGTCAATGAGCTGCAGCGTCATCCTTATGGGCTTTGGCTCTCCTATACTTAGTTTCTCGCTTATGCTCATTGGCATCAAGCTCATACTTGCTCCCAAATCGCATAACGCCTTTTGATTGACAAGTTTCCTATGGCGCAAGGGATGGCAAAGCTCCTCGGATATTCAAGCTTCTCGACGCTCTTCCTCTGGAGGATTGCACTACACTCCATGGATAATACAATTTTTCTTGTCCCCCTCTCGTCGTTATCAACTCCTTCAAAAACTTCAAATATGATGGGATCTCTGAGATGGTGTCCAAGAACGGGATCGTATTGTTCAGCTGCTTCAACATATTGAAGAATTTTCCCTACTTTTCCTACAATTTTCCTTCGCCAATGTCGAAGGGAATGGAAACTTAGTGATGTACACTCTTGAAGGCTTCACTGGGGTGTCTTCGTTAGAATTTGCAGTTTCTTTCGTCCTTGGTGGTTCCACAGTTGGTTATTCTACAACATCATTTTCATCGATATCGATCTCGATGCGAGGATCAATTTCCACCACAGGCTTCCTCTCTTTAGCAGCTGATATCACCGGGTCCTCTATCTATTTACCACTCCTCATGGTAATGACGTTGACATGCCCCCGTGGATTCATCTCTGTCTACCCTGGCATATGTCCTTGATACCTATTTAGCTGCACCACTTGCTTATCCAGCTGTGCAACCTGAGTTTCCTCGGACTTTTGGCCCGTCATGAGCTGCTGAATAGATGTTTGGAAGTATTCGTTTTTCTACCCCTGTATAACAATAAAACTATCCATTAGTTTTTCAAAATTGGACTTAACAGGGGGAGGGGTGGTTGTTGAATGGAGTGTTAAAATTTTTGAGGAGGTCCATAGGGTTGTTACTGCTGCGGGAATGGCATCTATGGCTGCACTCCCCCACTCTAGTTCGAGACACTTGGGTGGTTCTTCCACCCCTGATTGAAGGTATTGGAGTAAGGATTGTTGCCTTTTCGCTGGTTGTTTCCATATAGAGCACTGGCTTGCTCTATCATCATTCATAGAGGATGGCTTGGGTAGATGGTTATTCTTCTCCAGGGTGTCCTTGTACACCACAGACCTCACAAAAGGCCGTCGTAAGCGGATTATTAGCACCAAGTCCTAATCTAGATAACTATTTTGTCAGAGCTACAAATTTTGCAGATAACATGGAAACCTCATCAAGTTCATACTTACCTCCTTTCTTCGAGGTAGCTCTCTCGTTGTTACACGAATCATTGTTGGCGGCCATGTTTTCTAACAGCTTTTGGTCTCTTCTGGGGTCTTGCTCATAATGGCACCATCAGTGGCGGCATCGATCGACATCTTCACCTCACGGGAGAGTCCAATATAGAATTTTTTGATCAATAAATAGTCAGGCACACCATGGTGTGGGCAGTTGCTTTGCAAGTCTTTGAATCTTTCCTAAGCTTCATACAGTGACTCCTGGTCAAGCTGTGTGAAAGATGTGATCTCGTTGCGCATTTTGATCGTTTTCCCTGGAGGAAAGAATTTAGTTAGAAACGCGCGTGATAAAGCATCCTATGTGGTAAAAGTGTTAGGATCATGGCTTCTAAACCAGTCCTTTTCTTTATCCCTAAGAGAAAAAGGAAATGATCTTAGTCTGATGGCATTAGAGGTGACACCATTCATTTTCAGCGTGTCCATTTTCTTTAAAAGGCATTCAAGTGTTCATTGGGATTTTCTATTGGCTTCCCTCCAAACTGGTCCTGCTGTATAAAGCTTATCAATGTCAGCTTCAGTCGAAATTCACCTCCACAGCTGATCTAGATATGCTTGACGTCGATCCGTTGAACGGCATGGAAAAGTCCATAAGGGACCTAGCAGGCTCAGGCTCAGGATGTGATCTCCTCTACCATTGCTTCAAGTGCTATTCTCCTTCTCCTTTTGGTGTTCCTCCTACGTGCAGTTGCATTAATTTTAGGGTCTATTGGATGCAAATCCGCTACACCCTGTGATCTCCTGTGCACATACAATAAGAGCTACACGAAAAGAAAACGTCAAAAGCACCAAAAATCAATAACATGGGAGACAAAAAGAAAAATGAAAAATATGTGAACTATCAACAAAGAATAAAACCTAATAACAAGTCATGCATCCCTGGCAACGGTGCCAAAAAGCTTGATCACGTTTGTATGACAGCTTTAAATTTGTAGCCGCAAGCACACAGTGTAGTTATAGCACTATACGGGTCATCTTCTGGGAGGCAGCTGTTGCAACTAGTTTTCTTCTAATTTAATAGCTACACAAACGAGTAAAAGGTTGAGATCTATAGGAACTAATGGAAATATCAATAATAAAAGCTCTAGGGCATGGATATCCCCACCACTGGACTAAACTATGATTAATTAGCGTAGATCGATGGTTGAGTTCTTGAGGTTCAGGAGAGTGTAAGGACCGACTATCCCTTACAATACTAACAACACACACTATGGGGGGGTGAATAGTGTAATGGCAATGTAATTAAAAATAAACTTGCAAATGCGGAATTATAAATGCAAGAGGAGAATAATTCACACAATCAGTGCAAACACAAACACAAGATTTTACCCTGGTTCCCCAAACTTGGGTACGTCCAGCCACACCAAATATCCACTATGATTCTCACAAAGAGAGTGAATACAATCTCACAAAGAGATACCTTACACAGAGGATTTGGATTCTCACATGGAGATATCCTTGCTCTCACACAGGAGACTTTAAATCTTATACAGAGAGTACTCAACAAACCCTACACAAGGGTTAAACTCTCACAAGAGAGTAACTAGATCATACAAAGAGAGCTAGTGTTTCAATATACAAAACGAAACAAATTACTCTTACCTATGCTTTGAGATAAACTTACTCAATATGAAGATTAAGTCATGGAAAAGGATCTCCAAGTGATGAGATGAGCTTGATTACACTTGGAGGATTTCCTTTGAGCTAAGATTCAATGCATGAAGAGGAATGTGCTCATAAAGAGGAAAATGAGAGATTATGAGTGGCTTATTGATTCACTAAGATATTCAATGTTAACTAAGAAGTTCTAATAGAACTAAGCCCTCTCATATATATAGGAAGCCCAAAGACACCCATAAAACCCAAGGAAAAAGCCAAGAGAGAAAAGCGGCAACGGCTATAATCTGGGATTTTACGGCAAAGACATGTGACTGTATAAGGATCGAAAATCGACTGATCAATGGATATATTATTCCCAACGGCTATAATCTGAGCCAGGACAGGTGACTATAGAAGACTGAACAAGCGCTTGTACAATGTGCAGGCACCGTAAAGACTTTGTCAGGCAACTGTCACATGGGATGGACTACAGATGAGAAAATGCAACTTACGTACTTGTGCATTCAGACGACTGACAATCAAAGTCCAGGCGCCTGAAAAATGACAGGCGATTGTAAACTATACATCAGTCAACTGACACACAAGCTGGAGAGAAGCTGAGAAATGACAAGTTACACACTTATGCATTCAGACGACTGAAGAGAAAAGTCCAGGTGCCTGAAGAATTAGAGGCGACTGTACACACTGCATCAGTCAAATGACATACAAGCTGGAGCGAAACCTAGAAATGACAAGTTACACACTTTGGGACACTGACGAATGAAGAACAATATCCAGGCGCTTGATGAAAGATAGGGGCCTGACAAATGAACTACGGTCGCTTGCTCCAAAAGCTCAAGAAATAGTCAAGAATTAGTTGACTTGAGCTGTGCACAACAGTCGGTTGTAGAAGGCTGGCCATGCACTTAGAATCACCCAGTCACATGTATTTCATTCAGCAGTCGCCTGTTGGAGAGCTAGAGACTCCAAATGAGTCATTTGGCATGATGAACCAATTGGGTTGGATTCTATGATAATCCTAAGGCTCACTAAGAAGGTTACATGCATATATAAGAGAGTATGACCATCTATCAAGGTATTACAATAATCCTAGACTCAAAAAGAGAAAAGCAAGTAAATGAAATTACATGGATTACATTTGCTTCTATTAGAGTCTAATCTTCAACCTTGATCCTCCCCATCATCTTTCAAGCTTTGGAACCTCTTGATGAGCTTCCCTTCATCAAGTTCCAAGCTTTGGCAATGCTCCCCTTGATTTCCATCATTGCACCAAGCTATTAGTCTCCATATCATACTAATCTTCATTTGATAAATATGAGACTAAAACATGAGAGTCATTAGCAACAACATAATGTTGTGATCATCATCAAAATAATATTGGTCTAAAACACCAATACCTAACAATTTCCCCCTTTTGATGATGACACACATTTTGTAAAACATAAATTATTAAAGCATAATACTAATGAGCTCCCCTACTTATATGCACCAATTATAAAATAAAAGATAACCAACTATAAATAATCATTATACCAATTATAAGTAAACTGAGATATGAACAATGATGACATATAATAGGCACAGATTACATAAACCAATTGAAATAAAATCATTAACATTCTCCATATGAATGGTTTACTTAATCCCACATATCTCTCCCCATATGTTTCTCTCTCCCCATAGAAGATATGAGTTACATAATTCTATCTCTCTCCCATTGTCATTGTCAAAAAGGTGGACATTAAACATACACGAAATATCTTGGCATTGATTCCAATTATATTAAAAATGATAAATAATCAAGATATTAAGAGATGTATGATACCAAATTGTAAAATTAAAAAGTGGGTATCAATCAATATCCCATGCTCCACCTAGATCATAGCAAGGGTAAAATTGTTGACTTCTATGGATCTATACCAATTATAAAAATAATTGGAGCCATGGGTCTAAAATGTATCAAAGCATTGATATAGTTAAACCAAGCATCATGATACAACTGATATTGTCATAAGAGAATATAACATCAAAAGAGTTGGCAACATCAATGGGTTAAGATCACGACCATAATTACTAATTGTAAATAATGATCTCAATCATAACCCAAAATGAGAGTTAAACTATGTTTTAAAATAATTTTAAACATACTTGACATATTAACTTCTCATCGACATATATATGGATCAACAAATGCATGTATGCCAATGTATTCCCCAAGGTCCCCATTTTCATGAAAAAAATAATTTGAATTTTTTTTTCAAAATCATGAAAAACCACACACACACAATTAATGGGTATGGTAAGAATAAACATTAAGCATAATACCTAAGCAATATGCATATGTGTGGGAGACCTAAACAATTGGGAACCAAACCCAAGAAGAGTTTGATTTCCTAATGTAATCACAAGAGGTGATCACATCCCTAACCAATAAGTTGATGTAATTATTCCTCTCTTGCACACTAACCTTAGTGGAAATCCAAAGACTCAAGGATTTCAGGGGTTTGCCTTTGCAAGATGGGTGGATGTGGCATGCTTAGGCATAGAAAATATTTTCTTGGCATGCAAAGAATGAGGATTTTGCTTCTTAGAAAAAATGAAAGATTTTCATTATTCCTCATCACCTTGTGATTTACATGCTTCTTGTTAGTGTTATTGTTATACAAGAAAGCATGGTGATTCTTCTTAGGTGCTTTTGCAATATTTTTTGGATTTTCACCAAAATAAGAATTAGAGGTGGGGTTGGTTACCATATTTGGAATATGTCCCAAACATCCTCTATGATTTTCCAGATGTTGTTTTTCCAACAAATCATGGAGTGAATCCCTAGAAAGATCAAAGCTTTTGAGCTTTTTGGTTTCCTCTTCTCATTTCAACGTAAGTTATTGAATGCGAGATTCTAAGCTAAGGTTTTGAGCTAGCAATTTTTCATTAATCATGCTCAAATTCTTAACTTGAGAGAGAAGTGTGTCTCTCTCATTAGTGTCATAAACATGCAAAGCATCATTATTATTTACACTAGTAGATTCTAATGCATGCACCTCACTCATAGCATTCTTAAATTTAGCTTTCAATTTAGTATATGAGTCGATGCACTTACTTGTCGCATTGCAGGCCACATTATAACGATACTCAAGCTCCTCGTTGTTGGATATTGGACTCCCCGGATTTGGTTTTGGATGATGAACAAACATAAATATAACGTGAACTAACACTTTGTGAGCGCAGTTATGGAGATCGTCGCCAAATTCATATGAATATCAATTACAACGTCTCAAGACTTCTCAAAGCACGTGATCGTATGCCTAAATCTTCGTTGAAGCTTATGGACCATTTTAAAAGTCATGAAGATTCGATTGAAGCTATTGAAGACGGTATCGTCAAGTTTTATTTATAGTCTTTAAGCTTCTTTCGTAGAATGTTAAGCCTTGAGTAGGACTTACGGTTTAAATCTTCATAACGCTCATATCTTAGCTCTAGGATCTTAGTAGAAGTCCATACAATCCTTCCCGAAGCTTCGCGCTTCGATTCGTGACTTCTTGTGCATGTTAGTTGGTTCAAGAAGAAGAACTGACCGACTAGATGGTGATCTAGTCGGTCGGCAAAGCTTCTTGGACCGACTAGTTTCAGTCAGTCATTTCCAAGCTCTTTACTGTTTATAGTTAGTCGGTCTAAGTTGACTCACCGACCGACTAGTTTGTGAACTAGTCGGTCAGTGATGCTTCTGTGACCGACTAGTTGAGCTTTCCCTGTACATGCACATTTGAGCCTAAGCTACTGTTTATCGTTAGTCGGTCTGTGTTCATTGATCAACCGACTAGTTGATGAACTAGTCGGTCAACTTTCCTTCTTGGACCGACTAGTTTAGTTTACTGTACATGCCAATTTTTCACCTAACTTACTGTTTATCGTTAGTCGGTCTAAGCTCATTTGGCGACCGACTAGTTGGTGAATTAGTCGGTCAACATTTGTTCTTGGACCGACTAAGTCTATTTAAGCTCAGACTTCAGTTTTATCTGTTAGTCATTCTCAGTTGAGTAACTGACCGACTAGTTGTGAAACTAGTCGGTCAGCTACTCTTCTTGGACCGACTAGTTCCTTATGTCTGTGCTTTGATCTTTTCTCTGTTCACTCATTAGTCGGTATGTGTTAATTGACCGACCGACTAGTTGATGAACTAGTCGGTCGGTGGTTGTTCTTTGACCGACTAGTTGGGTTCAGAAAAGAGCCGTTGGAGCATTTAATGACTCGAATTTCTTTCTCTCTCTCCTCTATCCTATAAATACTTGTTGAGCTGCATTCATTGCACTCAAGGCTGATATTATTGCAAGTTTAGAGATCAAGAGAAATCATTCCAAGCTCATTCAAAGCTCAATCATTCCATTCAATAATCTCTCCTAACTCTTACTTCCAAAGAGAGATTCATTGAGTGTGAAGCCTTCCAAGCCAAGTGCTTGATTCTAGGTCACCAACATCCCCAAAGCTCTCCATCGCTCATCTACATCTTGGAGCTAGGGTTTGGTGCCACTTCTTCTTCCTCAAAATCATCCTTGCCCTAATTCGTAAGCAATACTCAAGGCATAGGTATTTTTTCGGTAAGAAGTTTTCTTATTTCATTTCATATTTGAATGGTAAGTTTCACTCTCGGTTGTGAGAGTGTGGTTGTGATCCCGGGTTGTGGGAGTCACAAATTACATTTTGTATGATTTGACTTGTGGAGGTTTTTCACAAGTATTTCATAGTGGAAATCTTGAGTTAGGGTTTCTAACTCAAGTATCCGGAGGGGATCCGGGTGGTTGGGACGTAGGATCACCGGGAACAAGTCGGAGATACTTGGGTGGATCCGAACCCAGTAACATTCTATTGTTAGCATTGTTAATTTTGTTGTTGTCTTCAATTTAAGCTTCCGCAAATTGATTTGGTAGTTGTTTGCACTATAATTAGGAATTATACTCCTCGTTATTTTTAAAGTACTATTTACCCCCCTCTAGTACTTGTGCAGTAGCTTGTAGGGCATTACATTTGGTATCTGAGCCAGATACTGAGCTATGTCTGCCAACGACAACAAGACCGTGCGTCCACCTTCCGACTATGGCACCTTCAGGAACCATGAAGGAGCATCTTCGGTGATGGAAACTTTTCTCCGGAGTGCATCTCTATGGAGGACCACGATGAAGGAATACGTCGAGCCCGCCGAAGAAGACTTTGAGAAATGGACAACCGCGGAGGTCGCCGCGGAGGTAAGCAATGCCAAGGCAATGAACGCCTTGCAATGCGCATTGGAGCCCGAGGACTTCAATAAGATATGCACATGTAAGAGTGCATATCAAATTTGGAACTCCCTCCTCATACTACATGAAGGGACGAGTAGGGTAATAGACTCTAAACTCGTTGTTGTTAACAAAGATTATGAAATGTTTCATATGCAACAGGGCGAGAAGATGAAGGAGTATTACGCTCGCTTCGTCGACATCATAAACGAGTTGGAGGCTCTCGGCAAAACCTACACCCAAAAGGAGAAGTGTTCAAAGCTTATCGAAGGACTTCCTTCTTCTTGGGAAAAGCGTACCTTCGCCATCGAGGAAGGTAATGATATGAATAAGTACACCGTAGTTCAACTAATGGGTACTTTAATGTCATACGAGATAAGCAAGGATAGCAAGCTAAAATTGCAGGAAAAGATGAAGTCCTACCTAAAGCAAGACGAGCCAAAGAAGAAGGCTATTGCTTTTAAGGCCGCTCCATCCACATCCACATCAACCGATGATGAAGACTCAGAAAACGAGTTGGACTTGGAGTCCATGGCACTCATGGCCAAGAATTTCAACCGTTTCTTCCGAAAAGGTAACTATAAGAACAAAGCTAAATTTGGTTCTTCTAACGCCTCTTCCTCTCCTTTGTGTTTCAAGTGCAATAAGCCAGGACACATGAAAGCGGAGTGTCCTCTCAACAAGCAAAAGGAGAAGTGGAAGGCGCCGAAATTCGATAAGTCCAAGAAGTACAAGAAAGGGAACAAAAAGGGACTTGTCAGAGCAACATTCACCGACTCCGAGGATTCCTCAAGCGGAGAGTCGGACGATGAGCAAGTGGAGCAAGCGCACATGTGTTTCATGGCAAGAGAGGAGCATGATCAAGGATCCTCCTCTTCCGATGATAGTGACGACGAAGGCGATGGGGTAACTATGGATGACCTTAGGAATGCTAATTCTCAATTATGGTCTAAGTATACTAAATTAGTAAATAGGTATACTAAAGTAAAAGAAGACCTAGCTAGCATTCAAACCTCGCCTAAGACTATCATCACCAACTACGACACCGTTGTTGAAGAGTTAAGAAATGAGATTGTTAATCTCAAATCTAGACTTGAACATGTTAGCATTGATGATCCGGAAGAACATAGGATAGCGGATTTGACTTCTCAAAACTCGACTTTGAGTATTGAGAATGAGAATCTTAAATCTCGTGTTTATGTGCTCACATCGCAAGTATCCAATTTGGATACTTCTATGCGTTCTCTCACCGAGAAATATGAGAACACATTAGGCCGAATTAATAAATTCAATAAGGGTAAGGACCATTTGGATAAAATCCTAAGTGACTTACTTCCGGCCAATCACCACATTGGTTTGGGGTATACGATGGGATGTTCATCCAAATCGGCCACTACTTTTGTTAGGCCAACTTCCGGTGACTTTACGAGTGGTAGCAAACACTCTATTGGTAGTTCTTCTACCAATGGTGCTTCCACCTCGTCCACACCCTCTTTCGGAAAGAAACCCACTTTGGGTGGACCTCCAAAGAAGGGGCATGCTTATATGTACACAAATACAATGCCACGTAGGAACACACGTCCTACTCCACCGGCTCACACATATGATGATTTTTATGCAACACATTCACGGGCACATGCACACCATGTGAGACACCCTCACGCACGTGTTCCCTCTCATGCATATGTTCACCCACAACATCATATGAATAATTATCCACATGCACCATTCCATCATGTTCCTTATGCCTATCCACAACATGCATCACGTAGAAATCAAAGTCGCATGCATGCACCCAATAGGATGATGGCTCCCAAGATTTTCACTATTTGAAGCCCAAAGGACACAAGCATGGATGAAAAACAAGTGTATATGAATACTTATTTTTCGAATGTTGTGCATAGTAGAAATTATGTGGGGAGGTCTAAGTCTAATTGGACTTGGCTTCCAAAGGTCTAATCTTTTGGACCCAATGACCTTGGGTACCATGATATGAAATTCTCTATCTTTAGGTACTCAAGGAAAAGAAAAAGAAAAGGAGCAACAAATTTAAATTTAGCTCCAAGGGGAATTGGATACTCGATAGCAGGTGTTCAAAACACATGACGGGCGATGCTCAATTGCTTTCCGGAGTGGTGCCCATTGATAATGGGAACCGGGTAATCTTTGGAGGCAACGAGAGCGGAACTATCGTCGGTGTTGGTAAAGTGGGTAACCCATCTAAACCCTTAATTAGTGATGTTTATCTAGTTAATGGTTTAAATCATAATCTTATTTCAATAAGCCAACTTTGTGACAAAGGTTACAAAGTTAGCTGTGCGAAAGGATTGTGTCATATTTTAAGAAAAGATAATAATAAATTATTATTTTCCGGCACTCGTCATAAAGATATTTATATTTTGGATCTTCCTAAGTCTTATGAACAATGTCTCGTTGCCAACACAAGTGAACAACACTTATGGCATCAACGCTTTGGACATGTGAACTTTGGAACACTTTATAAGCTTTCAAAATTAAATTCCATTAAAGGTTTTCCGAAGCTCGTTTTTGAAAAGAAAAGTTTTTGTGATTGTTGTCAACGTGGCAAGCTTCCTAAATCTTCATTTAAACCTAAGAAAAGCATTTCTACTAAACGGCCACTAGAGCTATTACATCTAGACTTATTTGGGCCAATTAGAGTTGCTTCCTTAGGAAATGCAATATATGGACTTGTCATCGTAGATGATTATTCGAGATTTACTTAGGTGTTTTCATTATGTAATAAAAATGAAGCTTTTGAAAACTTCACAATTTTTGTTAAGAAAGTACAAAATCTCTTAGGAACCACCGTTGTCACTATTCGTAGTGATCATAGAGGTGAATTTGAGAATGAGTCTTTTGAGACATTTTGTGATGAAGTTGGTATTACACACACCTACTCTTTCCCTCGTGCACCTCCTCAAAATGGTGTTGTTGAGAGAAAGAATAGGACGCTAGTGGAGTGTGCTCGCACTATGCTTGATGATAGCCAACTTGGCCATCAATTTTGGGCGGAAGCGGTACACACCGCTTGCTATATGTTTAATAGAATACTTTTGAGGCCCGGCACTAAACAAACTTGTTATGAATTGTTGTTTGGTAGGTTGCCTCAAGTTAAACATTTTCGTGTTTTTGGTTCGAAATGTTTTATTAAAAACACGTATGGTATTTTGGACAAATTCGATCCAAGATCCGATGATGGGATATTTGTTGGATATTCTTCGCGTAGCAAAGACTACCGGATATTCAACAAACGAACCTCAACGATCGAGGAATCGCTTCATGTCTCATTTAATGAAGGAT
This sequence comes from Scilla litardierei, assembly GCA_030789695.1. Taxonomy (NCBI): domain Eukaryota; kingdom Viridiplantae; phylum Streptophyta; class Magnoliopsida; order Asparagales; family Asparagaceae; genus Scilla; species Scilla litardierei. The sequence continues at coordinate 265,078,892 of CM061142.1, read as the reverse complement.
TTGTTCCAACTAGAATTTCAAATGATAATGATTCTATGGATGTTTTATGTGATTCGTTTGATAATTCTAAGTCTAATGATTCTATTGATTCTATTGAGACTAACCCCTCTAATGAAGTTGTTGAGAATGTTCCTAGTGACCAAGGTATTTCCAAACGGCTTCATACCGTTCGTGACCATCCTCATGAGCAAGTCATTGGCAATATCCATGATAGTGTCAAGACGAGATCGCAAGTGAACTACTTCGCTCATTGTGCCTTTGCCTCCTCGATAGAGCCAAAGAATGTTAATGAAGCATGCGAAGATAGCGCTTGGATCTTAGCCATGGAGGAGGAACTCATTCAATTCGAGAGGAATGAAGTTTGGGAGCTTGTTCCATTGCCATCGAAGAACCACACCGTCATAGGGACAAAGTGGATCTTCAAGAACAAAACCGACGAAAACTAAGTCGTCGTCCGGAACAAAGCTCGGTTAGTTGCTCAAAGCTACCGTCAAGAGGAAGGTATTGATTTCGAAGAATCCTTCGCTCCGGTAGCTAGATTAGAATCAATTAGATTATTATTGTCTTTTGCATGCCATAAGGATTTTAAATTATTTCAAATGGATGTTAAAAGTGCATTTTTAAATGGAGATGTTGTTGAGGAAGTTTACGTTTCTCAACCTCCGGGTTTTATTAATGAAAAATTTCCAAATCATGTTTTTAAACTAAAGAAAGCGCTTTACGGTTTGAGACAAGCTCCCCGAGCTTGGTATGATCGCCTAAAGAACTTTCTTTTGGATTTGAATTTTAAAATGGGAGAAGCCGATTATACACTTTTTGTTAAGCATTCGAATAATGATATAATTCTAGTTCAAATATATGTTGATGATATCATTTTCGGTGCTACTAACTTTGCTCTTTGCGAAGAGTTTTCTAATGTTATGAAGGAACAATTTGAGATGAGCCACATGGGCGAGCTCAAATATTTCTTAGGTCTCCAAATTTGCCAAATGGACGATGCAATCTTCATCCACCAAACGAAGTATACGGTGGAGTTGCTAAAGCGATTTGGAATGGAGAGTGCCTCCGGGAAAAAGACTCCAATGAGCACGACTACGCATCTTGATAAGGATACGGGCGGTAAGGATGTAGACATTCGTCTATATCGAGGTATGATAGGTAGTTTACTTTATCTTACCGCAAGTAGGCCCGATATTATGTTTGCAGTATACGTATGTGCTCGTTATCAGTCTCAACTTAAGGAGTCTCACTTAGTAGCGGTAAAACGTATTTTCCGTTATCTAAGTTACACTTTAGATTTTGGATTACTTTATCCGAAATCTAGCACATATGAGTTAATCTCATATAATGATGCCGATTATGCGGGATGCAAATCAGACAGGAAAAGTACTAGTGGCACTTGCCATTTTATAGGAAATTCCCTTGTCTCTTGGTTTTCCAAGAAGCAAAATTCCGTATCACTTTCAACCACCGAGGCGGAATACATTGCCGCCGGTGCCGCGTGTGCTCAAGTTCTTTGGATGAGACACACTTAAAGACTTTGGTATAAATTGTGATACTGCCCTATCATGGTTGACAACCAAAGTGCAATATGTCTTTCCAAGAACCCGGTACACCATTCCCGTTCGAAACACATAGATGTCTGACACCACTTTTTAGATGATCATGTTGCTAAAAAGGACATCATTTTAGTGTACGTTGAAACCCAAAAGCAAATCGCCGATATTTTCACGAAACCCCTAAAGGAGGACTCCTTTGTGCGGTTGCGTCGAGAATTGGGGATTATGGGTGAATCCGAGATATAGGATTCATGTTTCATTCAATAATCTTACATGCTATTATATTTCGAAATATTTCGTTCATGCTAGATTTATTGGATTTTTCGGGATTTTATGTGATATTTTGAATTTTTGCTCGAATTCATGATTTGAATGTCGTATTTGAGATTTCGATGTTTAATGGGGTAGTTTAGATGATTAATGAGAGAATTGCGATGTATCGTCCAAGTGTATTGAGGAGAGAACTTGATTATCAACTTTTGGACTCATTTAGTCGGTTACAGTTCAACCACCAACCGACTAGATTCGTATCTAGTCGGTTAGTCGAAGAACTTAGACCGACTAACTCAAGCTTTTTGAGTTTCCTCTCCTGCTTAGCTCTTTAGTCGGTTCATGTTCAGTGACCGACCGACTAGATTGAGATCTAGTCGGTCAGTAAATGAACACAGACCGACTAATTCTTGTTCAGGAAATCTTCGACTGTTCTCTGTGTTCTCTGTTTGCAACTAGTCGGTTCAAGCTCATTGACCGACCGACTAGATCGTGATCTAGTCGGTCAGTGCTTGAACTGTGACCGACTAGTTGTGCCAGGGACTGTTTGGTCTTTTGAGCTCCCGACCGACTTATTCTTGTTTTAGTCCATCCTTTCTCATTCTAATCGATCGAAACTGCATCTCTCCCTCAGCAAAACCCCCGACCCCTCGTTGACCCTTCGACTTCCGGCCTCTTTCCGACCAACCTCGCCGTCGCCGGCCGTCGTCTTCCTCCTAGGGTAACTCCCGATCACTCCCTCTCCTGTCTAGGGCTCATTTTCAGCTTAGGGTTAGTTTTTTTGTCTAGGTTTGATCTCCTAGGGTTTCGATTAGGGTTTCCTCTATTCGGCTAGGGTTTCTTCGCTTTGATCTCTCGTGCGTCGTTTCTTGCGTCGATTATGGCAAGAGCACGTATCCCGATCACTCCCTCTAGCCCCTCGCCGATGAACGTAGAACCAAACCCTACGGAACCCGTTCAACCTTCGAGAACCCCTCCGAAACACCGTGCCAAAACCACCCATCCCTCTTCGTCTTTGCCTCCTCTTAAGCATAAGAGGACGACGACTGCGAAACCCCGAGCCAAACCTCAGACCAAGCCCAAGCAAGTTATTTTCCGTGCTCCCACTCCTCCCAGTGCTTCGGATTCCGACACAGAGTACTCTCCCGAGACTGAGACTCATAGGGAACCCACTCCTCCTACCCATCCTGAGTCTAGCTCCCGACCTCGTACGTCTACCTGAAAGCCTAAGGGAAAGGGTCCGATGCCGGTGGGCGGTGTCGATATATCGTTGTGTCGCGACGACCCTTTGTGTCTCGCGGCTTACAACCGTATCAAGCATTGCCAGCTGCTTCTGGAGCATTTTGTCCAGTTTAGCGACTTCCTAGGCCTCGCTGATCTTCTTTCGTCCTTCGGTCTACTCGATTACCTTCGATACGACCCGAAGGCGAATCATCACCCCTACCCTCGCCTAGTAAAGCTATTCTACGCCAATAGGACCCGGGGTCAGTACGATGAGACCCACTCTGTTGAGACGACTGTTTTGGGGACTCCTATAGTCCTCACAGCAGAAATCTTAGGAGAGATTTTGGGTATCTCTTCGTCTGGCCTCCTCCCCTCTGATATCTCTGTTGACGATATTTCTTCCCTTGATCAGACCGTCCTTTCGGAGATTTTCCATCAGATCCCTCCCGCCATGATTGGCGTACCTTCAAAATCTTTCAAGCCGAATGCATGGGTTCTCAATCTTATTCTGAAGTCGTGCTTGCTTCCCAAGTACGGCTCCTTATCTCTACCGTCCCAGCCTTTTTTGAAGCTTATTTAAGCTATTTTCATGGGGAGCTCGATTAATTGGGCTCGCATTATACTCGATAAGATTGATTCTTTCGAGTGTATTTGCAAGTCCTCTAAATCGGCTCATATCCCCTTCCCGTGCTTGTTAACCCTTGTGTTCCGTCACTTCCGTGTCCCCTTGCCTCGTGACGATGAGCGTCCACTTGGTCCTCCCCTGAACACGACGGCCGTCAAGAAATCTCTTGCGGCGCTCCGTCACGTTCAGAGGACGACACCTTCAGCGTCTGCCCCTGCCTCTGCCTCAGCTGCTCCTTCTACCACCCTTGATGATGTCGTTCGGTTACTTCGTCGCAACGAGTCTCGTTTGGCTCGTACCGAGGAGGTAGTTTACCGTATGGCTAGTCTGATGGGTGTTCAGCTTCCTCCTCCTGTTTCTGAGGATGAGGAGATGGATGAGTTGGTCGAGGAGGACATTGAGGAGCTTTGTCAGACTTCCACTCGTGCCCCCGAGGGCCCTTCTGGTACTGTTGCTGGTGCTTCCTCTTCTGGTGCTGCAGTTGATGCTTCGTTTGCTGGTGCCCCTGAGAGCACACCTGTTGCCACCGCTCCTGCGGTGGATACTCCGACTGGTGCTCCCGAGGCCACTACTGTTGCTGCTCCAGAGATTGCCACTTCTGCCGTCGCTCCTGCTGATCTTCCTGACGTTCCTGCTAATCCAGTTTCCACCACTTCTACTATCCTGCCGGTTCCTCTTGAGCTTCTTTGAGGACTCTCCGATGCTCCTTAGATGATACATCTAGTGTGAGAGAGTTTGGTTAGGATAGAGTGGGGTTTTGGGTCATTCTGATGTATTTTGATATTTTTGATGATGTATTTGGATGTCTTTTGATGTTGTTGTATGTTTTATGACACTCCGATATCTGTGATATGATGTTGTATTTTTGTGCCCCCGATCGGTGGATCGATGTTTTGTATGTCAGTGATGTACTCTGGTTCATATTTTATATATATATACATCGCGCTTGACATTTCATACTATTGTGCAAAATTTATAATTTTTTTATGCCTCTGATGTTGGATTTCGTCGCTCGATGATATTACCTTGGTTAATAGAAATTTCTTCTATGGAAACATAGAATTGTTTTTCATGCACTAAATTAACCAAGAATGTTGATATTGGAGAGTATATTCCATAACTCAATCCGTAATATTGATTTGAGTTTTGATGATTTCGTTTTACGATTATTCGACTATGGTTTCATTGACACGACTTGATTTTATTCGTATTCTTTTGGTGTCACTTGAACCGTCGTCGTATTCTACGACTCTCGTGCTTTTTTATTTGAGGCCATTGTTGTTGTCGTTATTATCCTCCCGCTCTTTTTGCTTATGCCAAATGGGGAGAGATATAATAATAACAATGTGCTAAATTAAAATTTAAAGCATTAATCCAAGAATCTAACTTGATGTGTTAGATTCAGGGGGAGTTAAGATATATAAATGGATTTTCAAATCCGATATTTCAAATAACCTACTTTTGGTATTCGACAATTCAATAATCAATTCTCATTTATATACTTTACTCGTCTGCTTGATGCGTATTATTATTGTTTAATTTGGAATTAACGTGTCATCAATGCAGGGGGAGTAAGTAAATTTCATTTGAATTATTATTTTTGATTATTATTTATGTTGGTTTGTCATCACCAAAAAGGGGGAGAATGTTGGATATTGGACTCCCCGGATTTGGTTTTGGATGATGAACAAACATAAATATAACGTGAACTAACACTTTATGAGCGCAGTTATGGAGATCGTCGCCAAATTCATATGAATATCAATTACGACGTCTCAAGACTTCTCAAAGCACGTGATCGTATGCCTAAAGCTTCGTTGAAGCTTATGGACCATTTTAGAAGTCATGAAGATTCGATTGAAGCTATTGAAGACGGTATCGTTAAGTTTTATTTATAGTCTTTAAGCTTCTTTCGTAGAATGTTAAGCCTTGAGTAGGTCTTACAGTTTAAATCTTCATAACGCTCATATCTTAGCTCTAGGATCTTAGTAGAAGTCCATACAATCCTTCCCGAAGCTTCGCGCTTCGATTCGCGACTTCTTGTGCATGTTAGTTGGTTCAAGAAGAAGAACTGACCGACTAAATGGTGATCTAGTCGGTCGGCAAAGCTTCTTGGACCGACTAGTTTCAGTCAGTCATTTCCAAGCTCTTTACTGTTTACAGTTAGTCGGTCTAAGTTGACTCACCGACCGACTAGTTTGTGAACTACTCGGTCAGTGATGCTTCTGTGACCGACTAGTTGAGCTTTCCCTGTACATGCATATTTGAGCCTAAGCTACTGTTTATCGTTAGTCGGTCTGTGTTCATTGATCAACCAACTAATTGATGAACTAGTCGGTCAACTTTCCTTCTTGGACCGACTAGTTTAGTTTACTGTACATGCCAATTTTTCACCTAACTTACTGTTTATCGTTAGTTGGTCTAAGCTCATTTGGCGACCGACTAGTTGGTGAATTAGTCGGTCAACATTTGTTCTTGGACCGACTAAGTCTATTTAAGCTCAGACTTTAGTTTTATCTGTTAGTCGGTCTAAGTTGAGTAACCGACCGACTAGTTGTGAAACTAGTCGGTCAGCTACTCTTCTTGGACCGACTAGTTCCTTATGTCTGTGCTTTGATCTTTTCTCTGTTCACTCATTAGTCGGTATGTGTTAATTGACCGACTGACTAGTTGATGAACTAGTCGGTCGGTGGTTGTTCTTTGACCGACTAGTTGGGTTCAGAAAAGAGCCGTTGGAGCATTTAATGACTCGAATTTCTTTCTCTCTCTCCTCTATCCTATAAATACTTGTTGAGCTGCATTCATTGCACTCAAGGCTGATATTATTGCAAGTTTAGAGATCAAGAGAAATCATTCCAAGCTCATTCAAAGCTCAATCATTCCATTCAATAATCTCTCCTAACTCTTACTTCCAAAGAGAGATTCATTGAGTGTGAAGCCTTCCAAGCCAAGTGCTTGATTCTAGGTCACCAACATCCCCAAAGCTCTCCATCGATGATCTACATCTTGGAGATAGGGTTTGGTGCCACTTCTTCTTCCTCAAAATCATCATTGCCCTAATTCGTAAGCAATACTCAAGGCATAGTTATTTTGTCGGTAAGAAGTTTTCTTATTTCATTTCATATTTGAATTGTAAGTTTCACTCTCGGTTGTGAGAGTGTGGTTGTGATCCCGGGTTGTGGGAGTCACAAATTACATTTTGTATGATTTGACTAGTGGAGGTTTTCACAAGTATTTTATAGTTGAAATCTTGAGTTAGGGTTTCTAACTCAAGTATCCGGAGGGGATCCGGGTGGTTGGGACGTAGGATCACCGGGAACAAGTCGGAGAGACTTGGGTGGATCTGAACCCAGTAACATTCTATTGTTAGCATTGTTAATTTTGTTGTTTTCTTCAATTTAAGCTTCCGCAAATTGATTTGGTAGTTGTTTGCACTATAATTAGGAATTATACTCCTCGTTATTTTTAAAGTACTATTCACCCCCCCTCTAGTACTTGTGCAGTAGCTTGTAGGGCATTACACTCGTAAGATAGCTTTGGCTCCTTATTCTTTTCATCATCGTTTTCCTCCTCACTAGAGCTTGATGAAGACTCTTCCCCTTTTTCCATGAAGCAAACTTCTTCATTGTTGTTGAGCCAAGCATCCACCTCTTCATTGCTAGATCTTGAAGAAAGATCTTCCAATGCTGTGAAGCACATGTGGGATTGCTCCTTGTCATCTTCCTCTTCATCACTTGATGAGTCCTCATCCGAGTCATTGAATGTGCCGATAAGTCCCTCCTTTTGGTTCTTGAATTTGGACTTACCTTTCCAATATTTCTTCCCTTTTTTCTTATAAGAATATTTGGAGGGGCTGGAAGGGCATTTGGTAGGAAGATGACCTTTTCCTCTACAATTGAAACAAATAGAATTGTTAGATTTAGAGGCAAACGTTGACAAAGATTTACCTTTCTTGCCCGTGAGGAATGCTTTGAATTGCTTGGCAAGCTCCATGAAATCATCATCACTAAACTAATGTTCTCCATCTTCTTTACTTGAAGTTTCTCGATGGAATTTCTGCCTCCATTGGATTGGCTCCTTCTCGGCATGGAATGCAATCCCCTCTTGCTTCTCCGGCTACTCGGGCTTGGTTGGTTGAATCTCTTCTTATGTTGAAACTTCACTTCATACTCTATGAGATTTCCAATGCACTTCTCAATGGTGTATTTGGACATGTCATTTGCCTCCAAAATACCGTTGGCCTTTGACTCCCAATTGGGTGTAAGAGAGTCAAGGATATTCTCCACACGATCTTATTGGGAAATCACCTTCTCAAGTCCTTCCAAGGCATTCACAATATCTGTGAACCTCGTTGTTATTGTCTTAATTTATAACCACAAGCGCACGGTGTCGTCGTAGCGCTTTATGGGTCGTCCGCAAGGAGGTTGGGTAATCGAGCACTAGTTCGATTTAAGGTTATTATTAGCTACGTGAATCGAGTTCTAAATTAATAACAATAATGAAATTACAGGGATTAACAAGAGAAAACAATAAACAATTGCAAAAAAAAAAAGAAAACACAATAGAAGAAAGTAATAAATACTTATCTCATTGATTTGCACCTAAGAGTCGTCAATTCCCGCTTACAATCAAAGAGAAAAGCGATCTAAACTACTCTAAATCTATCCCCACTCCTAAAAACTTAGAAAAGAGATGAAAATGATGAAAAACGGCTCCAACAGTCGGCCTTCCTCAAATCCGCTCACAAAACCCTTAAATAGTCCCTTAGAAACCCTAACGGGTCGGGAAAAACCCGACCCGAAAAGGCCGCGTGAAATTTCCAGCATCGCAGTGTCGTCTTGCAGAAAATGTATAAAATTGCTCCGATCTCATAAAAATACAAATAAATATGCATTGGAATTGGAACGAGATGATTTCAAAAGGAAAAATAAGGAGTGAAGATAATCACATGGTTAAGAGCAGATCTTCAGTCTTTGTAAGGCTTGTGCACTTCTTGTGGCATCTCCTCCACGCAGTCGTTTGGTGCAGCCATGCAGCCACGTGGATCCTCTTTTCTTTGGCTTGGGCTGAGCTCTTCCAGGCGACCGTGTTGTTTGAGTTCAAACTGCCGTGTCATTCTCGCAGAAAGATGATTTTTGGGCCACAGAGAGTTACGCAGATGCGTCGTTAGGGTGAAATGGACACGTCGAACTGCTTATTCACTCCTTTCGACGCGGTCATGTGGGGCATTCCCATGCAATCACGTCGAATGATCTTGCTACTTCCTGGGCTCATGTCTTAGCTCTCTTCCATGCAGCTGCGTGGGGTATCTCACGCGGTCACGTGGATATTGTTTCCTCCATATTCTTCTTCTTTTGATTCCATCTCCTCTCCTTACTGTAGGATCCTGCCAAAACAGAGTTAGGATCGATAAATGAAGTTGAGACTTACGCTTGCGTATGCAGCACGGTAGTCTACGAACTTCGCCTTCGGATTCGCCACAACGGATCGAGTCTTCTCACGAACGGAGTAAGGCTACTAAATCCACAATCTAAATCTCTACTTTTAGATTAAGAACTTGGATAAAGGGAGAGGAAGTATTTCGCCAGAGCTTCGCTAGAATGAAGATGCATGCAAGAATGACATGAAAAGTGTAAGGAAAATGGCTAACCCTTGGGTCTTATTTATAGCCCCCAAGGTAGTTATTTTAGGGTAAATTGTTCCTTTGGAACAATTTAACTAAGGTGTACCATCGTACATGGCATATTATAAGCTTAAGTTGTACCACATGCATGGTACAATATAAGCTTAAGATATTACCCCTTTATTAGCCATATGTCGCATGCACTTATGCACATATAATGCGACTTTCCCATCAATCTAGAGATCCTCTCCGTAAGGGAACATATTCCCTTTGCACACGACTTCGTGTACGCGACGTTCGAGGTCCGTATTCCCTCGTACATCCCCTACAAGGGTGTACTAACGTCTTCCATATCCAACATCTCCCACTCACACGTGAGGGGATTGTAAGAGAACGTCTTTCTCTTTGTTCTTTCATCTATCATACCGAGAAATAGACCGTGCGACCGTCATGCGCGTAGAGTCTGTTGTTGTGCACTTGTTAGAGATACACAACGACCTCAAAGGTGCAAAGTTGAGTAGTTCAACGCATGCTTTACCCTAGATTATTTCTTCACATTTCTTATACTTTATATTCAACAATTGAATCCCATCTGGATCACAATTGGCTGGCCAGCTTTGAATCATTAAAGTCAAAATGTGAATATGAAATCAATCTTCCTCTTCTTACGAACCTTCTGATCTTGACTAGACTCGCTTTTCTAACGTGCCCCGCCGAGCCGAATTATCATAGCCCATAAGTAACACGCTAAGATAGCGATCATCTCGTCAAATCTAAAGGAACCAATTGGAGTCCTTGAGGGTAAGAGTTAAGGCCCATATGGCCTTTGAGTCTCACATAATAGCAAACACTATTGCTACTAACTCAGTGGTCGAAATGCATACGTGGTATGAACACGTATTACAACATCACTCCTTTCCCAGGGAGAGTATGTCTTAATGATGTTGTACGGATGAAAGATCAGACACCACAGTGCCTATCTTTTGAGTCCCTTTTACTACCCATGAAATATTCCGGACTCTCATCCTGCATAAGACAGATATGATTTAAAAAATCCTATGAGATCCTTTTTAAATATCCTTGTGATACAGATCTCAGATCTTTTGTAAGCATCCATATGATGCAGATCTTTCATTCGACTATCTTGTTTAAGTCATGACTCTAAATCATTCGTCTAATGATTTTGACTTTAAACTAGTCTCATCTCTATCTTATCCATCTGATAAGATAAGGCGGTTGCTCATGTGAGAGAGCCAACCTTAATCTGTCCGACATACACACAATTCAGCTGAGATTTCAAAAAATGTACACAAACATTTCTTAAGAAATTCATGTGCAATGTTGGAAAAAGAACTTATTCTTTTATTAATTTTGATCATTTACAGACATGGGAATTTACATTGGTACAACTCAGCTCTTACGCAATCCTTGAGATGATAAGTGTTTGTAAAACACATTTCTGGGGATCGCCTTCGTAAGCGGATCCGCTATCATCTCATGCGTAGATATGTACCTTATGTCTACCTTCTTGGTTTTATCATAGTCTTTTGCAAATTCGTATCGGATATCAATGTGTTTGATCTTACAAGACACATTATCCTCTTAACCGCTTTCCAGTGTACTTGCCATGTATTGGATTGGTAACAGCTTACCATTTCCAACGGCAAAACAGATGTCCGGTCTCGTACACACCATAGCGTACATAAGACTATCAACTGCACTGGAATATGGAACTTTTTCCATAATTTCCTTTTCCTTTTGGTTCTTTGGACACGATACCAGATATAAATTATCGCATATGCTTATATGAATATCAATGGACTTGCAGTCCTGCATATTAAATCGTTCTGGAACCTTCTTTATATAAGTCTCCTGTGAAAGAGAAAGAAGTTTCTTCGAACGATTCCTTGAAATCTTAACTCCAAGGATATATGCGGCTTCTCCCATGTCTTTCATCTCAAAAACTGATGAAAGACAAGCCTTGATATCCATCACAAAGCCCTTGTCATTTCCGGCTATTAAAATGTCATCTACATATAGAGACATGATAATATACTTGCTTTTAATCCTCTTGATATATACTCAGTTATCTTCATCAAGCATGGTAAAACCATTTGATAACTTTATGAAATCGTATATACCATTGCCTCGAGGATTGTTTAAGATCATATATGGACTTATGAAGTTTACAAACCTTATGTTCGTTTCCTTCTTTTACAAACCCTGTTGGTTGTTCCATATAGATCTCCTCGTCCAATTCTCCATTGAGAAAGGCAGTCTTTACATCCATTTGATGTAATTCGAGGTCTAAGCAAGCTACCATTGCCAGAATCAGTCGAATCGAGGTAAAACGCACAACAGGTGAGAAGGTCTCTTCGTAGTCTATCCCTTCCTGTTGCGTAAAACCTTTCGCGACAAGGCGAGCTTTATATCTATTTATAGAGCCATCAGCCTTATGCTTGATCTTGAGAACCCATTTGTTCCCAATTGCTCTATGTCCTCTGGGTAAGTTAACTAAGTCCCAGACTTGGTTAACTTTCATGGATTTCAATTCCTCCATCATCGCTTCCATCCATTTGTCTTTTTGCAGGGCATGATGCGGCCTGTTTGAAAGTAGCAGGCTCGTCATCATCTTGTAGTAAAGTCATAAAGGTTTGCGGAAATTCATCCTCAAATCTTAGAGGAGCCAACCTTGTACGACTACTACGTTGTATTTGAGATTCTTCAAGTCCTTGTTGACTCGAATTTAGATCAATTCTAATATCACTCCCACTTGGAATGTCGTTAGAATTGTTCCCACTTGGATCATTATTCCCGTATGGAATAGGATAATCGTCATTCGTATAATCCATTGGTGAAGGTTGAAACGTATTTTCGTTTTCATCAAGAATTCTCCCACTCGAATGAGGTAATCCTTCTTGATCATAAATCTCAAATAGAGATAAGTCCTGACTTATCTTGCCCTGTCTTGGAAACTCGTTTTCCAAGAAAGTGACATCCCTCGACTCAAACTCAATTAGCCCACCATTGTCTTCCTGACTAACAAAAATATAACCTTTGGAGTTTTCTGCGTATCGTATAAAGATACATTTCCTTCCCCTTGGCCCAATTTTTCCATACTTATGGGAGGAAATATGTGCGTAGAATGCACAACCCCAAGGTTTCAAAATGTTTAAGTCAGGAGACCTTTGGTTCCACAACTCATAAGGAGTGGAGCTAACTGATTTCGAGGGTACGCGGTTTAAAATGAAAGCAGTCGTCAATAATGCATCACCCCAAAAGGTGATTGGCAAGTTAGCTTATGCCATCATTGAACGGACCATTTCCATTAAAGTCCTATTTCTCCTTTCTGTAACACCGTTTTGTTGAGGAGTATAAGGCATAGTTACCTGATGTACTATGCCTTTTTCATCACAAAGTTCCTTAAAACTTGTTGATTGATATTCACCGCCCCTATCGGTTCGCAAGATCTTAACCTTGCGATCTAATTGATTCTCCACTAAACTCATATAGTTTTTAAAGCAAGCCAAAGCTTCACTTTTGTGGGATATCAAATAGATATGTCCGAATCGGGTGAAATCATCAATAAAAGTGATGAAATAGGGCTTTCCGCGTCTTGTCTTGACATTCATCGGACCTCATATGTCCGAATGGATAAGCTGTAATGGAACCTTGGCCCTTGTGCCGGTTCCAAACGGCTTGCGACAAGATTTCCCCATAAGGCAATGTTCGCAGGTCGACATTTCAACCTTTGAAACATTGGATAGAAGGCCACGTTTGGCAAGTCTATCCATACGCGTTGGTACAATATGACCAAGCCTTGCGTGTCAACAAATTATATTAGACTCATTAGTCAAAGAATTTGTCACAAGGAAATTTTCATTACATGAGGAATCATACATTGTACTTATTACAATAAATCCTTTGAAATACAAACCCAGTACCAATAAAGGATTTATTACAAAATAGGTCCATATTACAATCATGAAGGAACCAACTATAACCAAGACCCATTAAATTGACCATAGTTTTAATATTCCTTTGAATATATGGAATGAAGAGGACATCATGAAGTAGGAGAGTGCGGCCGTTGTCCAAGACTAGCTTGCGAGTCCCAACGCCTTTCACTTCAACACGTGTGTTGTTTCCTACATTGATCCACTTCATTCCTTGGGGTATCTGGTGATACTCCACGAAGGACCGTCTGTCCTTTGTTATGTGGTTGGTGGCACCTCGTCACTTCCACTCGTACACGAACGAGCATAGTAACCGAGCTTGTTGCACTTGAAGCACTTGATCCTTTTCAAGTCTTTCTTCTTGTGCCATTTCTTGTGCCCACCCTTATGTTTGGGTTCCTTGGTAGACTCAGGTTGCTTATTATGTTCATTAGAAGACTTCGAACGATCTTTACGTTGCTTTCCCCCGTGTGAGGAACTAGCGACCATGTGCACTTCTGCACTTGGCTTGGCAGCCGCAAGCCGCTCTTCCTCTAATTCAAGGTGCTTGGAAACATCGTTGAAGGTCTTGATGCTCTCATTATGAGTGAGATGCATCTTCATCTGATCCCACCCATTTGGTAGGGAACGTATGACTGCTTGGATTTGTTGCTCATCTGTGAGCACATGACCTGCATCCTTTAACTCTGAGATTAGATTCGCCATATGTCGCAGATGTTTCCCCATGGAATGATCTGGACATTTCTTATATGAATCAAATCTTATAGTCAATGCTCGAAGTTTGGACACCGATGTGCCACCAAACTTCTCCTTAAGCTTGGACCATATGTCCATGGCTAAGTCATGTTCCCGGAAGATGCGCATTATGTCATCAGCCATACTGCTTAATAATGTAATGCGTGCTATCTTATTCTTCCGAGACCAAGCATCAAAAGCTTCCTTGTCTCGTCTGTGTTGGGCCGTAGTGCCCAACTCGGGTTCAATCATAACGTTCTTTAGAGTTTCGAGCACTTCTTGCTCCTCTAGAACGTATTGTATCTTGATGGACCAAAGTTTGTAATTATCGTCGTTGAGTTTTTCACCTCTGTTTAACTCAACGACGATATGCTTTGAAGCGGAAGACATTTTACTTTTAAAATGCTGCAAAAGACACAAAACCGAAGGTTTGATCAAAACATTGCATAAAAATTCTTAAAATATAACTCACACTTGAAATGATAATAGAATATCCCATTTGGATAGTTCTAAAAATTCAAATCCCACTTGGAATTATATTATATTTGATAAGTTACTTTCGAAAAATATTGAAGATGTTGTTCTAGAATCGAAAAGGTCTCTTCGATTCCAATCACCATCTAGAACAACCTTCAATATTCCCCCATCAATTATCAAACAATAGTACTCTTATAGTACTAGCAGCGGAAAACGAGTTTGAAAAATATTTTTCAGATATAATTCCCACTTGAAATGATAATAGAATATCCCATATGGATAGTTCTAAAATCAACTCCCACTTGGAATGATATTCATAATTTGATAAGTTACTTTCGAAAAATATTGAAGATGTTACTCTAGAATCGGAAAGGTCACTATGTTTCCAATCACCATCTAGAGTAACTTTCAATATTTCTCCCTCACTTTATCAAATGTTAGTACTCTTATAGTACTTTGCAGCGGAAAAGCGTTTTTGAAACCCTATTTTCCAAAACGTATGAAAACGTATTTTTTAAGAAAATATATTTCAACTTAGTACCCTTATGATACTAGTGAAATATTCGGCACTTCCTGACCATTTGTCGGGAATGAGCCGTAGCCGTGCCTAGGTCAGATCCCCCTTTTGGGGATTTTTCTGCAAATTATCGTCGCCGGCTCCCGTATGGATCCAGGCAATTTCCCCCCGTATGAGAGAATTTTGATGCAGACGACTGTCGTTTGGCCCCGTATGGGCTAGTCGGCACGTTCACATTCGACCAAGGCCTTTTGCCAAATTGGTCGACCAAAACACCCATATTGGTCGACCAATAATAATGGTCTGAAATTGCTCTGGCCAGGGCCTCTGCCCTGGCCGAGACTAGCCAAGGGCCGGCCAGGGCCTCTGCCCTGACCGGACAGGGGCCTTGGCCCCTCGGCCAGGGCCTCTGCCCTGGCCGAGGCCGGCCAAGGCCAGCCAGGCCCTGGCCGAGGCCAGGGCGTTGGCCCTGGCCACTGCCAGGGCCGGCCAGGCCGGCCGGCAGGCCCTGGCCGAGGCCAGGGCACCGGCCCTAGCCTCGGCCAGGGCCTACCGGCCGGCACTGGCCACTGCCAGGGCCTGCCGGGCCCTGGCAGTGGCCAGGGCGGCCAGGGCCGGCCCCCGGCCTTGGCCCGGGGCCGGCCTTGGCCGGGGCCGGCCATTACCTGCCTGGCCTTGGCCGGCCAATGCCGGCCTGGCCATGGCCGGCCATGGCTTGGCCAAGGCCATTTTTTTTGCCTTGGCCGGCCATGGCCCTTTGGCCATGGCCGGCCCTCCCCTTTTTGGTGTGGGGTGGCCGCACACCCCCGTCGGAGGAGTTACCGTGGTGGTTATTGGCCGTAGCCAACCCCCTCCGCTTGGGGAGGGGGTGCATGGCCTTCATAACCCATTTGGCTATGGTGCACATGCACAAAAATCCATCTTCTCCGATGGAGATAACTTCCATCATCTTCCTCGATGAAGCACCCGTTCGTCGAGAAATTAGTTATTTTCTAATGGCCGTGTGCCAAAAATGAAAAATAACATACTACGTGAACGGTCGGTTCTTCCCGTCACGGAGAGTTCCTACCATATCCGTAATGATAGGAGACCCGAACGTGAAAAGAACAACCGCTGCGTTCTCTCCGTCACGAAGCGTTCCTACCATATCTGTAATGGTAGGAGACCCATTCGTGAAAAAGACAACGACTCGTTCATAGTTTCGACAGGGCGGCGGTTTGACCGGGGCGAACCCGTATGGCTCTGATACCAATGTAGGATCCTGCCAAAACAGAGTTAGGATCGATAAATGAAGTTGAGACTTACGCTTGCGTATGCAGCACGGTAGTCTACGAACTTCGCCTTCGGATTCGCCACAACGGATCGAGTCTTCTCACGAACAGAGTAAGGCTACTAAATCCACAATCTAAATCTCTACTTTTAGATTAAGAACTTGGATAAAGGGAGAGGAAGTATTTCGGCAGAGCTTCGCTAGAATGAAGATGCATGCAAGAATGACATGCAAAGTGTAAGGAAAATGGCTAACCATTGGGTCTTATTTATAGCCCCCAAGGTAGTTATTTTAGGGTAAATTGTTCCTTTGGAACAATTTAACTAAGGTGTACCATCGTACATGGCATATTATAAGCTTAAGTTGTACCACATGCATGGTACAATATAAGCTTAAGATATTACCCCTTTATTAGCCATATGTCGCATGCACTTATGCACATATAATACGACTTTCCCATCAATCTAGAGATCCTCTCCGCAAGGGAACATATTCCCTTTGCACACGACTTCGTGTACGCGACGTTCGAGGTCCGTATTCCCTCGTACATCCCCTACAAGGGTGTACTAACGTCTTCCATATCCAACACTGTAACGACTGCTTTTCATGTATCTGGATTTTATATATTATAATATATGTTTTGGTGGATTTTCTCCTCTTGTGTGGTTTTCGTCTCCGTAGTTTTCATTTTCGATCGATTCGTCGTATTTTCTCGCTTCTTTCTTAGGATTGTCGATTTCGAAGTTTGTCACTCGTGACGGGCTTCATAACGGTCGTATCTAACTATTAGATCAAGCCTAGGAGTCTTAGGAATCGATCCCGGGGCCCCGCGCTCCGTATCGGTACTTTCTGTGCTCATTAGCCGGTGTAAGAAGGGCCACCGACCGACTAGATGACGATCCAGTCGGTCGGCAATCCTTCTTGGACCGACTAGTTAGCTTTCTAAATTTCTCAGGAGTTACTGTTTATCGTTAGTCGGTCTAAGAACGTTGGTTGACCGACTAGGTTGCAAACTAGTCGGTCAGCAATGCTTCTTGAACCGACTAACTCATCAAATTATTTTTGTATCAGTTACTGTTTACTCTTAGTCGGTCGAAGAACGTTCATCGACCGACTAGTTGCCAAACTAGTCGGTCAGTACTTGTTCATGGACCGACTAACTCTAGAATCCTAATTTCACCTGTAGCTACTGTTTACACTTAGTCGGTCTGCGTTGGTCGACCGACCGACTAGTTGTCAAACTAGTCGGTCAGTGGTTGTTCTTTGACCGACTAACTAGTGCTGTAAACCCTAGTTTTGCCCTAGCCGCCAGCCTAGCCTATAAATACCCAACCCAAACGTTTTCTTCCCCTCCAACTCGACCCTAAACCCTAAAATCGCCCACATTGATCCCCCACCTTCCTCCAAGCTCCATTGCTTCATTCCAAGCCCTAAATCCATCATCCAAACCATCCATCTACCCTATCTACCTCTCATCTTCCCCAAAATCTCACCAAAACCCATCAAATCCCCAAATCCCCCAAAACCCTAGTTTCCCCAATCTTCTCCAATCTTCTCCAGATTCGATCCTAGGGTTCCCCGGAGTGTTCCTTCCGTCTCCTCTCGGTAAGAGATCGATCTACCGTTGTTTTTATAACTTATTTATAATTTTGGTGAAACCCTAATCAATTTCATGTGTTTGGTGTTTGTTTCCCCCTAAACAGCGATTTCCTCGTAGATAGCATCCGTGTGACGAGGTTGATCGTCATCCCCGGTGCTAGGCAAGTGAAACTTGCCACTTAGGGTTTAGGCCATGTTTTAGGCCATTTGCATGTTGTAGGCGTAAAAGAGGCTAGGCGACGAAATGAAACTCGCCTAGGCGCAAATTGGGGAATTAGCTTGACAACGAAGCTAATTCCGACTATTAGCATGTTGCACAATTACCATGTCATGTTTACTTTCAATTAACGGTACGCGAATATGTTCATGTCATTGCATTTTGCCTGTCACGTTTAATTTAAATTAACGGTACGCAAATATCTGTTCATGTCTTTGCATAGTGATTATTCATCGTGATTGCGTAGCGCACGCTACAATATTATATTCCTGGCTCGTGTTCCAGAAGCGAGCTTAGTGAGTTGGAAACCCCAACGCTCGACACATATGGGTGGGGTAAGAGATAAGCGGCCTGAGCCCCGAGTTGGCCTGATCCGCCACTCCGGCCAGCAGGTGGACTCTCTAGTGCACAAGTGATTAATAGTGATAGAGATAAGCGGCCTGAGCCACGAGCTGGCCAGCAGGTGGACTCTCTATGCACTAAGTGTTTACCAGTGACAAGTGATTAATAGTGGTAGAGATAAGCGGCCTGAGCCACGAGCTGGCCAGCAGGTGGACTCTCTATGCACTAAGTGATAAGTGATAAGTGATAAGTGATAAGTGATAAGTGATAAGTGTTAAATGATAAGTGATTAGTGATTTGGTAGCTTTTGCTACATTGTGCATGCTTGCTTCTCTTTTTAAACTGTTGCATCATGCTTAACTGTCATGTCATTACTTAATACTATAACTTCTAGGTTGCTAGATGCCTCACTTTCAGTTTCCTTGCCCAAGTCTTTTAGACTTGCTGACATGTGCCCCTTTACTCTTTTGGGTGACACATGTTAGATCCTGAGCCCGAGTACCTCGTTGAGGACGAGGTGTTTGCTGACGCCGAGCCCGAGCTTGTGTTTGACGGGGAGTACGTGGACACTGGGGACCAGTCCTAGTGTCTCCGTTGCGTATTATTTTGTTAGACAGTTGTTTGTTATTGGTGCGTGGCACCCATACCTTGTTATGTTGTTGCTTTTGTTGGCCTTGTTCTGGGCCTTTAGACTCTTTTCTTTTAGCCTGGTGGCTTTTCTGGATGTTGAACTTATTTGTGATGCTGGACAATATTTGTGAGATGTGAATTTTATCTCAGTCTCTCCTTGTGTTATTATTGCTATTCTGTTGTGGTTACAGGGACCTGTTTATGTATTGTGGACGCTTATCGGGTTTGGGGCTTCACAGCTCCACTCTCGTGCGGACCTTTTCACGTCTCGCCTCCATTTTAGGGAAGCGGGTCGTGACAAACACTTACTCGCTCCTTTCACTTCTTTGACTCTTTTTGGCATCTTTTCACCTTTTTCATGCCTTAAAACCTCGAATTCGTTCCCTTTCACTTGAAATGCAAATAATGGACCCAAAAAGTAAAAAGGAAACAAAAGTGGATAGAATATAATGAAACGGTGCATGAAATGTGGCGAAATACGTTTGAGATGAGTCATGTGTGTGTGTGTGTGTATGGAAAGTTAGTGTGGATCTTTATTGATATGAAAGGATGTACAAAACATACACATGGGGTATTTTTGGGAGGAGGTAAGATGGAGAGAGGATAGTGCACAAGCGCCGTCACTCTCTACCAATCATTCTTCACCCTATACTAATAATAAATGTACAATTAAAGGGAAATTATCCCTCATCCCTAAACTCCTGATTTGCCATGGCATCAGCTGCCTCTGGGGAGTAAATTGTTGAATATTGGACTCCCCGGATTTGGTTTTGATGATGAGCAAACATAAATAATCCATGAACTAACAATTTGTGAGCGCAGTATTGGAGATCGTCGCCAAATTCACGAGAACATTCAAAGCGACATCTCAACACTCCCCAAAGCTCGTATTCATGCCTAAAGCTTCGTTGAAGCTCTTGCGCCGTTTTGGAAGTTATGAAGAATCAATCGAAGCTCTCGAATACCGTTTATTAAGGTTTTATTTATAGTCTTTTTAGCTTCGATATATAGAATGTTAAGCCTTGAGTATATCTTACCATTCTAACTTCATAACGCTCATATCGTAGCTCTAGGATCTTAGTACAAGTTCATTCTAACTTCCTCGAAGCGTCGCGCTTCGATTCGGACTTGTATGTGCATGTTAGTTGGTACAAGAACAAGTACTGGCCGACTAGATGGTGATCTAGTCGGTCAGCAACTCTTCTTGGACCGACTAGTTTGATTCCTTAATTTCTTGGAGTTTACTGTTTACAGTTAGTCGGTCTACGTTGACTCACCGACCGACTAGTTTGTGAACTAGTCGGTCAGTGATGCTTCTTTGACCGACTAGTTGTGACTTACTGTTCATGCTAAATTTCTCCTAAGCTACTGTTTATCGTTAGTCGGTCTAAGAACGTTTGGTGACCGACTAGTTGACAATCTAGTCGGTCAACTTTTGTTCTTGGACCGACTAAGTCAACTTGTGTTCAGACTATTTCATTTTGCCTCTTAGTCGTTCTACGTTCACTGACTGACCGACTAGTTGTGAAACTAGTCGGTCAGAAAGTCTTCTTGGACCGACTAGATTTCTAGGTCTAAAATTCTCTTTCTTCTCAGTTCCTCTCTTAGTCGGTCCATGCTGTTTGACTGACCGACTAGTTGATGAACTAGTCGGTCAGTGATTGTTCTTTGACCGACTAATTCTCACAGATTTCTATCCGTTGGAGAATGACCTAAGTTGTTTTTATGGGACCCTATAAATACGAACCTAGGTCATTTCTATCTAGGTTAGAGCTTCCATTCAGAGATTCATTGAGATCAAAAGAGATAGCTATTCTCACTCAAATCAAAGCTCTCTTCCTCACAAGAAACCCATTCTCTCTCATTTCTAGATCTAGAATCCATCTAGAGAGAAGCTTGTTCTTGGTGAGCTCTTCAAGCTATTGCTTGATCCAAGTCTCCAAATCATCCCTAGGCACCGATTGCTGGTCATTTCCTTGGTGCTAGGTCTTGGTGACTTCATCTTCCTCAAATCCTCCATTTCACCTTTTGGGTAAGAAAAACTCAAGGTATAGGATTTTGTGGTAAGTTTGCTTATTTCAATATAACTCATTTATATTGCTTGTTGATTCTCTCTGTTGTGAGAGAAGGTTGTGATCCCGGGTTGTGGGATTCACTATTGCCGTTGTTGTATGATTTGATCTTGTGAAGGTTTTTCACAAGATATTCACAGTGGAAATCTTGAGTTAGGGTTTCTAACTCAAGTATCCGGAGGGGATCCGGGTGGTTGGGACGTAGGATCACCGGGAACAAGTCGGGGAGACTTGGGTGGATCCGAACCCATTAACATCATTTGTTTGCATTGTTAATTTTGTTGTTGTCATTCAATTTAAGCTTCCGCAAATTGATTTGGTAGTTGTTTGCAATTTAATTTGGAATTATACTCCTTATTATTTTAAAGTACTATTCACCCCCCCTCTAGTACTTGTGCAGTAGCTGGTAGGGCATTACATTTAGTATCAGAGCCAGATACTTAGCTATGTCTGCCAACGACAACAAGACCGTGCGTCCACCTTCCAACTATGACACCTTCAGGAACCGTGAAGGAGCATCTTCGGTGATGGAAGGACATTCCTCTACGAGGCCTCCATTCTTCAACGGTACCAACTACGGGTACTGGAAATGCTGGATGGAAACCTTCCTCCGGAGTGCATCCTTATGGAGGACCACAATGAAGGAATACATTGAACCCGTAGAAGAAGACTTTGAGAAATGGACTACCGCGGAGATCGCCGCGGAGGTAAGCAATGCCAAGGCAATGAACGCCTTGCAATGCGCATTGGAGCCTGAGGACTTCAATAAGATATGCACATGTAAGAGTGCATATCAAATTTGGAACTCCCTCCTCATTCTTCATGAAGGGACGAGTAGGGTAAGAGACTCTAAACTCGTAGTCGTAAACAAAGATTACGAAATGTTTCATATGCAACAGGGCAAAAAGATGAAAGAATATTACGCTCGCTTCGTTGACATAATAAACGAGTTAGAGGCCCTCGGCAAGTCCTACACTCAAAAGGAGAAGTGCTCAAAGCTTATTGAAGGACTTCCCTCTTCTTGGGAAAAACGTACCTTCGCCATCGAGGAAGGTAATGACATGAACAAATATACCGTAGTTCAACTAATGGGTACTTTGATGTCATACGAGGTACGCAAAGATAGCAAGATGAAGCTACAAGAAAAGATGAAGTCCTATTTGAACCAAGATGCGCCTAAGAAAAAGGCGATTGCATTCAAGGCGGCTTCATCCACCTCTACCGATGATGAGGACTCGGAAGAAGAAATGGACATGGAATCCATTGCACTCATGGCAAAGAAGTTCAATCGCTTCTTCCGAAAGGGTAACTTCAAACAAAAATCTAAGTTTACTTCTACTAACGCCTCTCCACCTTTGTGCTTTAAATGCAATAAGCCAGGACACATCAAAGCGGATTGTCCTCAAAACAAGCAAAAGGAGAAGTGGAAGGCGCCGAAGTTCGACAAGTCAAAGAAGTACAAACAGGGGTACAAAAAGGGACTTGTCGGAGCAACATTCACCGACTCCGAGGATTCCTCAAGCGGAGAGTCGGATGATGAGAAAGTGGAGCAAGCGCACATGTGCTTCATGGCAAGAGAGGGGCATGATCAAGGATCTTCCTCCTCCGATGATAGCGACGACGAAGGCGATGAGGTAACTATGGATGATCTTAGGGATGCTAACTCTCATTTATGGTCTAAATACACAAAATTAGTAAATCGATATACTAAAGTAAAAGATGACCTAGCTAGCATTCAAACCTCGCCTAAGACTATCATCACCAACAACGACACCGTTGTTGAAGAGTTAAGAAATGAGATTTTTAATCTCAAATCTAAGCTTGAACATGTTAGCATTGATGATCCGGAAGAACATAGGATAGCGGATTTAACTTCTCAAAACTCAACTTTGAGTATTGAGAACGAGAATCTTAAATCTCGTGTTTATGTGCTCACATCGCAAGTATCCACATTAGATACTTCTATGCGTTCTCTCAAAGAGAAATATGAGAACACATTAGGCCGAATCAATAGATTCAATAAGGGTACGGACCATTTGGATAAAATCCTAAGTGACTTACTTCCGGCCAATCACCACATTGGTTTGGGGTATACGATGGGATGTCCATCCAAAGCGGCCACTACTTTTGTTAGGCCAACTTCCGGTGACTCTACGAGTGGTAGCAAACACTCTATTGGTAGTTCATCTACCAATGGTGCTTCCACCTCGTCCACACCCTATTTTGGAAAGAAACCCACTTTGGGTGGACCTCCAAAGAAGGGGCATGCTTATATGTACACAAATACCATGCCACGTAGGAACACACGTCCTACTCCACCATCTCACACATATGATGATTTCTATGCTACACGTTCACGGGCACGTGCACACCATGTGAGACACCCTCACGCACGTGTTCCCACACATGCATATGTTCACCCACCTCATCGTATGAATAATTCTCGTCATGCACCATTCCATCATGTTCTGTATGCCTATCCACGTCATGCATCACGTAGAAACCAACAACGCATGCATGCACCCAATAGGATGATGGCTCCCAAAATTTTCACTATTTGGAGCCCAAAGGACACAAGCATGGATGAAAAACAAGTATATATGAATGCTTATTTTTCGGATGTTGTGCATAGTAGAAATTATGTGGGGAAGTCAAAGTCCAATTGGACTTGGCTTCCAAAGTTCAAACTTTTGAGGACCCAATGACCTTGGGTACCATGATATGAAAGTTTCTATCTTTAGGTACTCACGAAAAAGAAAAAGAAGAGGAGCAACAAATTTAAATTTAGCTCCAAAGGGAATTGGATACTCGATAGCGGGTGTTCAAAACACATGATGGGTGACGCTCAATTGCTCTCCGGAGTGGTTCCCATTGCAAATGGAAATCGCGTCGTATTTGGAGGCAACGAGAGCGGAACCATCGTCGGTGTTGGTAAAGTGGGTAACCCTTCTAAACCCTTAATTAGTGATGTCTATCTAGTTAATGGTTTAAATCATAATCTTATTTCAATAAGCCAACTTTGTGACAAAGGTTACAAAGTTAGCTTTGCGAAAGGATTGTGTCATATTTCAAATGATAATAATAAATTATTATTTTCCGGCACACGCCATAAAGATATTTATATTTTGGATCTTCCTAAGTCATATGAACAATGTCTCGTTGCCAACACAAGTGAACAACACTTATGGCATCGACGCTTTGGACATGTGAACTTTGGAACACTTTATAAGCTTTCAAAATTAAATTCCATTAAAGGTTTTCTGAAGCTCGTTTTCGAAAAGAAAAGTTTTTGTGATTCTTGTCAACGTGGCAAGCTTCCTAAATCTTCATTTAAACCTAAGAAAAGCATTTCTACGAAACGGCCACTAGAGCTATTACATCTAGATTTATTCGGGCCAACTAGAGTTGCTTCCTTAGGAAATGCAAGATGTTGAGTAGTCATCGTTGATGATTATTCTAGATTTACATGGGTATTTTTCTTATGTAATAAAAATGAAGCTTTTGAAAACTTCACAATATTTGTGAAGAAAGTACAAAATCTCATCGGAACCACCATTGTCACTATTCGTAGTGATCATGGGGGTGAATTTGAGAATGAGTCTTTCTCAAATTTTTGTGATGATCTTGGAATTACTCACACGTTTTCTTTCCCTCGCGCACCTCCTCAAAATGGTGTTGTTGAGAGGAAGAATAGAACGCTTGTGGAGTGTGCTTGCACTATACTCGAAGATAGTCAACTTGGTTATCAATTTTGGGAGGAAGCAGTACACACCGCTTGTTATGTGTTTAATAGAATACTTTTGAGGCCCGGCACCAAACAAACTTGCTATGAATTGTTGTTTGGTAGATTGCCTCAAGTTAAACATTTTCGTGTTTTCGGCGCAAAATGTTTTATTAAAAACACATATGATAATTTGGACAAGTTTGATCCGAGATCGGATGAGGAGATATTTGTTGGGTATTCCTCACGTAGCAAAGCCTACCGGATATACAACAAAAGATCCTCTACGATCGAGGAATCACTTCATGTCTCTTTTAATGAGAATTTTACTACTTCTAGAATTTCAAATGATAATGATTCTATGGATGTTTTATGTGATTCGTTTGAAAATTCTAAGTCTATTGATTCAATTGATTCTATTGAGACTAACCCGACTAATGAAGTTGTTGAGAATGTGCATAGTGATCAAGGTATTCCCAAGCGGCTTCATACCATTCGCGACCATCCCCATGAGCAAGTCATTGGCAATATTAATGATAGTGTCAAGACGAGATCTCAAGTCCACCACTTCGCCAATTGTGCCTTTGCCGCATCGATAGAGCCAAAGAATATCGTTGAAGCGTGCGAAGATAGTGCTTGGATCCTTGCCATAGAGGAGGAACTCATTCAATTCGAGAGGAATGAGGTATGGGAGCTTGTTCCTTTTCCATCGAAGAACCACACCGTTATAGGGACAAAGTGGATCTTCAAGAACAAAACCGACGAAAATCAAGTCGTCGTCCGGAACAAAGCTCGGTTAGTTGCTCAAGGCTATCGCCAAGAGGAAGGTATAGATTTCGAAGAATCCTTCGCTCCGGTAGCTAGATTAGAATCAATTAGACTTTTACTGTCTTATGCATGCCATAAAAATTTTAAGTTATTTCAAATGGATGTTAAAAGTGCATTTTAAAACGGAGATGTTGTTGAGGAAGTTTACGTTTCTCAACCTCCGGGCTTCATAAATGAAAAATTTCCAAATCATGTTTTTAAACTAAAGAAAGCTCTTTATGGTTTGAGACAAGCTCCTCGAGCTTGGTATGATCGCCTAAAGAATTTTCTTTTGGATTTGAATTTTAAAATGGGCGAAGCCGATTCTACACTTTTTGTTAAGCATGCGAATAGTGATATTTTATTAGTTCAAATTTATGTTGATGATATCATTTTCGGTGCTACTAACTTCACTCTTTGCGAAGAGTTTTCTAATGTTATGAAGGACCAATTTGAGATGAGCCACATGGGCGAACTCAAATATTTCTTAGGTCTTCAAATTCGCCAATTGAATGATGCAATCTTCATCCACCAAACGAAGTATATGGTGGAGTTGCTTAAGCGATTTGGAATGGAAAGTGCTTCCGGGAAAAAGACTCCAATGAGCACGACTACGCATCTTGACAAGGATACGGGCGGTAAGGATGTAGACATTCGTCTATATCGAGGTATGATAGGTAGCTTACTTTATCATACCGCAAGTAGGCCCGATATTATGTTTGCCGTATGCATATGTGCTCGTTATCAGTCTCAACCTAAGGAGTCTCACTTAGTAGCGATAAAGCGTATTTTCCGTTATCTAAGTTACACTTTAGATTTTGGATTACTTTATCCGAAATCTAGCACGTATGAGTTAGTCTCATACAGTGATGCCGATTATGCGGGATGCAAATCCGACAGGAAAAGTACTAGTGGCACTTGCCATTTTCTAGGAAATTCTATTGTCTCTTAGTTTTCCAAGAAGCAAAATTCTGTATCACTTTCAACCACCGAGGCGGAATATATTGCCGCCGGTGCCGCTTGTGCCCAGGTTCTTTGGATGAGACACACTTTGAAGGATTTTGGTATTCACTGTGATACTAGCCCTATCATGGTGGATAACCAAAGTGCTATCTGTCTTTCAAAGAATCCGGTGCACCATTCCCGATCAAAACACATAGATGTCCGACACCATTTCTTAGATGATCATGTTGCTAAAAAGGACATCATTTTAGTGTACGTTGAAACCCAAAAGCAAATCGCCGATATTTTCACGAAACCCCTAAAGGAGGACTCCTTTGTGCGGTTGCGTCGAGAATTGGGGATTATGGGTGAATCCGAGATATAGGACTCATATTTCATTCAATTATCTTGCATGCTATTATATTTTGCGATATTTCATTCATGCTAGATTTATTGAATTTTTGGGAATTTTATGTGATATGTTTGAATTTATGATCGAATTCGTATTTCAATGTCGTATTTAAGATTTCGACGTTTTATGGGGTAATTTAGATGACTAATGAGAGTGTTAAGATGTTTCATCCAAGTGGTTTGTGAAGAGAAATCAATTATCAATTTTTGGACTCTTCTAGTCGGTTTCAGTTCATTTGTCAACCGACTAGATGCTCATCTAGTCGGTCAGCAAATGAACTCAGACCGACTAGATCAAGCTTTCATCTAACTCTTTTCATTTTCTTTCTTTAGTCGGTCACAGTACATTTACCGACCGACTAGATTGAAAACTAGTCGGTCAGTGAATATACTACGACCGACTAATTCTAGCCCTAAAAATCCCTGTTTGCCTCTGTTTCGACTTAGTCGGTTCAAGCTCATTGACCGACCGACTAGATCATAATCTAGTCGGTCAGTGCTTGAACTGTGACCGACTAAGTGGGTTAGGGCAAATGCGTCTTTTCGATTTCCAGACCGACTTATACTCATTTCTTCCGACTAAAAATCTTTTTAGTCGGTATTCCCTCCAGCTCAAGCCCGCAAAAACCCTCTCCCCTCTCGAGCCCCTTCGTATTCCCGTCGACTCCGGCCTGATCTCCGGCCATCGCCGCCGTCCGCCACCGTCGCCTCCTCCCCCTAGGTAAAACCCCCTCTCCTAGGTGTCGATTTCCTTCCCTAGGGTTTGTTTTATATCTCATCTAGGGTTCTAGCTCCTAGGGTTTCAAAGTTCTTCTAGGGCTTGTTCATTTCGTGTTTGCTGTAGAAATCTAGGGCTTCTAGGGTTTGTGCTAGTGTGTTTAATCTTCCCGACGTTTGGTTGTACTCGTCGTGCCTCGACCATGGCAAAGACGAGGATTCCTATCGCCTCTTCTGGGGCTTCTCCTATGTCTATAGGGCCTTCCGACCCTAGGAATCCCCCTAAGCCTAAACGTCGTGCCAAATCAACCCAAGCTTCTCCGTCTTCGCCTCCTCTGAAGAAGCAGAGGACGGCGACCGTCAAACCCCGTAAATCTAAGACCAAGAAGGCCATACTCCACTCACCCTCTACTCCTCCCGATTCCGACACTGAATTTATCCCTGAGGATGAGCCTAGCCATAGGGAACCCACTCCTCCACTTCGTCCTAGGACTCGCCAGCCAAAGGAAAAGGGCCCAATGCCAGCGGGTGGTGTTGACATATCGTTGTGTCACGACGACCCTATGTGTCTCGCGGCATACAACCGTATTGAACACTGCCCGATGCTATTGGAGCACTACGTTCAGTTTTCGGATTTCCTTGGCCTAGCAGACCTCCTCTCCTATAGTGGTCTCCTTGATTATCTCCGATACGATCTTAAGGCAAATCCTAAACCATATCCTCGCCTTGTGAAATTGTTCTATGCCAATCGTGTTCGAGGCCAGTACGATGCTAGTCACTCCATCGAGACTACTGTCTTGGGAACTCCTATAGTTCTCACGACAGAAATCTTGGGGGAGATTCTTGGCTGCTCGTCGTCCGGTCTCCTGCCTTCAGACATTTCCGTCGACGATATATCTTCTTTGGATCCGTCCGTTCTTTCTGACATCTTCCATGTGATCCCTCCTGCCTTTATTGGAGTTCCTTCAAAGTCGTTCAAGCCAAATGCCTGGGTTCTGAATCTTATTCTGAAGTCGTGCTTGCTTCCCAAGTACGGCTCATCTTCACTTCCATCCCAGCCATTCCTGAAGCTTATCTACGCTCTATTCTTGGGTTGCGAGATTAATTGGGCTCGCGTTATACTCGATAAGATGGACTCTTTCGAGTGTATACGCAAGACCAATAAATCTGCGCATATTCCATACCCTTGTCTGTTGACCCTTGTGTTTCGTCATTTCCAAGTCCCTCTCCCTCCTGACGATGAGCATCCCTTGGGTACTCCTCTAAACGTGACGGCCGTTAAGAAATCTCTAGCGGCGCTTCGTCACGTGCAGAGGTCTATCGCATCTGCTTCCCAGTCTACTCCGTCAGCTGCTGCAGCCCCCGCTCCTCCTGCCACATTAGACGATGTCGTACGCCTTCTTCGTCAGCACGACTCTCGTTTGGCTCGTACTGAGGAGGTCGTCTGTCGTATGGCTCGTATGATGGGGATTGATCTTCCTCCTTCAGTTTCTGAGGCCGAGGAGATGGACGATGAGGAGCTTGACGAGCTTGTCACTTCCTTAGCCCGTGGCGATGAGGCCACTGCTGCTGCTGCTGCTACCACTTCAGCTCCTGGAGATGGCACCTCTTCCGGTGCTCCATAGACTTCTGCTTTAGCACTTCAGACTTCTGAGCCTGCTGCTGACCCTGCTGCTGACCCTGCTGTCGAGCCTGCACACCTATCTCCTGCTGCTGTTGAGACCCCTACTGTTGCGACCCCTGCTGTTGAGCCAGTTGTTTCCACGCCTACCCCGACGATCCCGTCTGTTGAGACGCCTCTTCTCCCTGCAGAGCATGAGTCCACTCCGTCGACTGGACCCACGGAGACTGCAGATCCAGCCACTTCCTCGTGATCGTTTGTTCCGAGGACTCTCCACTGCTCATTGGATGATTTACCTTTTTGAGAGTGTTTTATTTTGGGTTAGGATGGAGATTGCTGGTTGTTTTTGATGTACTTTTGAGTTTTCTGGATGTCGGTGTTGGGTATTTTGATGTACTTTGGATATTGATGATGATGTTATATTTTGATGTAGATGATGATGTTGTACTTTTTGATGTTTATATAGATGATGTGTTGCATTTGATGTGATGTACATTTTTATATTTGATATCTTTCTGGATGTACTCATGATGTTATCATTTATATATATTCATCGATGTTCATGTTGTGATATTTACTTCATCGTGCACATTAATTCTCATTCAATGTCCATGCTATGTAAAATCGTTGCTCGACGATTGAAAAACTTGGTTAAATAGTTTGATATTCTATAATTGTATAGAATTGTTTTCCATGCACAAATTTAACCAAGAATATTGAATATTGGAGAGTATGTTTCATTATTCAATAAATGAAAAAAAAAATTATTACCAAATTTTTTTGATTTTGATTATCGCTTTTTGATAATGGACAATTTGGCACACCTTGATTTGATTTCATCATTTTTCCTTTGGTGTCAATTAGTTCCATCGTCATTGTCTACGACTCCCGATGTTGGATTTTCCATTTCCTAGTTGTTGTCGTTGTATGCCCCCCATTTTTGGGATAATGCCAAAGGGGGAGAGATAATGATAATAAATAGCGCAAATGAAAATTTAACTCAATTTCCAAGAATCTAGTTTGATATGTTAGATTCAGGGGGAGTTAAGATATATATAAGGATTTTCAAAATCCGATATTTCGAAAATCGATTCTCTTTATTAATCTTACTCGTCTGCTTGATGCAATTCATATATATTCATTTTGGAATTAATGTGTCATCAATGCAGGGGGAATAAGTATTTTACATTTGAATCATTATTTTTGATTATTATTTATGTTGGTTTGTCATCACCAAAAAGGGGGAGAATGTTGAATATTGGACTCCCCGGATTTGGTTTTGATGATGAGCAAACATAAATAATCCATGAACTAACAATTTGTGAGCGCAGTATTGGAGATCGTCGCCAAATTCACGAGAACATTCAAAGCGACATCTCAACACTCCCCAAAGCTCGTATTCATGCCTAAAGCTTCGTTGAAGCTCTTGCGCCGTTTTGGAAGTTATGAAGAATCAATCGAAGCTCTCGAATACCGTTTATTAAGGTTTTATTTATAGTCTTTTTAGCTTCGATATATAGAATGTTAAGCCTTGAGTATATCTTACCATTCTAACTTCATAACGCTCATATCGTAGCTCTAGGATCTTAGTACAAGTTCATTCTAACTTCCTCGAAGCGTCGCGCTTCGATTCGGACTTGTATGTGCATGTTAGTTGGTACAAGAACAAGTACTGACAGACTAGATGGTGATCTAGTCGGTCAGCAACTCTTCTTGGACCGACTAGTTTGATTCCTTAATTTCTTGGAGTTTACTGTTTACAGTTAGTCGGTCTACGTTGACTCACCGACCGACTAGTTTGTGAACTAGTCGGTCAGTGATGCTTCTTTGACCGACTAGTTGTGACTTACTGTTCATGCTAAATTTCTCCTAAGCTACTGTTTATCGTTAGTCGGTCTAAGAACGTTTGGTGACCGACTAGTTGACAATCTAGTCGGTCAACTTTTGTTCTTGGACCGACTAAGTCAACTTGTGTTCAGACTATTTCATTTTGCCTCTTAGTCGTTCTACGTTCACTGACTGACCGACTAGTTGTGAAACTAGTCGGTCAGAAAGTCTTCTTGGACCGACTAGATTTCTAGGTCTGAAATTCTCTTTCTTCTCAGTTCCTCTCTTAGTCGGTCCATGCTGTTTGACTGACCGACTAGTTGATGAACTAGTCGGTCAGTGATTGTTCTTTGACCGACTAATTCTCACAGATTTCTATCCGTTGGAGAATGACCTAAGTTGTTTTTATGGGACCCTATAAATACGAACCTAGGTCATTTCTATCTAGGTTAGAGCTTCCATTCAGAGATTCATTGAGATCAAAAGAGATAGCTATTCTCACTCAAATCAAAAGCTCTCTTCCTCACAAGAAACCCATTCTCTCTCATTTCTAGATCTAGAATCCATCTAGAGAGAAGCTTGTTCTTGGTGAGCTCTTCAAGCTATTGCTTGATCCAAGTCTCCAAATCATCCCTAGGCACCGATTGCTGGTCATTTCCTTGGTGCTAGGTCTTGGTGACTTCATCTTCCTCAAATCCTCCATTTCACCTTTTGGGTAAGAAAAACTCAAGGTATAGGATTTTGTGGTAAGTTTGCTTATTTCAATATAACTCATTTATATTGCTTGTTGATTCTCTCGGTTGTGAGAGAAGGTTGTGATCCCGGGTTGTGGGATTCACTATTGCCGTTGTTGTATGATTTGATCTTGTGAAGGTTTTTCACAAGATATTCATAGTGGAAATCTTGAGTTAGGGTTTCTAACTCAAGTATCCGGAGGGGATCCGGGTGGTTGGGACGTAGGATCACCGGGAACAAGTCGGGGAGACTTGGGTGGATCCGAACCCATTAACATCATTTGTTTGCATTGTTAATTTTGTTGTTGTCATTCAATTTAAGCTTCCGCAAATTGATTTGGTAGTTGTTTGCAATTTAATTTGGAATTATACTCCTTATTATTTTAAAGTACTATTCACCCCCCCTCTAGTACTTGTGCAGTAGCTGGTAGGGCATTACATAAATGTCCTGATCTCGAAGCACAATTCTGATGTTAGAACCTATGTCTTCAAAGAGGAGGGTCTTGGCCCTTTTTAAATCCTGGAAGATCCTCTTGTTTCTCTCTCTCCAGATATACCAAATCGTTGTAGATAGGGCAGTTTTGGCCAGCATACTTAATGTGTCTTTCTTGGCATAATGAACAAGAAAGTAGTCCCCCACTTCAGGAAGCACTGGGTCAATGGGGCTTACCACCCCCAGTTTGAGAAGACATCTACGAAGAATGTAGAAAGAATATGGACATTCAAAATAGAGGTGATCGATGCTCTCTATCGCTCCATCATCACACAAAACACATTGGGGGGTGAGGCAATCCCCCATTTAATCAAGAGATCCCTAGTGAGTAATTTCCCATGGAAAGCTCTCAAGAGGGTTAATGTCATCTTGGGGACATGATTCTTGAACCACACTAATTTGTAGTAAGGGAAATTTGCTCATGGCTGCCTGGTACCCTCCCAGGCCTCCCGAAATTTAAATGTTGGGCTAGGAACACATGCCCATATGCCAGGTCCCGATAGTAGAATAATTGATTGGAGTAGAGGCCGGATCTGATCCAGCGATGGGACTTGAAGCCAACCCGATTCCGCCCAGTACTCACTAACCCATTTGTTGCTTTCAGCTGGAGGCACATCATATATGTCCTTAAGGGGCCCGTATGGAAGCAATTGTCATGACAAAAAAGCGTTGTCCTGCCATCCTGTACCTGTCTCTTGATAAGCTTCTTGGAAAATTTCCTGCAATGCAACATGAATTTCCATGTTCAAGATTGGGTAGTTTTGCCTTTTGCCAGGAAAAAGGATGAATTCTCACTATAATTGTCCTTCATAAAGTGTGCCCAGAGACCCTGAGAGGAAAGCATTTGCCAAGTCAACCCCACCCCTGCCGCATGGTTTAGATCTGAGAGTACTCTCATACCTACTCCCCCACCTCTTTTGGAGTACACATATCCTTCCAAGCCCACATATTTGAAGCACCCCAGATAAATGTTCTACAAGCTTTAGTAATAGTGCACAAAATAGATTTAGGAATTCTGAAGGCCTGCAACCAAAAGTTGACCATTCCGTAAATAACTCACTTCACCAGTTCAATTCTTCCAGATATAGAAAGCACAGAAGATGTCCAGCCAACAAGCCTCTTTTTAGACTTGTCCACCAATCTTCCATACATATATGGCTTAGGATATTTCGCAGATAACAGCAATCCAAGGTATGTTGTAATAGAGGAACCCAGTCTGATTCCCAATAAACTAGCCATCCATGCAAGGTTTTTAGTTCCCTTACTAAATATTGCAGTACTTTTATCCCAGTTTATTTGCAACCCTGTGAGATTATTGAAATCTGAAATAAGGATTTGAGACCCTCAAAAAAAGAGACATATGCACGACAAAATAATAACAGATCGTCAGCAAAGAGAAGGTGAGATATAGATCATATATGCCTCATGGGTTGAATACTGCGTGTCATTATGGCATCCTCAATAAGAAGGGAGAAAGCTTCCATGGTGATAACAAAAAGGTAAGGAGAAAGTGGATCTCCCTGCCTGAGCCCCCTCTTCCCACCGAAATACCCAACATGTGATCCATTAACCATGACAGAGAATGTCGGGGTAGTAATGCATTCCTTAATCCAATCAATGAATTTTTTGCTGAATCCCATATGGTGTAAAATAAAGAAACTAAACTCTCTATTTAGACTATCAAATGCCTTTTTCAAATCTAACTTTATACATGCACTGGCCCCCTATAAGATTGCTAAAATCCCTAATCTGTTCATGGGTAAGTAGGGCACAATCCGATAATAATCTATCTTTGAGAAATGTAGATTGATTTGGGGATATTAATTCATGAATTAACACCTTTAGCCTGTTGCAAATAATTTTACTAATCACCTTGTACAAGACATTACAGCACGCAATAGGTCGGTAGTCTCCCAGCCCAGTGGCATTAGAATTTTTAGGGACAAGGGTAAGATTTGTGTGATTTATCGGATGCATCAATTTGCCAAAGCGAAAAAAATGAAAGAATAGCATCAGTAGCATCACTACCAATTAAGCTCCAGCAGTGTTGATAAAAATACCCATTATACCCATCTGGCCCAGGAGATTTATCCACTTCTATTTGGAAAACTGCATCCTTCACCTCCTCCTTAGAAACCCTTCTCTCTAGCCAACAAACAGCCTCCAAAGTAACGATGCATTTTGGTATAATAATAGGGAATTCAGACCAGTAATGAGACTGGGAATAAAGTCCTTCATAGTAGTTGGGAGCACTTTTCTTGAGCTCTTCATAAGAATCATTTTGATTACCAATAGCATCCACCAGGTGGCCCAAATTATTGTGACTCTGCCTTGCCTTCATTGTCGAATAGAAAAATTTTGTATTACGGTCTCCAAGACTAAGCCAATTTTGGCACCTTTTTGCCCACATCATCTCCTCCTCCAGGTCTAATAGTGTAGCTAATTTAATAGATAGGAATTGCTCTTCCTTTTGAAGGTCGGTATCAGAATGGATAGCATGCATGTCATGAATAGCATGTAGACTTTTGCAGCAATCATCTATAGCATTAAATCTAGCCTCATTTTGTGTCCAGTATTTTAAACATTTCTTAAGCCGTTGAAGTTTGGCATGAAAGCAATACAAAGGGGACCCTTCAATATGTTGGTTCCAGCTTGTTTCTATTAGCTCAATGAATCCAGACAATTTAACCCAATGATTGAAAATTTTGAAAGGTTTTAGGTAAGATTGTACCTTAGTATGTAGTTGGACCAGCATAGGAGAATGATCACTAGTGGACGGATCAAGATACTCCACAAACGTCTCAGGAAGCATAGAGAGCCATTTGGAATTACAGAGCATCTGTTCCAATCGGGCAGAGATACGCCCTGGTCTAATCTGCTTGTTGCACCAACTCATAGTTTCCCCAATACTCTTAAGATCCAGAAGGGAGCAGCGCCCGATGCAATTGTTAAATTCTTCCAACACCTTAGGGTCTAATCTTCTCCCCCCCCATCTTTTCCTTAGAATAGTGAACACAGTTAAAATCACCACCCATAATCCAAGCCTTACCAGCTATAATTGCAGCATCATTTTCAATATGATTCCAAAGCTGCGTTCTGTTAGAACAAAGATTAGAAGCGTAGATGGCCGAGAGAACAATAGATAGTTAAGATTTAATTTTGAAAAATCAATGGTTGAGAAGAGATTTTGTGAAAAAAATTGGGAGGAAAAACTTTTGTATTTTGGGGGAACTTTTTGGAGAAATAAATCTTCATTTAATTTTGTAAAATTCGAGATCTTTGAATTTAAGAGGTCTTAGAAGTTGAACAGCCATGCATTTATATGATTTAATTTACAATATCTATAACAAAACTAAGGAAAAGTTATATTATCAATGAATTATATGTTGCCTGTTCAAATCATCCTTATCAGGCGCCCAAGGCGCCCGCGCTGCTAATTTTTTAACGCTAATTTGTTGTTGCACGTCGAATTTGTTGTTCTACGCTTATTTGTTGTTCCGCGCCGAAGGCACCCGCACCGAATTTGTTGTTGATCGGTCTATATTTTACACCTTATTTCTGCATGTTTATATACCATTTCGATCTCCCATATCGTGCTTTTCACGATTATTCGACGATATTACGTTACTTTTCACTATTTCTTTTTTTTGTCGTATTTCAGGAGATATTGAGCGATTTGGAGCGAAAATGAGTTCAAAGGACTTTCATGCACACTGGAGCTTCGCCCACAGCTTATTTGAGGAGTTAGCAGCGCTAGAGGATGAGCGGAGGAGGAAGAAATTCAATAGAATCAACGAGGAGGCGAGGATGAGCAGAAAAGAGCCCCGAAGCAGCTTACTCGGCCGAACTGAGAGTCTACTCGGCCGAGTAACAAGCTGCGTTCGACTGAGTGAAACGGATACGCACAGCCAGATTTCCAAAGTTTCCTCGGTCGAGCAAGAAAGTCTACTCGGCCGAGTAAAGAATCTCACTCGCCCGAGTAGAACGTGGATTTTCTTCCGAGAAGAGGCCAAGTTACTGGAAATTTTGAGAAGCCAACTCGGCCGAGCACGATTGCTTACTCGGCCAAGTAAAGAAGCCTATTTGCCCGAGTCAGTCAGAGAGACAGACCCCTAAAACCCCCCAGATTCTCTGTTTTATTATTGGGTCGGTCACTCGACCGATTGACATTGTTACTCGACCGAGTGACGCATTCCGACTGCTACACGGATTGCGATTTCTGGGCTGAGCAGGGGTAATTCTGTCAGGATTTTTTGGACGATTTTGGCCTGTATTTAAACCTAGTTGTATCCCTATTTTTAGAAGAGACTTCTATTATTTTTTTTGACGGCTATTCTTTTGTGAAATCTCAGCTGGAGATCATAGGCGACAATTTTGGTTTGTTCTTTCTTGCTAAAACTCTTATTTTTATAAATTGTCTATTCTTTACAATGAATTGTGCTATGATCTATTGCTTTAGATTTCCATGATGATTTGTGAGTAGTTTCGTCGTTCTAGGGCATGGGGATGAACCCTATGGACCCGATCTTTCGAATTGTGATGAATGAATAGAATTGTTGCTAGGAATGAAGAAAGGTTAGGTTTTGATTGATTTATTACGAATAGCTAGGAAATTTCCATTTATCGGGATTTGCAAGAGATTGGATCCCAATTGATGGGAAGGCCTAGATATTCAACTTAGGTTTATAATTGAAATTCTCTAGATTTGGTTTGCAAGAGATTGGACCAAAGCTAGGATTTTTATTATAAATCTATACTCATATTCGTTTGCAAGAGATTGGACGAATACGAACTATCATAACCTAGAGCGTGGCTCGAGTTTGCACGAGAGTGGGCTCGAGTTGTGATTGGACGATGATGTCGATCTTCATGCTAGTGGCTTATGTTAAGATTTGCACAAGAGTGGGCCCTAATCTAGGTTGCTATAGACCGGCAATAGCACGAGAGCGTGAGCTTGGTTCTACATTAAGTTGCGACTAGTCCACCTACATTCAAGCCTTGCAACATCGATATTCATGATCCATAAGGATAAGAAACGGTCCGTAGTGGGGATTTCCTATCCCTAGATGCTTTATTATATTGAATTCTATTTGCTATTTGAACGATTGTGACATTACCATCAAAACTATTCTTATTCCATCAATAGCTAGGTGATCAAAGTAAGATACTGTCAATTGTCCTCCCTGAGTTCGATACCCGCTCGTCACTATGCCGTGCGCTTGCGGTAATACTACAGTCGTTTTCCGGGTGTATATCTGGGTGCGATCAAGTTTTTGGTGCCGTTGCCGGGAGGTGTTTCCAGTCACCATTAGGTTGATTAGACTACGAAGAAAAAAAAAATTTTAACAACAAGAAATTTTCATCCCCGCCACCATTATTATCATTTCTATATTCTTTTGTGCCACTGATATTTTTCTCCAAGTATTTATCTTTGTTGGTCAGGTGTTATGGATTATACTATGTGGACCACAGATTTTGATCAGAATGCTCAGATGGGAGAATACTATTTTGATCAGAGTGCTCAGATGTGAGAATACTATTTTGATCAGAGTGCTCAGACAGGAGAATACTTTTTTGATGAGATGCATGCACACCAAGTTGAAATACAAGCCAGGCTTGATAAGGACGACCTTCAATTGGAATGGGTAAAGAGGGAACTTGAAATGAATGCGCTCATGCTTAAGGTTACAGGGATTTCCAAAGATATCAGTTCTGCTTCTTCATATTATGGGCAAGAAGCATCGCCAGACATACTACCAGAGCCAGAATGTGCCGTCATCGATCCCACATCCTATGATACAGTTATTACATATGAAGAATTGATGGACGAAGAGGCAGTGGACGAAGCAGAAATTGAGTCATATGTGCAGCCAGAGGAGTATGCATTTCAGAGATTATTGGAGGGCCTCTTGGAGTCAGTGAGGTTCGTCGGTTCAGAGAGCATTACAACAGGTGATGCATTTGAGCTACGATTTGCAGATTTTGTTATGAACCGTGTTTCAGCTGCAGAACCAATTGAGGAGGACATCCATGTAGTCTTGAGGGGGATAGAATATATTTTCAGATTGCTTGTGGGCATTCCCCTCCACATGATACATCCCCACAAGTTGACACACATGAGCAGCCAGCATCACCATTCCAGAGAGAGCCTACAATGATAGTTGACAAGAAGGCAAAAGAGCATACTGTCGAGCTAGAGCATATTGACGAGGAGGCCTCACATGCAGAGCCAGAGCATGCTTTTGAGGAGGCCTTACACATGGAGCCAGAACTTATCGTCGAGGAGGTCGTGTATCAGGACGAGGACACAGCCATTCACGAGGACCCTCCTCCATTAGAGCTCCTGCAGCCACCTCATCCTTCCAATGACGTCGAGGACTATCACACAGAGCTTACTGCTCCCACTCAGGGAAATATTTTTACACATCCCATTTCTGAATCATGTATTCCATTTGATATTTACTTTGATTCAGATATTTTTGACACGTCATACCTTTTGTAGTGCACGTACGATTATGGATCAGAGGTATGCTTGGACGTGTTACAGTTTGACAAGCCTGTCGAGGAGGTCCGCACCTATGACCTAGATTTACCTGAGCAGCTTAGAGAGGACACCATGAAGACAGCTATCGCAGCGCGGGAGGATATTGCATTATTTCCAGGGAAGTATCGTCCACCATTATTTATTCCATATATTTCTATAGACGATCTTCTTTGGAATACTTTTATTATGAGGGTGAATTTTTTGCAGCGAACTGATGCATCCTATTCTCTGTAGGGTACAGGTGGAGTCCTTATGGGAATGCTGGAGGATGCATTACGGGAGTTCGTTGGTGTTCGTGGACACACGCGCCTGGCGGAGCCACGAAAGAGCAATTTGAGCAGTTGCCGGCACCGGCAAAAATACTAGATCCGCCTTTTGCTGTAGGTGATATCAATCCAGTAGTGTAACAATAGCGTAAAATTTTATGCTTTCAATAAACACGAATCCTCTCGACAGCGAGAGGACCATATAGATTTGATTGAATAAATATCACCTCATATGACGGCAACAAAAATCTATTACACCCCCAACCCATTATATATATTAATTTCCATGTTTATATATTGATACGCCACATCCTTTTGCTCACCACCATCGAGCATTTCTCTCAAGTGAATACTCACTTTCTTATTCGCTTGACTTGAGCTCGCTTAGTAAAGACGTGACATTTTTGATCGAGCCATTTGAATAGGATTGTTTGGTATAAGCTTGGGGGAAGGCGCTCTCATGCATCATTGCATGTGCATGTAGTTGCATTAGGATTTCATGTCATTCATTTCATCATTTTTTTTCATTCACCCCCTTATTATTATCGTTGTTCCTCATATTCTTCCATTATGATCACATTGAGAACAATGTGAAGTTTAAGCTTGGGGGAGTGTATTTCCATGCCATTTAGATGCATTAATCGTATTTTTACTTTATTTTACGATTTTTTAGAATTTTTCAAAATTTTTGCATCATCTTTCTGAATTTACCATTTTATTTTTCTTTTATGCGTGTTCATGCATCATATTTTGTGCTTGTTTTTCTTTTCTTTCCTCTCTTTTATTTTTATTTCTTTATTTTCCTTTTCTCTTCTTCCGCTAGATGAATTTGTATGATGATATCTCTTATTGCTTTAGCAACCATCACGATGCTTACTACTCTTGCCATACTACTTAGAGTATCCCATTAGTCCTGTTATCCATGTGCTTGCTAATACATTCTTTTGATGATTCCTCTATATGAATGCATGATATTAATTGAAGTTGAAAGTATGGATTAGTGTTTAGTATGCTTTTGTTGGAAGTGCACCAAGATTCACGCATCAATTGTATATCGGAAGCATCTGCCTTATTATCTTATTCACCTTCTGTTGCATGCCTGATATGATTGTACCCTTTACTGCTTAACTTCACTATTTATTGAAATGATTGAGAATGTCCATTCTTACATATAAGTTTAGTTGATGTATTATTCTATTGAACCATTTGTGCCCATCTTAGAGTGAACCGAGTGTTACATTATTTCCTTCTCCACATATATCTTTTTATTCTCTACATGTCACTTGAGTTCACCTCCTAAAGCTACTTATATTGCATCTATTTCCCAAAAATCTCTACAAAGAAAAAGATTGCTCCAAAAAGTCCAAAAAGCCAAAAAGGAGCCAAAAACCAAAAAAAAAATACAAATCTATTGCTCCTACAAAAATCCAAGAAGAAAAATGCGAAACAAAAAGTTCAAAAAGAAAAAGAAATATATTTTTCTATCTCATTATTGGAGCCACAAAATACTCGGGAAAACCAAGGCAAAAATCGCATTTTCCACTATCATATTCCTTTAGATGTGATGCCTCAAGCTAGGCTTGGGGGGTGAATTCACTTGACCATATGAGTGAGTGCGACATTAGAGTGGAGAGGTGCACGAATGGGGAAGTTTAATAATACTGAGACTTAGCGAATTACTTTAGCTATGGAGATTTCTTACGAATTGGTATAAATATGTGAATGCCATGATTTATTCCATTATCCATTGCATGCTTGCTGTGATTCTTATATGCTTTTGTTATAACTCTTGATTGAAAACTGCATCGCCAACATTTGTATATCGGATTCTATGAAATGCGTGATGTGGATATGAATTGATTGTATGAATTTAAAGGGTTCCTTTTGTTGTTCTTAAAAGCTTGCAAGTACCATGTTTAAGTAAGATATGAAATCTTTATAGCATGTGATTCGTTATTTTCGAGTTATCGTGATTTGTAGCTTATGGCTTGAGAACTGAGAGAATAATCTAGCGACCCCTTCCACTTCGTATTCTTTTTTTAACATTTCATTTCCTTTGTTTTTATCTCCCGAGTTCGTCTCTCTACTTATCTTCCTCAAGGAAGAGTAAGAGGTAAGCTTGGGAGATTTTGATCGGTCCATATTTTACACCTTTTTTCTGCATGTTTGCATACCATTTCGATCGCCCATATCGCGCTTTTCACGATTATTCGACGATATTACATTACTTTTCACTATTTCTTGTTTTTTGTTGTATTTCAGGAGATATGGAGCGATTTGGAGCGAAAATGAGATCAAAGGACTTTCGCGCACACCGGAGCTTCGTACACAGCTTATTTGAGGAGTTAGCAGTGCTAGAGGATAAGAGGAGGAGGAATAAATTCAATAGAATCAATGAGGAGGCGAGGAGGAGAAGAAAAGATCCCAGAAGCAGCTTACTCGACCGAACAGAGAGTCTACTTGGCCGAGTAACAAGCTGCGTTCGGCCGAGTGAAATGGATACGCACAGCCAGATTTCCAAAGTTTCCTCGGTCGAGCAAGAAAGTCTACTCGACCGAGTAAAGAAGCTCACTCGCCCGAGTAGAACATGGATTTTCTTCCGAGAAGAGGCCAAGTTACTGGAAATTTTGAGAAGCCTACTCGGTCGAGCATGATTGCTTACTCGGCCGAGTAAGAAGCCTACTCGCCCGAGTCAGTCAGAGAGACAGACCCCCGAAACCCCCAAATTCTCTGTTTTATTATTGGGTCTGTCACTCGGTCGAGTGACGCATTCCGACTACTACACAGATTACGATTTCTGGGCTGAGCAAGGGCAATTCTGTCAGGATTTTTTGGACGATTTTGGCTTGTATTTAAACCTAGTTTTATCCCTAGTTTTAGGAGAGACTTCTATTAATTTTTTTGACGGCTATTCTTTTGTGAAATCTCAGTTGGAGATCATAGGCTACAATTTTGGTTTGTTCTTTCTTGCTAAAACTCTTATTTTTATGAATTGTCTCTTCTTTACAATGAATTGTGCTATGATCTATTGCTTTATTTCTGAGATTTCCATGATGATTTGTAAGTAGTTTCGTCGTTCTAGGGCATGAGGATGAACCCTATGGACCCGATCTTTAGAATTGTGATGAATGAATAGAATTGTTGCTAGGATTGAAGAAAGGTTAGGTTTTGATTGATTTATTGCGAGTAGCTAGGAAATTTCCATCGATTAGGATTTGCAAGAGATTGGATCCCAATTGATGGGAAGGCCTAGATATTCGACTTAGGTTTATAATTTAAATTCTCTAGATTTGGTTTGCAAGAGACTGGACCAAAGCTAGGATTTTTATTATAAATCTATACTCATATTCGTTTGCAAGAGATTGGACGAATAATAAACTATCATAACCTAGATCATGGCTCGAGTTTGCATAAGAGTTGGCTCGAGTTGCGATTGGACGATGATGTCAATCTTCGCGCTAGTGGTTTAGGTTAGTGTTTGCACGAGAATGGGCTCTAATCTAGGTTACTATAGACCGGCAATAGCGCGAGAGCGTGAGCTTGGTTCTACATTAAGTTGCGACTAGTCCACTTACATTCAATCCTTGTAACATCGATATTCATGATCCACAAGGATAAGAAACGGTCCGTAGTGGGGATTTCCTATCCCTAGATGCTTTATTATATTGAATTCTATTTGCTATTTGAACGATTGTGACATTACCATCAAAACTATTCTTATTCCATCAATAACTAGGTGATCAAAGTAAGATACTGTCAATTGTCCTCCCTGAGTTCGATACCGCTCGCCACTATGCCGTGCGCTTGCGGTAAAACTACAGTCATTTTCCTGGTGTATATCGACCGCGATCAGTTGTTCCATGCCGAAGATGCATGACTGAATTTGTTGTTTCGCATCGAAGGCGCCCGTGTCGCTAAATATTTTTATGCAAATTTGTTGTTCGTTTAAATTTTGGCTGTGAAAATAATTTTTGGGGGAACAAAGATTTCGCGGAATTTTTAAAATAGTCACATTTTTCTTAGTTCACATACTTTTTGGAGAAATATATCTTCACTTAATTTTATAAAATTCGAGATCTTTGAATTTAAGAGGTCTTCGAAGTTGAACAGCCATGCATTTATGTGATTTAATTAAGAATATTTATAAAGAAAATAAGGGAAAGTTATATTATCAATGAATTATATGTTGCCTATTCAAATCATCCTTATCGAGCGCCAAAGGCGCTCGAGCTGAATTTGTTGTTCTATACTAATTTGGTGTTCTGCGCCGAAGGCTTCTGCGCTGAATTTGTTGTTCCATGTCGAAGATTCCGTTGCCAAATTTGTTGTTTCGCATCGAAGGCGCCCATGCCACTAAATATTTTTACGCAAATTTGGTATTCTTTTAAATTTTGGCTGTGGAAAATTTTTTTGGTGGACAAAGATTTCTCCGAATTTTTTAGAAAGCCACATTTTTGCTCAGTTCACATACTTTTTGGAGAAATAAATCTTCATTTAAATTTGTGAAATTCGAAATCTTTGAATTTAAGAGCTCTTGAAAGTTGAACAGTCATACAATTATGTGATTTAATTTATAATATTTATAACAAAAATAAGGAAAAGTTATATTATCAATGAATTATATGTTCCTATTCAAATCATCCGTCGAAAGCGCCCAGGCTGACGGCGCCCGTACGCTAATTTGTTGTTCCGCACCGAAGGCGCCTGCACCGAAGTTGTTGTTATATGCTAATTTGTTATTCTGCTTCGAATTTATTGTTCCATGGCGAAGGAGACAACACCGAATTTGTTGTTCTTTTAAATGTTGGTTGTGGAAATATTTTTTTGGGGAACAAAGATTTCGCTGAGGAAAATATTAAGCGAACTGTGCCCGCGGGCACGGGTTATGACTAGTGAGTGAGTGTATATATACACACACACACATATAAATCACTCTTCAAACTCCCCCAAGCTAAACTCGTCCTCGTCCTCGAGGAAGACAAAGAAAAAGTATAGAGTGGGGGTATGCATGCATAGGATAAATAAAATCAAGAATCTTACAATGCGAAGCATATATACATAGAGAACGAAAACTTTCAGATTATGGAATTGAATAGCATGTCAATTTCTATCATTCTGTTAAGACGTCGTCTAGATAAATATCTCTAATATAAATCAACATGCAATACACATTATCACGGTTATGTTCTAATCTCAAAAATAGTGCCTCTATCCTGCATAGGTTAATGAGATGGAAATCAAAATTATGCGACGATTGAGGAGGAGTTGTATCGTATAAAGGATTGTGAGTTCACCAAGGAAGTGGTACTCACGGTGTGCTATTTTTCTGTAATTCGTGGAGTCTCTAGCTTCATTCGTGTTCTTATTTTTTTCTTCTTTTTTGTAGGTTCTTAGTTGGTCCGTGTAAGGAGCATTGTGTCAATGACTCCAAGTCAGACGACCTTATGGCATTGGGCCAAGATGGACCTCTCAGACCTACTAGCTCAACCCAATTAAAAAACCTTATTCCTATGCACTCCCCAAGCTAATCCTTTCGGTGCGAGGCCCCGACAGTTCTTATCATGGGGATCCGGCTACTTGGCATCGCTGGGGGAACGATGCACATATTGTTTTCTTCATATTCATAATTTTTTTCTTTC
The DNA here is from genome assembly GCA_030789695.1 of Scilla litardierei. Taxonomy (NCBI): domain Eukaryota; kingdom Viridiplantae; phylum Streptophyta; class Magnoliopsida; order Asparagales; family Asparagaceae; genus Scilla; species Scilla litardierei. The sequence goes on along the minus strand of CM061142.1, from coordinate 265,034,054 downwards.
TTTCTTTTCCTTTTTTCTTTTTTTCTTTTTTTCGAACATGAATGAGCTAGGTGACACCACTCCTCTGTACTATATATGCATGTTGCTAATCCAAATCCTATGAGATCACTAACTGTTATCCTCAACCAAAACCACCAAAATACATGCATAAGATGGGTTCCCAAGAATATATAACTTATGCCTATTTTGAGTACTTTTATTCTGAAGAGTATGAATATAGGCATGAAAAGCATACGACGAGATCTAACATTGGAGACATCCCTAAGCATATATCACGATGAATAATAGTAGATTAAACAAATAAAGTGTAAATCTGAAAAAATTTCACACAAATATACATGCATATAAAACTTAGCGTAATGGAATTCTTAATTATGAAATATGCATAAATGGTGCACGAAGTGCACCTCCCCCAACCTAAAATCAAGCATTGTCCTCAATACTTGAAAGTGAGGGAAAATAATTATGGCATGCATAAAAATACCTCTCCCAAGCTAGAATTAAAGCATATCCTGAACATGAGTAATAAAGTGATAGCATGGATGCAAATATGAGGGGGAGTGGGTGTTGGAGTCATATAAATATGAAACAAGGTGGAGTATGGGCATTAAAGCATTAGAAAAAGGGGTTTGAGTCATAAAAATGTGGGTGTGCCATATGGTGGAGATGTTGATTTAAAGAAAAACAATTAACCCTAATACGCTACTCTTGTTATCGAGAGGAGGCAATTTTATTCAATTTACAAAATCATATAAAATTCATCTACACTACTGGATTTGGGTTCACCTGATTAAATGGTGGATCCAAGATTTCTAATGGAGCAGGCAGCTGCTCTTGCTACTCTTTTTGTGGCTCCGCTGATGTCCTGGTGCCACGAATACCAACGAACTAGCAATGCTCCCCCCAGCTTCTTTCGAGGACGTCCACCTAAATCATGTGAAAGAAAAGGAGCATCAGTCCATGGCGATAAATTCTTCCCCGCAATAAATGTATCCAAAGAGTATCGTCAAAGTGAAATATAAAGCGTGGAATAAGATGGCGAGGACTCCCTGAGAATGTGGTGATATACCCTAGTGATGACGTGATCATCTCCTAGCCATGCTCGTCAATGTGCTCGTCAGGTGCTGGCATGGCCCAATATACCTCCGTATAATGTGAATCTAAATCACGTGGAGGGTATGTCATGTCAGTGGTATCTGAATCTAAAAATACAAGAAATGTAATATGAGATTCAGAAAAAGAGCATGTAGGGTCTAAAGAGTCTCCCTGAATGGCGTCATGCTCTGGTGGATGCGATGCCTCTGGTGGTGCAAGGATGAGCTGTGGAGGTGGTAGTGGGAGCGAGAGTGCGTCAGACCCGCTGAAATAAATGATGGTATCTATGGCCTCACGCTCTCCCTCCTCGTCGATGTGGATATCCTCCATGACCTCTTCGATGCTCTCACGTGGCCCATGCTCGTCAAAGATTGTTTCCATCCATGGGCATGTACACTGCTCATCACCCATCTGGGGTGTATAGTCTGAGGTATGGTGATGGATGTGAGCTTCGGTGGTGTGTGTCTCAAAAGTGGTACCTACATGGGAAAAGAGACTCATATCAAAAATTTCAAATTGTAAACCATACAAGTTACCTTCCGTGGTGTAGGCTGTCGATGATGTGTGAGACATAGCCGCATGATCCTTAAAAGTAGAAGTGGTAGGTGGGAATGGAAATGGTGAAATCATCTGACCTTGGGTTACTGGGGAATCATCCACCAAAAATTCCAGGATAGATTTTTGAAATGGAAGTGGGGGTGATGGAATGGTTTGGCCTTGGGTTGCAAAAGGACTCTCATGTAACAACTCAAGATGGGATTTGGGTGGTGAAAATATGGGTGTGGTCATCTGGTGTTGGGCTGCTATGGAACTCTCCACTAACAACTCAAGTTCAGACTTCGGTGGTGGAAATGGTGGTGCTGGTGGTGGAGTCCATTGGGTTTGGGTTGCAAGGGATTTTTCCAATAGCATCTCAAGGGGTGATTTTGGTGGTGGCGTATGTGCGTAAATCTGGGGATACAGATGGGAGGATTCTTGGAGTAGGTTGTGGGTATATGAGTGTAGATTGTAGAGTTGGGCACTAAATTGGCAATGGATGGCTGTATGTCCTTGCATCCCACATGCTTCACAAACTACGACAACCTGCGAAAAATTTTCTTATCCTCCCATCTGAGCACCGTATGGCATGTACGCATCAAAATTTTCAAAATATGATCCATCGGGCATCCACATAATATAAAGTTCACCTAAAAATAGAAATTAGGGCTAAGCGAAGCACATTAGTGGTACAAGAAATATCACAAATTAATAGTGGTGGTGGGGGAAAATTTTATATGGCACGTAGTCTAATGAACCAAATGACAAAATTAATATCGATCAAGTGCAACCTCCCTGGCAACGGTGCCAAAAACTTGTTATCATCTTAAATTTATAACTGCAAGTGCACGGCTGTTTTTGTAGCGATTTACGGGTCGTCTGCAAGGAGGTTGGGTAAACGAGAACTAGTTTGATCCTAGGTTATTGTTAGCTACGTGAATTGAGTTCGAAATTAATAACATCAATGAAATTACAGGGATTAACAAGAGAAAACAGCAAACAATTACCATAAATCACCTTTATCAAAAAGGAAATCTCACATTTATCGAAATTCTGGCTAAAACATACCCAAAAATAGAAATCTTTATAGACCCTGAAATCTGTCTGAAAAACAGACTGAACATGTTTCACCAAGAATTCACCATAAATCACCTACTTAATATTTTTACATGAAATTTTATCTGTAAATCTAGGACTAACATAACTACAACTTTAATTTAGGAAGTATTGTTAACTTCTGACTATAATTGGGTGATATCATCCATCTTTTAGGAATGCATATATATTTCCTGCAAGCTGAAATGGTTAAGTTGTGTGATAAGTTGTGTGTTGTTGTTATTCTACCTGCTATGGTACATGATTATTGTTTTTACATGGAAGGTAGACTAATGATATGTTTTGCCAATTGTTTTACTAATGTGCTTATGGACATACACGTCACGTTCACCATGTGTTTGTGAAAATGCCACATTGATATGAAAGTTGAGAATTATGAGAAATGGGCTTGCAAATATTTGTATCATGAATCGTGTTGTGAATTGGTAATGATGGGGCCATGAAAAGCATGGTTTCATATGTTATGAATGATGAATTGAAATGGCTATGATGAAGGGTATGACACTTGGGTGCATGACCCATTTGATATGTGATTTGATTACAATGGAGGGCATGTCACTTCGGTGCATGACCCATGTTGATATGAGTGTGGAATGTGAAACCATGCAACATGTCCCCTTCAGTGCTAAATGAGGTTTTAGAATGTCTCAATCCTCTCTAAGTAGGGTGAGTTAGCAAAGCCCGGGTTTAGGGGGGATTTGAGTAAATTGTGGATATGAGGCCTGGACTGAGAAGTTGGGGGAAATGATAATATGATATGTGATATTTATTCCCACTCGCCTTTACCGGGAGTGGAGGGGACATGCAGAGGTTGTGTTATTATGGGAGGCCTCAATCCTGCCAGGGTCAGGGTAGCTGAGAGGCCCGGCGTACAGTGCACGTGTCCACTGTGTCATGTGCTATATTCATCCCAAATTTGGGGTGAAGTCCAGGTCCTGGTATCACACAGTTTACCGAAGTTTCCAATTAATTCAATTAATTAATTCAATTATAAAATGAGAATTTTGCTTGTTACTCCTTCTACTAGCAGCACTTTCCTTTTTTCCTTACTTGCTTCATTGGTGACACTATGTTATACTTCTGACACTTGTGATTCCCTTTTTAGATTGTGGTTGTATGAATACTTGTATCTTTATTCGTGCTAACCCTTTCCTTGCAGCAGCTCGACATTGGACCGTAGGTATGATCCACTTTCTTAGCTATTTGCTTTTCATTATATTACCTAGTTTACATGCCTTATTTCTCTTGCCTTGCCTTGTGGATTGATAACCATAGAACGGTGTTCCAAACCCAAGTTGGTTCCTACTGGGGCACGCATTGACGTGCTCCCTCGTATTTTTTAGGTAGCAGGGGCATCATGGTTGGTGGTGACTTGGAGTCGGGTTTCAGGGGTAGCACTTGGTGTGAGCTGTAGTTGTAGTGTGACATGGTTGTCTTGGGAGGTAAAGAGTGAAGGTGTATATGTAGTGGTCTACCGGGACTATGTATATTAATGGAAGTTGTTATATATGATATGTTGTTGTTGATCTATGTTATTTATGAGGTTGTTTTGATATTACTGTGGAGCTTCACTTGTACTATCCCAGCATGTGCACAGTGGCATGCTTGTTCTGTTCTCATTTCTCTTTCTTTTCCTTTCTCATCATCCTCACTCTTCAGGATACTTGGAAAAAATTCCGGTTATTCTGGTGAACGGGGCGTGACAGTATGAGGGGACATTGCTATTGAATCCGTCCACTAATGTTCCATCGGAAGGTACTAGGGGGAACCGTCATCAACCCTTCTTCCCTGTCTGTGATGGCGAGTCTGCATTGGTAGATAGGGGGTGGCTAGTCGGCTGGTGGAGAACTCTATCCTTTCAACTGACCAAAGTGTCATGTGTCAAATTGACATTGAAAGGCTCGCTAATTCAGTCATTTATGGCAGTTACCAGGTTAAATACTAATGTCTTCTCTTTGTGCTGTTAACTTACTCTTACTGATCCTTGATTCCCTGCAGACATCATTGGTCGGGGCCAAATTACGTCGCAGAGTGGTACAATTGTTGACGGCGATCGGAAAAAGGCGGCTACATTTGAATCTCAAGTTAAGGATTTGAAGGAGCAGCTGATGAAAGAGAGGGACCACAGATCTCAGGCAGAGTGGGAGGTTACGAAAGCTAAAGATCGGACGGCCTCAATGTCAGCGGTTCGGAAGAGCTCCGAAGAGCGATGGTACGTAGAGAAGAGCAGTCTCCTGGCTCGTATAGCCGAGTTGGAGAGAAACGCTCTTCCTCCAAACTCGATTGAAGACGTGAGACAGGAGGCTGAGGCGAGGAAGCGTTAGCGATCTGGTCGGGAGTCTAGTGGAGGATCGGCCCAGTCGTAGGACGGTTTGGCTACCAACGAGCCCTCCAGCGATGCGTCTGCGTGAATCATGGCATTTTAGTACAGCAAATGTTTTTGGTAGTTTTATATTTTGAGAGGTGAACATGTGATGGTGTATGCGTTGGTAATGAACCCCGAACATTCAATTGGTAATGAACACCATCTGGTGCAGTCTTTTACCGCTTGTTACTTGTTAGTATAAATATCTGTTTGCCAACCATTAGCGAACTTCGTACACCGATTGCTTAATTTCTAGTGTCTATTAAAACTATTAGCATAACTCCATCATAGAAATGGACATGGATGGTGTGAAATGTCGAAGGTGCCCGGGAATATACATAGTGCATGTGAATGTGCGTAGGAATTGAAGTGAGCATCACAGTGTACCAGATATACAATTTTCTCAGTGCGCACAACGGTCACACCTTTTGCCAGATGTGTATGTATGAATCTGAGTTGTCAGTGTGTTCGTTGACATTTAGCATTCCCATTACCATAGCCTCTGCATGCATCGACATTGTTTACGTATAGAATTTTCCTTTAAACGAACTTGGGCTATTGGACTTCTGCCATAAATTCAAGAAGACCAAGCGTCACGGAGACCAAGAGTCAAGAATACCAAGAGGTTTACCCTTAATAGAGTATACCATAGGTCTTCATCATCAATAACATACCAAAGGACACAATTATTCAACTAACTCTTAGCATTCTACTTTATGGCCTTTGTACGCGGTGAGCAAATTTTTAATGCTATCACTAACTTGCTCAAAGCACACAACTGGCAAAATTAAGCCAGTGGTGCGCATTTAGAAATTTTGTATCCCTTAACCTAAATGCTCAACGCGCATAACAAGAAAAGCCATTATGGCGCGTTGAGTTCCTGTTGTGCACAAATCCCAAAAAATTTGTACACAAATCCCAAAAATTTCAGTATATGCTTACATTATAAACTCAGACACTACATTAGCACAAAACGATACAGTCAATCACCTGATGATATAGTATGTACAGTGGGATATTTACCTACATCTTTGTCGATTAATTTCTCGAATTGTCGCATCCTCTCTTCAAGGCCTTCCACCCATCCTTTAGCCACAGGAAAGTGGTAATCCTTCAAATGCCATATTACTGGTGGGACCGGGCTTCCATCTTTAAGTTGAATCTTTACAAAGTGATTATTATTTACAAACCCTATGGTGAAGGGACTACGTTTCTTACCTTGGTCTGGTCCTGATCTTAAAGAAAAAATGAATGACATTATTGCATTGACAGCAGATGTATTACACAATTATAACAACTTGAGATTATATGTCCAACTTCTGGAAATGTCATCCAATATTGCTTCGGGGGGTGGTCATCCATATAGCTAATTTCCTCTTTATGTTCATGTGCAATTTCCTCACCCATCACCCGACTGTACACATCATAGTGGTCAAGTAGCTTTACAAGCAACTGTTTTCTGACCATCTTCCATTGTCCTCTCCTATGCCTAGATGAGAAGATAAAGCCATGTAACCACAGTTCCCATATGCCTTCACATCTGTGACGTTCGATATATATATTTGATGATTGCAGCGGGGAATTGCTCAATATAAGGTATGCCTGCTTCAACGGCTCTAGCGTCATTAGCTGCATAATTTACTGATGCAAATGAAGCTGTAGCGGAAACACAAGAAAAACTGCTAGATGGCATGGGTATGATAGTTGGTTTCTTTCTAACAAGTTGAGGATGATTTGGAGCATATGTATTTTTGAGCCTTTGAGACCGTCTCGACTGGACAAGGCTGACGCTTTCTTGTTCCAATGAGACATCAATTGGAGTTGGAGCTGAGCAACTAACCGTATCGGCTAAGACATGATCAATATGAGCTGGTTCAATGGAGGTGGATGTATCTGCATTTTTCAAATTATTCCCCCTTTTTCTTCTACCACTCAAAAAGACATTAACTTGCGGCTCCGTAATCAGATTTGTCGCCCGGGTAGCTAGCTCCTTCAACTTAATTAACAACTCCTTCTTCCTCGTCCCATCAATTTGAACATAGACCTTGTGTAAGCGCTCTAATTCAGCATGTATAAGCACATCTTCTTCAGACATCAATTCCGTTGTCACCTCCATGCCTAGCTTCTTCCAATGAGCATTTATGACATCTATGGGAATGGGACAATTTTCCCTTGTGAATTCGCCAATCTCATTGGCACATGGTACTCCATAAATCATTCTTGCTAGACAATCACCTGTGCATTGGTTTGTCCCCATAGAGTTAGATTTATCAGCTTCCACAGACATTATCTTCAACGCCGCAGCAGATGTAAATCCTATCAGCTCCCTGAATAAGAACACACGCACTTTATGTTGCAACAAGATCTTAGATTTCTCGAATGAGGCCTTGATCTCGATATGCTGCCCCTCTGATGATTCATGTATGGTTGGCCAAGAAGCGGAGAAACTGCAGGCCAATGAACCCAATGCCTTTTTAAGCTTAGAATGTTCAGTCTAGGTTCTTTTGGTATGCGCTCTGTTGGTACTGACATTTCCAAAGTGCAGATTGCTATCTGTTCATACAGAAATAAACTTCTCCTTGTACTTGTCCAACCAAGATGTCTTCACATAGCTCACGGCCCTTGTGTAATCTTTATACTCTGTCTCAAATGCCTTCAGTTTTGCAACATACTCCACCTCCTTGCATGCCCCCACCAATAAATTCCAGCTATAGATGAAACCTAACCATTTTTCGTGATCTTCAAAAAAGGCTTGGCAATTTTTGGCAATATTTTTGGATATGTGCATTCTACATAGTTGGTGTACCGCAGAGGAAAATAGATGGCCAATGGCATTCATAAGTGTTGGCTCCAAACCTGTCAAAATTACACGTGGCATCCTGTATCCATGTAGCAATGAGCTCAATTTCTCCAAGGCCCACAAGTAGCTATCCTCCCGTACGGACGCCGTGTAATAAAATGTAGCTGTGAACGGAATATCTGTGGATGTCACCCCATCCATCTCCATCAATGGTGGCCTGTTGCGGTTGGGCTTCAACGCGCAGTCCATAACCAGAATCTCTGGAAATCTTCGTAATAAAGAAACCGACTGCAGATGTGCCCAAAATATATTCATCACTACATTTGTCTCTTCAGCCACTTCATGATACACAATGTAATTACGCTCTCTCAATAGATTAATGAGGAGCTGCATTTATGCTCTCCCGGCCAATTCCCATGCCTTGATCCTCTGTCTAGCTTTATATATAGTGTTGATTGAGGTAGATGTTGCCTTATCATTTTCCTTCAGGCATTTCAAGATTTCCCTTGGCCTAAGCAATCTATTTGACAAGTCTCTCACTGTGTCCATCTTCCCCCCTCCTAACCTCCTTTCATCTGGATGTCGCTCGATGTACATTGTGGGTTTATGGTTGTGATTACTATGTACAACTGTCAAAATCCACTTATCTGTTGCCACCCCATTGCCCTCAAGTAGAAGGGACATGAACACTTCTTGCTTCGAGTTGCTTTTTTGGCTGATATATCCGGCCCGTGTGGTCGATATGTCCCGCTTCTTTCACAACAAAAATAATAAGTTGGGACTGTATTGCCCTTCATACTCATATTAGATGATTTTGTAACAACCACATTCCATGTTTTCACACCGACCGCTTTTACCCATTTACCAAGCTCTTCTATACTGGCGAAAATTTTATTTGTTGTGAACTGATTTGTATAATCTTCATTAACCTCTAATCCTTCGACAATACACTGGATTAAGTACCACATACCAACATAGTCACTTAATGTTTTCCTTTATTTTCTAGTAAATTAATCAGTTAACAAAACGAAATAATTTCTAACCATTGCTTCTTTGTCCGCTTCATCAAAGATCCCCTCAATGTGTATCAAGTCCATCTCAATCTTCGTAATTTCTATGCATTAATTTACCAACAGTACATTGCAGCAATCAATTTCTGAAATTATTAATAAATACCAAATTAATTAGCATCAATTAATGGCTTACCAACTTTACGATGCAATGTGTCCGTAGTCCACTATTTTAGGGGCACCCCAATGACACAAATCTTTTGCTCTGCCTTAAGGATCTTCTTTTGATCTAAGAAGGAACTCTTATAGTCTCTATAGATCAGCGAATTAGAATAATTTCTGTTGATCAAACCCTATCTCGTTAGCTTTTCATGCCTTAGGTCACAAAACTATTCACATATGGAAGCTGTTATGTTGCCTTTGTATATACAGATGAGTAAAAATATTGTTTCATATTGTAAATCACTCATCGCAAACAATGGGATGGCACAAAGGTAAATGTTCTCCTCCTATGAACCGTCTAGCTGGTTGCTCCGTGCACACAACCACTCAAAACTAAGAATTGCTCACCGCACACAACCACTCAAAACTCACCCTTGAACACCACACAAAACGACTCAAAACTCAGAATTTCTTACCGCCCATAACCATTTTGAACTCAAAATTGCTCACCGCACAAAACCAATCAAAACTCAGAATTGCGACTGCACACAACCATTCAATACTCAGAATTGCTCATCGCTCACAACCATTTTGATCAAGTCCACGTGCACTTGAGGATGAGTTATTTGCTAGTAATATTTCAAACTAAACTTGTTTACTCAGCCCGCACAATGGGTAAATTATTGTGAACCCATTATGACCCGATAGGACCCGAAATTACCCCGTGATAACTTCTGCCTGTAGCGAATTGACAGACAATTCCACAGATTGCTCAAGGCAGAATATCAAATGGCAAGTTTTTTCAAAGATTGCTGAAGTAGCTCAGACCAAATTCCAAAAGATTTGATTTTTATTTCATTGCTCGAAAGATACATCACATAGTCAACTACTGCGATCTAACAAAGTATTTAATCGAGAGCAATCGATTTAGGGGGTTTTGACCTAAATTGTCCGAAATCGAATCTTTGGTAAGTCTATACTATTAAGTACATTTTAGTTGCCATTCTTATTTTGATTTTACATGCATGCATTCATGGTTAAGATTGATGGAGATGGTACAAAAATCCATGGTAATTGTTGAAGGGTGGAACTCATGTACAATGAATTTGTATTAGGGGGAACCAAGGGCACGGTGGTTATGTTGATAAGAGGATTTATGTAGGTTATTTGACAAGTGATTAGAGGGGTGATGAGGCTGAACTTGCCGCTGGAACAGACCACGGAGTCGAATCCCGTCGGATGCAGTTGAGGAAGATCGGACTGCAGGAGCCGAAGGTAAATCTCGGCCAAGGGGCGAGTTACCCTGCACAATGAGCAACTCGTCGGAAAGGCCGGGTTGGGGTCCAACCCTTAGCCTCTCCGATGCCTAAGTCAGCAACTGGGCTTAAAGCTGGGGCTAGGCACGTAGGTCGGACAGAGGTTGAGTCGACCTTACGTGACGAGCTATGAGTGGGAGAACAAAGATATGGACGACCTTTGCTATCGTGTGTGAATAATGGGATTGAGAGTGAATTTGCCAACCTCTTCACCGTAAGAAGTGAGGGGGTATTTATACCTGATGGGAGACGGTAAGGTGGGGCTGACCTGGCGTGCTGACTCGACGTGCTGAGTTGGCCCGGCTGTCAGCGGATGCTTCAGACGAGGATGTCAGGAACAGGATCGTCAACCACGCTTTTGTCAGATGGCGCAACGGCCAGGGGAGCTTTTGTCAGGGTGTCAGGGCCGAAAGCATTAAGTGTCAGGGGGCGCAGTGGCCAGGGGGTTCTTTGTCAGACGGTCGGGCGGCGTTAGTGTCAGTCGCATCCTTATACTAGGTTGTTTATCGTGTGTGATGAGTCAAGGGTCTGGCGGTTCATTTCCCCATGGCTAGGTTCATGTGGGGTCGCCAGGCCGACCTGGTCACGGGGTGTTCGGCCCGGTCGCGCACAATTTCGGGTGGGGATCATGGACTGCTGGTAGGGAGGGGGAACGGATGCGGCTCTGTCGACATCCAAGGCTGTGCTACCCGGGCGTACCCTGGACGCGTTGCTCCTAGCGGACCGAGCGAAAGCGGTTGAGCGCCTCTGTCGGGGAGGGGGGCGCGGCGAGGTGCGTACACCCCCCTATAGCCTCGGACCTCCGGGTCAGCTAACCCCTACTGGACTCCGAATTCCAGGAGAGGGTCGCCCTGACGTCGGGTCGGCTGTTCGTTTGAAAGGGACGAGCCAATGAGGTGTATTGTTGGTTCAGGGGAGGAGCCGAACTCCCACGATCTTTAGGTCGTAACAATTGGGTCGCTGTGCCGACCTGGTCGCGGGGTGTTCGGCCCGGCCGTGCACAATTTCGGGTGGGGATCATGGACCGCTGGTAGGGAGGGGGAACGGATGTGGCTCTGTCGACATCCGAGGCTGCGCTACCTGGGCGTACCCCGGGTGCGTTGCTCCTGGCGGACCGAGCAAAAGCGGTTGAGCGCCTCTGTCGGGGAGGGGGCGCGGCGAGGTGCATCCACCCCCTATAGCCTCGGACCTCCGGGAGGGCTGACGACCTACTGGACTCTGAAGTCCGGGCGAGGGGCGCCCTGACGTTGGGTCGGCTGTCCGTTCGAAAAGGACGAGCCAATGTGGTGTATTGGTGGTTCTGGGGAGGAGCCAAACGCCCACGATCTTTAGGTCGTAACAATAGCCCCCTGTATTCGAGCACGAGGCGGGAGCCCGGCTCGGCTCGGATGACGTAACGCTACTTCCCTCCGAACCAGTGGTTTGGACTTTGGTCCGCGCTCAGGAGTGGCGGCACGGCTCCTGCGGAGTATTTCCTGCTGCCACGGGATCGTGGGATCTCGACCCGTGTGGGGGCAAAGCGAGGAGGTATGACCCGACGGTTTGGGGAGGGGCGTTGTGGCTCAACGATGTGTAGTTGTATGTGGCGGCCGGGTTGGACCTTGGGGAACCCGGTTTTATTGAGATGGCCCTGGTTCTCATTGTGATGTGTCTACCAAACTTGCGTGAGTGCTATTTTTGCCTTATTCTAGCCGTCCTTTGTTTGGTGAAATCACTAGCCATTGTGCGCTTGGGCTTATGGTGAGGAGTCCGCATGGAGGAATCTTTTTCATTGGCCCTTACAGGAGATCTCGACGACATTTACAACAATAGGGCAGGTGTGACCAAACCCGTGGTCGGGTCGGGAGGTTGTTTTAACTTGTCACCCGCTGCATCGGGATGAGAGGGCCCCTGTTTGCGGGGCGGCCTTCCTCTTTTCCACTGATCACTGCACTCATTCTGCCTTTCTGTTCGCAGGGGGTTGGGGGCGGAATACTGGTCTCGATTGCCTGGGGGCGAGCTGACGCACCATGACTCGCCGTTTGGATTCATCGGGGATGCAGCCTTGCTGTGACCCCCATCGGGATGATCGATCCTCCGTTTGTCGGGCGAACCTCCTTCCCCTCCCTTGCTTCGTCGTATTCTGTCTCGCCTTTGTCATGTTGGATGGTTGCTCAGCCTCTCCATGGATCCCATACATCGAGGGGGAACCCTGGAGGAGCGATGGATGAGGTGGAGGTGGAGGCGTCGCCCTCCGGGGGGGGATGTCCGACGGGCCGGCCTCGAGTGGAAGGTCGAGGGCAGGCAGGTGGGTCATTAGGGGACCCGTCGGGGCTTCCACCCTTACACCTGGTGGGGATCGGGGTGGTGTGGATGCTAATTGGGGTATGGCGGCCCGCTGCGAGTCTTCCGAACCGGCTGCTTCATCTGGTTCAGAGCAGGGGGAAGGCGAGCAGGCGGGGCTCCCCGTGTGTAAGGGGAATACCCTATTTGGCGATCCGCTTGTAAGGGGAGTACCCTATCAGTGTGGCAGGCTATTGGGAGGTGGGCCTACTGAGGCCGAATTGCCTGGGCAGAGGCTTGTGTGCCCAATGTTGAGGCCGGAGTCTCTGCCGGGGAGATCCGGCCGGGTTCCCCTTCTCTCCTTGGGTCCATACCGCGTGGGATGCCTAAAAGGGGGGCAGGGTCTGCCACAGGTGCTCCAATTCCCCTGCCACAAGTTGTTTGAAGGAAGGGGGAGATTGGCGGTCGAGCTGCTCTCTGGGTAAGGGGAGTAGCCTATCTGTGGTCGTCGAGTGGAAGCGATCACCGGTAGAGGAAGTGCAATCCGTCGGTGGCCATCGGCCTGCTCTGTAGTTGGATGGGGCGTCCGGGGCTTTTTCATACTCGATGTAAAGGGTTGTGATTCGTTCTCATATATATTTTTTTCTTTCCCCTAAACTCCGAAGGGGTGTGGGGGATATTTATAGAGGGATTCTGCCGACGGATTCGCCCTAGCTAATGCAATGAACTGGCACCATTAATGGACTCCGCCGAATCACGCTCTTTGGGAACCGCTTTTGCCAGGCGGCGCCTGACGCAGTTCGTCAGCCCTGGCCTCTCGGGGGGTGTGTTGTTATTAATGGTGTGTTTCCCGACCGTCCTTTCGTTTCGTCGAGTCGCATCGGGGCACTGCTTTATCAGGACCCATCGTTTATCTGGCAGGCATTGTTCAGCTGTTCTTGGTTTACGACCGGTCTGCCCCGGTTTACGTGCCCTTGTCCTCTTTCCCAGGTTCGAGTTTTCGAGGATCACGGGCCTAACGGGGCGGGGGAATCTTGATGCGGGTTGGGTAGCCAGCCCCGGGTAGCTGGTCACTGTGTGGTTCGAACCGGGTATCCGTTACCTAGGTGAGCGTGTTGCCCCTGGGAAGCCGGTCGATGCCGTGTTGTATTGTAGGTGTTCCCTATTTTGTCTTCTTGTGTGGGTACGATTATTGCCCCCAACATTCCCTTGTCTGAGAGCACCAGGTCTGGGGGAAGGGGATGTTGATGGTCGACGTGCCAGCTTTGGGCGGGACGGGGGATCACCGGTTCGGGTTGGTATGAGACATGTCGCCCTATCATAGCTTGTCAGGTTGGGGGATTGTTGTAGCAGTCCGCCCCGCGTAGGCGAAGCCTAACGACTCTGGCCGCCGTGAAGATGGCTGGGTTCTTCTCGGACCTGGGTGTGAAGCTGTTTTGGGCTTGGCGCGACCATTATGATGGCAATGAGGGGGAATTCAGAGCGCGTCAGGCTCCGTTACATGGGTAGGGGCTATCGATAGTGCGGTTGACCCATCGGTTTTCGCCTCGGTTTTCGCCTCGAGGGGATTTTGCCTCAGGCAGAAGTAGCCCAGCAAAACATGTCTTAGCTCACCCCCTCCCCTTTGTTGAGAGGTATCGGTGAGTTTAGTTCGAGAGGGGTCTCGTTTTGAAACGTCGGTCCTTCCTAGTATCGGAGGGTTCGAACTGCATGTATGTACTTCCTGCTGATGCTGATTGCGCCATCTTTTGTTTGGGGGCGTCCCGAGTTATTCCGGGGGAGGAGTGCGACGCTCGGCCCCTCCTTTCTCCGCCGTGAGTGGTGGCCCAGTCTCGTGAGCTCGCCCGGCAATTGGTAGGGGGATCGTTTCAAGCTAGAGCATTCTCGGATAGTTATTGTGAGTTCGATTGGGATAATCTTTTTCATTTAAATTTACAGGAATTCCACTTTGGTTCGTACATGAGGACTTAGATCGTTTCAAGTTGGGTGAGTACGATCTGGTCCGAAAGCGGGTTGTGGAGCTGTTCCCTCCTGCTGTAAACTACATCTGGATGTGAGGACTACCATCTGCAGGGCAGGCCTCTTTATCTTCAGTTGCTCGTGGCGTCCCGGTGAGCGTCCTCCGTGCTGAAGGGTTGCAAGGTCTCTTCGGCTGGGTGGATTCACCAGGGAAGCTGTCTCGCTGTGACCTTTGTCCGGGTGAGCGAACTCCTGTCCACCGGGCAGCCCTCCCTCTGCTTTGTCATCTCCCTCCACGCCTCGCGGTTTGGGTTTGAGGAGAAGGTCGACGGCGAGCAGGTGGGTCATTAGGAAGGATGTCGGTGTAGACCTGCAAGCACGAAGGGGCTTTTGCCTTTCCCACCGGCGGGGATCAACGGGGAACGGATGCCTACCTTCCCCGTCTCATCTGGTTTAGAGCAGACGGAGGGGTGGAAGGTGGGGTTCCCATTGTGTAAGGGAAATAGCCTATTGGCAATCTGTTTGTAAGAGGAATAGCCTATCGGAGGTTGTGGCGTGGGAGCGACCGTCGATCGGGGAGGCGGGATCCATTGGTGGCAGGTGGCCTCCCTTTTGTTTGGGCGAGGCGTTTCGGCCCTTTTCCTAGTTGGTGGAGGGTGCCAGGACCGATTTCTCATATTTTCCAAATCTTTGTCTCTCTCTCTTTCGGGAGGGTGAGTGGGGCCTTTATAGGGGGATTTTGTTGACGGTTTCCCCCTAATTACTGCGATGAGCTGGCATTATTAATGGGCTTCTCGGAATCACGCCCATTGGAAACCAATTTTTCCTGGTGGCGCTTGTGGCGACTCGCCAGCTTAAGGCTCTTTTGGAACGTATCATTATTGATGGCGCATTTCCCGAGCGTCCTTTCGTTTTGTCGAGTCGCAACGGGGGCTGTCTCATTGGGACCTGGTGCCTGGTCTGCCCCGGTTAACGTGCCCTTTTCCTCTTCCCCAGGTTCGAGTTTTCAAGGATCACAGGTCTACCAAGGCAGGGGTGTGGCTACGTGGCTAGGCCCAGGTCGTTCTCTGGTTTGGGTGGCGAGTGGTGGCCTTGCCCCAGAGGTCTCGAGGGGGGAGCGAGCGCACTGCTCAGCCCGTTCCCTTCTGTGGTTTGGGTGGTGAAGGTTGGCCCTGCCCAAGAGGTCTCGAGGGGGGAGCGAGTGCGTAGCTCGGCCCGTGCCCTTCTCTGGTTTGGGTTGCGAGGGTTGGCCCTGCCCAAGAGGTCTCGAGGGGGGAGCGAGCGCGTAGCTCGTCCCGTACCCTTCTCTGGTTTGGGTGGCGAGGGTTGGCCCTGTCCCAGAGGTCTCGAGGGGGGAGCCAGTGCGTAGCTCAGCTAGTGCCCTTCTCTGGTCTGGGTGGTGAGGGTTGGCCATACCCCAGAGGTCTCGAGGGGGGAGCGAGCGCGTAGCTCGGCCCGTGCCCTTCTCTGGTTTGGGTGGCGAGGGTTGGCCCTGCCCCAGAGGTCTCAAGGGGGGAGCGAGCACGTAGCTCGGCCCGTGCCCTTCTCTGGTTTGGGTGGCGAGGGTTGGCCCTACCCCAGAGATCTCGAGAGGGGAGCGATCACGTAGCTCGGCCCGTGACCTTCTCTTGTTTGGGTGGCAAGGGTTGACCCTGCCCCAGAGGTCTCGAGGGCAGGAACGAGCGTGTAGCTCGTCATGTGCCCTTCTCTGGTTTGGGTGGCGAGGGTTGGCCCTGCCCCAGAGGTCTCGAGGTGGGGAGCGAGCACGTAGCTCGGCCCGTGCCCTTCTCTGCTTTTGGTGGCGAGGGTTGGCCCTGCCCCAGAGGTCTCGAGGGGGGAGCGAGCACATAGCTCAGCCCGTGCCCTTCTCTGGTTTGGGTGGCGAGGGTTGGCCCTGCCCCAGAGGTCTTGAGGGGGGAGCGAGCGCGTAGCTCGGCCCGTGCCCTTCTCTGGTTTGGGTGGCGAGGGTTGGCCCTACCCCAGAGGTCTCGAGGGGGGAGTGAGCGCGTAGCTCGGCCCGTGCCCTTCTCTGGTTTAGGTGGCAAGGGTTGGCCCTGCCCCAGAGGTCTCGAGGGGGGAACGAGCGCGTAGCTCGGCCCGTGCCCTTCTCTGGTTTGGGTGGCGAGGGTTGGCCCTGCCCCAGAGGTCTCGAGGGGGGGAGCAAGCGCGTAGCTCGGCCAGTGCCCTTCTCTGGTTTGGGTGGCGAGGGTTGGCCCTTCCCCAGAGGTCTCGAGGGGGGAGCGAGCGTGTAGCTCAGCCCGTGCCCTTCTTTGGTTTGGGTGGCGAGGGTTGGCCCTGCCCCAGAGGTCTTGAGGGGGGGAGTGAGCGCGTAGCTTGGCCCGTACCCTTCTCTGGTTTGGGTGGCATGGGTTGGCCCTGCCCCAGAGGTCTCGAGGGGGGGAGCGAGCGCGTAGCTCGGCCCATGCCCTTCTCTGGTTTGGGTGGAGGGGGTTGGCTCTGCCCCAGAGGTCTCGAGGGGGGGAGCGAGCGCGTGGCTCGGCCCATGCCCTTCTATGGTTTGGGTGGCAAGGGTTGGCCCTGCCCCAGAGGTCTCGAGGGGGGAGCGAGCATGTAGCTCGGCCCGTGCCCTTCTGTGGTTTGGGTGGCGAGGGTTGGCCCTGCCACAGAGGTCTCGAGCGGGGGAGCGATCCCGTAGCTCGGCCCGTGCCCTTCTATGGTTTGGGTGGAGAGGGTTGGCCCTGCCCCAGAGGTCTCGAGGGGGGGAGCGGTCTCGAGGGGGGAGCGAGCGCGTAGCTCGGCCCGTGCCCTTCTCTGGTTTTGGTGGTGAGGGTTGGCCCTGCCCCAGAGGTCTCGAGGGGGAAGCGAGCGCGTAGCTCGGCCAGTACCCTTCTCTGGTTTGGGTGGCGAATGTTGGCCCTGCCCTAGAGGTCTCGAGGTTGGGAGCGAGCGCGTAGCTCGGCCCGTGCCCTTCTCTGGTTTGGGTGGCGAGGGTTGGCCCTGCCCGAGAGGTCTCGAGGGGGGAGCGAACACGTAGCTCGGCCCGTGCCCTTCTCTGGTTTGG
Organism: Scilla litardierei; assembly: GCA_030789695.1. Taxonomy (NCBI): domain Eukaryota; kingdom Viridiplantae; phylum Streptophyta; class Magnoliopsida; order Asparagales; family Asparagaceae; genus Scilla; species Scilla litardierei. The sequence goes on along the minus strand of CM061142.1, from coordinate 265,016,410 downwards.
GTGGCGAGGGTTGGCCCTACCCCAGAGGTCTCGAGGGGGGGAGCGAGCACGTAGCTTGGCCTGTGCCCCTCTTTGGTTTGGGTGGCGAGGGTTGGCCCTGCCCCAGAGGTCTCGAGGGGGGAGCGAGCACGTAGCTCGGCCCGTGCCCTTCTCTAGCTTGGCTGGCGAGGGTTGGCACTGCCCCAGAGGTCTCGAGGGAGGGAGCGAGTGCGTAGCTCGGCCTGTGCCCTTCTCTGGTTTGGGTGGCGGGGGTTGTCCCTGCCCCAGAGGTCTCGAGGGGGGGAGCGAGCACGTAGCTCGGCCCGTGCCCTTCTCTGGTTTGGGTTGCAAGGGTTGGCCCTGTCCCAGAGGTCTCGAGGGGGGAGCGAGCACGTAGCTCGGCCCGTGTCCTTCTGTGGTTTGGGTGGCGAGGGTTGGCCCTGCCACAGAGGTCTCGAGCTGGGGAGCGAGCGCGTAGCTCGGCCCGTGCCCTTCTTTGGTTTGGGTGGCGAGGGTTGGCCCTGCCCCAGAGGTCTCGAGGGGGGAGCGAGCGCGTAGCTCGGCCCGTGCCCTTCTTTGGTTTGGGTGGCAAGGGTTGGCCCTGCCCTAGAGGTCTCGAGGGGCGAGCGAGCGCGTAGCTCGGCTCGTGCCCTTCTTTGGTATGGGTGGCGAGGGTTGGCCCTGCCCCAGAGGTTCGAAGGGTTCAGACTGAAACACTCATGTGGAAAGAACAAAGTTTGGGAAAGTGCGTGGAAGTAGATCTTTTTTTTATTGAAAAGGAAAAACTCACAATTATTTGTAGTACTTTAGCGGATGCTTCGCATTCCAAGGGTGGGCTAGCTCGCTTCCATCCGGGGTTGCCAAGATATACGTGGCCGGTCCAATGATATCGATGACCTTGTAGGGCCCTTCCCATTTGGCGGCCAGCTTCTCTCGGTGGCCGGTCTCGGGTCTGAAGGTGGCATCTTTGAGGACCAGGTCGCCGATTCTGAAGGTCTGCTTCTTCACCCGGGAGTCGTAATGTCGTGCCATCCTCTGGTTGTGCCTGACATGGTTCGTCAGGGCTCGGTCCCTTATCTCATTCACCAATTCGAGACTAAGGCGGAGCCCCTCTCCATTTATATCCTCGTCGAAGAGTCTTAGCCGGAGCGTCTCTTCTCCGATTTCCATGGGAACGACTACCTCCGATCCATATGCCAGCATGAATGAGCTTTCTCCGGTCGAGGCCTTGTGGGTGGTGCGGTAGGACCAGAGGATTCCTGGCAGCTCGTCGACCCATGCCCCGAGGGCGGTGTCTACCTTCTTCTTCATAGGATTCAAGATGCATTTGTTCGCGGCCTCCACCATTCCGTTGCACTGTGGGTGGGCAGCTGACGTGAAATGGAGCTTGATCCCCCAGCCCGAATAGAAGTCACGGATGCCTTCGCAATCGAACTGTCTTCCGTTATCCGTGACTATAGAGCGGGGTATTCCGAAGCGACATATAACGGACTGCCAGATAAAACCCTTCATGTCCGTCCACGTGATACGTGCCAGCGGCTCGGCCTCTACCCACTTCGTGAAATAGTCCACGGCAACGACCAGATATTTTCTTCCCCCGGAGGCTTTTGGGAAAGGCCCAAGGATGTTGAGTCCCCATTTGGTGAATGGGATCGGGCTCACGATGGGCACCAAGTTAGCCGAAGGTGCTGCCGTATGTTGGCCGAACTTCTGGCACGCCTCGCACCTTTTGACATACTGAGCCGCGTCCTGGATCATTGTCGGCCAGTAGTACCCCTGACACATTATTTTGTGGGCGATGGTGCAACCGCCGTGGTGGTTTCCGCAGAAGCCTTCATGCACTTCGCGGATGACTTGCTCCGCCTGTTCCGGCCCCAGGCACTTTAGATACGGCATGACGTCGAAGTTGGCACGGCGGCGGCGGTATAATACTCCGTCGAGGAGTACGAATGATAGGGCCCACCTCTCCACCTTCTTAGCCAGTATTCGCTCCTCGGGTAGGGCCCCCGTCTACATGTACTTCACAATGGGGGTCATCCACATCGTCACCGAGCCGACACACATTAGTTCTTCTTCGTCAATAGTGGGGGTCAGTAGGCTTTCGATGTAGATGGCCTTTCCGATCTCGGCCATAGAGGAAGAGGCCAGCTTAGACAGGGCGTCTGCCCGGAGGTTGTTGGAACGGGGCAGGTGCCGGACCTCCGCTCTCTTAAACTTGCGGAGGTCGGTTTGGATGCGCTTCAGGTAGTGCTTCATCGTTTCCTCTCGGGCCTCGAAGCTCCCTTGGATCTGTTGGACGACGAGCCTTGAGTCGTGGAGGAGCAACACGTTCATCGCCCCCACCGCCCTACTAAGCTTTAGCCCGTTGACCGCAGCCTCATACTCCACGACATTGTTAGTCACCGGGAAGTTGAAGCGTAGGGCGTACTCCAACGAGCATCCGTCGGGGGTTTGAATGACGATACCCACTCCCGTCCCAGATCCCGTCGCTGAGCCATCGACGTGGATGGTCCATAATTCGTCCATGTCCCCCTAGGAGGGCTCTGAGGGTTTCACCACCCCCATCACTTGTGGGTACGCGATCGCCGATGGTGGCTCTGGTTGGTCCCCCGGGGCGTCCCTAGTGGTGCACTCTACCACGAAGTCCACCAACGCCTGGCCCTTGATCACCGTCCGGGCCTTGTATGTTATGTCGAACTCGCTGAGCTCGACGCTCCAGTTGAGCATCCTTCTCGACCGCTCCAACCTCTTCAGGTTCTTCTCGAGGGGCATGTCGGTGTGGACGGCGATGGGATGGGCCTGGAAGTATGTCGGAGCTTCCTAGTCGTTGTGATCAGGCAGTAGGCGGCCCTCTCGATGGGACTGTAGCGAGTCTCCGCCTCCCAGAGAATCTGGCTGGCGTAATATACAGGGCACTGTACCCCCTTCCTCCTTGATTAGGACGGAGCTTACTGCCTCTTCATTGGTCGCCAAGTACAACCCTAGCGGTTCCCCTTCTTTCGGCCGTGTGAGGAGCGACGGGCTTTGTAGGTAGGCCCTCAGCCCCACGAACACTTGAGCGCAGTCGTCGTCCCATGGGATCACCTTCCTTTTGTCCTTTGCTTTGCCGAAGGCAGTGCGCAAGACCCTGAAGAAGGGGAGCGATCTCTCCGCGGATTTTGACAGGAACCGCCCCAGAGCGGTGATCCGGCCATTCAGGCATTGCAAATCCCGAATCGTCCGTGGTTCTACCATATTGACGAGGGCCATCACCTTATCGGGGTTCGCCTCAATCCCCCGCTTCGTTATCATGAAGCCTAGGAATTTCCCTGACTCCACGCCGAAGATGCACTTCGCGGGGTTCAGTCTTAAGCCGTATTGGCGGACCCTTTGGAACGTCTCCTGTAAGTCGACGAGGTGGTCTGAGGCCTCCTACTCTTTACCAGCATGTCGTCGATGTAGACCTCCAAGTTCCATCCGAACTGTGGGCTGAATATCCGGTCTACCATGCGCTGATAGGTCGCCCCGGCATTCTTCAGTCTGAAGGGCATCTTAGTGTAACATAAGGTGCCCCTATCGGTGATGAAGGACGTTTTCTCTTCGTCCTCCTCTGCCATTGGTATCTGGTTTAAGCCCGAGATGGCGTCCATAAAGCTTAACAACTCGTAACCAGACGCCTGGTCCACCAAATGGCCGATCCGTGGGAGGGGGAAACTGTCATTTGGACACACCTTGTTAAGGTCGGTGAAGTCGACGCACATGCGCCATTTTCCGCTGGGCTTCTTCACCAAGATGACGTTGGCGAGCCAGACCGGGTAGTCCACTGGCCTGATAAACTTGGCTTTGAGAAGCCGCTCTACCTCCTCCTCGACCGCCCTCTTCTTTTCGCCCCTTGTGCTCCTCTTCTTCAGCCGGACCGGTCGGGCTCTTGGGTCTGCATTCAACCTATGGGAGATCACCGTCGGGTCGACCCCCGGCATGTCCACGGGCAACCAGGAAAATATGTCCACGTTTTCCCAGAGCAGGCTGACGAGGGCTGCCCTTAGAGCGGCCGGGAGCTTCGTCCCGATGGAGACGGTTATGAATGGGGTCCCGATTTATCTTCTCGGCAATAGTGCATTAAATCTTTGAGGATCAGGCTATGAATTGTTTGATACATGATAATATGGATTTTACAAATGAATTTACCACCAAGCAACTATTTAAGGATAGAAAAGAGCTATTTCAGTTGATAAAGAACGTTGGGTTAAGACATGGGCATGTGATTGTTACACTTTCGGGGAGATTAAGTAAAACGGCCAAATGGCATAATGTTGTGTACTTTGCATGTGAAAGAAACGGTAAATATAGGGGACACCGAATGCTAAAAAAAGACAACCAGACCTGTTAAAACTAAGAAGTGTTCATGTCCGTTCTCATTGCGTGGTTATATGGTGGGCGTGGGCGTTGAGGAGTGGAAGTTAACAATCGTTTGTGGCAGGCACAACCATGAAGCAGCTAAATATGTCGATGGCCTTTCCGATGAAGGAACATTGCAGGGAATGGAGATGGAAACAGTGTGTGACTTGGCAAATAGCAAGGTTCAGCCAAATGAAATTTTGAAAGTACTGAAGGAAAAAAAAACTTCAGTGCAACCACAATAAAAGCAATTTATAATGCACAAAACTGGTTACAACGGGGGAAGAAGGTTGGTATTGTAAAACAGTTGAAGGAGTTAGCATCACCAGATAAAATTGTAGGTGATGAGCATGTGAAGGCTGTGAATAATGTGGGGGAGGATCAGAAGGTGGGGTGGCGTTTTCGGAGAATGCAGTGCCTGCTGAGTTACAGGAGGAGGATCTTATTGGGAATATGGATGGGGAGGATGATAAGGTGGATCGTAATGAGGTGGAGTATGTAACGACCGGTCTTTATCGATGATATTAACTGTATTTTCTCTCGTATAATTTTTCGTCTATATCCGTAGTTAGGCGTATCCGTCCCCGTACATGTGCCTACTTTTTCTTTCATGTTAATTTTTTCTAGTATTGCTTTATGATACAAAATTTAATTATTATTATTATTATTATTTTGGGCTCCTTATGGTATTAATTTCGAATTTCGGATTTAAAATTTTAAAATTTGAATTTCAATCTTCCTTTTATAAACCCTTTTAAAACAAATTGATTAGCTATTAACCCATTCATTAGCATGCCATTAATAGTTTTCAACCCTAAAATTATTTTCCAAAATGGGTTCCTCCTTTAACCTAGCCGCAATCACAACGTACCCACACAAACACAACTCACGCACACAACGTTAACACACAAAAAGAAAAAAAAGCAGTATGAACAAATAAAACCCCAAGCTATTCACAGCCTACCCAAGCCCTATCCCCATCACAAACCCTACAAACACTTTTATAATAAAACCCTAGAGATATAACCCTAAGCCCATTTCCCAGCCGCAACCTAACCCTATTCTCTTTCTATAATAATAAACCCTAGGGTACCCAACCTACAACTATCATTATAAAACCCTAGTTTATATTCTTCCTCTCCCCACCTAACATCTGTAGCCGCCCCTGTCAATTTCTCCACGCAACCCGTGAGCCACCCTCCTCCTTTCTTCACGCCTGCACTCCCGCACCCCAGGCCATGGCCTCATCCCCCGCCAGCCTCCTCCTTCTTCCGCCCTCCTCCACGCAATGGCCTGCAAACGTGCCGCAGCCCCTCTCCCGAGATCACCCCCGGCCTCCTCCTCCTTTCCCAGCCACGCCTGCAGCCACCATCCGTGCACGCAGGCCTCTTCCACAGCCGCCGGTAGACCTTCATCCATGCAACAGCAGCCCGGGCCGACGAGAGCGCGCAGCCAGCTCCACGCATAGTCCAGACGCACGCGGCATCCTCTCACCGACGCCCAGAAACACTGGCCACCCTCCACGGCCTCGCAAACAACCCGGGACCTCCTCCTCCAAGCGTCGCAACCGTCTACAGAGCACCCGACGCGTCGCCACTGCCGTCGCTGCATTTCGATCCTCCTCTGCACTTACGGTCAGTAGATCTATCCTTTAACAACTCTTAACCCACATCATAGGACAGAAAACCTGAGAAAAACGAATCGCTAGACGTCGTTGGGGCTTTTTGTAAATCTGTCCTGAACAAGAAACGCATATTCTGATTTTATGTTTTGCCAAAACAGCGAACCAAACCCTCCGCAGCGTAGTACACATCGAGACGATTCCAACGACACCAAGAATGTCGAAAACAGGCGAGTATTTGATTTTATATGAATTTCTGAAGTTTTGACACTTTTGCGCCATCTTTATGTATTGTTGTGTAACTCAAAAACTAGGCGTGAAATGATGTACAAAATTGACATCATAATGACTAGGACAAAATTTGGGATCCAATGGTATATCACATGATATACCTTAAATTAAAACAATTATGAGAAAAAAAATGTTTTCTGTAGCAAGTCTAGTGAAACCGTATTCGTCATTATTTTTGAGATTGCCATAAAAAATCGTTTAACCCACTTTTGCGGTGTAGAACCGTCACTGTAATGTAATAATGTTGATAACACGAAATTTCTTTTTATCCGGACACGATTAACAAATTTTGACATCGTGACAATCGTGCGCCTCGAAGGCGGTATCGTGATATCGTGATGTCGTGTGCGTCGACTAGGCCGGCTCGTGTTCCGGCAAACTTTTGGGTGGGGTTAGGGTTGAGCGGCCACTGGGCGTATGAAAGGTACTCTCCTCAAGAGCACCACCCGCACGCGGTGGGTTAGCGTCAATCACGGTAAGCCCCCGTGAGTGGAACGACCTTCTCATCACGACCTAAAGGCGAGAACCCTAGATTAGATGTGAACTCTTGACATGGAATATGCAACGCTAACTTGGTCATCCTGAAAATCGACATGCTAATGAACTCAGAGAAATATTTACTTTAATCTTGCAAACGTCTAGAACTGCATGTTAGGAGTGCTTGTCATGCTTCAATAAAATTGTTCAATATTAAATTGATGCAGTCGCTTTCTTAAATTATTAATGCTTTTAAAATTCATATATATATATATATCATATATCTTGTCTTGGGATGATAACACCTTTTTGCAGACCCCTAGCTGACATACATTCATTGTTTGTGGATGTATGTCAGATCCAGCGCTTGAGTACCTAGAGGACCTGTACGAGACGCCAGACTTGGAGAGTCAGGTGTTCGCACCTGACGCAGTGCCTCTTCCAGCTGAGGACTAGAGGACCCCCCTTCGTTTCCAGTTTTCTTAGTTTACTTTCAGTCACTTGCTATAGTTGTGTACGTTTCTTTTGTTGCTACTTTAAGCCCAACTGTGGCTGTTTAATTTCGTGTACGAACTTTAACTCTCTGGATGTGGCTTTTATCTATATATTTTTGTTATGTTCTGATTGTTCTGATACGCAAATGCAAGGACCCCTTTTCTGTGCTTTTATCACAGACGCTTATTGAACTCGAGCTTCACCGCTCCAGTTCAAGCAGACCGCGTAACGTTCTCGCTTCCAGTGTCTTTTGGGAAGCGGGGCGTTACAGGTTTTGTTGGTGGCCCATGCAGGTCTGTTGCAACTGTGAAATTCAGAACAATGAGAACACTTTCTTAAGCTGAACATCCGGAGTAATCATATACACGAGATTAACTCGGGCTTTCTTTCTCTTTTGCAGGATGGCCGGAAAACGCATTACCCGACACGGAGCCGGAGCCGGAACCGGAGCTACTGGAGGCAGAGAGGAAGACATCCGCCAGATGCTTTGTGTTATGAGAGATATGCTGCAGGTTCCGCATCATCTGGTCCAGCAGGGACGCCAGGCTGCGCCAGCTGCGCCAGCCGCACCAGTTGCACCAGCACCGGGAGCCAAGCAGTTCCGAGAGATGCGTCCGAAGAGATTTTCCGGACGACAGGGCCCGCTAGCGGCCGAAGAGTGGCATTAGAGCACTGAGGATGATTTGGGCCTTGCCCGAATCAATAAAGATGAATGGGTGGAGCTTGCCAGGAAGCAGTTGACAGATAATGCCCGCAGCTGGTGGACATGCGGAAGAGGCCAGGCTGACCAAACCGATTTCATGGGATACCTTCTGCAAGAGGTTTGACGCCCAATATTTTCCCAAGTCTGCGAAGCGAATAATGGAGAGTCCCTTCATCAACCTGGAGCAGGGTACTATGACTGTTGATGAGTACGAGGCGGAGTTCACTATGCTGAGTTGATATGCTACTGCTATTGTGAAAGAACCTGAGGACTGTGCACATCGTTTCCTACAGGGCTTGGATCTGGACATCCAGAGTAAGCTGTCCGGGATTACTTTTTCCACTCATGAGGATGTCCTGGTAGCTGCGAAGAATCAGGAGCAGATTGCCAATCTGAAGAAGGCACGTCTGGCGGGCAAGCGCCCGATGGAGATGCTGAGGAGTGCACCTAGGCCCGGTGTACGTCCAGTCCAGACCACCCATTTCAAGAGGCCAGCTGCAACTGTTCCCAACCGAGCTGAGCTGACTTGTCATTTCTGTGGCAAGCTTGGCCATGTGAAGAAGGACTGCAGGAGGATGATGAATCAGTGTTTGGTTTGTGGATCGCTTACCCATGTTACGAGGGACTGCCCCCGAGGTTCTCGACCTATGCCTACTGGAGCACCAGGACCTGTTCAGCGGACAACGCCTGCACCAGGACCTGCTCAGAGACCAGTGCCTGCATAGGGACAGCGAGGACCACCTCTGATACCTCAGGAGCAAGCCTTTCAGCAGGCCAACCCGCCGAAGCGTCGAGCTTTTACTATGACAGCCGTTGAGGCTGAGGCTGCTGACGATGTGATTGCAGGTAATCTTTAAACTAGTCTTTCCTTTTCTGCATTTATGTTTGATTAGTTAGTTTCCTTGTTTGATATAGTTGCATGATTCCCTTAGGTGTTATCCTAGTTTCTTCCCACCCAGCCTTGACCCTGTTCGACTCTGGAGCTTCCATGTGCATCCTGTCACGGAAGTTCGTAGTCCAACACTCGATACCCACCTACACACTTCCCAAGTGTTGGAACATCACGAATGGGAATGGTGTAGTGAAGGTTGCACTTGGTTGTCGACCCTGCCCATTGGTGGTTAGTGGACACGAATTGTATGTTGACTTCATCGTCCACGACCTATCCAATTTCGATGCAATCCTCGGCATTGATTGGTTAGGAGCTTTATATGCCACGATCGACTGTCACCGGAAGAAAGTAGTGTTTGAAATTCCCGACCACCCGGTGTTTGAGTTCGTCAGTGGAGGACGTTCGCTTGGACCTGTCAAGTTCTGGGCCCATCCGTATAGATTGACAGTTGCATCTATGATAGCAGAGCCGGAGAAGCCAGCTGTAGTGCGATACTTCGAGGATGTCTTCCCTGAGGACATTTCCGGTTTGCTGCCTGATCGAGCATTGGAGTTCGGCATTGATCTAATGCCAGGAGCTCAACTGATTTCTAAGGCACCGTACCTTATGGCTCCAGCTGAGCTAGAGGAGCTGAGGAAGCAGTTGGACGAACTGCTACCAAAGGGTTTTATTCATCCCAGTGTATCTCCCTGGGGTGCACCCGTCTTGCTGGTGAAGAAGAAAGACGGATCGAGGAGGATGTGTATCGACTATCGGGAGTTGAATCAGATTACTGTGAAGAACAAGTACCTGCTGCCCCGTATTGATGATATCTTCGATCAGCTTGGTGGATCGAAGGTGTTTTCGAAGTTGGATCTTCGGAGCGGATACCATCAAGTCAGAGTCAAGAAGGATGACGTGCCCAAGACAGCTTTCTGGACTAAGTATAGGCACTATGAGTTCGTTGTCATACCGTTCGGTGTGACCAACGCTCCTGTTGTGTTCATGAACCTCATGAACCTCATCTTTTACGACTTTCTCGACAAGTTCGTAGTGATCTTTATAGATGACATCCTGGTGTACTCGAGGAGCGAGGAAGAGCTTGCAGAGCACTTGAGATTGGTTTTGGAGACGCTCTGTCATCATCGACTATATGCCAAGTATAGAAAATGAGAATTCTGGCTGGACAGAGTTGCGTTCCTTGGACATGTAGTATCAGGAGCCGGCATCTCAGTGGATCCAGAGAAGGTCAGAGCAGTCAGTGAATGGCCTACACCGCGATCGGCTTCGGACATCAGAAGTTTCCTTGGATTGGCTGCCTACTACCGCAGATTTATCAAGGACTTCTCGAGGATAGCTTAACCGATGACGAGATTGACGCGAAAGGATGTCAAGTTCAGTTGGTCAGAATCTTGTGAGCAGGCTTACAGCACTTTGAAGGAGAGACTGACGACTGCACCGATCCTAGCTATTTCGGACAGAAGCGGAGGCTTTGAGATTTTCTGTGATGCATTCTGGTAAGGGACTTGGTTGTGTTCTGCACCAGCCCAACCATGTAGTCGCTTATGCTTCGTGACAGCTGAAGGTCCATGAGAAGAACTATCCGACCCACGATTTGGAACTCGCCGCTGTTATATTTACACTGAAGATTTGGCGTCATTTCTTACTGAGTGCGAAAGTGAAGGTATTCATTGATCACAAAAGTTTGAAATACATATTTACTCAGAAGGAGCTGAATATGAGATAGCACAGATGGTTGGAGTTGATGGCAGATTACGACATCAACCTTCAGTACCACCCAGGGAAGGTGAATGTCGTACCGGACGCTTTGAGCTGACCGCCAGAGGTGATGATTCTCACAGCTCAGTGGAGATTACAGCAGGATCTGCGAGAGATGGATGTTGAAGCTGTTCTTCTGGGAGTCACTTCGTCTTGATGAGCATGCAGATTCAGTCGACGATTGTTGATCGGATCAAGAGTGCTCAAGCTGGTAATGCTAAGTTGATAAAGATCAGAGAGCAAGTCGAAGCCGGACTCCGGATAGATTTTCTGATTCATGGGGATGGATCGTTGAGGTATGGCAGTAGGATCTGCGTACCTGCAGGAGATATCAGAGAAGAGTTGATGAATGAGGCTCACAGTTCGCCTTATTCCATTCATCCTGGAGGTACGAAGATGTACAAGGATCTTCATCAGAATTTCTGGTGGCATGGTATGAAGAGAAGTGTGGCACGGAGTGTTACCAAATGCCTGGTGTGTCAGCAAGTGAAGGCTGAACATCATCGCACTACCGGACTACAACAACCCCTGCCTATCCCAGAGTGGAAATGGCAGCACATCACGATGGACTTCGTGACTGGCTTACCTCGGAGCACCAAACAGAATGATGCAAACTGGGTCATTATCGATCGACTGACCAAGTCTGCGCACTTCATACCGTTCCGAGTAGGACAATCCACGGAGATACTGGCAAGAAAATATATGGAGGTAATGATCCAACTCATCCTTTCGTATTTCTTTCTAGTACGAGTTGTGATGTGAAATATGATGTGTAGGAAATCGTGTGTCTACATGGAGTCCCTGTGAGCATCGTGTCCGATCGTGATACGAGGTTCACATCTCAGTTCTGGAAAAGTCTGCAGACCAATCTTGGTACCAGTCTGAAGTTCAGTACTGTGTATCACCCGCAGACGGATGGCCAGTCAGAGCGGACCATTCAGATCTTGGAGGATATGTTGAGAGCTTGCATGCTAGATTTCAAGGGTTCGTGGGAGGATCATCTACACCTGGTGGAGTTCTCCTACAACAACAGTTATCAAGCGAGCATTGGCATGGCGCCATTTGCTGCTCTCTACGGGAGGAAGTGTCGTTCGCCACTGAGCTGGGACGACATTGGAGATAGAGAGTTATTGGGGCCGGAGTTGATTGTCGAAGCTGTGGACATCGTTCGAGATATCAGAGACAAGCTTCAAATTGCTCAGGACCGTTATAAGCATTGGGCCGATGCTAAACGTCGTCCTCTGGAGTTTCAGCCTGGGGTCCACGTCTTCCTGAAGATTTCCCCAAATCGTGGAGGGATTCGCTTTGGGAAACGTGGCAAGCTCAGCCCGAGATACATCGGACCCTTCGATGTTCTGGAGAGAGTTGGCGAGGTAGCCTATCGCTTAGCCTTGCCACCATCTTTGGAGGGTGTTCACGATGTCTTCCATGTGTCTCAGCTTCGTCGATACATCAGTGATCCATCTCACGCGGTTGACTACTCTGAGATCACCGTCCGTCCAGATCTGACGTATGACCAACAGCCAGTGCAGATTCTTGACAGGCATCAGAAGACACTCCGGAACAAGACTGTCGATCTTGTTAGGGTGATGTGGCGACACAGTTCGCCAGGAGAGTCCACTTGGGAGAGAGAAGATGAGATGAGAGAGCGTTACCCACATCTGTTCCCTGACCCGTGATTGTTAGGAATTCCGAGGGCGGAATTTTCTTTAAGGTGGGTAGGATGTAACGACCGGTCTTTATCGATGATATTAACTGTAATTTCTCTCGCATAATTTTTCGTCTGTATCCGTAGTTAGGCGTATCCGTCCCCGTACATGTGCCTACTTTTTCTTTCATGTTAATTATTTCTAGTATTGTTTTATGATACAAAATTTAATTATTATTATTATTATTATTATTATTATTATTTTGGGCTCCTTATGGTATTAATTTTGAATTTCGGATTTAAAATTTTAAAATTTGAATTTCAATCTTCCTTTTATAAACCCTTTTAAAACAAATTGATTAGCTATTAACCCATTCATTAGCAAGCCATTAATAGTTTTCAACCCTAAAATTATTTTCCAAAATGGGTTCCTCCTTTAACCTACCCGCAATCACAACGTACCCACACAAACACAACTCACGCACACAACGTTAACACACAAAAAGAAAAAAAAAGCAGTATGAACAAATAAAACCCCAAGCTATTCACAGCCTACCCAACCCCTATCCCCATCACAAACCCTACAAACACTTTTATAATAAAACCCTAGAGATATAACCCTAAGCCCATTTCCCAGCCGCAACCTAACCCAATTCTCTTTCTATAATAATAAACCCTAGGGTACCCAACCTACAACTATCATTATAAAACCCTAGTTTATATTCTTCCTCTCCCCACCTAACATCTGCAGCCGCCCTGTCAATTTCTCCACGCAACCCGTGAGCCACCCTCCTCCTTTCTTCACGCCTGCACTCCTGTACCCCAGGCCACGGCCTCATCCCCCGCCAGCCTCCTCCTTCTTCCGCCCTCCTCCACGCAACGGCCTGCAAACGTGTCGCAGCCCCTCTCCCGAGATCACCCCTGGCCTCCTCCTCCTTTCCCAGCCACGCCTGCAGCCACCATCCGCGCGTGCAGGCCTCTTCCACAGCCGCCGACAGCCCTTCATCCATGCAATAGCAGCCCGGGCCGACGAGAGCGCGCACCCAGCTCCACGCATAGTCCAGACGCACGTGACATCCTCTCACCGACGCCCAAAAACACTGGCCACCCTCCACGGCCTCGCAAACAACCCGGGACCTCCTCCTCCAAGCGTCGCAACCGTCTACAGAGCACCCGACGTGTCGCCACTGCCGTCGCTGCATTCCGACCCTCCTCTGCACTTACGGTCAGTAGATCTACCCTTTAACAACTCTTAACCCACATCATAGGACAGAAAACCTGATAAAAACGAATCGCTAGATGTCGTAGTGGCTTTTTGTAAATCTGTCCTGAACAAGAAACACATATTCTGATTTTATGTTCTGCCAAAACAGCGAACCAACCCCTCCTCAGCATAGTACACGTCGAGACGATTCCAACGACACCAAGAACGTCGAAAACAGGCGAGTATTTGATTTTATTTGAATTTCTGAAGTTTTGACACTTTTGCACCATCTTTATGTATTACTGTGTAACTCAAAAACTAGGTGTGAAATGAGGTACAAAATTGACATCATAATGACTAGGACGAAATTTGGGATCCAACGGTATATCACATGATATACCTTAATTTAAAACAATTATGACAAAAAAATGTTTTCTGTAGCAAGTCTAGTGAAACCGTATTCGTCATTATTTTTTAGATTGCCATTAAAAAAAATCGTTTAACCCACTTTTGCGGTGTAGAACCGTTACCATAATGTAATAATGTTGATAACACCAAATTTCTTTTTATCCGGACACGATTAACAAATTTTGACATCGTGACAATCGTGCGCCTCGAAGGCGGTATCGTGATATCGTGATGTCGTGTGCGTCGACTAGGCCGGATCGTGTTCCGGCAAACTTTTGGGTGGGGTTAGGGTTGAGCGGCCACTGGGCGTATGAAAGGTACTCTCCTCAAGAGCACCACCCGCATGCGGTGGGTTAGCGTCAATCACGGTAAGCCCCCGTGAGAGGAACGACCTTCTCATCACAACCTAAAGGCGAGAACCCTAGATTAGATGTGAACTCTTGACATGGAATATGCAACGCTAACTTGGTCATCCTGAAAATCGACATGCTAATGAACTCAGAGAAATATTTACTTTAATCTTGCAAACGTCTAGAACTGCATGTTAGGAGTGCTTGTCATGGTTCAATAAAATTGTTCAATATTAAATTGCTACAGTCGCTTTCTTAAATTATTAATGCTTTTAAAATTCGTGTATATATCATATATCTTGTCTTGGGATGCTAACACCTTTTTGCAGACCCCTAGCTGACATACATTCATTGTTTGTGGATGTATGTCAGATCCAGCGCTTGAGTACCCGGAGGACCTGTACGAGACGCCAGACTTGGAGAGTGAGGAGTTCGCACCTGACGTAGTGCCTCTGCCAGCTGAGGACTAGAGGACCCCCCTTCGTTTCCAGGTTTCTTAGTTTACTTTCAGTCACTTGCTGTAGTTGTGTACGTTTCTTTTGTTGCTACTTTAAGCCCAGCTGTGGCTGTTTATTTTCATGTACGAACTTTAACTCTCAGGATGTGGCTTTTATCTATATATTTTTGTTATGTTCTGATTGTTCTGATACGCAAATACAAGGACCCCTTTTCTGTGCTTTTATCACAGACGCTTATTGAACTCGAGCTTCACCGCTCCAGTTCAAGCGGATCGCGTAACGTTCTCGCTTCCGATGTCTTTTGGGAAGCGGGGCGTTATAGAGTAGACTGCTGAGATGGAGAAGGATGAGAATGCAGTGGCAAAGGATTTTGAGAAGGAGCATGAGGATCTACGTCTGCAAATTTCTACACTGTTTGCGGTGATTGCTAAGCAGCATGCTGAGATGATGGTTATGCCTACATTGAAGTGTAAGCCAGGTAAGGAAAGAAGTGGACCATTGTGGAAACGTACAATAAAGAAGCCGGAACAATCAATTCCACATGATGATAGTGATGAGGACTTGGCTGCCGACATAAGAATACCTTATTGAAATGGTTTTCCTGAGTGTCTACGACCCCTTGTAGTGCACGTCGTAGATGTGAAAGTAGATGGAAACTGTGGGCATAGGGCTGTGGCACTCAATTGGACCTGGGTGAGGACGAATGGATGCAGGTCAAATATGACTTACGAGAAGAGATGAAGAACCACAACAGCTTTTACCGGCAAGTTATGGGTGTCGTGTAATTTAAAAAGAATGTAGTGGCACTGGGCCATTTGTTAGACCGTCCAAAAGCTAAATGATGGATGCAGCTGCCAGAAATGGCACATGTCATTGCCTCATGCTACGACTGTGTAGAACATATTCTTGCACCTCATAAGTGTGTGATATATTTTCCTTTAAGAACTCCTCCAGTACCCATATCCTCCAGATGCCACATAACGTTGGGTCATGTAAACTATAATCACTATGTTATTGTTAAACTTGACCCAGCTGGTCATGTCCCTCCGACTTCAAGTATGTGGCTAAGATACCATTTCGATGTGTCAGAAGGATGTCCAGCTGTTTATGAGGATATGATGCATCAATTCCAGTCAATAGTATTTGGTCACAATATTGCAACCGTTGAGTTATTGAAATATTGTAGGATAAAACGTTGTATCATTGTAATATGGATTGTTTATTTCATATTGACAGATTGGTAGCATGAAATTTTATCATGTCTGTCGAAATGTGCAAATGTTATCATCTGTATGACTTGCTATGGTGTATCATATCAATTACTAAGATCGCAAAATGGCAGTAATATTGACTGTTTTACGCGTGGAGTAAATATGTCTACCTACAAAATTGCTCAAGGTGCAAAACTGTCAATATAAGTGTCGTTTTTGTGCTCTGAGTAATTTGCTTTAACATCGGAGAAAACTCCAAATTGTTCAGAGATTTGAATGTATCTTTGTTATTGTGTCATATAGTTCACTGTATGATCGTGTATCATTGTTATTGTATCATATAGTTCAATGGAGCATAGTCTAGCGTAGTGTATCAAATATGTAATATGGAATTGCGTCGTCGATATTGTTTTGCGCTATGGGTAAACCTATATATTCATAAGAAATTACTTAGAGCGCAAAAAACCGTCACTAATAATTTCGGGTTTACTCGTTCATTAAATATTTCTGTACATTCAAAATTACTCAACGCGCAAAACGGTCAATATTAGTATTGCTGGTTTGCGCAATGAGTAATTTTCGATAACACACGCAAAACACCAAATTGTTAAGCAATGTGAATGTATCATTGTTATGTCTCAGATATTTCAATTTAGCATAGTGTATTTCTATTGTATGCTAAAATTGCTCACCGAGCACTACCAGTGATAAGTTTTGTCGTTGTGCAACTGGAGCAATTATGTTATTGGTTATAAATTTGCTCAACGCGCACATCAACTATAATGCTGGCATGTTAGGCACGTTGAGCAATTTTGTTAGTAAAAACCAAAAATTGCGCCGCGCACACTCAATTCACTATAAGTTATGCTCAATGATAGAACTACTAATCAAGTTTGCCTCATACTAACTATTTGGTGAACTGGTACAAACGGATATATACTAAATTTTGTATGCTTAATAACACACGCATTCTATCGAGTATTTCTTAAGGCGGTTAATTAATACAAATTATGATAGTTATAACATTGATATTATATAATTTTATTAGTATCAATAATGTTGTTAACATCGACATTAGAATATGAGTAATCCAATAGATTATATTTAAAAAACAAAATTCATGTATAATTGAGTGGGTTAAGGGGGAGTAAAGTACTCACCGCGCACAATGACATGTAAAACTATTCAAGATTTGAACGGTGGTGCTCGTCTAGTAAAAACCATGCTATCGATAAAAATTTGCTCAGCTCGCTCAACTTCCTACGTTAGAACGTGTTTTGTGCATTAGGTAAAAATGGTTAGAGAGGAGTTGTATTACTCAATGCGCACAATCGGGCAAAATCATTCTGAGCGTCGCGATTAATAACGATTACTGTTACTGATGTCAATCCGTGTAAGAATACTAAGCGTGTAAAACGGTTCAAATCAAATTAAAATTATAACAGTTGTGCGTACTGAGTAAAATATGCAAACTAAACTGCAGAATTTACTCGAAGCGCACAACAGGTTAAAATTTTGACCCGATATGACCCGATTTCACCCATTGATAAATGCTGCTCACCGTGCACAGACATACCCTTCCACAGATTGCTCAAGGCGGAAAATCAAACGGTAAGGTTTTGATAGATTGTTCAAGGTGCACAGACCAAATTTCTGAAGATTTTATTTTTATTACTAGGCTCAAAGATACATCACATTGTCAACTGCTGCGATCAAACAATTTGGTGAAGCGATAGCAATCGATTTAGGGGGTTTAAACCTAAATTTGTCGAAATCGAGATTTGGTAAGTATAAACGTTAAGTACATTTTATTTGATATTCTTATTCCAATGTGTAGAAATAGAAGTAGAAATTTTTTGATTTTACTTGCATGCAGATATAGTTGAGATTGATGAAAATGCTTAAAAATTTCGAGGTAATATTGATTTATTGTTTCAGCAATAATGCAGTAAATTTTTGGTTCTAGGTCCAATTAGTTATATGAATTGTTTGATACAGGTTTATATGGATTATACAGACGACTCTACAACGATGCAACTTTTTAATAGTAGAGACGAGATCTTTCAGTGGATAAAGAGCGTCGTGCGACAACATGGGCATGTGATTGTTACCAGTGCGTCGAGTATGAGTAAATCGTCCAATAGGACTCCTGCTGTTTACTTTGCATGTGCAAGAAGTGGGGAATACAGGGGACACCGACCGGTAAAAAAGACCAACAGGCCAGTTAGAACCAACAAGTGTGGATGTCCATTCAAATTGCATGGTAATCAGGTGGGCGATGGCGTTGAGTGGAGGTTAACAGTCGTTGATGGTAGGCACAACTATCAAGCTGCTAATTATGTCGTGGGCCATTCTGATAACGGGAAGATGCTGGGCATGGAGGTAGAAGCATTGCGAGACTTGGCAAATAGAAAGGTGCGGCCGTCAGCAAATTCGAAAGGCATGAAGGAAACTAAATCTTTCAAGAAAACACCAATCAAATCAATTTATAATGTACGTAACCGATTATTGAGAGGGCAGAATGTGGGTATTGTAAACAAGTTGAAGGAGTTAGCATCACCGTATAGAATTATGGGTGATGAGCTTCTGGAGCATGTGGATAATGCTACGACTGTGCAGAAGGGGGATGAGGAGAAGGTGGATGAGGCTGAGGAGGTGAACACAGTGGCTGCTTATTGGCAGGATGAGGATGTGGCTCGTAATGTGATAGAGCAGACTACTGAGAAGGTGGCTCTTAGTGGTCAGGAGCAGAATGCGAAGGAGGAGGAGGAGGATAATGCAGTAGAGGAGAATGTGGAGCCGAGGGTACATGATGTGAATGGGGAGGATGAGGCTGAGAATGCAGTGGCTGCTGAGTTGAATGTAAAGGATTTTGTTATTGGTGAGTTGGTGGAGACGATGGAGACGATGGAGACGGTTGCTCTTAATGTGGAGGAGCAGAATGCGGAGGAGGAGGAGGAGGAGGATAATGCGCAGAGAAGAATGTGGAGCCGAGGGTGCATGAGGTGAATGGGGAGGCTGAGGCTGAGAATGCAGTGGCTGCTGAGTTAAATGTAGAGGATTTTGTTATTGGTGAGTTGGTGGAGACGGTGGAGACGTTTGCTCTTAATGTGGAGGTGCAAAATGTGGAGGAGGAGGAGGAGGATAATGCAGCGGAGGAGAATGTGGTTCCGAATGTGTATAAGGAGACGGCAAATGAGGAGGTTGATAAGGCAGTAGCTACTGATTTGAATGCTGAGGAGCATACTGGGATGTTAGTGTATACGACAGGGACGGTGGAATGTAATGTGGATGAGCAGACTGCTGAGATGGATGAAGGGGAGAATGCAGGTGGGGTGAATGAGGAGCCGAAGGTGGATGAGGTGATTGTGGATGATGTGGAGGATGAGAAGATAGTGGATGCTGAGTTGATGCAAGCTAAACGAACGTTGGAGTTGGGGGCGACGGTGGAGACGGCGGATCATAATATGGATGATCAGACTACTAAGAGGGAGGAGGAGACGGCTGTGGCTACGTATTTTGATGAGCAAAAGGGGCATAAGATGGATGACATGCTTACACAAATTGCTCCACTGGTTGATGTGATTCTGAGTAGCTTTTGGATGAGACGAAGAAGTCTACAGTGACGTGGAAGCCTGTTAAGGCTCCACGATTACATTCGATTGCAGAGCATAAGGCGACGGTGAAGGAGAAGCCTAAATTGAAGAGGAAACATGTGAAGGAACGTAGTAGGCGTGCGAAACTTCAAATAAAGAAGCCGAAACCTTCAATTCCCCATGATGATTATGATGATGAATTGCCTGCCGATTACCTAATACCATTTTGGTTGGATTTTCCTGACTGTCTATGACCCCTTATAGTGGGCGTCGTAGATGTGAAAGCAGATGGCAACTGTGGGTATATGGCTATGGCAGTTCAATTTGGCCTGGATGAGGCATTATGGATGCAGGTCAGATATGACTTGCTCGATGAGATACAGACATACAACGTCTTGTACATGCATGTTATGGATGAGGCTGTATATAATGAGAATTTAGAGGCTATGAAATATTTTATTGATGCACCTGCAGGATGGGATAAATGGATGCAGATGCCAGAAATGGCACATGCCATTGCCTCATGCTACGACTGTGTAGTATATATGCTTGCACCTCAGATGTGTGTGACATTTTTTCCCTTGAGAAGTCCTCCAGTACCCCCATCCTACAGACACCACATAACATTGGGTCATGTGAACAATAATCACTTTGTTTGCGTTAAACTTGACCCAACTGGTGCCGTCCCTCCGACTTCACTTATGTGGACAAGAAAACATGACGAAGTGGCAGAAGGATGGTCGGCTGGTTATAAGCGGAGGATGCAGTTATTCGGTAAGATGGTAGAAGGTAAGAGTATTGCTACTGTTGATGATACCGTTTGATCAATGTAATATGTTTTTAATACATATTGACCACTTGGTAGCATGAAATTTTATCATGGCTTTCGAAATGTGCAAATGTTATCTTCGGTATGGATTGATGTTGTGTATCATACCAATTACACAGAGCGTAGAACTGCAGTAATATTGCCCACTTTGCACGTTGAGTAACTATGTCATTACCTACAAAATTGCTCAACGCACAAAACTGACAATATTAGTGCGACTTTTGCGCTCTGAGTATTTTTTATAACATCAACCTTTGTTCCAAATTGTTATGCAATGAGAAGGTATCATTGTTATTATGTCAAATAGTTCAAGTTAGCTTAGGGTTAATGTATCATATATGTTATTGTCTGACAAAATTGCTTACCACAAACTCCCATTGATAAGTTTTGACCGTTGAGCGTCTTTAGACATTTTGTTTGTGGTTACTACAATTGCTTACCACGATCAGAACAAATAATTTTGACCTGTTGTGTGCGGTGAGCAATTTTGTTAGTGAGAAACAAAATTGCTACTCGTCTACTCAATTTTATTTGCTGGTATCTCCACATTAATTCGAACAGCTATCTTCACATATAAAAGCATGAAGAAACGACACGTAATAAGGAACATACCTGTCTTGTTTCAGTGCAATCGAAATAATGCTTCCAGTTATAATTCACATATTTACAATCATGCCCGACATGGTGTGAAATTCAATCCCAAGACTATATCCTATGTAAACATGTCTACCCACTATGTAAAAAAAATTACCATCTTATGAGCAGCACAAACGATAACATTTCACTGTGACCAAACGAAGACAAGTCAGGGGTTTACTTGGTTACTTTCTCTTCAGGGGATCAATCATCAACAGCTTAATCCGGGACTAGCAAGCCGCGGTTATTCGAGAACTAAATGATAGCATGGTGATCACCGATTGGAGCACATCAAGAAAGCGGTGTATGTGAAGAGGGAGAGTACAGGCTAGGGCGCATCATGCATACCTTATCATGGACATCAGGAATGCATATCTCGCTTTCAATCTTCATAATATAACTCAAATAATGTAACCACACATGATAAACGATATTGGAAGTGAATAAAATTGCTCAAGTTGTGCGATTTGAGCAAATTTTCAATGGTTAACAAAATTGCTCAAAGCGCACAACGGTGATATATTTGGAAATTTAGTCTACCTAAGAGACCCCGTGAATCTACAGACCAGTGCTTGTGAATATACAGAGGTGTGATCGAGAATATACCGCAGATTGATACTAGCCAGATATTCTATGTAATAATGATTAATGACTGCCTAAGTGGTGCACGTTGAGATAAACTGATAGCCACTAACAAAATTACTCAACGTACACAACTGGCAAAATTATGCCCTTTATGATCAGTGACAATTCCATACGGGAATACAAATTTCATCACCGTGCAAAACAACAAATGAAGAAAGTCATGCGCATGTAGCAATTTTCAATCCCATAACATAATTGATCAACGTGCACAACAAGCAGAGCCAGGTGTTCACTTTTTGAGCATATAATTTATTTTATGAACAATTGTTAAACACGCACAAATAGCATAATTATGCCCGTTGTGCGCATTGATCTAAAGTTGCGGAGATAAAAAATTTTCTCAACGAGCCCCACAGGAATAATTTTGCCCGTTGTGCGCTTTGAGCATATTTGTTAGATGCTATAATTTTTGTTCCAACAGTCAATCATTCACATTCCAATTTTCATCATACTAAATGTGATTCCGAAACATGCCTATATGCAAACTTTTAGATTAAGTCTGATACTTATTCAATCTGAAGACATTTTATAATAAATTTGATACTTATTCAATCTGATTCAGAAACTACATGCAAACTTTTAGATTAATTCTGATACATATTCAAACGGATGACATTTTCAAAATGATCCCCCCATTCAAATATATTTAAGTACATACAGATACAGATCCAAACTGATAGATTTGCCTTCACTCTTACAAACGGATACATATGATTGTCTTCGTAGATGTTTGCAATGAAGTGGCGCTTGATCTGCGTGCTTCCCCCTTCAACTTTCGTGAGTTCATCGGACGACCATCTTCGTTACGTTTATTACTGTCGTTGTGATTTTCTGGTATCATAGGCTGGATATGAGTGTCGTGTTATTGTAACCTGCAGTCAAGTATGTGGCCGGGTCAAACACAACGGCTGGTACGCCGATTCCCCTGTGGCGATGTACCACACGGGTGATACGCTTAGCAACTACGTTGTAGTTATTAACGTCGTTGCCGATTTTCTGCCCTGATCTACTAAAGATGATTGTCATCGTAGATGTTTGAATTGAAGTGGCACTTTGTCCTTTGTAGCAGACGCCGTGAATTGGACAGTCGGCAGTCCGATTGCAGGCGTCGTTGTAACCTGAAGTCAAGTAAAAAGACACCAAGTGGAACTCTGATTCCTGAGGAGATGTAAAACAACACAGGTTTGTATAAAAAGTTGTGTTTGTGCGTGTAAGAGATCGGAAAGGATAGGATGGAGGGTTTGTGCATCATAGACGAGGTATAGTGAAAAGAAAGGGTTTGATGGAGGAGACGGAGTGTAAAGAGGAGATGGATATGGATATGTAGTGTATAGTCGAGGAGTGGAAGGCAAAATGCTCACATCTGGAAGTCCTTTATCGGGCATGCTTGATTATATAAATGGACGATAGCCCTTCGTTGCATTTATTACCGTCATAGCATACGTTTTCAACATCAACCATTTATATTTACATGAAAAGACTACTGGATGAATGGTGGGCTCCGAAAGGTGCTTCTCTCAAGCGCAAGAGTCCGTTCAAGTAGTAAAATCTGGGAGTCCAGATGTCGAATCCTCGGGAGAATCTGTTGAAACCACAAGTCTAAGTCAAATAGAGTAACTACGAATAAAATCTAAGCACTTTAATAGTGATGGTGAAGGTGGTATGAAAAGTGTGTGGTGATGGAATTGTTACGTGCGAACAACGAACTCTAATTTGTGAAAAATAGATATAAAAGGCATGTACATGGCATGGGTTCATTAGGATCAGCGAATCGTAAGCTTTGGTTGATCAAATATAACACAACGAAACCTCCTTTTGGGAGCGAATCGTCGGAAGATGTCCTTTTAGGAGTTAACGCATCAATTCTAATAATATATCGCTAAAGTTGTAAACGTATATATGAAGTATGAACCTCTCTTTTGGAGAGATCAAATCTCACCCTTGTGGGGTGATCATCTACTAGATCAATTCTTTTGGAATACGAAAAAGTAGATTTAAGAGCGACGATTTAAACTTTAGCAAATATAGCGATTAAGCGCAATAATACAACCAACGAATACGATTCACATCACCTAATTACTCCATACCATGCACAAAAAATATTTAGCTACTCATGGTGCAGAAATAAATAATTTTCAGATCAGAATTCATAGGTTTAATAGCAAAATACGGAAGTTTAGAGGCAAAATACAAGCTAAAACACCCAAATACAAGCTAAAGTTGAAGAAAATATCACCAATTCTCTCTGAAAAGTCTTCAAAACTCTCTGGAAATAAGAAAATAAGCTCTGGAAATTTACAGAATTTTTGCAGAAGAAAATACGGCTCCTAAGTGCTCCAATACGCCAATTATACGCCCAAAAACCCTAGAATACGCTTAAATAATAAGATTGCGAGTTTATTGGGCTTAACGGGTTCAAACCCGCACAGTAATCGCACCTGAACAGATCTCGACCGCTGATCTCGAGCGGATCAATTCCTGGCCGTTGATCAAAGGCGGGATCGGACACAGCGATGCCACGTGGGCTTTAAAATCCGTGCAAAGCCCGCACCCGCTAACTGAGCTCCGGATCTCGATCTGGACCGTCGGATCTGAATCGGAGGGCTACGGAGAGGCCACGTCGCGCTCGCGAAATCGAACTCAGATTCGAATTAGTATTTGATCTTCGCCGTCCGATCTGATATCAACGTGTCACACTAAGCCACGTGTCCAAATTTTCGCCCGCTGCTCTTTCAATTTGCGGAGTGATCCGAGTCCGTCCGATCTTGATCGCACGGTCAGTATTTCGCCCCGTGTCCCCTTAATTACGCTGCGTTCTGCGTTCGAGCGGGCGGATGTGCGCCGTTCAATCGAAATCGAACGCTCGATAAAATGCCGCGTCGCCCAATTGACTTCAGCCGCAGGATCGGAGTGGGAAGGGCGGAGATCGCGCCACGTTGGCGCCAAGATTCGTGCCAACTTTATTTAATTCCAATAAATGGTATTCTGCATTCAAAAATTCATAGAAATTAGCACAGATCTCAGAAAAATACAAATAAATAGTCGTTGGAATCATGAGATCGAGACGGTGCTAGGAAAAATATAATAAGTGCAGAAATACTTCATTATTTGCTGTTTTGTGCTCAAATAGTGTGTTTTCCCTAATAAATAAATGTGTAGAAAATACGTATGAATTAGAGAACAATGTAGCATCTCATGAGCACAAAATAGGGCTATATGGGGGTTAAATACGCAATATTGAACCCAAATCACACCCCCCAACTAGCGTTTTGCTAGTCTCTAGCAAAAAGAGCGATTAAAAATACGCCTAGATCACCTTATCAGATCTCAAATCATTCACCACCATACTACAACGACAAAAGAGATAACCAAACACTAATATCAATACTTCAAACTCATCAAGTAATGGTACTTGTGGGTTTTCAAAAATGAAAGTCAAGCATCTCAAATGGTTATAAAATAGACTCAAATTCACTATCAATTACTTCATAGCTCATAGTACACTAAATCAATGGCCCACACCGTTCAATCAAATATTTTAACTTGGAGCGTAGATGGTTCATGCAAAGCAAGCATCAAAAGTAGGATGGTATCAAGACATACACACGTCAATCTTTATTCATAGGAACTCACACCACATCTTGCGTTTTCTTTAAGCTTTGGAAGTTTTATTGCTTCGCTAATCATGCACACTTATTCTCTATGTTCTTTCACTTTTTTTTTCATAGTTCCGCGTAACGCGCATCAAGCAACATTCGCAGAAAAGTATATAACTTGGATCGCTCCATCAAATAATTGAGGTTCCGGTCAATGGCTCCCAAATCAGACGATAATAGGGCATTAGGCCAAGAAGGACCCCTCGGACTGTACTACTCGAGCCAACCAAGTTATTTCTTTAATAGCACATTTATTCATTCTTTTCTTCCTCATTCATCTCATTTGTTCTTCGTTTGTGTGTGCATAAACAACGTGGCAAGATAACTTCCTCTTCTTTAATTTTTCACAAGAGTGGGTATCCTAATCATTTCAAATGACGTGGTACGTTTTTCTACCCAAAATCACACCAAGCATGCAAAATGGCAATGAATGCGAGATAAAGAACAATGCTCCAGTTAATTTATGAATTATTGGTGCATGAACTTTGGTGTGTTTCAATGAGAGCATACCACTTGCTAATCCATAATTTCTAGATTCATTAAGTCATCAATTAATCTTGCCATTGAGATGTATAAAAAGAAATTCACCATAAGCACTCAAATTCATGTAAAATGAGATTGAAATGTTGAATAATAGTGGTGGGGAAAATAAATCACGAGTGTACGGTGGTGAATAAATATCGAGAAATTTCATCACATGAGGGGCATTTCTAGGTAAAGATAGACTTTGGTGATATTTTCTTAACTAAAAAAAATTTTTTTTTTTCAATGCAAAAAGGGACCTAATAAAATCCTAAAAGAAAAAGAAAAAGAAAATAAAAGTCCTAAAAGAAAAAGAAAAAGCAAATAAAAATCCTAAAAGTTATTTCCCTCCCCCCAACTTAAAATAGACATTGTCCTCAATGTTAGGAAGAGGGAATCATGAAAAGAACACACCTGATTAGTTCCCACCCGAAGGTGGGTCTGTGAGATCCATGGTGCGCGCTTCCTTGGTCCAAGGCTCGTGAAAATGTTTCAATCTTTGGCCATTCACCTTGAACTCGCTTCCATCTTTTTCATTTAGTAAGAGCACAGCGCCATGTGGGAAAACTTCTTTGACGACGAAAGGTCCATACCACCTAGAGCGAAGCTTCCCAGGAAAAATGTGCAGCCTGCAATTGTATAGGAGTACTTTTTGGCCTGGGGTGAACTCCCTCCTCAAGATCATCATGTCGTGGACGGATTTCATCCTTTCTTTTGAAATTTTAGCGTTGTCGTACGCATTTCTCCTCAACTCCTCCAGCTCCAACAATTGCAACCTACGAGAAGAAAAAGAGACATCAGTATCAAAATTCATTTTCTTTATAGCCCAATAAGATCTATGCTCTATCTCAACAGGTAAGTGACAAGACTTCCCAAAGACAAGGCGGTAAGGTGACATCCCCAAAATTGTTTTGTAGGCCGTCCTGTAGGCCCACAACGCTTCAGGTAAGCGCAAACTCCAATCTTTTCTTGATGGATTCACCATTTTCTGTAGAATTCCTTTGATCTCTCTATTTGCCAACTCTGCTTGGCCATTGGTTTGGGGGTGATATGGAGTGGAAACTTTATGTGTGACCCCAAACCTCTTCATTAAAGTAGCGAACATGCGGTTGCAAAAATGAGACCCTCCATCACCGATCAAGGCCTTGGGCACTCCAAACCTAGAGAAAATGTTCTCTTTGAGGAACTTAAGCACAATGGAAGTGTCATTCGACCTGCAAGGAATAGCTTCCACCCATTTAGAAACATAATCAATACAAACCAAAATATAAGCATATCCAAATGAAGGTGGGAAAGGTCCCATGAAGTCTATGCCCCAACAATCAAATATTTCAATCTCTAAAATAGGGTTTAAAGGCATCATGTTACGCTTAGTAATACCCCCTAATTGTTGGCATGCAGCACAAGTCTTGCAATAATGAAATGTGTCTTTAAACATAGATGGCCAATAAAAGCCACATTGCGAGATTTTTGCCACAGTTTTGTTCGCTGAAAAGTGTCCACCACATACTCCATCATGGCAAAATTGTATCACACTGGTTATTTCATGATCGGGAATGCATCTCCTAACAATTTGGTCACTACAATATTTATATAAGTACGGATCATCAAAGAAGAAATATTTTACCTCGTACTTGAACCGTTTAATGTCTTGAAGAGACCAAGTGTCAGGGGTCTTACCAGTTACCAGATAATTAACGATATCAGCATACCATGGAGAGGTGGAGACGCTAAAAAGATGCTCGTCAGGAAAGGAGTCCTTCAAAGGCACATCTGCTGAATCAAGGCCTACTGTCAAACGTGATAAATGGTCAGCTACTAGATTCTCCACGCCTTTCTTGTCCTTGATTATGACATTGAACTCCTGCAACAATAAAATCCATCGTATCAATCGAGGCTTAGCATCTTTTTTAGATAATAAATATTTTAAAGCAGAGTGATCAGTATATATCAAAATTGGTGATCCTAAAATATAGCTCCTGAATTTTTCCAACGCAAAGACTACTGCCAGCAACTCCTTCTCTGTTGTTGTATAATTCCTTTGAGCGTCATTTAATGTCTTGCTGGCGTAGTAAATCACTACTGGAACTTTGTCTTTTCTTTGGCCTAGGACTGCACCAACTGCGTAATTGCTTGCATCACACATTATTTCAAATGGTAGGGACCAGTCTAGCACCTGCAAAATAGGAGCAGAAATCAGCAACTTCTTTAAAGTTTCAAAAGAAAGTTGACACTCAGGTGTCCAAATAAAGTCCACATTTAAAGTAAGTAAGTTGCAAAGAGGGCGAGATATTGCGCTAAAATCTTTGATGAACCGCCTATAAAATCATGCATGTCCCAAAAATGTTCTGATGTCCTTCACGCATTTAGGACTTGGTAGCTTCTCAATTACCGCTACCTTGGCTCTGTCTACCTGTATACCATCTTTAGAAACCAGGTGACCTAGGACAAGTCCCTCTGTGGTCATAAAATGACACTTCTCCCAATTCAATAGGAGGTTCTTTTCGATGCACCTGTCAAGAACAAGAGCCAAGTTAGCTAAACAATCATGAAAAGAGCTACCATATACTGAAAAATCATCCATAAATACCTCAACGATTTTCTCAACCATATCATCAAAAATACTGAGCATGCATCGCTGAAAAGTGGCTGGAGCATTACATAAACCAAACGGCATTCTTTTAAATGCAAAAGTACCAAAGGGACAGGTAAAAGTGGTCTTTTCCTTATCCTCAGGTGCAATCTCAATCTGGTAATAACCTGAATAACCGTCTAGAAAGCAATAATATTCCTGTCCAGCCACCCTCTCTAAAATTTGGTCAAGAAATGGAAGAGGGAAATGATCTTTTCTAGTTCTAGAATTCAACTTCCTATAGTTTATGCACATCCTCCAACCTGTGGTGGCTCTAACTGGGATAAGCTCATTATTCTCATTTTTAACCACGGTGAGGCCAGACTTTTTAGGAACAACCTGTGTAGGGCTAACCCACTTGCTGTCAGAAATAGGATATATAATGCCTGCATCCAATAATTTTAGTACCTCGCCTTTAACCACTTCTTTTAATGTTGGATTTAACCTACGTTGCATTTCTCTAGTGGGTTTGGCGTCATCCTCTAAATAAATGTGATGCATGCATACAATAGGGCTTATACCTTTAATGTCAGCAATGGACCAACCAATAGCACCTCTATGTTTCCTCAGCACATCAAGTAATGAGCTTTCCTGCTCTAAAGAAAGTTTAGAAGATATTACCACAGGGAAGCTGTTTTCATCACCAAGAAAAGCATACTTAAGATAGTCAGGAAGTGGCTTCAGCTCTGTCTTTGGATCCTCCACCTCAGATGAAATTTGAATTGATGCATTAGGTGGCAAAGCCTCGAACCTAGGCTCCCATACCGCATTGAGCTCCTTCACGTTCTCCTGCACAAAAGATATGTCATCAGAATCACCAATAAAAGTCTCAACAATAGAAGCATCATCACAAAATTCAGAACAAATATAATCATCCACCAACGAATCAATCATATGCACCCTCTCAATCTCATCATTCACATGTGCCAACTTGCAAGTATTAAAAATATTCAAGTCCAAAGTCATGTTGCCAAAAGTTAGTTTCAGTTGACCATCTCTACAATTTATTAAAGCATTGCATGTCGCTAGGAATGGTCTACCTAGGATGATAGGAGTAGCATTGGCGGTTTGGTGTCCCTGGATGTCTAGAACTATAAAGTCCGCGGGGTAGTAAAATTTGTCAACCTGAACGAGGACATCCTCAATGCATCCCTTTGGAACTTTAATAGATCTATCAGCTAGTTGCAATATAACAGATGTAGGCTTTAGCTGTCCTAACCCAAGCTGCACAAAAATAGGATATGGCAAAATATTGACACTAGATCCTAAATCCAATAAAGCATTTCCAATTTTCTTAGTGCCAATGGTGCAAGTGATGGTGGGTGATCCAGGGTCTCTAAATTTAGGTGGTGTATTTTGTTGCACAATAGAGCTAACCTGTTCAGTCAAGAATGCTTTCTTTTTCACATTTAGCTTTCTCTTAACAGTGCACAAATCTTTCAGAAATTTAGCATATGCAGGTATTTGATTAATAGCATCAAGCAATGGAATATTGATCTGGCACTTCTGAAAAATTTCACGAATCTCAGTTTGATACTTATCTTTGCTTTTCTGAAGTAGCCGATGAGGGTAGGGTGCTGCAGGTACATATGCTGCAGGTTCCTTCTCTTTAATGACGCCTTTGCTCACACCCACATCCGTGCTCTCTTCCTGCACCTCCTCTTGTTCTTTAATTCCCTCTTCTTGGATCTGAATTTCCTCTTCATGCTCAGCTTGTCTGCTCGGTGGATCAGGCTTCTGAATCTCTTTTCCATTCCTCAAAGTGGACACCGCTTGGCAAGGCTTCATATTATTTCCTGTAGAAGAAGATGAGCCCATATTAGGATTTGGAAT
The DNA here is from genome assembly GCA_030789695.1 of Scilla litardierei. Taxonomy (NCBI): domain Eukaryota; kingdom Viridiplantae; phylum Streptophyta; class Magnoliopsida; order Asparagales; family Asparagaceae; genus Scilla; species Scilla litardierei. The sequence continues at coordinate 264,986,189 of CM061142.1, read as the reverse complement.
TGACTGAGATGGAAGCTTACCTTTTTCTAATGTCGCTGTAAGCCTCGCCAAGCTCTCGCTCATCTGCTGATTCTGAGTCTGCTGAGCCTGAAATTGAGCCTGCTGCTGCTGCATCTGGGCTTGTTGCAATTGGATAAGCTGCTGAAGCGCATCGCCAAATGGTTGCATCTGCTGTTGTTGCACTGGCTCAGGGTCCCTCCTCTGGTTCCCACCTTGATAGTTGTTGTTGTTGTATTGAGGTTGTCGGAACGGAGGGGGGGCCTACTGCTGCTGAGTCAGCTGATTTGGGCCCCAGTTTAAGTTTGGATTGTTGCGCCACCCCTTGTTGGAATTGAAGTTCTGGTAGTTCGAAGAAACTTGATTCACCCCAGTAGGATTTCCTAGCATGCTCTTCAAGGCTGGAAGTGTGGGGCATGCACTGGTGTTATGGCCACTGACGTCGCAAAGTGCGCAAACCTGCTCTATCTCAACTGCCTTGGCCTTTTTCAAATTCATTGCATGAAGCTTGTTTGAGATCATGGCCTCCATCTTTGCCTCCAACGCATCCTCTTGCTTCAAATTATAAGTCACTCCTCGCGTAAGCTGGGATGGTGCAGAATGGCCTCCTCTCTCGTAGTCTGAAGTAGTGTCCCATGTCTGCGCATTTTCTGCTATCTCCTCCAGGTACGTCCAAGCTTCGTCTGGCTCTTTATCAAAGAATCCTCCATTGCACATCATCTCTACAAATTGCTTCATTTGCGGCTGCAGTCCATCGTAGAAGAAGCCAATAATCCTGCTTTTGTCGAAGCCATTGTGCGGACATGCTAGCAGCAACTCATTGAACCTTTCAAATGCCTGGTAGAATGTTTCCTCGCTTTTCTGGGCAAAGTTCATAATCTGCCGCTTCAGTCCCTGTGTCCTGTGAATAGGAAAAAACTTCTTTAGAAATTCAGCCTGCAAATCAATCCATGTAGTAATAGAGCGTGATGGCAATGCATTCAACCAATTTTTAGCTTTGTCTTTTAATGAAAATGGGAACAGTTTAAGATATATCGTATCCTCGCTAGTTTTCCCATCAAAGCATGTCAAGCAAACCTCCTCAAATCCTTTAATATGAAGATATGGATTTTCCTTGTCTAACCCATGAAAGGTGGGTAAGAGTTGGATCACCCCAGGTTTAAAATTGAAAGAATTTGCATCGGCAGGTAAAACAAAGCATGAAGCAGTGCTAGTCCTAGTGGGTCGAAGTAAATCTTTTAAAGTCCTAGGCACTCCAGGTTGCACATTATTCTCGTTATTGTTGCTAAAATTTTCATCCATATTATTATTAGCCATATCAAAACGTCGAGTCAACCTATGTGTCCTAGGAGTCCTATGCCACATAAACTAGCACAAATATTTTTTTTATATGAAAGCAAACAAAAGTTTATATACAATAAAGTGGAAGGATCTCACCGAAGGTCCTCTGAATGAAATAAACCGTAGTAACAAACCGTTCTCCCCGGCAACGGCGCCAAAAACTTGGTGGGCTCCGAAAGGTGCTTCTCTCAAGCGCAAGAGTCCGTTCAAGTAGTAAAATCTGGGAGTCCAGATGTCGAATCCTCGGGAGAATCTGTTGAAACCACAAGTCTAAGTCAAATAGAGTAACTACGAATAAAATCTAAGCACTTTAATAGTGATGGTGAAGGTGGTATGAAAAGTGTGTGGTGATGGAATTGTTACGTGCGAACAACGAACTCTAATTTGTGAAAAATAGATATAAAAGGCATGTACATGGCATGTGTTCATTAGGATCAGCGAATCGTAAGCTTTGGTTGATCAAATATAACACAACGAAACCTCCTTTTGGGAGCGAATCGTCGGAAGATGTCCTTTTGGGAGTTAACGCATCAATTCTAATAATATATCGCTAAAGTTGTAAACGTATATATGAAGTATGAACCTCTCTTTTGGAGAGATCAAATCTCACCCTTGTGGGGTGATCATCTACTAGATCAATTCTTTTGGAATACGAAAAAGTAGATTTAAGAGCGACGATTTAAACTTTAGCAAATATAGCGATTAAGCGCAATAATACAACCAACGAATACGATTCACATCACCTAATTACTCCATACCATGCACAAAAAATATTTAGCTACTCATGGTGCAGAAATAAATAATTTTCAGATCAGAATTCATAGGTTTAATAGCAAAATACGGAAGTTTAGAGGCAAAATACAAGCTAAAACACCCAAATACAAGCTAAAGTTGAAGAAAATATCACCAATTCTCTCTGAAAAGTCTTCAAAACTCTCTGGAAATAAGAAAATAAGCTCTGGAAATTTACAGAATTTTTGCAGAAGAAAATACGGCTCCTAAGTGCTCCAATACGCCAATTATACGCCCAAAAACCCTAGAATACGCTTAAATAATAAGATTGCGGGTTTATTGGGCTTAACGGGTTCAAACCCGCACAGTAATCGCACCTGAACAGATCTCGACCGCTGATCTCGAGCGGATCAATTCCTGGCCGTTGATCAAAGGCGGGATCGGACACAGCGATGCCACGTGGGCTTTAAAATCCGTGCAAAGCCCGCACCCGCTAACTGAGCTCCAGATCTCGATCTGGACCGTCGGATCTGAATCGGAGGGCTACGGAGAGGCCACGTCGCGCTCGCGAAATCGAACTCAGATTCGAATTAGTATTTGATCTTCGCCGTCCGATCTGATATCAACGGGTCACACTAAGCCACGTGTCCAAATTTTCGCCCGCTGCTCTTTCAATTTGTGGAGTGATCCGAGTCCGTCCGATCTTGATCGCACGGTCAGTATTTCGCCCCGTGTCCCCTTAATTACGCTGCGTTCTGCGTTCGAGCGGGCGGATGTGCGCCGTTCGATCGAAATCGAACGCTCGATAAAATGCCGCGTCGCCCAATTGACTTCAGCCGCAGGATCGGAGCGGGAAGGGCGAAGATCGCGCCACGTTGGCGCCAAGATTCGTGCCAACTTTATTTAATTCCAATAAATGGTATTCTGCATTCAAAAATTCATAGAAATTAGCACAGATCTCAGAAAAATACAAATAAATAGTCGTTGGAATCGTGAGATCGAGACGGTGCTAGGAAAAATATAATAATTGCAGAAATACTTCATTATTTGCTGTTTTGTGCTCAAATAGTGTGTTTTCCCTAATAAATAAATGTGTAGAAAATACGTATGAATTAGAGAACAATGTAGCATCTCATGAGCACGAACATCAGAAGAACTTATTGTTTCCATATGGAGTTTGTGTTGGCAAATACAGAAGAAAAGGAGAAGAAAGTAGAGAGAGTTGTGAGAAGGTGAGGGGTCGTTGTCAGCCATTAATAGGGGAATTGAACCAATCAAAATGAAGAGTAAGTCCGTGATCCTACAGTAATGCAATGGATCTCAGGAATCAATATTTATTTACTCAATACGCAAACCGCGTAATCCCAACGCGAAAAATGCGTAATCCCAATTATTTTAGACTGTGGTGAGAAATAGGTTAATTACTCTCCGCGCAAAACAAGGAAACTGAACGGTTTTTCGCCTTGATCAACATTGATGCTAATAGGAAAATTACTCCCATCTAATACTCTCCACTCACCTTTTTAATACATTTTATTCGACGTGCACAACGTTCTAATTAATAGCGCGTTGTGCGCGATGAGAAATTTTTCTCGTAGCAAAGTTTTTATTCGACGTGCACAACAATTTAAATCTGGAGAAATTTTACAATTGGCATAAAATTTAATCCACGTGGATTATAACTTTACATGCTGTTGTGCGCGTGGTGTAATTTAACCACTGCAACATGTTTTTACCCGACGCGCCCAACGTGGTATAATTTTACCTGTTATACGCGTGGATGAATATTACTTCAAACCAAGGCTATTAACCCGTGCTCACAATGGAGTGCGCGCTATGAGTAATAATACCACCAACTCACCTTTTTTAATACCCTGCACAACGCGTTATTGTGCGCGGTGAGTAAATTTTTCTCCTAGCCTTGTTTTTATTCGACGTGCACCACGATCTAAATATGGAGAAATTTTACATCTTGCGTATAATCTTAATCCGCACAATATTCTTGGTCATGTAAGACGGGGAAATGGCACGTGAGTGTGCAAAAGAGTGCATGTGAGTCTACAGAATTTAGAATGTGTGCATGCACTAGAGTCCTCGTAATTCTACACAGAATCAAGTAACTATCAGAATTGCTCATCGTGCAAAACGGATGGAAAACGGGAATTGCTCAATGCACACAACGCATGGAATCGAATTGTTTTGGTTGATGAGGATGAGAATACAGTAAAGTTACTCTGTGATACATCGAAGACCCCGTCATGCTACAGTGGAGTTCTTATGAATATACAAAAGACTGCATGTGAATCTACAGTAGATTGATAACAGCCATATGATTTTCCCAAGAATGTTTGACCGTTGGGAAGCGCGTTGGAAAAAGTATAGCCGCAAAAAAAATTTCTCAATGCGCAGAACCAACAAATATATGCCCATTGTGCGCTGTGAGCAAATATTTAATGGTTAACATAATTGCTCAAAGCGTACAACGGCGATATATTTGGACCTTTAGTGTCACGCCCCGCTTCCCAAAATATGGAGGCGAAGCGTGAGAAGGTCCGCTCAGACTTGAAGCTGCAAAGCTGCAAGTCCGATAAGCGTCAATCAAATTTAAAACTGCAGGCCCTTGCAACGCGAACGAAACAACGATAATAATAATGAAATGAGACAAAAGAAACATCTCAGAATATCCATAAAATAAGTTTCCAACATCGCAGAAAAGCCATCAGGCTAAAAGGAAGGAGACTAAAGGCCCAAACATGGCCAACAAAAGTACAAAGTACAAAACAACGGTGCTACGCACCAACAACTAACAAAAGGCCTAAAACAACATAAAGCTCCACAAAACTCAAAGCATGGTCACCGGGTCCACCAAAATCCTCCTGGGCAGCCATGGACTTAGACTCAGCGTCAGCAAAACCTCACGTACTCAGCAACGGTCACTGGCTCAGGTCTAACATGTGACACCCAAAAGAGCAAGGGGCACATGTCAGCAAGTCTGGAAGACTTGTGCAAGTGAAACTGAAAGTACAAGTAAGAGCAACCTAGCAGTTCTAGTATGAATGCGATGACATGGCAGTTTAAAGTATGAGTGCAACAGGTAAAGTAAAGTAAAGTACAGTACGAGCATGGCATGGCATTCACAAGACAAGTACAAGACAAGTAAAGAAAGCACCTCGTGCACAGGGATTCCGCCTTTTGGCTAGAGTGGCTGCGCGGGCCAACTCCTAAGCTCAAGCGAACGTTTATCCCTACCCCTCCACGTGTATCGAGCCAGGGCATTACCCCCGAACTTGGAATGCTCGCTTCTGGACCACGAGCCAGGAAGTGTGTAAACAAGTATGGCGTAGGGGTGCACCTAGCCGGACAAGTAGTACAAGGACAAGTATTGTAGCGTGTGCTACGATGCAACAATCAATGCATGGATGACATGGCATGGCAAGTAGTAAAGCGTACAAGTAAGAAAAGTAAACGTGACAGTTTAGCATGCATGAATGACAATTTTAATGGTTGGATCTAGCTTCGTTGTCAAGCTAGATCATTTAGGTGACGGATCTAGTTTCGTTGTCAAACTAGATCAAGTAGGCGTCTAGCCAGCTATCATTTCACTGACTAGTCTCTTTTACGCTAAAAGCAAGTAAGTGGCCTAAAAACATGGCCCTACACAAGAGTTGGCAAGTTTCACTTGCCTGCAGCTATCACGTCAAGAAGACACCGTCCAACGAGTCCAAGGTCACGATTCCTACGTGCACAAGTCCACCGGCCTACATCCGTTTTATTAATCTTGATTAGTGATTTCTAAAACATTTAAAATACTTTAAAAATACTGATTTTTAGTCTTGATTAGCATGCAATTGGGTTGGGGGTCCTAGGGGTGCAAAACGTTACCTCAACACGACGCGAAAGCTACACCGGCGTCGGGTAGCGACGCCGGGGGTTGGAATAATAGAACACGCTCCAAGTCCTGATTCCAATATAGTTTCCTCGCTGGAAAGTTCAGAGCATCAACCCGGGCGACGATTCCAGATTCCAAAGCTCGCACGTGCGACGACGGGCTACGACGTGCGACGACGTCGTACGTGACGAATCCTCGAAGAGCAAGCACCTTGGTGGGGCCCACAGTACTCCTAGGGGCCTTTGGGGGACCCACAATAACTCTGGAGAACTTGGGGGGCCCACGGTGGCAAGCGGTGCGACGGGTGCGGGGTTGCGACAAGTGGCCGTCGGTCGTACCCCTCCAATGCGGGAGAAACCCTCGGTCGTGCGCTGTGAATGCGGGGGCTGCGACGTTGGGGTGTGCAGCAGCTGCGGGCGATGCTTGGTGCGGGGTTTCTCTTCGGTCTGGTCGATGGGGAGCTTCGGTCGTGCGGGGTGCAGAGCGGGGCGACAAGCGTTGCAACGTTGCAAGCGTTGCAACGTCGCGGGCTTCGGCGATGGCGGGCGGGCGCCTCGGTCAGATGCGGGCGACAGCTGCGGGCGATGCAGCGATGCGGGGAGCGGCTGTGAGCGGGGGCGGCCATCAGTCTGACCGAGAGATTTCCTCGGTCGGACACAGCTGCAGCGGGGCGACGGCCGTGCAAGCGAGCGGAGCGGGAGAGCGGGCGTTGGCAGCGGTCGGTGCGAGGAAAACGGGCCCGTTCTCTCGGTCGTGCGCGGGGGCTGAACGTCGCAACGTTGCGACGAATCGTCGCAACGTCCAAAATGAGTTTGGAAGGGGCTAGGGCTAATTTCTTTGGAAAATAGGACTTGCTAGGGGTTGCTTATATAGTATAGGTGGGTTGACTTGGTCTAGGGCTAAATCTAATAGGATTAGAAGTTCAAAAAGATTTGAAATTTGAATTTAAACTTCTCCAACCCAATCTAGGATTTGACCTGGTCCAAATGAGCTGGAAATTGGCTCAAAAATTCTTTAAAACGTTTTAAACTCAAATAAATTTTATTTGGCCGAAATTAATTTAAAAATAAATTATTAAAAATATTATAAAGCTTGTAAAAATTATAAAAGTGGTCAAAAGAACTCCAAAAATTATAAAATAAATATCAGGGTGATCGTGACGACGAATGTGAGCTAACTAAGAAGACGGATCTCAAATTCGACGTCGGACGACGAAACTAAAAATAGAAACGTCTCCCGTCAAAAGTGAAAGTCGTCACGTCTCATCGAGTAAGTTTAAATTGTGGAAAAACGACTCGAGAAGTGTCGTTTCAAGATAGTGCCACTATTTAATACTCTCAGAGTCGTTCGCAACGGCATATCACACAAAAGTGTTCACAAACAAATAAAGTCTAAAGCAAACACGTGCACGGCCAAAAGCACGTGCACGAACAACGTACGACGAAAAAGTGGTCGTTACATCCTCCCCACCTTAGAATAAAGTCCGTCCTCGGACTTTCTAATATATCTAGTCGCTCTAATAACTACCCCAAATCAAGTCACATTATATTTCAAACCAAGTATAGTCATTACAAGTGCTCATATATGCACTAGGTAGTCAAACATTATTATTACCAACACGTATATATATACATTCACGTACGTATACACTTATACCTATTATAGTCCGTCAACTTCATACATGTATTTCAATCAGGTATACAAACATTCATCCCTTATATAACTGCTACTACTTACCTAAACACAAAACAATATTTCAGATACTTATATAAAGATAGTTTCACGCTTAGCCAATACAATCATCGCTCTACCTATATGTAGCTACCTATGCACAAACATCAAGGGTATACTACCCTCTAATAATCCCTAGTATTCATCCAACACCAAACACATCAACACATGTAGTCACACCATACTATAATTAAGTCAAGTTCACTATATCTAATATACATTCACCGCTACTATAATTTCACAATATATAGTCATTCAAATACATGCAAATAGTTCACCATGTATTCACATCACGTACGGTCCTATAACTGTATTTACGACACGCCACATATACCATAGTCATCAAAACCTATAACTAAGCACATACTTACCCGTGCATGGTGCACACCCATACACGCTAACATTTCATTTACATACACCAATCATACCATTATATAACTAGCACACATACATACCTAGTTTCAGCTAGTACACATACGTTCACATAACAAGTCCTTAGTATTTAGCTATATCACAAGACCAACACCTATAACTATATACTGGCGTAGCGACCCACAATCATGTGCGTAGCACAACCAGGCACCAACACTTCTATCACCATACATACATCAAGCATTTCTATATTCAAACTACAATCATACATTCAATATACTCAGAGTATACTCACTCAAGCTTGAGTGAGACTCAATACACATATCAGGATATTCTATACACGTAGCACGGCATTCATACCTATACCAATACCATTCCAATATTTATACGTCTACCAATACACCCATATACATTCCCTAGATCAATCACACTTAATATTTAGTCAGGCAATACTCACGTAGTTCAATCAATTTATACACCATAATAATAATAATATAGACATCAACATACGTATAATTATAATACGCTCCCTAATACATGCATACGTATACATCGTATAGTCTCACACATGTAACATATATATTCACACCATAGCCTACTACCTATAATTAGTATTCTAACACATCCACACGTACATAATTAAGATGTGCAATAGTCGTGTATACCTCACGGTATGCACGTATGCAACATCCCGTAAAAGCAACTATACCAATCAAAATTATAACCCTATTACTATATGTATATCACATATATACTCAGGCAACAAAACATAACTACTTACGTCTAAACACTATATATATCTACCTACGAGCACATACTCACACGTAATAATATATAGATCACTCAATAGGCCTACATACTTATCTATAAGTTCACATATTATCATCACACCTAGCATATACATAGCTTTACCAATCATTTTATTTCAACCATTATAAGTATCTCTTACTCCATACACAACTTAGATATTCCAACGCTAATTCAAATATACACAAGCATCCCTAGTATAGTATATCTAACCACTCACAAGTCTATACATTCTAGCACACAAACAACTTCATAATATCACGAATAACTCCAAGTACATATATATATCACACAATAGGCAAGCATCAATATACTATGGGGGTACACTCATTCAAGCCCACGTACACAACTTAGGTACGTGCACAACGACACCTCACAAGGGTCCAAGGGTCTACTAACAACTAAGGGTTGACACAGACATTGACGGTCCCTAAGGCCTAAGCAATAAAGAGAGATCGAGGGCGAGACGAGGGAAGGATCGACAAGCACGAGTTCAGATAGGACGAATACGAGGAGACGGCTTGGTTGGACGAAACATTGACTCAAAGGTGAGGTTTAGGTTGAGGGAAAAAGGAGATGTAGTGATGCTTGAATAGAGTACAGAAAAGCAACTAGGATAAATAGCATAAGCTAAAATACGCGAAATCGAAAACGGTTGTACTTTAAAATCCTCGTCTGAGAAGAAATGTTTGGGGATCGATAAAACGAGTTGTTCAAAATAAATCTGAGTCGAATATTCTTAATAAGAGAAAATGGTCTATTGTTTCTAAAAATCATTTTGAAAGGAAGTAAAATCATTTACGCGAATATTAAGGACATGGTTTAGAAAATTCTATCAGTCAGTAATTTAATAAAATGTTGCCAAAAGTTTTTGAAAGTCAAAGAATGGAATCAAGCAACAGAAGAATTTAAAATCAGGTTAAATGCTTTCAAAACTTTTAGGCCATGGAAAGGTAATCAATTTTGAAACTTCTTTTAGGAAACCATGGTTCGCCAAAAGTGGAAAAACCGATTTACACAAGGTTCTTAATATACGAGCACAATGAACCTGGTACGGATAAAGTAATTAAAATTCATTTTAGTCTAGAAATTTTTTCTAAAAGCACGTAGGGTGAGTGGAAAGATAATAATTATAACTTGATGGTGGAATTATCAAAATTGGTAGCAAACTTTAAAATCGAATCATGGAGGGTCTAAAGCAGGAAGAGGTTATGAAAATAGTAATTTTGCAAAAATCTGGAACAGTGAGAACGACGAGCAAAGACCATCTTGCTGAAATCTGAAATTCTATGTGACTTGAAAAGTATATTAAAAGTAAACACGATGTATTATTCAAATAAGAAAGGAAAATTTTAAATCAAATTGGACAAATGGTTCAGAATAAAATTAATATATGGAAAGACGACATGAGTACGAAAACATAGGCTGGGAAAAATATTATAAGCTAGAGTTCAAAATTCCGACAAACGTTTTTTTTTAAAATTTAAATCAATGAAGAAGTATGAAGTATAAGTATATTAAAATTTTGAACAAAATTAAACTTAGGAAAAAGGAAATCGTAAAATACTTTCAAGAGTTTCAAAGTTCATAATGGAGAGTTTCGAAAAAGGACGACGATCGTCATGAGGCGATCTCGTGTATCGAGGCAAGGAAATTGGTCGGATGATCAAAACATTCATACGCCTAGGATATGAATCAGAAGAGGCTACGGGGAAACTCCTTCGGTCGACCAACTAAAGATTAGGAACTAGGCGCTAAGACCTCTAAAGGTTAGACGGTAAAGAAATGCGTTCAGCTTGGTCCGAAATCGATGAACCCAAGAGCGAACGACTAAAGGAAATTCTAGAAGTCTAATATGGTCAGGGGTAGACATGAACCACTAAGGTAACTCCTACGACGATTAAATCAATTGCCAGAAAGGGGGGTTTAACTACAGTCAGGGCCTCTAACTAGCAAGCACAGACGTCTAACTAAGCCTTCTTATCACCTAGTGTCCTAAGAAAACAACTAAACTCAGGGCTTATGACTCGGATGTTGCAATTTATTTAATGGACATTCCGTTATTATCGTTGTTCCGTTAATTCGCAATTGCAAGATTGGACCTGCATGGGCCACCAACAAAACCTGTCACGCCCCGCTTCCCAAAATATGGAGGCGAAGCGTGAGAAGGTCCGCTCAGACTTGAAGCTGCAAAGCTGCAAGTCCGATAAGCGTCAATCAAATTTAAAACTGCAGGCCCTTGCAACGCGAACGAAACAAAGATAATAATAATGAAATGAGACAAAAGAAACATCTCAGAATATCCATAAAATAAGTTTCCAACATCGCAGAAAAGCCATCAGGCTAAAAGGAAGGAGACTAAAGGCCCAAACATGGCCAACAAAAGTACAAAGTACAAAACAACGGTGCTACGCACCAACAACTAACAAAAGGCCTAAAACAACATAAAGCTCCACAAAACTCAAAGCATGGTCACCGGGTCCACCAAAATCCTCCTGGGCAGCCATGGACTCAGACTCAGCGTCAGCAAAACCTCACGTACTCAGCAACGGTCACTGGCTCAGGTCTAACATGTGACACCCAAAAGAGCAAGGGGCACATGTCAGCAAGTCTGGAAGACTTGTGCAAGTGAAACTGAAAGTACAAGTAAGAGCAACCTAGCAGTTCTAGTATGAATGCGATGACATGGCAGTTTAAAGTATGAGTGCAACAGGTAAAGTAAAGTAAAGTACAGTACGAGCATGGCATGGCATTCACAAGACAAGTACAAGACAAGTAAAGAAAGCACCTCGTGCACAGGGATTCCGCCTTTTGGCTAGAGTGGCTGCGCGGGCCAACTCCTAAGCTCAAGCGAACGTTTATCCCTACCCCTCCACGTGTATCGAGCCAGGGCATTACCCCCGAACTTGGAATGCTCGCTTCTGGACCACGAGCCAGGAAGTGTGTAAACAAGTATGGCGTAGGGGTGCACCTAGCCGGACAAGTAGTACAAGGACAAGTATTGTAGCGTGTGCTACGATGCAACAATCAATGCATGGATGACATGGCATGGCAAGTAGTAAAGCGTACAAGTAAGAAAAGTAAACGTGACAGTTTAGCATGCATGAATGACAATTTTAATGGTTGGATCTAGCTTCGTTGTCAAGCTAGATCATTTAGGTGACGGATCTAGTTTCGTTGTCAAACTAGATCAAGTAGGCGTCTAGCCAGCTATCATTTCACTGACTAGTCTCTTTTACGCTAAAAGCAAGTAAGTGGCCTAAAAACATGGCCCTACACAAGAGTTGGCAAGTTTCACTTGCCTGCAGCTATCACGTCAAGAAGACACCGTCCAACGAGTCCAAGGTCACGATTCCTACGTGCACAAGTCCACCGGCCTACATCCGTTTTATTAATCTTGATTAGTGATTTCTAAAACATTTAAAATACTTTAAAAATACTGATTTTTAGTCTTGATTAGCATGCAATTGGGTTGGGGGTCCTAGGGGTGCAAAACGTTACCTCAACACGACGCGAAAGCTACACCGGCGTCGGGTAGCGACGCCGGGGGTTGGAATAATAGAACACGCTCCAAGTCCTGATTCCAATATAGTTTCCTCGCTGGAAAGTTCAGAGCATCAACCCGGGCGACGATTCCAGATTCCAAAGCTCGCACGTGCGACGACGTGCTACGACGTGCGACGACGTCGTACGCGACGAATCCTCGAAGAGCAAGCACCTTGGTGGGGCCCACAGTACTCCTAGGGGCCTTTGGGGGACCCACAATAACTCTGGAGAACTTGGGGGGCCCACGGTGGCAAGCGGTGCGATGGGTGCGGGGTTGCGACAAGTGGCCGTCGGTCGTACCCCTCCAATGCGGGAGAAACCCTCGGTCGTGCGCTGTGAATGCGGGGGCTGCGACGTTGGGGTGTGCAGCAGCTGCGGGCGATGCTTGGTGCGGGGTTTCTCTTCGGTCTGGTCGATGGGGAGCTTCGGTCGTGCGGGGTGCAGAGCGGGGCGACAAGCGTTGCAACGTTGCAAGCGTTGCAACGTCGCGGGCTTCGGCGATGGCGGGCGGGCGCCTCGGTCAGATGCGGGCGATAGCTGCGGGTGATGCAGCGATGCGGGGAGCGGCTGTGAGCGGGGGCGGCCATCGGTCTGACCGAGAGATTTCCTCGGTCGGACACAGCTGCAGCGGGGCGACGGCCGTGCAAGCGAGCGGAGCGGGAGAGCGGGCGTTGGCAGCGGTCGGTGTGAGGAAAACGGGCCCGTTCTCTCGGTCGTGCGCGGGGGCTGAACGTCGCAACGTTGCGACGAATCGTCACAACGTCCAAAATGAGTTTGGAAGGGGCTAGGGCTAATTTCTTTGGAAAATAGGACTTGCTAGGGGTTGCTTATATAGTATAGGTGGGTTGACTTGGTCTAGGGCTAAATCTAATAGGATTAGAAGTTCAAAAAGATTTGAAATTTGAATTTAAACTTCTCCAACCCAATCTAGGATTTGACCTGGTCCAAATGAGCTGGAAATTGGCTCAAAAATTCTTTAAAACGTTTTAAACTCAAATAAATTTTATTTGGCCGAAATTAATTTAAAAATAAATTATTAAAAATATTATAAAACTTGTAAAAATTATAAAAGTGGTCAAAAGAACTCCAAAAATTATAAAATAAATATCAGGGTGATCGTGACGACGAATGTGAGCTAACTAAGAAGACAGATCTCAAATTCGACGTCGGACGACGAAACTAAAAATAGAAACGTCTCCCGTCAAAAGTGAAAGTCGTCACGTCTCATCGAGTAAGTTTAAATTGTGGAAAAACGACTCGAGAAGTGTTGTTTCAAGATAGTGCCACTATTTAATACTCTCAGAGTCGTTCGCAACGGCATATCACACAAAAGTGTTCACAAACAAATAAAGTCTAAAGCAAACACGTGCACGGCCAAAAGCACGTGCACGAACAACGTACGACGAAAAAGTGGTCGTTACATTTAGTCTACCTAAGAGACACATCGAGTCTACAGAGCAAACTTTTAAATTAAGGCTGATACTTATTCAATCTAAAAAACATTGTAGATTAAATTTGATACTCATTCAATCTGATTCAGAAACTACATGCAAACTTATAGATTAAATCTGATACTTATTCAATCTGAAGACATTTTAGATTAAATCTGATACATATTCAATCGAATTCAGAAACTGCTTGCAAAATTTTAGATTAAATCTCATACATATTCAAATTGATGACATTTTCAAAATGACCCAGCCATTCAAATATATTGAAGTACATACAGATACGGATCCAAACTGATAGATTTTCCTTCACTCTTAAAAACTGATACATATGATTTTCTTCGTAGATGTTTGCAATGAAGTGGCGCTTGATCTGCATGCTTCTCCCTTTAACTTCCGTGAGTTCATCAGGCGACCATCTTCGTTGTGTTTATTACCGTCGTTGTTGATTTTATGCAATCATAGGCTGGATATGAGTGTCGTCATAGCATGCGTCGTTGTATCCTGCAGTCAAGTATGACGTCGGTTCAAAGACACCGAGAGAAACTCCGATTCCCATGAGGCGGTGAACAACAACACAGGGTTGCATAATAAATAGAATGAGCTTTTCATCTTCGAGAGCGGAAAGGACATGAGGGAGTGTTTGTGTGTCATAGACAAGGTATAGTGAAAAGATGAAGGGTTTGATGGAGGAGATGGAGTGTAAAGGTGAGATGGCTGTTCTCCGGGCATGCTTGATTATAAATGGATGATAGCCCTTCGTTGAGTTTATTACCGTCATTGCGTAAGTTTCGAACATCAACCATTTATCTTTACGTGAAAAGAGTACTGGTTAAATTCTATCGTCCATTTCTATCTCAAGCATCATGCATGAACAGAAGAAGACCATTTCCTCTTTACACGCAATATCCATCTCTAGCTCGTCCATTTATATCTCAAGCATCATGTACGAACAGAAGAAGACCTTATTGTTTCCATACAGAGGTTGTGTGGGCAAATAAAGAAGATGATGCTAGAAGAAATTAGAGGAAGTTGTGAGAAGATGAGGGCTCGTTGTCAGCCATTTATAGCGGAATTGGACCAATCAAAATGAAGAGTATAATAAGTCTGTGATCCTACAGTAATGCAATAGATCTCAGAAATCAACATTTATTTACTCAACGCGTAAAATGCGTAATACCAAAGTGAAAAATGCGGAATCCCAATTATTTTATCATGTGGATCAAAATAGGTTAATTACTCTCCGCACAAAACAAGGAAGTAGAACGGTTTTACGCCTTGATCAACATTGATGCTAATAGGAAAATTACTCCCAGCAATAATACTCCCCACTCGAATTTTTTAATACAGTGCATAACCTGCTATTGTTTAGCACGTTGTGCGGGTGGAGTAAATTTACTCAGAGGTGAGCCTGCGGGTGGAGTAAATTTACTCAGAGGTGAGCCCGTGTGTGTACAGTGCAGTCATCGAGATTCTGCAAAATAGAATAGAGCCAGTAAAACAAAACGTATCAGAATTTACTCAGCGTGCACAACGGAAAAGATTGAAAAATTACTCACCGCACAAACCATCCATCCAATTTGTCGCTTTCTACGCTTTAAGAAATATGAGATTACCCTCAAAAATTACTCACCATGCAACATTTGGATATTCTGTATATTCACGAGCACAACAACTGTAAACTCATGGGTTCTTTCCGTAGACTCACAGTAACTCAACGGTAGTCTCATCCTCATCCATGGGCAGTCCAATTCGTCTATATATGGCTTCCATACCAACAAGACCTCATCAACCACTACACTTAATGATGATAGTATTCTATCTGATTCTATCTGATTCTACTTGTACAATATTTTTTCTTCAACAAGCTATTTTTTGTTGTTCATGAATGCTTCGGCTACAACACACAAAGATGGCCAATATACTAGAGGCAAGTGACCTGATGCTGAAATTGAATACATCACTTATATATGGACTCGAAGATGTTCTTTGCTTATTCATATTTTTTTGCTTTATTACAATGCCAGTAGTTTCAGTTTCCATCCTGAAGCGCTCAACTGGCATCTTCTCTCTAACTGTGCATACACCGTCTCTCTAAATGTGCACTTATCTGGACATATTATTTTAGTTATATGTTTGTTTCTCTGTTTAATAGTACAAATTCTAACCATTACTTCGTTCTACTTGATGTAGATATATGCCATGGTAATGGAAGACAAAATGAAAGTTACTCCTACAATTTCAATGTGGACCATATCCTTCATGATGTAGATGCATGTAAAGAGAATGGGAAGGCGGTAGAAAATTACTCCAATGAAATTAGGCTAACTACGCAATGAAAATGCACCTTCAAATCTTCCCAGGAGATCTCAACGCTCAGCGGACCTTCTAGGATTACGGAGCATTTGCATGATTTCATGCGTCTGAATGTAATGATCTTCGAGATTTGCCATTTGGTAAGTTTATACTTTTAAGTACACAGTAGTTGAAATTCTTATTCAAATGGGTAGAAAATGATGTAGAAATTTGGTGATTTTACATGCATGCAGATATGGTTGAGATTGATGGAGAAGGTATAAAAATCTAAGGTACTATTAATTTATCTTTTCTGTGATAATGCAGTAAATCTTTGATTCCAAGTCCAATTAGTTGTATGAATTTTTTGAACCATGATAATATGGATTTTACAAATGAATTTACTACCGCACAAATTTTTAAGAGTAGAGACGAGCTGTTTGAGTGGATAAAGAACGTCGGTCGAACACATGGGCATGTGATTGTTACCAAGTCGAGGAGTTTGAGTAAAACGTCAAATATGATTCATGTTGTTTACTTTGCATGTGAAAGAAGAGGGGTTTATAGGGGACACCGAAAGGAAAAAAAGACCGACAGGACAGTTAAAACCAAGAAGTGTCAATGTCTGTTCTCATTGCGTGGTAATATGGTAGGCGTCGGCGTTGGCGTTGAGGAGTGGAAGTTAAACTTCGTTTTTGGCAAGCATAACCATCAATCTGGAAATTATATCGAGGGCCATTCCAATGAAGGGAAGTTGTAGGGAATGGAGATGGAATCATTGAGAGATTTGGCAAATAGCACGCTGAGGTTGACTGAAATTTTGAAAGTCCTGAAGGAAAATCAAACCTTCAATGCAACCTCCATCAAATCAATTTATAATGCACGTCACTGATTAAAAGGGACAAGAGTGTTGATAATGAAAAAAAGTTGAAGGAGTTAGTGATCACTCCTCATTTTACACCTTTTTTTCCGTGTATTTGCATGCCATTTAGATCGCCCAAATCATGTTTTTCACGATATATCGACGATATTGCGATGCTTTTCACGATTTGTTATTTTTGTCGCATTTCAGGTGATTTGGCGCGATTTGGAGTGATCTTGAGACGCGCTTACTCTAGACGGCCACCGACGACCTCCCCGAGGGATATTTTGCTGTTGGAGAGGAGCGGAAGAAGAATGGACGTCGCAGGAGCGACGAGGAGGCCAAAATAAGCAGAATGGGCATTTTTTGTGTTCCACTCGGCCGAGTGGAGGAGCCACTCAGCCGACCAGCGAGACACTGCTCGGCCGACCCGTTCAGACACGATTTCCATGTGTACTCGACCGAGCGACGGAGACCACATCGGCCGAGTGACGATACCACGTCCGCCCGAGTGGCGCCCAGACGAAGCCCCTCCAAAATATCGAAGTTACTGTTTCTCGGCCACCTGAGCTTCAGAAGACCCACTCGGCCGAGTGGTAAACCACGTCCGCCCGAGTGCAGTGAAGCCATCGGCCGAGTGACGACAACTCACTCGGCCGAGCCGCCTCCGAACTGAAGACCCTTGAAGCCCCCGACTTACTGGAAAATGACAGGGTTTTCACTCGGCCGAGCGACTTTTGTCACTCGGCCGAGTGCAATGCGCTGCCTGTAGCGAAATTTGCAGAAAACAGGCTGTGCAGGGGCGTTTTGGTCAGGATTTTTGGACGATTTTTGGGGCTATTTAAGCCCTGTTTTTACCCTAGTTTTGGGAGCCATCTCTTAGATTTTTTGCAGCTTTTTGAGACTACTTTTTATCTTTATTATTTGTGATTGGAGAAGAGGAAAAACTTGGATTTTTGTTGGATTAATTGAAGAACTACATTGGTTTGCATCTCTCTTCCCCAAAAACTCTATTTTTATTGTTTATATCATTGTTGTGATGAATTCCATTGCCTATTTCATTGATTATTTTTGTGCTACTGCTATGATTTGTGAGTAGTCTCCACGTCTTGGGGCGTGGGGATGAACCCTACAAGCCCAATTTCGTATTTGTGATAAATTGGTAGAAATTGTGCTAGAATCAATAATTAGAGATTAGATTGGGATCGAATTACTACGGATAGCTAGGTATTCACATCAATTGGGATTTGCAAGAGATTGGATCCCAATTTGATAGGAAGCCCTAGAAATCCGAATTGGGTTGGAGTCGGACTTTCGAAGTATCGGTTTGCAAGAGATTGGACCGATACTAGGATCTCCGGTTGCAATTCCGTGCCGATACCCGTTTGCAAGAGATTGGACGGGTAGGAACTATCCTAATTTAGATTGTGGACCGAGTTTGCAAGAGATTGGGCTCGGTGCGCAATTGGACGATGATGTTGATCCTAATGCTAGCTTTCCTAGGCTAGGGTTTGCAAGAGATTGGACCCGACCCTAGGATAGCTATAGACCGGCAACAGCGCGAGAGCGTGAGCTTGGTTCCACATTTAGTTGCAACTAGTTCATCCAAATTCTCATTCTAGCAATTTTGATACCGACGAACCACATTAATGAAATACGGTGAGTAGCGGGGATTCCCCATTCCCTAGACGTTCTTTATTTGATTTGATATTTCGCACATTTGTCTGACGATTGTGACAGGATCGCCCAAGGCAATTCTTTCTATTCTTAAATAGCCAGGTTGATTAGAAGCAAGCACGGTCATTCGTCCTCCCTGTGTTCGATACCCGCTCGCCGCTATACCGTGCGCTTGCGGTAAAACTACAACCGTTCTTTGGGTGTACGTCCCGGAGCGATCTAGTTTTTGGCGCCGCTGCCGGGGAGGCGATTGCGTTTGATTCTTTTTCACCCTAGCTACTTCTTTCTTTTATTTTTATTTATTTTTATTGTTACCATTATTATTTCCTTTACTATTCTTACCTAACCCTTCCACGGTATTAATCATTTCTTTGAAACTCTGTTTCCCCTGTGCATGAACATGAGATCTACGGCGGACCCAGAAGACTTATTATTTGATCCCGAGATCGAACGTACCGCGCGGAGACTTAGAGCGGAAAAGAGACAAGATCCGGAAGGGAGGTATATGACCAACCCGGAAACTCCTGAAGAATTGGCGGCAAGGATGGCAAGGATAATCTCTATTCGAGATAGGCTTCGGCCTAAGACTTCTTCTACCACCTCGTCCATTGCCATGCCGGGGTTGGCGGCTGACAAGAACTTCGAGCTAAAGACTGGATTGGTGGTTTTGATGCAACAAGACCCATTTCATAGGAACGCACATTAGAACCCCCACTACCACATCCAACTATTCTTGTCGAAGTGCGCCACATTCCAGATGCCGGGGGTCTCCAACGATGCTATCAGACTGCGTCTCTTCCCCTTTACGCTAAAGGACAAGGCACTCTATTGGTTGAGGACGCAAGCTGAGGGTGTCTTCACCACTTGGGACGAGCTGGCGAGTGCATTTATTGACAAATTTTATCCGCCATCCAAGACGGTGAAGATCCGGAGCGCTCTCATGTCCTTCAAGCAAGGACCACAGGAGACGCTCTATGAAGCATGGGAGCGTTTTAAGGATTTGCAGCATCAATGCCCGCACCACAGTATAGAGGATTGGGAGATAGTTCATAGCTTCTACAACGGTCTCCAACCGGGGACCAAACAAATTATTGATGCCGTGGCGAATGGTGCAATCTTGTCAAAGACTCCCGAGGAAGCTACGGCCCTAATTGAGGAGATGGCCTCAAATAACCAACAATGGGGCGATGAGCGAGGACACTCCACATCCTCCTTCAAGCCAACTAGCATCTACGAGGCGAAGGCCGTAGCGGAGCTCACGAGCAAATTCGATTCTCTCCACAAGGTGGTGGAGAGATTGGAGAAATTTATCACGGAGCCCCAAGGAAGCCCATCCACCTCCGCACCGACCAACCAAATCTGTGATTGGCAAGACCAATCTCAAGTCATGTACTCGGGAGGAGAGCAAGGAGAAGGATCCTTGGAGCAAGTACAATATGTTGCGGGGAACCAAGGGTATTGGTCCAATCCGGCCGCAAGAAATCATCCGGGATTCTCCTACGCCAACAATGAAGGAGCCTTGAACCCGCCACAACCACCGCCTCAACAAGCTCGACCACCACCACCCCAACAACAAAACTATCCACCGAGGGGGCCTACTCAACAAAACTTTCAACCGAAGCAACAAGTTCCACCATATAGGCCTCCCGGATACAACCAAGGGTGGAGGCATCAAAATCAAAACCCTCCACAAGCTCCACAACGATCCGACTTCGAAACTAGAGTCGATGCGTTCATGGTCGAGCAAAATAAGGTGAATGCTACTTTGAAGGCGGGGCAAGAATCTCTTAATACCGTAGTGGCTCAAATATCGGAGCAATTGGCGTTGCTCAATCGGAACACTCAAAGATTGCCGGCGCAACCGGAGCAAAACCCACGGGGCAACACGGGCCACATCAATGCCGTAGTTGCAGTTACTACTAGAGGCGGGAAGGACACCACCCCCGCTATGATTCCTACCGAGGAGGCCGGGGAGGAAAGCTTGGAGCCGGTTGAGCCGGTAGTTGAGATTGAAAAGGAGAAGGAGCCACAAGACAAGGAGAAATCTAGGGCGGAGCGATTAATTGAGGAGAGGCACTTCATGCCACCGGTCCCATTCCCCCAAAGACTAGCGAAAGCGAAAATGGAGAAAAGGCTAGCGAAATTCCTCGAGTATCTAAGAGGAGTTAGCCTCAATATTCCCTTCCTCGACGCCATCGTGGAGATCCCCACGTATGCTAAATTCTTGAAGGACTTGATTTCGGGGAGGAAGAGGAAGGAGAAGATCATGCTAGCCGAGGAGGGCTCTTGGTTCACCAAGAGAGAGAAGGAGCCGGCAAAATTTAAAGATCCGGGGAGTTTTCGGATTCCTTGCACTTTGGGCGGCGTGCCTCTTCAAAAGGCGTTGGTCGATCTTGGGGCTAGTGTGAGTCACATGCCCCTCTCCATGTTCTTAAAGCTTAACACCGGGACAAAGTTGAAACCCACCGACATGCGCATTCAATTAGCCGATGGCCGGATAACAAGGCCGGTGGGGATTGCCGAAGACATCCCACTTCAAGTCCCGGGTGGAATATGCTTGCCATGTGACTTCGTCATCATGGACGTTAAGGAGGAGGGAGACACCTCATTGATACTTGGACGCCCATTCCTCGCCACCGCCGGAGTCATCGTCGACGTGCGCGAAGGTACCTTAACCTTAAACGTCGGAAACATCGAGGTGGAGCTCCACATTCCTAAGGCAATGAAGCACATGCCTTACCACGAGGAGCTTGATTACATGGACCTCCTCGATGAGGTGATAGAGGAGACGATTCCTCACTCAATTGGCGCCTTTTTTGATGAAGAATTTGAAGAAGGCCCGGATTTAGGTCGAGATGAAGAGAATAAAGATGATTCCCCCGACTTCTCCGCTGATGAAGATGAAGGCGACGCTGATGTCACAAGGATTCGAGAGCTCTGCAAGCTCTCGAAATTAAAGTCTCCAAAGAAAGCTCCGCCGGTACGGAAATCGGCATCGCCGGTTAAGCCGTTGACCGGGGCAAATGCTAGCTTGGGGGGAGCCTCCCCCCAACACTATTCGAGACAAGAGACCTCCGAGGGAGAACGCTACGCCGCCACGTCCAAATCCAAGCGCGCTCCCCGGGAAGTTTGACGGGTGCATCTCATATGCACCAAACATCCCGCATTGATTGAAAATTATAGGGGGTCGAGCTCACGACCTAAAACGAGCGCTTGTCGGGAGGCAACCCGACGGTTTTTGCTTTATTTTTACTTTTTCTTTATTTTCTTTTTAGAGATTTTTAGCGTTTTGAGTCATTCGACCAAAAATTTTGTGATAACGGGTCCTATTTTTCTTGACAGGAGAGGAGATAGGTAGATCCATCATGAGGAGGATGAACGAGACGACGAGGAGCGCCCCAAGAAGGCGCTCGACGCTTAGGAGGAGGATGAAATCGACTGGAGGAAGAAAGACGGAGTTTAGAGCCCAAACGAAGACAAACAGCAGAACACAAGGCTCACTCGGCCGAGTATACTAGTCACTCGGCCGAGTACACAAGTTCGTCCGGCCGAGCCGCTCACGAACGAGGGAAGTCTGCTGTACCCAACTCTCTGTTTATTTTCTTGATTTCGATATAACTGCTACTCGGCCGAGTATACATTATCACTCGGCCGAGTGAAACGGATACCCTCCTAGGGCGAGTCATGCCGAGTAGCTTGAGTCACTCGGCCGAATGGACTTACGTCACTCGGCCGAGGCTGGCAAAGCCACTCGGCCGAAGCGATATCGGGGAGAAAATTTTTATTTGCCTCGCTCGGCCGAGTGAGCACGTCACTCGGCCGAGTCGTAACTCTGTTATATATAAGTGGCGAGGGGGGCGCGGATTTCGAAATAGCAAATCCCAAATCGGCCCGCGCCCCCTCAGCTCCCATCGCCCGATCTCGCTTCAACCAGCCCCCACTCGCCCGACCAAGCCCGCGTGCGCCGCCGCTCGGCCAGCCACCGCCGGCCGACCATCGCCGCACCCCGCCCGAGTCGCCGCCGGCGGCCTTGTCTCCGATCACCTCCGGTATAGCTTGATTTGCCCGTTTTCTCCTCTTTTTGCGTAGTTTTCGAGGATCCGTGTATTAATCGAACCCCTAACTCGAATCAATTCCCATATCTATCTGTTATACCCCTATTGCTCCATACATTTTGATTATTACTCGCTGATATCGCTTTTCCATGCGCAGGTTGCTTTTTGGAGCTTAGGGGAGCCTAGGGGAGCTTCTACGGGCTGTTTTGGACTTCGTGGAGGCGCGGACTTCGCACGCTTCCACTGCTTAGCACTCGCGGCGTGTTTTGTTACACTCTTTCCATTCTTTTTGCACACGCCACACTTTTTCACTTTTCGGCGCGCTCGGGGCCGATATGCCGCCCCGGACATGGCCGCGGTCGACGAGAGCTTCCGCTAAGCGGAAGCGGTCGGACGAGCCCGGCCCCTCCCACTTGGTGGAGGACTCTCCTCCGCCTTCCCCCACACACGACGTCCACCCAGCACAGCCTGCAGTGCACCCACAGCCCGCACAGCCTCTCCCTGCCGATCCACAGCCACCACCACCGGCTCCACTGGTCGGGCCGCTCGGGATTACGTTCCGAGACGACGCACACCGCGCCGTCTTCGAGCGTATCTCCCAGCACTCGATCGTACCCTCCAGGTTTGCACACCTCGCTGACCTAGGACGCCTGGGGGTACTTGAGGGGATGCTCACGTTGTACGACAACGTGGGCTGGCGAGATTTTTTCCAGGTGTCGGCGGATACTTTTACCCGCCCGACACTTGAGGTTTTGAGTTCGATCGCCCGGACCGATGAGGGATGCTCATTCAGGTTCATGGATCGAGAGTGCCAGGTCACTCTCGATATGATGAGAGCGTTCTTCTCATGGCCCGCAGTCCCCGGAGCCGATCGCGGTTACGGCCCTACCCACATCCCCCCACCTTCCTTCGACGCCGGTGCCTTCTGGGCCCGGATTACAGGCCACCACGCCGCCTTTGACCCTAGTAGGGCCAAGGCCTCGGCCATTGTCCACCCCTGCCTACGTATTGCCCAGCGCCTTATGGCGACCACCTTTTTGGCCAGATATGAGCCGGGCACGATGTCTACGCCAGAGCTCTACATGCTCTATGCGATGACACGTCCCAGAGCTCTATTTAGGGATGGACACGAGCTTGTCCCTGCCGTCGTGATCGACATTGCGGCTTGGTTTTTAGACCGTATCATTGTGTCGGTGGGCGCTCGCTCACCGATATGCTGCGGCGGTCTGATCACCCTGCTTACCATGATGACTGGTGAGGACTTACCTGACGACCTGCGACGTGTTCCGGGCCCCACTTCCTTGTCGATAGACGTTATGGCCCGGATGAAGATGCTGCGTCCGCATGGTGAGCGTCACTGGGTCTGGTTGCACGGCCCTTTCGGTGCCGACTACATGATTCTCCCGAGCCCAGCTCGGACCCAGATTGCACCGGCCCACGTTGACTGGCTCCCAGCGATGGATGTCCTCATCCCCGCTGCGTACGTGCTCGAGGCCGAGGAGGCCGAGCAGGCCCACGCTGCCCAGGCTGCTCCCGCAGACCCTGCTGCACACCCTGCCGAGCCTGCTGCCGACCCCGTCGACCCTGTGGCCCCTCAGCCTGTTCCTGACGTTTCCACTGCTCCTGACACTTCTGTCCCCACCTCTGTCAGTGTCAAGAGTACTTTTGCTGAGCCCACTTCCACCACTGTCACCACTTCCGAGGTTGTCCCCACCACTCCCGCTGCCACCTCTGGCCCTCTGTCCGTGGAGCCTCTTTGCTCCGCACTCCCCGAGCGCCCGCCGACCTTTGTCGAGAGTGGAGCGCCCTCGTTTGCCGCGGTCGTGGAGACCATGGCTAGCATGATCTCCGCTGGGATTGCGCCTTTTGGTCCACACAGTTCCGCCCCAGCGGTAGAGTCCTCTGTCTCCACAGCCGCCGTATTCTCCGAGAGCGTCGTGGCGTCTGTCCACACTTCTGGGCCACAGACCTCTCTTGCCACCTCGTTGCCACTTTTGCACGCTTCCTTTGCTGCCGCTGCCTCTACTTCTCACCAGCCGGTGTCCCGGCCTCACACTGAGGCCAGGCCCACATTTGCTGGCACGGCACCTTTTGTCCCCTTCCCTGCTGAGCCCGTTACATACTCCACTCGCGTACGACAGCCCCGCCCTGCGCAGCCTAGACCGGTGCGTCCCTCTGCACCACCGCCGCCCAACACTGTACTGCAGAGCATACGTGCTCTTGAGTTGGCGGTGAGTGGTCTTAGAGGTGACCTTAGGACCCTGTCCTCCACCGTCTCTACGATGGCTGGACGCTTTGACCTGACCCCTCAGATCCACTACTGCCTGACACAGATCTTAGAGCGTCTTCCGCGCATACCCCCACCCACCCAGCAGGTTCCCACACACACTTCCACACACCATAGACCTGCTTCCACTTCCACGCCCACCCCAGCTCAGCAGCCTACACCACCACCACCTCCTCCGCCTCAGGACGGAGACGTCGCAGCACCACCTTCCTAGGCACCCTTGATGCCATCGATTCCTTTTGCCGTTGTGCTGCCCGTTTCTGCTGGGTCCTGATGCCTTTTTGTCCACCCCCCCTCCCCTCACTTATTTTGGGATTCTCATTTGCCGTATCTTTATATATCTTTTTTGGGAGAGAGGGAGAGTTTTTGGTGACCCATTTATACTCGTATCACTCATATCTGTGCCTGCATCATATCCGCATCATATTTTCATTTCTTTATTTTTCGTTTTATTATCTTTTTTCTTTCCATCATGCATGCATCCTCACTTGCCCCTCTCATTACTTGTCTCTCTGTGTGCCACACTTTGCACATTGAGGACACTGTGCAGTTTAGCTTGGGGGAGTGAGTTCTCACGTTCTTTTTCGTTTTGCCACCTTTATTTTTAGTTTTTCACGCCACTTCCCGCGTTTGCACTTATTTTCACTTATCATTTTTTCTCATTTTGCCATGCATCACGTTTTTCTTATTTCTCTGCGTGCCGCATTGCATAGTTTTATTTTTCTTATCTTTATTTCTTTCCTTTTTCATCTCATGCTAGAGATGAATTTTCTGTGATGATGTCTACGTGGAGTTAGCTTATTCTATATGCATGCTATATTTGTCATGTCTTAGATTTTATTTCTGATATCATATGCTATGACTTGCTTGCATCTAGAATAGTAACCCACACTTTTTCCACATGAAAATGGATGAAGTTTTATTATTAGCTGAGCCTGAATATTCATATGTATGCTATCACAGAAAACACACCAAGATTCACGCATTGAATGCCTATATCTGGAATACTGATTTCTTTTCCTATATCACTTCTATATGCATGAATTGTACACTTCACTTCGGGATGATTGAATGATGTTAGCTATGATATATCTGGATTAGTTAGCTTTTTTGTGATCGAAACTGAGTAGATTAGATTACCCTGCCGAAGTTATCGTGCATGTCTTACAGAGTGAACCGAGAGTTATATATATTTCTTTCTCCACAAATCTTGAACATCATTTCTCTACTTTTAAAAATCATTGGTGAATCTCCCCTTAGTGATTCTATTTTATGGCATTTCCCCCGCTATTAATTCCTAGCTCCAAATCCCTATTTCAAAATATATATATATATATATATATATAATAAAAGAGAGAAAAACATTCTTGTATATCATTATCTCTCTCTGAGTTGGGATCATTGTGTATATATTGCTTATAAAAAAAACAAAAAAAGAAAAAAAAAGAGAGAAAAGAGGAAAAATCCTCAATAAAAGATCCCATCTCACTTTCTTTCTTTCTTCTTTCTCTTCTTTGCTTTTGGAGCTATATAAAAATGGGGATGTAAATATTTTTGTGCCACCACGCTTATAGATAAGCTTGGGGGAGGGGATCCATTGATGTGTGAGAGAGTGACTACTTGGCATTGCACGACAACCTAGGCTAAGTAATATTCTATACTCGGTGAGATTGTTTCTAGCTTCACGAAATCCAGAAATCTAAGCCTAGCGTTCATTTCATGAAATCCAAACTTTTCTATTCTCTCTATTCTATAGTGTGATACTCTTATACTCCAGATAGAAAGCGTTCAATTGAAAAGTGTGTGATCTGTGATTTGTATACCGCTTTAAATGATTCAGGCAATGTTAATTTTAAAATCATTCCGTTCTTCATGATTATATCGATGTTCGTGGGTTTTCTATTTCTATTTGCACTATTATACTATGATATCAAAATAAGATTCTTTGACATGTATTTCTCATTCGGTGCATGCTATAAGAGTAAGTGAAACCCACGTCCTGAGAAAATGATCTAGCACCCTACCTCTTCGCTTCTTTCTTTCGTCTTTATTTTCATTTGGTTTTCATTCTTCTTCGTTTTTCATTTTTTTCGTTTTTCGCCGTTTTCGTTTTCCGAATCCACCGGGTTCGCCTTTTACTTATCTTCCTCGAGGACGAGTAAGAGGCAAGCTTGGGGGATTTTGATCACTCCTCATTTTACACCTTTTTTCCGTGTATTTGCATGCCATTTAGATCGCCCAAATCATGTTTTTCACGATATATCGACGATATTGCGATGCTTTTCACGATTTGTTGTTTTTGTCGCATTTCAGGTGATTTGGCGCGATTTGGAGTGATCTCGAGACGCGCTTACTCTAGACGGCCACCGACGACCTCCCCGAGGGATATTTTGCTGTTGGAGAGGAGCGGAAGAAGAATGGACGTCGCAGGAGCGACGAGGAGGCCAAAATAAGCAGAATGGGCATTTTTTGTGTTCCACTCGGCCGAGTGGAGGAGCCACTCGGCCGACAAGCGAGACACTGCTCGGCCGACCCGTTCAGACACGATTTCCATGTGTACTCGGTCGAGCGACGGAGACCACATCGGCCGAGTGACGATACCACGTCCGCCCGAGTGGCGCCCAGACGAAGCCCCTCCAAAATATCGAAGTTACTGTTTCTCGGCCACCTGAGCTTCAGAAGACCCACTCGGCCGAGTGGTAAACCACGTCCGCCCGAGTGCAGTGAAGCCATCGGCCGAGTGACGACAACTCACTCGGCCGAGCCGCCTCCGAACTGAAGACCCTTGAAGCCCCCGACTTACTGGAAAATGACAGGGTTTTCACTCGGCCGAGCGACTTTTGTCACTCGGCCGAGTGCAATGCGCTGCCTGTAGCGAAATTTGCAGAAAACAGGCTGTGCAGGGGCGTTTTGGTCAGGATTTTTGGACGATTTTTGGGGCTATTTAAGCCCTGTTTTTACCCTAGTTTTGGGAGCCATCTCTTAGATTTTTTGCAGCTTTTTGAGACTACTTTTTAGCTTTATTATTTGTGATTGGAGAAGAGGAAAAACTTGGATTTTTGTTGGATTAATTGAAGAACTACATTGGTTTGCATCTCTCTTCCCCAAAAACTCTATTTTTATTGTTTATATCATTGTTGTGATGAATTCCATTGCCTATTTCATTGATTATATTTGTGCTACTGCTATGATTTGTGAGTAGTCTCCACGTCTTGGGGCGTGGGGATGAACCCTACAAGCCCAATTTCGTATTTGTGATAAATTGGTAGAAATTGTGCTAGAATCAATAATTAGAGATTAGATTGGGATCGAATTACTACGGATAGCTAGGTATTCACATCAATTGTGATTTGCAAGAGATTGGATCCCAATTTGATAGGAAGCCCTAGAAATCCGAATTGGGTTGGAGTCGGACTTTCGAAGTATCGGTTTGCAAGAGATTGGACCGATACTAGGATCTCCGGTTGCAATTCCGTGCCGATACCCGTTTGCAAGAGATTGGACAGGTAGGAACTATCCTAATTTAGATTGTGGACCGAGTTTGCAAGAGATTGGGCTCGGTGCGCAATTGGACGATGATGTTGATCCTAATGCTAGCTTTCCTAGGCTAGGGTTTGCAAGAGATTGGACCCGACCCTAGGATAGCTATAGACCGGCAACAGCGCGAGAGCGTGAGCTTGGTTCCACATTTAGTTGCAACTAGTTCATCCAAATTCTCATTCTAGCAATTTTGATACCGACGAACCACATTTATGAAATACGGTGAGTAGCGGGGATTCCCCATTCCCTAGACGTTCTTTATTTGATTTGATATTTCGCACATTTGTCTGACGATTGTGACAGGATCGCCCAAGGCAATTCTTTCTATTCTTAAATAGCCAGGTTGATTAGAAGCAAGAACGGTCATTCGTCCTCCCTGTGTTTGATACCCGCTCGCCGCTATACCGTGCGCTTGCGGTAAAACTACAACCGTTCTTTGGGTGTACGTCCCGGAGCGATCAGTTAGCATGGCTGTATAAAATTGTGGGTGATAAGCATGTTGGGTTTTGTGCAAAATAATCACTTTGTTTATGTTAAACTTTACCCAGGTGGTCCTGTCCTTCCGACTTCAGTTATTTGGCAAAGAAGCCATTACGGTGTGGCAGCAGGATGGCCGGCTGGGTATAAGGTGGATGCAAAAATTCAAAGATATGTTAGTAGGTCAGTGACCGGCGCCCCGTTTACGGTATGGGCACGGTGTCGTTTTACCGCAAGTGCACGGTTAGTGTAGGGTGCGGGTATATCGAACACAGGGAGGTGGATGGCTTGAGTGGCTACTAGCCTCGCCTAGGTCGCGTGCTAGCTACGCGGATGATATGGGTGGAATGTAGAAATAAAAGAAAGAAATGAAAAAGACACGAAATGAATCCCCGCTAACACGGGCTAGAGCACTCATGACACTTGGCATTTGACTTGATCCAGGGTGAGACATTGCCCCAAAAGGTGGTACCTAGCGTCCATGGCCCGATATTCCGGTCGGTGCCAAGCACGCTAGGCCTACCCGGTTCCGGACGGTGGGCACTCCCGTGTCCATAAACACCTTCCGCAACCGGGAGCATTAAGGCCACAATGATATCTCCCAACACTTCGTCCAAGCCGCTCCCGCGCGCGAGGACTCGATGTCTACGCTGGGGGCGTGAGCTGTGGCTAGGGAGTCAACCGCCAAGTTTATTCCCCCTCGGCCCGACGGTCAAAGGCGGTCTTTTTCCCGCCGATGACAATGAAACACCCCCGCGTAACCCTAATGGCCAAATAGGTCAAATGTGATTTCTAGCAATACATCGAAGCGGATCTTGACAGGACAAGAACCAGACCCCAATCCCCAACACATCTAGTGTGTTGCCGTACGAATTGGACCTAGATTGCTAGAACTCCCCATTGACACATTTCATCGAACACGTGCCATGCAACCAAGTCTAATGTAAATTCCCAAGCAACAATCCTACCCTAACCCGTATTAGGGTTCATCGATACTACTCCATGATGAAAAACATATAAACAAACAACACAAAACACACACAAACATTCATCATGAAGCAAAAGAAATACAACACAAAAAATGGAGAACAAGAGAAAGAAATACTTATCTTGAGTTTGAATCTTCAATCCAATACAAGATTTATTGCAATATAAAAGCTAATCTAATCTAATCTAAACTTACAAGAAAAAGGGGCAAAAAGCCCTAGAAAAACTGAGGAAGAACTCCTCTCCATCGTGCCCCAAAACCCTATTTATAAACCCCTCAAAAACCCTCTTGGGTCGGGTTCAAAACTGTCAAAAAAGGCCCACCCGATCGGGTGAAAACTCACCCGATCGGGTGGAACAAACAGAGAGCTCAGATACGTAGAAACAGATCTCACCCGGTCGGTTGACAAGTCAACCGATCGGTTGAAGTGAAATTCCAGACTGCAGCCAGTTTCAGCACATAGCTGCGCTTAGAAAATTCCAGAAAAATCTAAAAAAATCGGATTTGGGCATGCGACCTATCGTTGGAAAGCTAACGACGATGCCGACGCTAGAAAAATAAGAGATCACCCAAAATCCTTCTGGAATGGTAGCAGATCATCAATGAATGAGCAGCGGTGCGCGAAAGCGGAAGAAAAGGCCACCCGATCGGTTGAAACATCAACCGATCGGGTGAGCCGCTTGTTGCTTTGGCCGTCGGGCTTCGGGAGCTTCAACCGGTCGCTGAGGAGAACGGGTGGCATGACCGGGTCGTCGTTTGGGAAACTTCAGCTTCAGATGAACCGATTGGGTGAGATATCACCCGATCGGTTGGAATTAAGCTCCAACTCCCCGAGAACTTTGTTGGGATGAACCGGTCGGCGAACCGGTCGGTTGACTTTGCACTTTGCTCCAACTTCAGTCCGGGTCGTGCACGCGTGCATCACCCGATCGGTTGGCTGTGTCCAACCGATCGGGTGGGGGCTGAAAAGTGGCAATCTTGGTCGTTTGACCCCCTGGATCACGCGTGACCCCTCCCGTTGCTCCGGGGACTCATGATATCATCGTTTTATGTCCCATACACGGTCAATCTCCTACAAACACGGATAAACAAAGAAAAGTGAAAGAAAACAAGAAAACACGCGAAAACGAATAAAAGACGGCGGCAAAATACGGGAAAAACACGGAAGAAAACGTGCGTAAATATATGAAATATAAACGCATGTCAAAATCCCCCAAGCTGAACTCTTCCTCGTCCTCGAGGAAGACGAGTGAGAGTAGGAGCTCGGGGGGAGAAAATAGAGAGAAAGAGAGAAAAGGAAAACTCAATATCCTAGATCGCCCGTCAGGGCCAACAAAATCAAAAACTACACACCAAGCAAGCAAACGCCAAATCACATCACTAAACCAAGGAGTACGAGTCCAGACAAGTGCCGTGGGCTTACGCGGTGAAGCGCGAGCGAGCGTGGTCGTGTGCTAGCAAACGGTGTCACTATCTACATTGTGCATTAAAGCTCGATATACACAAATCCAAGATATGTCCCAAATATCGATTCGAATTGAATTAAGCGGTGAATATATGGTTCAAGCATGCATGAGAATAGAGAGAGAATCGAAACATATCATGCGTTAGGGACTCCACAACTAGGGTTACGGAATTCACCACACTATAGCCTAGATAATAGCTAAAAAGTTCCTAAGCCAAGTATTTTCGAAAACGATGGGGGTTGAGATGATGTGGAGAAGAACACTCGGTGCAAATTCTCGCCTTCCCTTTATTCTCGACAAGTAGGAAAATATTCACACGGGAATTTTTGGGTTTTGGGTATTTGTATTTTTTTTGGATTTTTTGGCTATACATATATTTTTTTCTTTTCTCTTTGGGTTTTTCTTTTCTTTTCTCCTTTTTTTTGGATTTTTGGATATTGGGATATATACATGTGTACTCTCCCAAGTGGGAGAACGGTACACGACGAGGGGATTTGCACCAAGTAAAACAAAAAAGAAATAGGAATCTAAACACTTGGGCAAAGGAAACTATTCTCGCTAATTAGAGCATGGGCTAAATGGGTTATCCTAGTCCTTAATTGTGGAATCCCGACACATGCGAAATGAAGTATACGATATATATAGCATGCATATAGAAGCAGACATTAGAAGCAAATACCGCATATTCAACATCGAAGCATGATAATCTAGGGGTCAACCAAGGGTAGGTATATAAATCAACATCACAAAATAGAAGTACACCCCTAGCTAGTCATGACAAACAACTCACACAAAAGCAAGGTGAACCCACGAAGCATGAAATGCAATGGACTCGGCTTCCTAGGGTTAGTGAATGTGATTATTGAAGCTATGCTAAGTGTGCGTGTGATTTTCGTGGCAATTCATCATAGGGTTCATCTCTAGGAGAAAGAGATAAAAAGAAGAAAAGAAAAAGAAAAAGAAAAACACGGAGAAAAACGACTCAAATAACGAAGAAAAAGAGACAAAAGACGCACGAAGTGCGACTCCCCCAAGCTAAAACTTGCATTGTCCTCAATGCAATAGTAGTGAATACGAGAGGGCAATGAAAATGGGGGGGAGTTACGCACCGACACAAAAAAATGAAAAACACGAAAAACACATGAGCAAAACTAAAAAATAAAGAAAAAGAAACACTAAAATAAAAAATATAAAACACGACAAAAGAACACATAGACACAGACACACAACAACGACACGCAAAAACATGCACACAAAAGTCGATTTCCCCCAAGCTGAACATGACAATGCTAGAAAAATGATATGATCAATGGGGAAGTAGAGATATGCTAGGGGGAAAATTGGAAAAGAAAGAAATCAAAATGCAGGAGAGACAGTGTGCTCATTCTCCTCGGAAGAGGATGTGGGGTGGAATGATAGAAGGGCACGACATGAAGGGTTATTATGATGCAAAAGCAAATCCTAGATACGCTCCCCTTGCTAATGAGAGGAGACGAGATTATTCAAATCTAAACTAGAAAGCGGTAAATTTTTACACTACTGGATTAGGATACACCTGAGCATAGGCGGATCCAAGATCTGGAGTGGGGCAGGTAGCTGCTCTAACTGCTCCTTCTGTGGCTCCGCCAGAAGCGCTGTGCCACGTGTGCCAATGGACCCAAGCAATGCACCTCCAAGCATCCCTCGTAGGTGTCCACCTGTGACCTGCAAAGGACGAGGTGCATTAGTCCATGGCAAAAAATCTTTCCCCAAAATAAAAGTATCCCAGAGATAATCGTCAAAATAAGATGGAAAAATAGTGAAAGTGTGACGAATACTCCCTGAGAATGGTATGCTATCCTCTGTGCTAGCGACGATCAAATCCCCGCTCTCCATGTGAAGTTGCTCTCCAGGTGGTGACACACCGCAGCATACCTCAAGGGAAGTCGATCCTGTGTCCTGTGAGAGATATGGTGTGTCAAATATATATGAGTCTAAAGAAATAGGACGTGAAAAGCGAGACTCGAATGTGGAGTGAGAGTGAGTATGAAAATTTCCCTGAATTGGGGCAATATGCTCAAGTAGATGCTCAGCCACAGAAGAAGTGGAGCGTGACGATAGAGGTAGTTGTGGCTCGGGCTCCATGAAGTGGATGATCGTATCCAAGCCCTCATGCACATCCTCCTCGATGATATGCTCATGCTCCTCCATCTGCCCGATGTCCTGAATGACATCCTCATGGTTGACCACCGACCAAGGAGGAAGCTGTGACAGAGATGGCTCTGGAGGTGGATGTGGAGCGGACCCCTCGTATGTGGTCGTGGTGTCGTCGTCCTCACGCCCATCCTCCTCGCCGGTATGCATAAGCTCTGTGGTCTCCTCGATGCTCTCATAGGACTCATATGGGGTATCCAAATAAAGATGACAAGTCTCTCCCACAGATCCTAGAGAAATCTCCCCATCCTCACTATCATCATCAAAAAATGCTTCGTCATCCAAATGGTAGTGTGGGAAAATTGGGGCATCGGTATGAGATGTGTCTATGGTGGCCGATGAGATGGTGGTCTCAACCATGAAAGTGGGTATATCCTCTCCTTCATCCTCTCTCCTCGGTGTAGGCTCGGTGATTGGTACCATCAAGTTTTGTAACATTTGGCCTTGGTTAAACATGGCACTTTCAAGGAGAGACACGAGGCTTGGTTCTTCTTGTGTTGGTGGAGGGATATAAGGTTGAGGAAGTGGATGGGAGGTGTTCGGGCAATGGTTGTGGGAAAATGTATGGCTTTGGTGTAGGGGGGAGGCTCTCAAGCGTATATGGGCAATCATAATACATGTGCCCCGCCATCCCACAAGTCTCACAAACCAAAAATGAATAGGGATTGTAGCCTCTCATCTGAGCATCGAAATCTGATCTCCACATGGCAATATCAAAGATACCTGGACAACAAAAATAAGAAAACTAGAGAGGAGTGTCAATAGTACAAGAGAATAACAAAAAGATAATATAATAGTGGGGGAAAAATTTCTTGGTTATTGAATATATTTTTTTTTTTTAAAAGAAAGAAAAAGAAATTTTTTTGTGTTTTTATGCGTAGTCTAACGAACCCAAGCTAAGCTAATATCAAACCGAACGCCTCCCCGGCAACGGCGCCAAAAACTTGACCGGCGCCCCGTTTACGGTATGGGCACGGTGTCGTTTTACCGCAAGTGCACGGTTAGTGTAGGGTGCGGGTATATCGAACACAGGGAGGTGGATGGCTTGAGTGGCTACTAGCCTCGCCTAGGTCGCGTGCTAGCTACGCAGATGATATGGGTGGAATGTAGAAATAAAAGAAAGAAATGAAAAGGACACGAAATGAATCCCCGCTAACACGGGCTAGAGCACTCATGACACTTGGCATTTGACTTGATCCAGGGTGAGACATTGCCCCAAAAGGTGGTACCTAGCGTCCATGGCCCGATATTCCGGTCGGTGCCAAGCACGCTAGGCCTACCCGGTTCCGGACGGTGGGCACTCCCGTGTCCATAAACACCTTCCGCAACCGGGAGCATTAAGGCCACAATGATATCTCCCAACACTTCGTCCAAGCCGCTCCCGCGCGCGAGGACTCGATGTCTACGCTGGGGGCGTGAGCTGTGGCTAGGGAGTCAACCGCCAAGTTTATTCCCCCTCGGCCCGACGGTCAAA
This sequence comes from Scilla litardierei, assembly GCA_030789695.1. Classification (NCBI taxonomy): domain Eukaryota; kingdom Viridiplantae; phylum Streptophyta; class Magnoliopsida; order Asparagales; family Asparagaceae; genus Scilla; species Scilla litardierei. The sequence continues at coordinate 264,951,012 of CM061142.1, read as the reverse complement.
GGCGGTCTTTTTCCCGCCGATGACAATGAAACACCCCCGCGTAACCCTAATGGCCAAATAGGTCAAATGTGATTTCTAGCAATACATCGAAGCGGATCTTGACAGGACAAGAACCGGACCCCAATCCACAACACATCTAGTGTGTTGTCGTACGAATTGGACCCAGATTGCTAGAAATCCCCATTGACACATTTCATCGAACACGTGCCATGCAACCAAGTCTAATGTAAATTCCCAAGCAACAATCCTACCCTAACCCGTATTAGGGTTCATCGATACTACTCCATGATGAAAAACATATAAACAAACAACACAAAACACACACAAACATTCATCATGAAGCAAAAGAAATACAACACAAAAAATGGAGAACAAGAGAAAGAAATACTTATCTTGAGTTTGAATCTTCAATCCAATACAAGATTTATTGCAATATAAAAGCTAATCTAATCTAATCTAAACTTACAAGAAAAAGGGGCAAAAAGCCCTAGAAAAACTGAGGAAGAACTCCTCTCCATCGTGCCCCAAAACCCTATTTATAAACCCCTCAAAAACCCTCTTGGGTCGGGTTCAAAACTGTCAAAAAAGGCCCACCCGATCGGGTGAAAACTCACCCGATCGGGTGGAACAAACAGAGAGCTCAGATACGCAGAAACAGATCTCACCCGGTCGGTTGACAAGTCAACCGATCGGTTGAAGTGAAATTCCAGACTGCAGCCAGTTTCAGCACATAGCTGCGCTTAGAAAATTCCAGAAAAATCTAGAAAAATCGGATTTGGGCATGCGACCTATCGTTGGAAAGCTAACGACGATGCCGACGCTAGAAAAATAAGAGATCACCCAAAATACTTCTGGAATGGTAGAAGATCTTCAATGAATGAGCAGAGGTGCGCGAAAGCGGAAGAAAAGGCCACCCGATCGGTTGAAACATCAACCGATCGGGTGAGCCGCTTGTTGCTTTGGCCGTCGGGCTTCGGGAGCTTCAACCGGTCGCTGAGGAGAACGGGTGGCATGACCGGGTCGTCGTTTGGGAAACTTTAGCTTCAGATGAACCGATCGGGTGAGATATCACCCGATCGGTTGGAATTAAGCTCCAACTTCCCGAGAACTTTGTTGGATGAACCGGTCGGCGAACCGGTCGGTTGACTTTGCACTTTGCTCCAACTTCAGTCCGGGTCGTGCACGCGTGCATCACCCGATCGGTTGGCTGTGTCCAACCGATCGGGTGGGGGCTGAAAAGTGGCAATCTTGGTCGTTTGACCCCCTGGATCACGCGTGACCCCTCCCGTTGCTCCGGGGACTCATGATATCATCATTTTATGTCCCATACACGGTCAATCTCCTGCAAACACGGATAAACAAAGAAAAGTGAAAGAAAACAAGAAAACACGCGAAAACGAATAAAAGACGGCGGCAAAATACGGGAAAAACACAGAAGAAAACGTGCGTAAATATATGAAATATAAACGCACGTCAGTCAGGATATTGCTATCATTAAGATATAACGTTGTATCAATGTAACAGAATTTTTTGTATCATATTGACCACTTGGTAGCATGAAATTTTATAATGGCTACCAAAATGTGCACATGTATGGCTTGATGTTGTTTATCAGACTAGGTCTTTTAAACCCCATGCACAATGTGCACAACGGGACATAATTTAACCATCGTGCGCGCGGATGAATATTGCTACAGACTAGGTCTTTTAACCTCTGCACACAACGCTTACAACGGGGCATAATGCACACAACAGGGCAGATGAATATAACCTGTCGAGCACGCAGATGAATATTGCTCGCATAATGCACACAACAGGGCATAGCAGCATGCGGATGAATATTGCTTCACACTAGGTTATTTAACCCTCGCGCACAACGGGTTGTGTGCGTGATGAATAATACAGCCCTATAAACTTTTTTATTACCATGCAAGATGTGTTAGACTGTAGCGCGTTGTGCACGGGGAGTAATTTAATCCAACGGAACCGTTTTTAACTGACGTGCACAACAAGGCATACTTTAACCCATCGTGCGCGCATAATTTTACCGTCGTGCACGCGGATGAATATTGCTTCAGACTAGGTTTTTAACCCCCGTGCACAATGCACCCAACGGGGCATAATTTTACCCGTCGTGCGCGCGGATGAATATTGCTTCAGACTAGGTCTTTTAACCCCCGCGCACAATGCATACTACGGGGCATAATTTTACCGGTCGTGCGCGCGGAACAATCTTACTTCCCATTAGATCTTTTAACATACGCGCACAACTGGTTGTGCGCTATGATGAATAATACTGCCATATAAACATTTTTATTACCGTGCACGACGCGTTAGACTGTAGCACGATGTGCACAGCGAGTAATTTATTCTATCGGAACTGTTTTTACCCGACGCGCACAACAAGGCATAATTTAACTCATCATGCATGCATAATTTTACCCGTCGTGCGCGTGGATGAATATTGCTTTAGACTAGGTCTTTTAACCCCCGTGCACAATGCGCACAACGGGGCATAATTTTACCCGCCTTGCATGTGGAACAATATTACTTCCCACTAGGTCTTTTAACCCCCGCGCACAACAGGTTGTGCACTATGATGAGTAATACAGTCCTATAAACTTTTTTATTACCGCACAAGACACGTTAGACTGTAGCACGTTGTGCGCAAGGAGTAATTTAATCCACCGAAACCGTTTTTACCCGACGTAAACAACAAGGCATAATTTAACCCTGTTGGGGTTTTGGCGGACCCCCAGAGCTCGGATCTGTGTTCGTCCTAAGTCGGACTGACCACAGAGGCATGAAAGCGCAGCGAAAAACGGAAATTCAAAATTTCTAGACTAGCTAAACTATTTAGCTAGGCTCTGGGTAGCCAGAACCTAGCCCGATCTATGCCAACTTGGGGTGGATCTGACCACCCCAAGAGGGATCTACTCTAAAGCGGCTAATTAAATTTACACTACAAATTACTTAACCACAGCCCAGAATCTTGGCCCTGGAGCAGGCAAGATGTACCGCACCGTCTTCAGAAGCTCCTCGTAGCCGATCCGCTTTGACTCGAACCGCCTGAGCCGCCTCGCACCCTCGCACCGATCCGCCCAAGCTGACTTTCGCCTCCGAGCCGATCACACGCGGTAGAAAGTTTCACTTGAGAAGAACCCGCGTCTTAGACGTCCGGATCAAGAATCCAAACCCCCTTCGTAGTCTTGCTAGGACTACTCCGGAGAACAGGAAGAGAGAGAGAGAGAATTTAGTCACCGATCGAGCATGCTCTAAAAAATCTGGAGCTACTCGATCGATGGCTTGGTGTGTTTTTCAACGAGGAGAGTACACCCCTATTTATATAAGGAGTCGGCACTCACTCTCTCGTTGCGAGCAATGTGGGACATTCCGCAAGAGGGAGAAAAATCAATTAAGTCAATTTGGCTTAATTTCAAGTTAAAGCGAGCTTTTCATAAAGGCAAACTTTAACTAATTAATTCTCCTTGCACATTAAACTTCAGACACCAAACAAGCTATCAATTCGAAAAGCTTCAAATGGTGAATGCGTAGGAACCGACGGCGATGAATTTCGACTTAGTTTGACCCCTCAAAATATTGCTCAAAGTTTAGCAAATTGTCAAAATCCGTAGCCGTCAATTGGGGTTTCAAAAAACCCTAAAACAACTTAAGTTGTGGGCGCGCCCGTTAAGCTTAGCAGGCGCGCCCGCCCAAAGGGGCTAAGGTGGGCGGCACGCCCGCTGTCGCAGCGGGCGCTGGCACGCTGCCGCAGTGGGCAGCGCCCGCCCGCTGCTGCCAGCGGGCGCCCGCCCTCTGCAGCCAGCGGGCACCCGCCCTCTGCTGCAGAGGGCCGCGCCCGCTTCTGCAGCGGGCGTGCACCCGCTGCAGCCAGCGGGCTGCGCCCGTTTGCCTTGCCTATGTGCTTTTTAGCCCAGTGGGTCTCACCCACTTTTCCTTGGACCGTTTTCACGTTTTCGGGCTCGTTTGAGCTCCGATTTGGACACGGTTTAAACCTGTGTTTAGATCGGGACGATCCCGTCATCCAGGTAACCCTTTCCAACATGTTTGTTCCTACTAAATTTGTCGTAACCAATTTACGGCACATTTAATCTTTGGTTTGCATCAAATGCAACGTTTTGTCCCTATTGTTATTGCGACTAACTTTCAGAACTTGATTTGTGAATATTTAATATCATCAAATGATATTTCTCTCTATTCTATCTTCCTATTACTAAGACACGAACACTACTCGGTGTGAGACCCTACAGCCTGACCTTACTACATGTTGGGGCTCGGAACCCCTAGACGACGGTCACTACGAGCAGTAGCTGTCGCCCCTGTTTCAGAATCATCATAACGTGATCGACCCTTTGACAAAAGCATCATTGGGTTTACATTGGCTGTGTCAGTGATGAACTTTGTTAGCCGTAGTCCCTTCGTCAAGACTGTGTTTATGTTGGCCTAGGGTATGGTCTACTGTCAACCCTGTCAGACAACATTTGGTCAGTATACGGCGGTCATTATTGTATACACGTTGTACTTCTTACAACGCACCCCGGCCGAGGATTAACGTAAAGACCGTACTGAGCCTGTAACACTAACTTCCCTTTAACGAAAGTGACGAATCCCATCTTAGTCATCTACTCGCCTCGAGAGCTTTGGGTGCAGCTCAACCTAAGATCTTTCAGCAGGCCTAGCCTCGAAGCTAGATCATAGGTCTAAGCTACATCGTTTGCTCACAGGATTATACAAACGACTTCAGTTCTTAAGGACCAGCTAACATATCATCACCCTAGAGTTATTAAAGACAGTTCAGTTAAAGTCAACCATTTAATAACTCCAATTTGGTCGTTCAGTGAACTCATTCTCTAATGAGCACCTGTGTCTCGTCTCCGACTTCACCAAGTCGAATGACTATGAGATCATCATTACCCTAAGGTAAGACTAAGACACAATGGTCTATCTGATGTGTCGATATCCAGTTCTCGACACATCTATGACCATGAACCGTTTTAAGACTTATGTTTTATATTCGGTCGCTTACTTACTCATAATCGAGATCTCATCTAGATACGTAAGGACCTAACAATAAGTCTATGGATATTATCTAAGTATATTAATACGAACGATTATATTATACTTAGAATAATACGTACCATATACAGTATGAACAAGACGTATATATAGGATAAATTGCCTTATGGGCACATATTCTCCCACATCTCCCACTTGCACTTAGGCTATTTATCTTGGTATCTCATACCGTTATAGCATATCAGTCACATTGAAATTTATATGACAAACCTAAGAGTGGTTTTACTAACGAGTATCTACAACTAATATTAATGGATTAAATAATACATCTCTTGATCACACAGGGTTGATCCTTCGGAAAAATGATCTGGATCAATTTTTCCTATCTCTATATAGCTAACAATTAGCATATAGAATCTAGATGTATGGTCTAACATTATAATCTATGAGTCAGTCTCAGCTCATTCCACTTTTCTTGTGTCAATATGTCAAGTACATACGTGACACCCTGAGTCTCTATATATTCGATTGAATCAAAACAATTTTGATTCAATGTTCTATATAGATGATTTATTTAAGGTGGAAATCCTTTTTACTTAGTCCGAAAGACCGGAACTAAGTATACGAGCTTGCTCCCACTGACTTTGAGAATTGCCTGGTTAAATACTTCAATATTATATCTAAATCATATTTAGATTATATATACGAAGATATAACCATATGATAAGTGCTTTAGATGGAATGTACTAGTGTCAGGTTCGGTTTTTACGAATGAGTCAAGTCAAGATCGGTTTAAGGAATCTTGACATTGACTCGCTCAATCAAAACGTCCTACACTGTACCTTTCCCTTAACCAACATTTAATATTAACTCTTTAATAACTAAAACGTCCTACAAGTTGTTTGACTCTGCAGTCGGTAGCTGAACTCTTTATAAATCATAACATATATGAATCCCTTTGTAATTTTACCGCTAGCCACTTATGAACATGAGTGTTCTCATCCAAATCATAATGACTAGCCTAGTTGGACCCTTGTTTTCGTGTCTAGCTTAACTTGCATCGGTGCTCGGTGTATTCATGACACGATGGTTTGAGTCAAGGCTAGACTACATCATATGTAATAAGAAGTTGGTTTCTATAAGGTTGAACTGTCACAGCTTGAGTGTGCTCAACAATTGTAACATGGATCCTATAGTTGCCAAAATCTAAAACAAGGAGGGCTACGTTTTATCTTGAAAAAGATTATTAACGTATTAGACTTAGGTATAGTTGAGGGTGACATATAATCATGATTCACGTTATTGCAGTCCAGCGGACTCGGCTAGGGAATTGACCAAGCTAGGATCACTTATCCCCAGTCTAGCCAGGGTGATCCAACAAACTTAGCCAAGCACATTGACCGGATAATTGTCCATTGAATGAAGCTTATCATTTATATATGCGTGCCATCAACTAAAAAGCTTTTATTAGAACTAGTTAATCCTATCAACTAGTGGAATCCTTAAAATTCAAAATTTATTAAGATTCGTTAATAACTTTTATTAAGTCCTTATCAACTATAAGGTTTCATTTTTATTAACGTGATATCATAATCGTTATTAGGATTTTAATAAATACAAATTACAACACTTTAAAGTGTAGCCTTTAATGAAAATTATTATTATAACGATTAAAATAATAATGGTCGTCAAAAGGGGCTACTCTAATCAGGAATTAGGTATCTTAAAAGTTGTAACAATTTATTAAAACATAGCATGTTATTTTAAAATTCATCGCATAAATTTTAAATGATTTTTTAATGGCTAACCTAAAAGGGTTTTCTTGAATCATCAAATTATAAGTAAGAATTTAGAATGGCCATTAAAAAACACAATCCAACTTTATCACATAAAATTAGCATGCAATTATCAACTTTAATCTCGCAAAAAAAAGTTTCTAACTATTTAATAATTATCAAATAATTATTAAACATGGACAATTATCCTATAAATAATTAATATGCATCTTAAAATTTAACACTTAAATCATAAGGATGATTTTAAAAACATAAAAATTATATCTAATAAAATTAATAGTTTCATAAAAATTATTACATAATTTTTATTTCAAAAAGAAACATTTTAAAATCATCATCTAAATTTCATGCTACAAAAATTTTATCACATAAAACAATTATTTAAAGCATATAAAATTAAGGGGTTTCATTTTAACAATATCGCATAAAGTTAATATATATGTATCTTAAAAGCATACAATCATTTTTAAAAATATTGCAGTCCTTAGATCACATGCAGACCTGGCTCTGATACCACTGAAGGGTTTTGATGGACCCTTCGGGCATTATTCTATGCCCGTCCTACGTCGGACGGACGATAGAGGCAGAATAACATGCAACGGAAAAAGAATCGTTAAACTATTTAATGAACACAATAGGGATTCATGACCCTAGCTAGGACCTCTGCTATATTGAGGTGGATCTGACCACCCCAAGATAGATCTAAACTACAGCAATATAATTAAATAAAAGCTTTTAAAGTACATACCCGAAACTTTGCTTGTACCGAAAAAGTGTACTGAACCACCTTCTACTCCCCAAGCTTGCCGCCTCTACGCTCCCAAACCGATCCACCCAAAGCGAGCCGACACCGCGCCTCTGGGCCAACCACTTATCGAAGAAGATTTCACTTGAGTGCGATCCAACGTCTTAGGCTTCGGATCGAATCCAAATCCTTCTGGACGTTTTGCTAGAACGCGAGTGAAGGAAACTGAAGAAAAAAGGAGAGAATAATTTTCGTCTCGAATTGAGCGTGCTCAAAACTTTTTGGATCTACTCAATTTCAGAGACTTGGTGCAAGTTTTCAAGGAGAGTGTTGGCCCCTATTTATGTAGGCGGCCGACCCCACCCCTTCTCACATATCCGATGTCAGACTATTTTAAAATAAGAGAATTAACTGAGTTAGTTTGCCTTTCATAATAGCTAAACTTCAACTAATTTAATCTCCCTCACCTTTGAGCTTCAGAAGTGATACAACATATCATTTCGAAGAGCTATGAATGGTGAACGCATAGAAACAAACGTCGATGAATTTCGACTTCATTTGACCCCTCAAATAATTGCTCAAAGTTGAGCAAAAAGTCACAATTCCGCTGAATTTGTAGCCGTCACAACCCTCTTAGGGTTTTTGGACTGAGTGCCCCACAGGTAGGGCCCCCTGCCAGCTGACCCGCCCGCTCCTGTAGGGGCGGGTCTGATCTGCCCGCACAGCGGGCGGGTCAGACCCACCCGCCAGGCGGGCTGGCTCGCCTGCAGAGCGGGCAGGCTCAGACCCGTCCGCCCGCTAGTCGGGATGCGGGCTCTGGCGGGCGGGCTCTGGCCTGAGCCTACCACTATGGTAGGCTTGGGCTAGCCCAGCCTGCATGGGCTGGGCTAGCCCAGTCCAACTGGGTCAAGTCAGGCCAGAACTGGGCAAAAGCCCAGTTCTGGACTTTTGAGCCATAACTTGAGTTCTAGAACTCCGTTTGAGCCGATTTTAGATTCGTTAGAAATTATGGTGTGAATGGGACCATCCCAAAGAGCCATCTATCTATTTCTATGCGTTTATATGATTTGAAATATCATCATAAACTATTTACAATGTATTTTAAATCTGTAATCATCATATGCAATAATCACATTCAGCATTCTACTAATGATCAAGTCGCAAACATTTTGCGACATTATTAAATCTCTGTTAATGTCAAAAACTCATGCTACCCTATTAAATCCTATTTAATATTGATCGTCTCAATGTCACTAACTCTTCAGTGACTTCAATTATCCTCGTGCACCCGAGTACACTTCTCCTACATTCTTCCTATTACTAAGACGCAGACCGAACTCAGTGTGAGACCCTACAACCCGACCCTACTACAGATTGGGGCTCAAAACCCCTAGACGACAATAACCACGAGCAGTAGGTGTCGTCCATGTTTCAACATCATAATTACGTGATTGACTCATCGACAAAAGTGTCGTCGGGATCACTCCGACTGGTCAGTGATGAATACCACAGTTTTAGTCCCTTCGTCATGACTATGTCCCTACATGGCCTAGGGTATGGGAAACCGTCAACCCTACTAGCTAGCATCGATCAGTATACTTCGGTCTTTGTTATATACACGTTGTACATCGTACAACATACCCCAACCAAGGTTTAGCATAAAGAACCGTCTGAGCATGTGACACTAACTTTCCTTTAACGGAATAGACGAATCTCATCTTAGTCATTTACTTACCTCGTACGCTTCAGGTGTCACCCAACCTAAGACCTTTCAGCAGGCCTAGCCTCAAATCTAGATCATAGATCTAAGTGACACTATCCACGCATAGGTTCGTACAAAGACTTCAGGTCTTAAGGACAAACTTGCATATCGTCATAATAGAGTTATTAATGATAGTTTAGTTAAAGTTTAACCATTTAATAACTCTTCATTGGGTCGTTCAGTGGACTCCTTCTCTAATGAGCACATGTGCCTTGTCTTCAACTTCGCCAGGTCGAATGACTATGAGATCATCATCACCCTTTAGGGTAGGACAAAGACACAATGGTCTGTACGATGTACCATTATCCCTTTCTCTACACATCTATGACCATGAACATTTTAAGACTTAAGTTCATATCGGTCATTCACTTCCCATAATCGAGATCTACATCTAGATATGTAATGACCTCACTTTAAGTCTAAGGAAATAAGCCAAGTATATAATTCATGAATTTATACTAGGGCAATTAGTACCATATATATATATATATATATATATATATATATATATATATATATATATATATATATTGAACAAGATGTTTCTTAGGATAAATTGCCTCAAGGGCATATTTTTGGGTTTTAATGGACCCTAGGGCACTTACTGTGCCCATCCTAAGTTGGACGGACCACATAATGAAAATAAACGTAGCGGAAAAGAAGATATTCGCTAAACAATTTAGCGAAGCCCTACGGAAAATCAAGACCCTTAGCAAGGATCAATGCTAACTTGAGGTGGATCTGACCACCCCAAGAAGGACCTATGCTACTGCGACATAATTAAAATAAATCTTCTAAATTATACACCCGAAACCTTGCCTTGGTATAGGCAAGGTGTACCTCACTGTCTTCCGAGCCGCTCCCCGTCCCATGCCGAACCGTTCCTCGAACCGCTCCGCGTCCCAAGGAAAGCAATCCCCTTGTCGCCGAGCTAACCACATGCTGAAGAAAGTCTTACCTAAGTGTGAACCTTCGCCAAGACTCAGGATCAGATCCGAATCCCTTCTTGGCTTTGCTAGAGCCCTTCAGGAGCAAGGCAGAAATTTAGGGAGAAGAGAATATTATTTTAAGCTTAGATCCGAGCGTGCTCCAATATTTTTGGGAACTGCTCAGATCTAGAGCTTAGGATGAGTTTAGAGGAAGGGGCAGGCCCCTATTTATATTGGCAGCTAACCTCTCCCCTTTACTCCATTTTCGATGTCGGACTAAATATTTTGGAGTTAATAATTCACGTTAGTTTGCCTTTCATAAAGGCCAAACTTCCATGAAATTAAACTCCCTCACTGTTGAGCTTCACATTTGATACAACCTATCAAATCAAAAGGCGCTGAACGATGAAGGCATAGGAAAAAAAGGCGAGTCAATCAGAGTTTATTTGACCCCTCAATTAATCGTCCAAAGATAAGCCCAAAGCTAGTTTTTTAGAAAAACAGTAGCCGCCAAAACAAATCAGCTAGGGTTCGAAACCCTATGTGTGTGGGGCCCACTGCATGGGCCCCACATGCTGAAAACAGCCCCCAGTTACAGGGGCGCGTACCAGGCATACACCCCTGGGCGCCTCAAATCACGCGCCCTGCGTGGGCGCTGGCGCCCCAAAAATGTTGCGGGCGCGGGCGGGCGCCCGCTCCTAGCGGGGCCCGCACCCGCCTTCAGGCTGGGTTCAGCCCAACCAGTTTGGGCTGACCCCTTTTGGGCTTTTGGCAATATATTGAGCATTTGGACTCCCATTTCGACGCGGTTTGAAATTTGAACAGCAGTGATGGGTCTATAGTTAAGTGTTAGGATGTGAGTTTAGTCGTGGCATTATCCAGTGAAAAGACGGGTTACGATGGATTATTTGAGGAACGATGTTGAAGTTATAGGATTAGAGATCATTGTGTGGAATATGGGAGTTATATGCTTAAGTGTTTATAAGTATTATTATTATTATTATTATTGGTGATTCCGAGGACGGAATCATTTCTAAGGTGGGTAGAATGTAACAGCCACTTTCCGACCGTACGTATGATAGCGCGTAGCTGTGTTTCGTGCGCGTTTTAAGTATTTGATTTTTATTACTGTTGTCCGTAGTTCAGATGATTGACCAAACCCAGTTCTCACGATCCTCTCGGAGGCGCGGCCGCCCCGGTATTTTCTTTGTAATTTTTGGATGTTAGGGGACCAATCTGCTATAACACATCTAAAATTGTTTAAAAGACTTTAATATATATATATATTTGAATTCCTGAGCTCAGTACGTTTTGGTTCAAAAAAAAACAAAACAGATTAGTATTTTCAAATTACTTTTATAAAAACCTAGCCCATTATCTCAAATGCCAAGTGCTATGATGCTACGTACTGGGCTTTGAAAACATAATGGAAATTATTAATTATTCTAAAAGTCTTAGGTTAGTGGAGGCCTAATATCCCTCAGGTTAACCGAAAGCTTTTTTTAAAAGACTTTTTCAACACCCCATCACACGTTTCCTTTCTCATTTATTTCCCTTATAAATAATTTCTAAACTAACCTAGGGTTACTCACGATGAGATCTCAGCCGCCATTCTTGTTTAACAAAACAAATAAACCCACACCTAGCTCCCCACGATCTCTCCTAACCCTTCCCATGGCCAACTCGCCTCAGCCCTCCGCCGTTCAGCCTCCATCCACGCGTGCTCCGGCCATCTCACCTCGTGCGCAGCAGCAGCCGCCTGCAACCCTCGCGCGCGCCACTGCCAGCGGCCGCCCCCACCAGCGGCCTAGCCGAGTCCATCTCCGATCACCTCACGCCGATGCCTCCGATGCCCCGAGCAAACCCCAACAGGCCACCGCGTCAACCACGCCACCAGCCACTTCGCTACATCCCACCGGCCGCAGCCTCCCCTTCCGACTGCAAGCGGCCCTCTGCCCCTCCTCTACTCAGGCCGTCGGCCGAGCTCCTTGCAGCCGCGTGCGCCCCAGTTCAGATTCCGATGCCGACGAGCCTCACGTCCTTAAGCCAACCCTATGGCAACGAAGAGGCATGCTGTAAGATGTTTCCCCTTATAAGAACAGTCTGTTTTTGTAATGCAATAGTGTACTATAGTGTATAGCTTGAATGGCTTTATTAATGAACAGTAAGGTTTATATAATAAGGTTATATATATTATATAGTTTATATAGAACATATGTTATATTACCCAATCTTTCTGTAATATGACATTGTGTATATATATTCGATTTCTTCTTATTTGGAAAAAAAGAAACAAGCAATAAAATGCATCCTCATGAAATGTGATACAAAGAGTTGGATTATTCATGAACTATTTTGGTTCTGCTAGACACAAAGTAACATGACATGGCCATGCATGTATCATGCAGTTGAGCTTCTCATGTTAATGTTACATATATATATATGTTATAAGTTTTGACAGTATGTTACTTATTGAAGCAGTATATTAATAGATATAGTAAGTTATTATTTGTGTATAGAGCTTATTCTCATAAGTTAAGTTCGTATAGCCTGACGTTGAAATCTTATGACGCAGAGACAGTCACGCTTTTCCGTTCAACTACGTGAACACTAAAGACCAGTGACGAGACGTTCCGGGAACTGGAGTCACGACGCGATCCGCTGCCGTTCCAGATTCGACGCCGACACGTGCGTGTTCCTCACACCAGGTTAGTCCCCCTAACTCGTAGCGGAACCCACACTGTAGCAAACTGAACCTAACTAAAATTGGACAACTGTAACTAAATTTATTTTATGCTCCTTTAAAACGTTGTGAAACAGTAGATCGACGATTGGACTTTTTGGACTGTGCACATAGGATAGAATTGTCGGATAGGCTGAACGGACAATTTAAATTGTGACTGTTAGGGTAGCCACGTCTAACCTAGAAATGAACCTAAATAGGATTATTGAAAACCACGACCTGACACCGTCGCCATGACACTGTTTCAAACGGACTACCGCGGACGAGACGCCTGTACGAGACGCCCCGGACGGACGACACACTCGCCATCGCAGGCAAGTGTACCCACTTGCGTTTTTGACCGTGCTTTGGTCTTAGGTTGCTAGAACTGTTAGACTGTGAATGTATAGAACCGGACGTGAAATGATAGCATCCGGGACGCCCCTGATGACTTAGACTTGACGACGAAGTCTAAGCTCAACAAACAACAAATTTTGACACCGTAGGGCTAACTTGTGTGTGCGTGCGTGTGGACACCCTAGAATAACAATTCCTTACACTTGTCATGTCATGTCCCTGTTACACAAAAAAGCCTTCGGGCATTTTGGATGCTCTCCATGCGAGAGTGATCCCCGTGACTGTTATACAAAAAGCCTGCGGGTGTTTCGGATGCTTTCCTTGCGGAAGTGATCCCTGTTATACAAAAAGCCTGCGGGCGTTTCGGATGCTTTCCTTGCGGAAGTGATCCCTGTTATACAAAAAGCCTGCGGGCGTTTCGGATGCTTTCCTTGCGGAAGTGATCCCTGTTATACAAAAAGCTTGCGGGCGTTTCGGATGCTTTCCTTGCAGAAGTGATCCCTGTTATACAAAAAGCCTTCGGGCGTTTCGGATGCTTCCCTAGCGGAAGTGATCCCTGTACTTCTTGTCCTGAGTTCCTGGGGTTGGGGTAGGGTTGAACGTGCGCACGGCAAGAGGGTCTGATCCCCCTCGAACCGTAAGGCGTGAACCCTTCGTGTCACACTTGTCTTGTCTTGTCCCGTCCTGTTTGTCCTGTCTTGTCCCGTCACGTCCCGTCTTGTCTTGACACCTGTAGGTTAGTCCCGTAGTTGGTAGCACACGCTACGACTACTACTTGTCCCGTTTTACTTTCCTGCTACGTTACTTCCTGTTGTGTTACCCTGTTATAACCACAGCATGCTAATCAACCAGTAAACTGTTGTCAAAAAAGAACCTCAGCATGTTAATCAACCAGTAAACCGTTGTTTAAAGTTCGGTGCACTTGCAGTAAAGTCTAACCCTTCTTGTAGACTTTACTTGACGTACAGTTCCTTTTTCCTGGGTGCTGTACGTCAGGTGTTCAGCCAGAGATCGTGGACAAAGCAGACTCGCTGGAGTACGAGGAGCCGAGGACGCTGATCCAGAGTCCGTGCCTGACAAGGACCAGACCTTGAGGTCTTTTAGTCGCCACATCCAGAGGTTGCTACTTTTCGGTTTGTCTTTAAATCTTTTGTTGCCATGCTTAGGCTTCTTTTAGACTTTGTACCAGTTGGATATTATATCTCTATTTAATGAATGCAACTTCCTTTCCGTACTTTCTGTTGTTTCGAACTATAATAATGCAAGAACCTGGAAAATCTTTTAAAAGGTACCTCTACAGACGCTTATTGGGTCCGAGCTTCTCAAGCTCTGGCCTAAGCGGGCCTCGTCACGTTTCGCTTCCGTCCATTTTGGGAATCGGGGCATGACAGGTTTTAGTGGTGGCCCATGCAGGTCCTGCAAAAGTTCGAAACAATGAGAGTACCGCATTCATTTAATATCCCGGTACACGTCTAATTTAGGTTTTTCCAATCTTACATAATAGGAAGACTTAGGTAGACGTCCCAGTTTGATAGTTAGACGCCTTGGTTAGGAATTAGACATCCTCATCCTAGAATACCTTAGTAGCCCACTTGACTCTGACCGTGTTAGATTTCCAGAGCTCTTCTTTTAGTTGTTCGCTCGGGTCCAACGACTTCGGGCCCAGCAGAACGTAACCTTGATTCTCTTAGGAACCTTCCCTTAGATCCTAATTATAGTCTAGCTCATTAGGATGTCTTAGAGCTGAGTTATCCTAATCTTTAGACGACCCGGTGACTAGAACCCCTGACTTCTAGCGTCCCTCTGATCATTACACTTTGGTGTTATCGACCGTAATGTTCCATCGTAGCTCTTCACGATTCGTATCCTACACATATTTTTTTTCAAGCGATCATTTTCCTGTCTCCCGATTCACGTGATCGTTTCCTGACGATTATCTTCGATCCTTCGAATCCCTTCCTTGACCAATACTGCTTCCTCTAAAAGTATTTTCGAAATTTCTTATTAAGTTTTTTTTTTCGCTCAGCTTAATTACTTTGGAAACCCATATATTATATATTTTAAAAATTTCTTGTTTTTCGGTTGAGTCAAAAATTCTTTCACTGATTTTGAAACCTCCTTGGTAGTACAATTATTTAAATATCTCGTACCTATTTTCAAATCGGTATCTTTCGTGTTTCAGTTTTAAACCTTGTTATCAAATTCTATAATTCAATATATATATATGTTACTCTTCTAACCTACAAAATTTATTTCTAACCACTTACCGTGTATAAACCGCCCTATGTTCATCGTGCTCATACTCCAAGAATCTTTGTTTAAACTTATTTTCATTTGTAAAACAATCGTTTCCCATCCTACCCATCCTTCCTTCGTCTTACTCTTTCCCAAATCATAATAATTTTACCATCTGCTCACTTTTCCCTACATATCTTTATAAGTATAAAAGTATATGACATCATAGTTTACACGTAATTCTCCTTTCATCCATCTAATTATTTTGAGAAATATCTTAGTCCCATCCAATCAGTTATCTCCTTTTCCCCGCCTTATTTGAACTCGTTCTTTCCGATCTTATTTCGTTTCTCTTTTGGCTAGTTTTTCTTTTCTTTTTATTGTTTAGACATTAGTGCTTATAGTTGCCCGTGTCAACTCTAGTTTGGTAGTAGGCCCTTTTGGTAGGTGATGTCGTCGTAGTGCATGAGTATAGGTAGAGTGTGTAGACATGTATGAGTGTGTGTTCTTTAGGATCCCGATGATTGCCTTTTGTGTCTTAAATGTGTACTCAGTGGTAACCATGATGTGATTGAAGTCGTTTGAATGAGGGTGTTCATACTTATATGAATGGCGTCATCGCAGGCAGATCCTTAGACTTAGTTTTAGTTTTAGTGAATGGTTTATCTTGGTTGTATATGACTGTATCAAAACTTTGTTTTCTTAAAACCAAATCTTTAAAGTTTTAAAACTAGCTCACAAGATCACAAATCACATAACCTCCCTCATCCATTACCGCAACACCACACGTTTTTTTCCAAATGTTTTAAAATGAGTCCTTGGTCTTGAGTTTCCCTTCTCTTCTTTTCCCCCTCCCTTAGAAATTTTTTTTTATGTTTATGGTTGTTATACTATTGGGACTAGCTATTATCGTTATAGGATTTTTTTTTGCAGGTAGGATCAGGGAGATGGGATTTGTTATAGCAATGATTAACCGATTTTGGAACAATAGGATATTGGAATAGATTTCTTTCGGATGAGAAGATGAGCTGTCCAAAACTTATTTATGATACCGATGTGAGACGGACTCAATGGGAAATTCTGGCCGGATAAATTATCTGCGTGAAGATGAGAACTTATCAGACTTGAGACTTAGACGAGTGGTAGATAGGAGTAGCTACGGAGTATAGTATGAGTTAGGGTGATCATGAGAATGAGTAGAGCATTTAAATCATCAAGATTTGATTGTTAATGTTGACGTGAGAAGACATTGGGAATAACACGACGTGTGGAGATAAATGGATGGTTAGGTAGTCGGACTTAATATTGGTTGTGATTAGTTATAGTGAGTAGGATAAGATGTGATTTTGATAGTTCAATTATTCGGCGGATAAATTTATGGGAAGATATGACAAGGAATGTATTGAGGACACGGCGATTGTTGATTTGTGAAAGGTGTTATAAGATCGACAAAGTTTTTGTCTTGGATTGGTGATTGACTAGAACATCATTTTAGCGATTGATTAATATTGAAAAGAGATTGAGAAATTTGAAGATGTTATGGAGCGATGATGTTTAATGGAATGGTATGGTATGAGAAGATGATTATTATTCCTTTATGAGAACTTGGAGTTTGAAATTTGAACAGCAGTGATGGGTCTATAGTTAAGTGTTAGGATGTGAGTTTAGTCGTGGCATTATCCAGTGAAAAGACGGGTTACGATGGATTATTTGAGGAACGATGTTGAAGTTATAGGATTAGAGATCATTGTGTGGAATATGGGAGTTATATGCTTAAGTGTTTATAAGTATTATTATTATTATTATTATTGGTGATTCCGAGGACGGAATCATTTCTAAGGTGGGTAGAATGTAACAGCCACTTTCCGACCGTACGTATGATAGCGCGTAGCTGTGTTTCGTGCGCGTTTTAAGTATTTGATTTTTATTACTGTTGTCCGTAGTTCAGATGATTGACCAAACCCAGTTCTCACGATCCTCTCGGAGGCGCGGCCGCCCCGGTATTTTCTTTGTAATTTTTGGATGTTAGGGGACCAATCTGCTATAACACATCTAAAATTGTTTAAAAGACTTTAATATATATATATATATTTGAATTCCTGAGCTCAGTACGTTTTGGTTCAAAAAAAAACAAAACAGATTAGTATTTTCAAATTACTTTTATAAAAACCTAGCCCATTATCTCAAATGCCAAGTGCTATGATGCTACGTACTGGGCTTTAAAAACATAATGGAAATTATTAATTATTCTAAAAGTCTTAGGTTAGTGGAGGCCTAATATCCCTCAGGTTAACCGAAAGCTTTTTTTAAAAGACTTTTTCAACACCCCATCACACGTTTCCTTTCTCATTTATTTCCCTTATAAATAATTTCTAAACTAACCTAGGGTTACTCATGATGAGATCTCAGTCGCCATTCTTGTTTAACAAAACAAATAAACCCACACCTAGCTCCCCACGATCTCTCCTAACCCTTCCCATGGCCAACTCGCCTCAGCCCTCCGCCGTTCAGCCTCCATCCACGCGTGCTCCGGCCATCTCACCCCGTGCGCAGCAGCAGCCGCCTGCAACCCTCGCGCGCGCCACTGCCAGCGGCCGCCCCCACCAGCGGCCTACCCGAGTCCATCTCCGATCACCTCACGTCGATGCCTCCGTTGCCCCGAGCAAACCCCAACAGGCCACCGCGTCAACCACGCCACCAGCCACTTCGCTACATCCCACCGGCCGCAGCCTCCCCTTCCGACTGCAAGCGGCCCTCTGCCCCTCCTCTACTCAGGCCGTCGGCCGAGCTCCTTGCAGCCGCGTGCGCCCCAGTTCAGATTCCGATGCTGACGAGCCTCACGTCCTTAAGCCATCCCTATGGCAACGAAGAGGCATGATGTAAGATGTTTCCCCTTATAAGAACAGTCTGTTTTTGTAATGCAATAGTGTACTATAGTGTATAGCTTGAATGGCTTTATTAATGAACAGTAAGGTTTATATAATAAGGTTATATATATTATATAGTTTATATAGAACATATGTTATATTACCCAATCTTTCTGTAATATGACATTGTGTATATATATTCGATTTCTTCTTATTTGGAAAAAAAAGAAACAAGCAATAAAATGCATCCTCATGAAATGTGATACAAAGAGTTGGATTATTCATGAACTATTTTGGTTCTGCTAGACACAAAGTAACATGACATGGCCATGCATGTATCATGCAGTTGAGCTTCTCATGTTAATGTTACATATATATATATATGTTATAAGTTTTGACAGTATGTTACTTATTGAAGCAGTATATTAATAGATATAGTAAGTTATTATTTGTGTATAGAGCTTATTCTCATAAGTTAAGTTCGTATAGCCTGACGTTGAAATCTTATGACGCAGAGACAGTCACGCTTTTCCGTTCAACTACGTGAACACTAAAGACCAGTGACGAGACGTGCCGGGAACTGGAGTCACGACGCGATCCGCTGCCGTTCCAGATTCGACGCCGACACGTGCGCGTTCCTCACACCAGGTTAGTCCCCCTAACTCGTCGCAGAACCCACACTGTAGCAAACTGAACCTAACTAAAATCGGACAACTGCAACTAAATTTATTTTATGCTCCTTTAAAACGTTGTGAAACAGTAGATCGACGATTGGACTTTTTGGACTGTGCACATAGGATAGAATTGTCGGATAGGCTGAACGGACAATTTAAATTGTGACTGTTAGGGTAGCCACGTCTAACCTAGAAATGAACCTAAATAGGATTATTGAAAACCACGACCTGACACCGTCGCCATGACACTGTTTCAGACGGACTACCGCGGACGAGACGCCTGTACGAGACGCCCCGGACGGACGACACACTCGCCATCACAGGCAAGTGTACCCACTTGCGTTTTTAACCGTGCTTTGGTCTTAGGTTGCTAGAACTGTTAGACTGTGAATGTATAGAACCGGACGTGAAATGATAGCGTCCGGGACGCCCCTGATGACTTAGACTTGACGACGAAGTCTAAGCTCGACAAACAACAACTTTTGACACCGTAGGGCTAACTTGTGTGTGCGTGCGTGTGGACACCCTAGAATAACAATTCCTTACACTTGTCATGTCATGTCCCTGTTACACAAAAAAGCCTTCGGGCGTTTCGGATGCTCTCCATGCGAGAGTGATCCCCGTGACTGTTATACAAAAAGCCTGCGGGCGTTTCGGATGCTTTCCTTGCGGAAGTGATCCCTGTTATACAAAAAGCCTGCGGGCGTTTCGGATGCTTTCCTTGCGGAAGTGATCCCTGTTATACAAAAAGCCTGCGGGCGTTTCGGATGCTTTCCTTGCGGAAGTGATCCCTGTTATACAAAAAGCCTGCGGGCGTTTCGGATGCTTTCCTTGCGGAAGTGATCCCTGTTATACAAAAAACCTTCGGGCGTTTCGGATGCTTCCCTAGCGGAAGTGATCCCTGTACTTCTTGTCCTGAGTTCCTGGGGTTGGGGTAGGGTTGAGCGTGCGCACGGCAAGAGGGTCTGATCCCCCTCGAACCGTAAGGCGTGAACCCTTCGTGTCACACTTGTCTTGTCTTGTCCCGTCCTGTTTATCCTGTCTTGTCCCGTCACGTCCCGTCTTGTCTTGACACCTGTAGGTTAGTCCCGTAGTTGGTAGCACACGCTACGACTACTACTTGTCCCGTTTTACTTTCCTGCTACGTTACTTCCTGTTGTGTTACCCTGTTATAACCACAGCATGCTAATCAACCAGTAAACTGTTGTCTAAAGTTCGGTGCACTTGCAGTAAAGTCTAACCCTTCTTGTAGACTTTACCTGACGTACAGTTCCTTTTTCTTGGGTGCTGTACGTCAGGTGTTCAGCCAGAGATCGTGGACGAAGCAGACTCGCTGGAGTACGAGGAGCCGAGGACGCTGATCCAGAGTCCGTGCCTGACAAGGACCAGACCTTGAGGTCTTTTAGTCGCCACATCCAGAGGTTGCTACTTTTCGGTTTGTCTTTAAATCTTTTGTTGCCATGCTTAGGCTTCTTTTAGACTTTGTACCAGTTGGATATTATATCTCTATTTAATGAATGCAACTTCCTTTCCGTACTTTCTGTTGTTTCGAACTATAATAATGCAAGAACCTGGAAAATCTTTTAAAAGGTACCTCTACAGACGCTTATTGGGTCCGAGCTTCTCAAGCTCTGGCCTAAGCGGGCCTCGTCACGTTTCGCTTCCGTCCATTTTGGTAAGCGGGGCGTGACACCTTTTGGGCTTTTGGCAATATATTTAGCATTTGGACTCCCATTTCGACGCGGTTTGAACCTATGTTTAGACCGGGATGATCCCGTCATCCAGGTAACCTTTTTCTTACGTTTATTATATTAAATATTGTCGTAAACTATTTACGACACATTTAACTCAGCTTGCATGATATGCAAAATAGTCCCTATCTAAGCTTAAAAAATCATTTGCATCAAATACAAATGATCGGAGGGTATACATCCCTCAACACATATATCTTCCTATAGCTGATGTGGACCCTTTCTTACTGATTTGGAGCCTCATCAGCTGGTTGAATGGGACCCTAGGTTAGTAGAATCGGGGTCGTTGATAGTTGATAGTCTGCTTGTGATGTTTGTTCGACCCTCAAATGGATCGAGCCTCAGTCGATTGATATTGAGAAGCACTGGCACGACCTTTTGGCTAGATCGGGCCTCGATGAACTTCACCATAAGTAAGCGTTAGTGGGGGTCGGATCTAGGTCCCGACCCAAATCCCCTCCAATGCTTAAGTTAGAACGGGACTTAAGGGAGGGAGCTTGGAGCTGTTGAGATCGACGCACGGAGGCCCGTCTCAAGTCTAGCATCGTAAGGCCTTTGAGGAAGCAGTATTATCTGGAATATGGAGTGTCAGAGTATTAGGTCTCGTACCTCTCCCTATTCTGTTTCATCTCCCGTGTATTTATAGACCTCTAGGGTCCCTTCAGTGACGTTGGGAGGATAACGGTCTCCAATTATGGTGGCACGATCTTTCCCCTTTATTAAGGATAACCGTCGCCCACATCCCCGCTATTTATAAACTCACCTTCAATCCCATGTTCAATTAGTGGGAGTGCAATGGGCGAATGGTATGTGGGTTTTGACTAAGGTAGCTTCTGGCTTCTTTTGTGGGCTTTGTGGGCCTTAGTCGCTCACTGAACGAGCATCCTCGAGTGCTGGCCCAATGACGCAACAAGTACTTTCTTGGTTTCCTTCATATACATGCACTCATGGATTAAATGACATGTTTGCTCATCATCAATACTATACATAGCGACTAAATATCCTAACAGATATTTGGTGTTTTAAAATATGTAGATCAAAGTGAACGATTCTGATCCTCCAAAAAATAGTAGGTGATGAAGTTTTGGAGGCGTATATGAGACCTAGCCTCATATGACATATGATACCCATTATTCTTTTGTGTGTTTGTGTAAAAGATGTAGCTTGAGTTATTTCGATAACTTTTAACAATAATCTAATAGTTACCTTTTGGATTATAATTGGGTTTTTGACGGATTGGGCCTAAGTGAGCTTGTTAGGACTAGTTGAATACACTGATATGACCAATGGTCCTATGAACCACCCATCAGGTTGCACATCGACTTGATGAGTTTGAATTAGATTTAAGATGCACACTTAAGGCATGTTTCTTTGTGTTGCTTTGGGGGTATAAAGTGGAAATTTTCCACTATTCCTCGTCACTTCATTCATTATTCACGCATTATCTCACTCAACTTTTCCTGCAATTGTTCCTTTGGGCGACTTCCGCTGCAATTTCTCCTTCCCCGATTTCGTCGACGTGGAGGGGTAAAATTCCACTCGTGAAATTTGCAGATTTCACAGGGATTTCGGCTGGAATCCTCATTGTTGGGCCCCACTCGTTCAGCTCGCCCCTCATCTCCCTTTCCATTTTAGATCTTCCCAATTTCTGTCTGCAAAACCCCTTAGGGCGGGAGTTCCCGATGATCTTGGTTGTTGACGTTGATTCTGTGGTCGGATCTGCATCGGGTGTGCCAAACTTGTGACATTTCCACTTCTTCAAAGCTCTGTCCAAAACCCTAGTGTAACGACTGGTTTTTCTAAATTAGTGTTATCGCTATATATATATATATATATATATATATATATATATATATATATATGTCTTGGTGGATTTTTCTCCTTGCGTGTGATTTCCGTCTCCGTAGCTTTCACTTTCGTTTGTTTCGTTGTGATTTCCTAGCTTCTTCCTTAGATCGTTGAGCTTGGAGTAAGTCACTCATGACGAGCTTCATATCGCCCATATCTTAGAGGTAGGTTGAACTTAGAAGCCGTATGAATCGTCCCGAAGCTTCGCGCTTCAATTCGGCACTTTCCGTGCACGTTAGTTGGTTCAAGAAGGGGGACCAACCGACTAGATTGAGATCTAGTCGGTCAGGAACTCTTCTCAAACCGACTAGTTCATTGAATCAATTATTCAGGAGTTACTGTTTATCGTTAGTCAGTCTAAGAACATTCATCGACCGACTAGATGAGAAACTAGTCGGTCAGCAATCGTTCTTTAACCGACTAGCTCTATGATCATTTTTGATACCAAGTACTATTCATTCTTAGTCGATCTAAGAACGTTCATCGACCGACTAGATGAGAAACTAGTCGGTCAGTAGTTGTTCTTTGACCGACTAAATCTAAATCCTATTTTTCGTCAGGAGTTACTGTTTCCACTTAGTCGGTCTGCGTTGGTCAACCGACCGACTAGTTCCCAAACTAGTCGGTTAGTGGTTACTCTTTGACCGACTAATCAGTGTCGAAACCCTAATTTCTGGGCGGCCGCCAGGTCGTTTTCTATTTAAACCCCACTTCGTTTCTTTTCTTTCTTTCTCTTCTCCTGGCCTCCTTCCTTCCCCCTAGACCTCTGATCTTCCCTAACCTTCCTCTAGCTCTTCCCCTTCATCAAGATCCCATCTCCCCTCCATTTTGGCCGGCCACCATGATCTAGGCCGCCGGTTCACCCTATAAATACTCCGATCACTTCTTCTTCCTTCTTTCTTTTCTCTAAACCTAGTTCTTCCCCATTGTTTTCCCTTCAATCCCAAACCCATCTCCATCACCCCAAGCTCCATCTCACCTCCATTGGCCAAGCTTCAATCTCCTCTTCAAAACCCCCCTTTAATCCATTTTTCTCCAGATTTTTCTCCATCCATTCCAGATCTGGGCCATGGTTCCCGGATCGTTCATCCGTTGCCTTGGTTGCTCGGCGTCGAGCTTCCGCTTCTATACGGTAGTGTTCAATCCTTTAATGTTTTCACAACCCACATTGATATTGTGAAACCCTAATAAAAATGGTTATTAGACATCAAAGGATTCAATTAAGAAACCGGTTCTAGATATCTTTTCTAATGTTGTTTCTCTATAGCAGTGGTCCATTCACCGTAGATAACATTTGTGTGACGTGCTTGTCGACCGTCCTCGTCGGTATCAGGCAAGTGAAACTTGCATCTCTTGATTTGGGCCATGTCTTAGGCCATTACCTTGCTTTAGCGTAAAAGAGACTAGACGGTGAAAGGATATCCGTCTGGACGCCATTGACCTAGCTTGACAACGAAGCTTGGTCCGTCACCTTCATCATGCTTGTATGTCACGTTTAATTTCACTTAACGGTATGCGTATTAACTGTTCATGTCATCCATGCATCTTTAACTGCCATGTTTAATTTGAATTAACGGTACGCGAATATCTGTTCATGTCATTGCATGTTACCTGTCATGTTTAAATTCACTTAACGGTACGCGAATATCTGCTCATGTCATTGCATGCTTGAACACTCATCGTGATTGCATAGCCTCGCTACATACTAGTGCTACTTGTTCCGGCTAGGCACCCGTCTTGCGGGCACAACCCTAGGCCAATTATAAATCTGGCTCGTGGTCCAGAAAACGAGCTCAACACAGCCTGCGGGCAATAGGGCACTCACCTGTGTGTGAGTGATCCCTTGTACTTGAATACAGCCTACGGGCAATATGACACTCGCCTGTGTGTGAGTGATCCCTTGTACTTGGACATAGCCTGCGGGCAATAGGGCACTCACACGTGTGTGGGTGATCCCTTGTACTTGTTACTTGACATTACATGTCACACCTACCACTTGTTACTTGACAGTACATGTCACACCTACCACTTCTTACTTGACATTACATGTCACACCTACCACTTGTTACTTGACATTACATGTCACACCTACCACTTGTTACTTGACATTACATGTCACACCTACCACTTGTTACTTGCTACTTGTACTTCACTTTTTACTTCCATACGATACTTGCCATGCCATGCATCATACTATAACTCCTAGGTTGTTAGTTTACCTTACTTTCAGTTTCCTTGCACAAGTCTTCCGACTTGCTGACATGTGCCCCTTTTCTCTTTTGGGTGACACATGTTAGATCCCGAGCCTGAGTTTGTCGCTGAGGACGTAGTGTTTGATGGCGCTGAGCCAATGGTTGCCAAGGAGGAGTTTGTCGTCATGGGTCACAAGTCTTAGAGGTCGCTTGTGTTCTCTTCCTTGTTTAGGTTTGCTGTTAGTTGTTGGTGCGTGGCACCCTTGCTTGTATGTTGTACTTTGTTGGCCATGTTTGGGCCTTAGCTTTTCCTTTTTAGCCTGGTGGCTTTTCTGTGATATTGTAATTTATTTTATGGATATTCTGAGATTTAATAAATTGCTTATTGTCTCACTTCATTATTAATATCGTTGTTTCGTATTGCGTTGCAAGGACCGGCCAGATTATTGTTGATTGACGCTTATCGGGCTTGGAGCTTTGCAGCTTCAAGTCTGAGCGGACCTTCCCACGTCTCGCCTCCACATTTTTGGGAAGTGGGGCGTGACAGGTTTTATTGGTGGCCCATGCAGGTCCATTTGCAAATGCATGCTATCGGAACAACGATAATAATTATAGAATGTCCATTAAATAAATTAGAACATCCAAATTATAAGCCCGGAGTCTAGGTTTTAGCGTTCCTATGCCTTAGGTGGCTAGTGGACGTGTTAGAGCACCTGTCCCAGCTTGGTAGGAAATCCATTAGGTCAGGACTATAGTGAGACTTAGTTAGGAGTTTGTGCTTGCTAGGTAGAGGCCCCTGATTGTTTGTTAGACTCCATCCTAGTGATTGATATGATAGTCTTAAGAGTTACCTTAGTGGTTCCTGTCTAGCTCTGACCATGATAGATTCCTAGGATTTCTTTAGCCGTTCGCTTGGGTTCATCGATATCGGGCCCAACAGAACATGATCTCAATTCTCTTAGAACCCTCCCTGAGGCCTCTAATATACTCTAGCCACTAGGAAGCCTTAGTGTTAAATTTCCCTTGACCTTTAGTCAACCGATGATTAGGACCCTCTGATTCAATCTTTCCTGGTCACTACACTTCGGTGTTACTGACCGTGGGTTTTCATCATAGTTTTCTTGAATCGTAATTTAGGTGCATGCCTCACACAACCACATTCATTGCCCTCGATTCACATGATCCCCTCCTTACTATTATCGTTGACCCTTCAAATCTTTCCCGTTGCAAATCTTGATTCTTCCAAAGCCGTTTTCAAATTTTCCTTATTAAAAGTTTCCACTCGATTTAAATTTTGTTTTAAACCTTCTTTCAATATATTTCCATTACTTCCGTTTGAGCTAAAAGTCATTCTTAGATTTTGAAGACTATTTGGTCGTAATTTTAAATTACTATCTCGAACTATTTTTCTTAACATATATCATCCGCACTTGATTTTAAAATTTAGTACTATTTCGATAATTCGATATACCACCTTTTCTAATATTACGAAATTCATTTTAGCTATTTACCATACGTACTTTAAAGTACTTCTTTCAAGATAAATAGAACTCCAATTAATTTATGAATATATACTAATTATAAGTTGTTGTACCCGTACTTCAAAGTCTTTATACCAACCCGTTCTTGTGGCAAATCCTTGTTTCCCCTAAAAGTATTTTCGATGTTCCTCTTTCGCTAAGTTTAAATTTGTTCGAAAACCTTTAATATATATATTAGATTTCATACTCTTGCGTGAATTAAATTTATTTGTTCTTTTCTAAACATTGAAACTTTTGTCGAGATTTTTTATTATTAGTTTATAATATTTTCCAGCCTATATTTTCATATCGATATAAATGTCTTGCCCCTTTTCATATACCAATTTTATTCTAAACCGTACTTCTGTTTTTCCTAACCTGAATTATAATTTTCTTTTCTTAATTATGCCATTAAAACTTATTCGAATACCGCATCGTGTTTGCTTCTTATATACCTTTCAAGTCACATGGGACTTCAGCTTTCAGCAAGTCGATTTTATGCTCAACGTTTTCCCTAGTTCAGATTTTCGTAAAATTACTTTTCGAAACCATTTCCTGATTTAGACCTCCAAAATTCGGTTTTAAAGATTATTACCTATTTAATAATTCTATATATGTATATATCCTCCCACTTACTTCCATACTACTAAGATGTTATTACCTTTCCATTCATCATACGAATTTCTAAAAAGGATTTCTAAAATAGAACTACAATTATTTTTATATATCAGTACTAAGTTCGTTGTGCTCGTGCGTTAAGACCCTTGTATAAATCAGTTTCTGCTGGCAAACCCGGATTCTCTAAAAAGTACTTTCAATACTGTTTATTGGAATTTCTCTTCAGTTTTAAGACTTGGAAAAACATTTGGCATAAGCTTAAATTCCTCACACTATATTTGATCTGATTTCATTCCTTGAATCTCGAAACTCTTCCAAAAAATTTAAACTACTGCCGCATAATATTTTTCTAACATATGCCCTTAATGTTCGTGTGAATGATTTACTTTTACTCGTGATAGCTTTATATAAGCTAAATAAACCATTTCCTCTTGTTATATATATATTCGACTCAAACTTATTTCGAACAACTCATTTTATCGACCAGTTTCGTACTCTTCGTTTTGACTTATATCTTTTACACACTATTTTCCATGTATCCTAATGGAGCATCATTACATCATTACACGACCGTTCTCATGCTTTTCGATCCTTCTATTCATCATGCTTTTGATTTCAGTTGCTTTCCTTTTGTCTGGCCAATAGAGCTTGTCGTCGCCGTGTCAACCTTAATATAGTTTTGTGTGCCCCATTAGTGTAATTTGATGTGTCGTCGTAGTGTATTAAATTTCATGATGCATATGAAGTTGTTTGTGGTTGGTATTGGTATGTTGTGTGTAGGTAGTTAAGTATTAGCTGCATGAGTATAAGTGTGATATACATATGATAGTAGGATTATAATTGTTTGATTGGTATTACTCGTTTTTATGAGATGTCGTACGCGTGTATACATGAGGTATACCCGACTACTGCACATCTTAACTAATGGATGAAGTAAATGTATTGATGTACCAATTATAGATGGATGGATATGGTATGAATACATGATACTTGTATGTGACTATACGATGACTGCATTTATTAGGGAGAGTATTGAAATTATAAGTGTGCTGATGTTTGTAACAATAGCATGGTATATGAAGTGATTGAAATATGTGATATTACCAGATTAGATATTAAGGGTGTTTGACATTTTGATATGTATATGGTTATGTTGCTAGACGTGTATGCATTAGATAGTATTGGTATATGCATGGATGCTGTGTTATGTATATGGAATTATTCTGCTATGATTTTGAGCCTCACTCAAGCTTGAGTGGGTATACTCTCTGTACGTTGGTGTATTTGTATGTGGTTGGTGTATAGTGATGGATGATGTATGTATAATGTTTGGATTGTTTGTGTCCGGTTGTGTTACGCACATGATTCTGGGTCACTAAACCAGTATATAGTTATAGGTGTTGGTCTTGTGGTATAGTTATTTATTAGGGGGCTTGCCTGCGTGAATATATATGTGCTAGCTAAAACTAAGTTTGTATGTGGGCTGAGTATATATATTGGTAAATATGAATGAAATGTTAGCGTGTGTGGGTGTGCACCATGCACGGGTGAGTATGTGCTTAGTTATAAGTTTTGGTGACTATAATATGTGTGGCGTGTCGTGGGTATAATTATAGGGCCGTATGTGAGGCGAAGTTATAGTGAAATATTTGCATGTATTGGAATGGCTATAAATTGTGAAATTATAATGATGGTGGGAGTATATTAAATATGATGACTTGAGTTTAGAATGGTGTAGTGTGATTACGTGTGTTGACGTGTTTGGTATTGGATGTATACTAGGAGATATAGGGGGTAGTGTATTCTTATTGCCTTGTTCATAGGTAGCTACCTAACGTAGAGTATTACGATGGTATTTACTGGTGTGAACTATTTAATTGGTCGTGAGTATATGGACTATTGTTTTGTGCTAGGTAAGTAATAGCTATATAAGGGATGTATGTATATATATGATTGAGATACATGTATGAGTATGAATGGCTATGATAGGAATAAGTGTATGATGTGCGTGAATATATATATATGTATACATGTTGGTAGTGTTAATGTTTGATTACCTAGTGCGAATATAAGCACTTGTAATAACTATACCTGATTGAAAGTGATATGATTGGGGTAGTTACTAGAGCGAGTAGATATGTTAGAAAGTCCGAGGACGGACTTTATTCTAAGGTGGGAAGGATGTAACGACTGGTTTTTCTATATTAGTGTTATCGATATATATATATATATATATCTATTATACATTTGACAACGATTTTTGAATTCTAGGGGTGACTAGGACAAGATAAAGAGTGGCTGAGATTTGATCTTGGTAAATCAATGGTTGAGATTGGATTTTGTGAAAATTTTTGGGGGAAAATGCCTTGGGAATATAAACTTTGAAATTAGAAGTGCCTTGGAAAAGAGTGTGGAAATTAAATTTGGGGGGAAAAGTGCATTGAGAAATATTGTGGAGATTAAATTTGGAAGAAAAAGTGCATTGTAAACCTAAACTTTGAAATTAAAAGTGCTTTGGGAAAGATTGTGGAGAATCATGATCCATTAAATTAAACAAAATAAAAAATTTAGCGTAAAACAATTTAGCGGAACGATAAATTAGCGTAAAAATACATTGATGTTTGTTGTCTTCGGCGCCCGCTAAAATTTTTTTCAAAGATTTGTTGTTCTGCTCCGAAGGCGCGGGCGCCAAATTTGTTGTTCGCCGCCGAATTGGTTGTTCCGTTGTTCTGGGCCAAAGGCGCGGGCGCCGAATTTGTTGTTACAAAGATTTGTTGTTCTGCGCCAAAGGCGCGGGCGCCAAATTTGTTGTTCGACGTCGAATTTGTTGTTCCGTTGTTCCGCGCCGAAGTCGCCCGCGCAATTTTTTTACAAAGATTTGTTGTTATGCACCGAAGGACCAGTCGCCAAATTTGTTGTTCGACGCCGAATTTGTCGTTCGACGCCGAATTTGTTGTTCCACGCCGAAGACGCCCGTGCCGAAGGTGCCCGTGCCACTAAATATTTTTACGCTAATTTATTGTTCTGTTTAATTTTGGCTGTGTAAATAATTTTTCGGGGAACAAAAATTTGTCAAAAAATGTTAAATGAACCGTGCCCGTGGACACATTTTTAAAACATTCGGAAAAAAAACGTGTGGAGTCGTGGTAACGGATGAGGAAGGATAATTGATTTGCGATCTTGTGAGCTAATTTCAAAAAAACTTTAAAGGTTTGGTTTAAAAAAAACAAAATTGTAATACAATCACACGCAGTCAAAGATAAGCTATTCCATAATCGTGAAAAACTACGTCTAAGGAAATGCCTGCTATGACCCTATTCATATACGAATACTATCATTCAGACAACTTCAAATATAACATGGTTAACACGAAGCACACGTTCAAGACACAAGGGCAATCATTAGGATCCTAACGATGACACACTCATACAGGTCTACACACTCTACCTATGCTCAAGCACTATGACGACATCACCTACTAAAGGGCATATTCCTAAACTGAAGACAGCACGAACAACTACAAGGACTAATGTCTAGATAATAGAAGGAAAGAAAAACTAGATCAAAAGCGAAACGAACTAAGATCGGAAAGAACGAGTTCGAATAAGACGGGGTAAGGGGATAGTTGGTTGGATGAGACAAAATATTTCTCAGAATAATCAGATAGGTGAAGAAGAATTTTGTGCAAAATATGGTATCATATACCTTTTAAAAACATATATATTTATATACTTAAAAGTGAGCAGATGTAACAAATTAAAACTTTGGAAAAAGTAAGACGAAGGGAGGATGGGTAGGGTGAGGTAGCGGTTGCTTTGCAAATGAAAGTAAGTTAAACAAAGATTCTTGAAGTATGAGCACGATGAACATAGAGATGTTTATACATATACAAGAAGACATTTAAAGTTCTCTTTGGTTTAGAAAAATATTTTAAAAGTACTTACGATAAGTGGTTAGACATAATTTTTGTAGTTTAGAAAAGTAATATATATATATTGGATTATAGAATTTGATCATAAGGTTTAAAACTGAAATACGAAAGATATCGTTCTGAAAATAGGCACGAGATAGTAAAATAATTTTACGACCAAGGAGGTTTTAAAATCAGTGAAAGAATTTTAACTCAACCGTTAAAAAAAATAAGAAATTTTTTTTTAAAGTATATAATATAGGGGTGGTTTTTTTTAAAGAATTTAAGCTGAGCGAAAAAAAAAACTTAATACAGAATTTCGAAAATACTTTTAGGGGAAGCAGACTAGGCCAAGGAAGGGATTCGAAGGATCGACGATAATCGTCAGGAAACGATCACGTGAATCGAAACATGATCGAATGAAGAATACGCCTAAGATATGATTCATGAAAGCTACGATGGACTCTACAGCTGATAACTCAAAAGTGTAACGATTGGAAGATGCTAGAAATTCAAGATTCCTAATTATCGGGCTGTCTAAAGATCAGGGAAACCTTGACATTAAGACTTCCTAATGAGCTAGACTGTAACCAGGATCTAATGGGAAAGCTTCCTAAGAAAATCCAGGTTAGTTCTGCTGGGCCCGAAGTCGATGGACCCGAGCGAACGACTAAACTAAAAGAAGGACTCTAGAAATCTAACACGGTCAGAGTCAAGTGGGATACTAAGGTATTCTAGGATGAGGACGACTAATTCCTAACCAAGGCGTCAGACTTATCAAATTGGGACATATACCTAAGTCTTCCTACTATATGAGACTAGGAAACTAATTCAGACTTGTACGTGGATATTAAATGAATGCGGTACTTTTATTGTTCCGAACTTTTGCAAGACCTGCATGGGCCACCACTAAAACCTGTCACGACCCGCTTCCCAAAATGGACGGAAGCGAAACGTGACGAGGCCCACTTAGGCCAGAGCTTTAGAAGCTCGGACCCAATAAGCGTCTGTAGAGGTACCATTTAAAACGATTTTTCAGGTTCCTGCATTAATATAGTTCGAAACAACAGAAAGTACGGAAGGGAAGATGCATTCATTAAATTAGAGATTTAATATCCGACAAGTACAAAGTCTAAAAAGAAGCCTAAGTGTTGGCAACAACTATCTAAGGGAAAACTGAAAGTAGTAACCTCTGAAGGTGGCGACTAAAAGACCTCAAGGTCTGATCCTCGTCAGGCACACGAACTCTGGATCAACGTCCTCGGCTCCTCGTACTCCAGTGAGTCTGCCTCGTCCACGAACTCTGGCTGAGCACCTGACTTACAGCACCCAAGAAAAAGGAACTGTACGTCAGGTAAAGTCTACAAGAAGGATTAGACTTTACTGCAAGTGTATCAACTTTTAAACAACGATTTACTGGTTGATTAGCATGCTGAGGTTCTATTGCACAACAGTTTACTGGTTGATTAACATGCTGGAGTTATAACTGAGTAACAAACAGAAGCAACGTAGCAGGAAAGTAAAGCGCAACAAGTAGTAGTTGTAGCGTGTGCTACTAACTACGGGACTAACCTACAGGTGTCAAGACAAGACGGGACGTGACAGAAACAAGGCAGGACAAGACAAGTGAGACACGAAAGGGTTCACGCCTTACAGTTCGAGGGGGATCAGACCCTCTTGCCGTGCACACGCTCAACCCAACCCCAAACCCCAAGACAAGACAAGACATGACACCAGTACAAGGGATCACTCGCTCTAGCTTGGCGAGTGCCCTATTGCCCGCAGGCTGAGAATCCGTACAAGGGATCACTCTCTCTAGCTTGGAGAGTGCCCTATTGCCCTCAGGCTATGTAACAGTACAAGGGATCACTCTCTCAACTTGGAGAGTGCCCTATTGCCCGCAGGCTGTGAATCAGTACAAGGGATCACTCGGCGAGTGCCCTATTGCCCAGCGGGCTGTGCAAGACGGGACGGGACGTGACAAGACATGAAGGGTTATTCTAGGGTGTCCACACACACGCACACACATGATAGCCCTACATCATTAAAAAGTTGTTGTTGTCAGGCTCAGACTTCGTCGTCAAGTCTGAGCCGTCAGGAGTCGTCCCGGGCGCTATCATTTCACGTCCGGTTCTATACATTCACAGTCTAACAGTTCTAGCAATCTAAGACCAAAGCACGGTCAAAAACGCAAGTGGGTACACTTGCCTGCAATGGCGAGTGTGTCGTCCGTCCGGGGCGTCGCGTCCAGTCGTCGCGTCCGCGGTAGTCCGTCTGAAACAGGGTCACTGCGACGGTGTCAGGTCGCGTTTTCAGTAATTCCTATTTAGGTTTTGTGTCTAGGTTATCGGGACTATCCAAATTGTCATAAGTCACGTTTTGATGTTTTAATCAACCTAGATCAACTTCTATCCTATGTGCACAGAAAGGTTGTCCGGTTGTCGATCTTTCTACGGTGGCAGTCATTTTACAAGTGCTGAAAATAAATTTAGTTATAGTTGTCGGTTTTTAGTTTAGGGTTTGATTGTACTACGGTGTGGGTTTTACTATTTGTTAGGGAAACCAACCTCTCCGGCGTTTGACGTAGAATGGACGTAGAGTCTGGATGGTGGAAGCTCGGTGTCCAAGTAATGGTAGTGGAGACGCGGCATATCTGCGTCATGGCGACACATTAGGCTAAAGATTACTAATCTTACAATTAACATCAAATTAAGTTATTAAAGATAAGTTGTTTTGTTCTTCATTAGTAACAGATCATTATTTATAACTTAATATATATATATATGTTTTCATATATGAAAATAGGCTCATATAGTGTTCACATGCCACTTAGCTATAGTTTCCTCTGAATCCCTATAGCATTATACGTACTACTCTATATATAGACATACACAATTAACAAGTAACAGTAAGTTACCTACGCTTGGAGGTACTGTGGTTAGCAACTAACATCACTCTTATAACCTATGTTTGCCAACCAAAACTTATTAACAGCATGCACGCATATATACCAATGTTAAAACCAAGAATTATTATCAAACTAACCTAGCAGTATTTATTAATAATTAACATGTTATATACTTACCTGTTGCACTGCCAATATACATATATATATAAACTATGTTTGTTGCATGGAAAACATATGTTTAATTTGTAATTGTTTGCACTTAATACCTTGCTCATTTGTAAGACATTATCATCGAATGTTTGTAACAGCTTCACGTACACCCATCTACATCTACTGCTACTAAAATATATAATATAACGTGCTAAACGTTGAGACTTACGTGTTTGGACGGTTGAATGAGCTCGTTTCCTCGCAAGGAACGACCGTTGTTTGGACGGTCGAAGAGTTCGGAAGAGGGCCGCTGCTTATGGATTTCGTCGACGTCAGAGATGGCCCGAACGATGGAAGAGGTCGTGGGGAGCTGTCGTACGAGAGCTCGAGGGAGGGACGCTGGCCCGGAGATTGCCAGAGGTCGACGGCGAATGGGGAAGTTGAAGGAGGGCAGTCGCGAGAGGGAGTTCGTCGGCGCTCGGGGTGGTCGGAGGCAGCCGCGGAGAGGAGAGCAGGCGGGGCTTCTGCGATGACAGGTCTGCACGGAGAGGAAGGGAGGGGGTTCGGTGACTTGGGTTGCTCCGAGGCGGTCTTGGTTGTCGGAGAGTTGCGAGGCGAGGGCTGCAGGTCGCCGTGCGGGTGGATGAAGGGGAGGCCGCTGCGGGTTGACGTCGCGAGGCGTGAGAGGTGTTCGGAGTGGTTACGTGCGGCTGCTCGGGGATCGGAAACGTGTGGGGGCTTCTCATGGGGTGTGCGGTGGTTGGAAAGGAGGAGAGGGAGATGCACTGTAGCTGGCGGCGACTTGATAGTCAGAGGGTCGGCGGCCTGTCGAGGGCAGCGGATTCGATCGTCGGACTTCGACAGCGGAGAGGCCGGGGGATGCTTGCCGTTCTTGGGAAAGAGAGAAGCTGAGGGTGAGAGGAGGGAGCTAAGGCTAGGGTTTTATTGTTTTAGAGTAGGGTTTTGTAGGGATAGGTTTTGTAGAGGCTAGAGTTGCGTGCGGCTGAAAGGTTAGCCTAGGTTGCTTTAGGTTTTCTTTATACAGATAGGGTTTATTGAGAGATGGGTTATAGGGAGAGAAGGATATCTGTAGAGTAGTTTCCTCTTTAGTTTATTTTGTAGGCTGATAGGGTTAGGAACGTGGAGAGAGAGCGTGACGTGGGGGAGAGAGTTGTTGGGCAGTTGGAAGAAAATGGTGGAAATCTATTAGAATATTATAAAATACTGTTTTTGATTTAAAAAAAAGATATGGTCAAGGATTTAGCAAGTTTTGATTTTAGATTTGTAAAAGTTTGATTTGACACGTACACACATTTAGTTCTTAATATATTAAATACCATTTGAATTCATCCTGATTTCTAAATTCGAATCTTATAACAATATTTTATTATAATAATAATGGGCATATGCAGATTGGCCCAACGACATCCAACAATAAAAAGAACGGGCGATTGCGACGCCGCGAGAGCCGAGTATACGGGGTCCGGTCACGTGCTAGGCCTACCGAAATCGAAAGTAGAAATAAGGTACGAAAATACTCATATAATTCGAAATACGCGCAAAAATCCGAACGGTCGGAAAACGGCCATTACATTCTACCCACCTTAGAAATGATTCCGCCCTCGGAATCACTCATACTAAGACTAATTATAAAATCCATAAATACTTAGGCCTATAACACCCATCCTCCACACTATGGTCTCTAATCCTATGACTTCAACATTGTTCCTCAATTAATCCATCATAACCCATCGTTTCACTAGACGATGCTACGACTAGACTCACATCCTAATACTTAGCTATATGCTCATCCCTACAGTTCAACTTCCCAAGTCCAAGTTCTCATAAAAGGATAATAATCCCCATCTCATACCATACCACTCTATTACGCATCATCGCTCCATAACATCTTTAAATTTTCTCAATCTCTTCCCAATATTAATCAGTCGCTAAAATGGTGTTCTAGTCGATCACCAATCCAAGACGAAAACATTGTCTATCTTATAACACCTTTCACAAATCAACAATCGCCGTGTCCTCAATACATTCCGTGTCATATCTTCCCATAAATTTATCCGTCGAATAATCGAGCTATCAAGATCACATCTCCTCATACTTATTATAATTATTATTTTTTTCAACCAATATTAAATCCAACAATCTAACCATCCATTTATCTCAACATGTCGTGTTACTCCCAATGTCTTCTCACGTCAACTCAACAATCAAGTCTCGATGCTAATAACAGCTCCACTCAACCTCAAGATCACCCTAACTCCCACCATACTCTGTAGCCATCCCTATCTACCATTTTCAAATCTGTTAAGTTCTCATCTTCACGCATATAATCTTATCCGACCAGAATTCTCCATTGGGTCCATCACACATCGATTCAGTAAATAAGTCTCGGACAGCCCATTCTTTTCATCCGAAAGAAATCTATTCCAATATCTTATCGTTCCAAAATTGGTCAATCATTGATATAACAAATCTCATCTCTTCCTGAGCCAATCCGCAAACAAATCCTACAACAATAATGGCTAGTCCCAAAACTATAACAACCATACCACAACATTTCTAAATGGAGGGAGAGAAAAGAAGAAGGGGAAACTTAAAACCAGTGACACATTTTTAAAACATTCGGAAAAAAACGTGTGGAGTCGTGGTAACGGATGAGGAAGGATAATTGATTTGCGATCTTGTGAGCTAATTTCAAAAAAACTTTAAAGGTTTGGTTTAAAAAAACAAAATTGTAATACAATAACACGCAGTCAAAGATAAGCTATTCCATAATCATGAAAAACTACGTCTAAGGAAATGCCTGCTATGACCCTATTCATATACGAATACTATCATTCAGACAACTTCAAATATAACATGGTTAACACGAAGCACACGTTCAAGACACAAGGGCAATCATTAGGATCCTAACGATGACACACTCATACAGGTCTACACACTCTACCTATGCTCAAGCACTATGACGACATCACCTACCAAAGGGCATATTCCTAAACTGAAGACAGCACGAACAACTACAAGGACTAATGTCTAGATAATAGAAGGAAATAAAAACTAGATCAAAAGCGAAACGAACTAAGATCGGAAAGAACGAGTTCGAATAAGACGGGGTAAGGGGATAGTTGGTTGGATGAGACAAAATATTTCTCAGAATAATCAGATAGGTGAAGAAGAATTTTGTGCAAAATATGGTATCATATACCTTTTAAAAACATATATATTTATATACTTAAAAGTGAGCAGATGTAACAAATTAAAACTTTGGAAAAAGTAAGACGAAGGGAGGATGGGTAGGGTGAGGTAGCGGTTGCTTTGCAAATGAAAGTAAGTTAAACAAAGATTCTTGAAGTATGAGCACGATGAACATAGAGATGTTTATACATATACAAGAAGACATTTAAAGTTCTCTTTGGTTTAGAAAAATATTTTAAAAGTACTTACGATAAGTGGTTAGACATAATTTTTGTAGTTTAGAAAAGTAATATATATATATTGGATTATAGAATTTGATCATAAGGTTTAAAACTGAAATACGAAAGATATCGTTCTGAAAATAGGCACGAGATAGTAAAATAATTTTACGACCAAGGAGGTTTTAAAATCAGTGAAAGAATTTTAACTCAACCGTTAAAAAAAATAAGAAATTTTTTTTTAACGTATATAATATAGGGGTGGTTTTTTTTAAAGAATTTAAGCTGAGCGAAAAAAAAAACTTAATACAGAATTTCGAAAATACTTTTAGGGGAAGCAGACTAGGCCAAGGAAGGGATTCGAAGGATCGACGATAATCGTCAGGAAACGATCACGTGAATCGAAACATGATCGAATGAAGAATACGCCTAAGATATGATTCATGAAAGCTACGATGGACTCTACAGCTGATAACTCAAAAGTGTAACGATTGGAAGATGCTAGAAATTCAAGATTCCTAATTATCGGGCTGTCTAAAGATCAGGGAAACCTTGACATTAAGACTTCCTAATGAGCTAGACTGTAACCAGGATCTAATGGGAAAGCTTCCTAAGAAAATCCAGGTTAGTTCTGCTGGGCCCGAAGTCGATGGACCCGAGCGAACGACTAAACTAAAAGAAGGACTCTAGAAATCTAACACGGTCAGAGTCAAGTGGGATACTAAGGTATTCTAGGATGAGGACGACTAATTCCTAACCAAGGCGTCAGACTTATCAAATTGGGACATATACCTAAGTCTTCCTACTATATGAGACTAGGAAACTAATTCAGACTTGTACGTGGATATTAAATGAATGCGGTACTTTTATTGTTCCGAACTTTTGCAAGACCTGCATGGGCCACCACTAAAACCTGTCACGACCCGCTTCCCAAAATGGACGGAAGCGAAACGTGACGAGGCCCACTTAGGCCAGAGCTTTAGAAGCTCGGACCCAATAAGCGTCTGTAGAGGTACCATTTAAAACGATTTTTCAGGTTCCTGCATTAATATAGTTCGAAACAACAGAAAGTACGGAAGGGAAGATGCATTCATTAAATTAGAGATTTAATATCCGACAAGTACAAAGTCTAAAAAGAAGCCTAAGTGTTGGCAACAACTATCTAAGGGAAAACTGAAAGTAGTAACCTCTGAAGGTGGCGACTAAAAGACCTCAAGGTCTGATCCTCGTCAGGCACACGAACTCTGGATCAACGTCCTCGGCTCCTCGTACTCCAGTGAGTCTGCCTCGTCCATGAACTCTGGCTGAGCACCTGACTTACAGCACCCAAGAAAAAGGAACTGTACGTCAGGTAAAGTCTACAAGAAGGATTAGACTTTACTGCAAGTGTATCAACTTTTAAACAACGATATACTGGTTGATTAGCATGCTGAGGTTCTATTGCACAACAGTTTACTGGTTGATTAACATGCTGGAGTTATAACTGAGTAACAAACAGAAGCAACGTAGCAGGAAAGTAAAGCGCAACAAGTAGTAGTTGTAGCGTGTGCTACTAACTACGGGACTAACCTACAGGTGTCAAGACAAGACGGGACGTGACAGAAACAAGGCAGGACAAGACAAGTGAGACACGAAAGGGTTCACGCCTTACAGTTCGAGGGGGATCAGACCCTCTTGCCGTGCACACGCTCAACCCAACCCCAAACCCCAAGACAAGACATGACATGACACCAGTACAAGGGATCACTCGCTCTAGCTTGGCGAGTGCCCTATTGCCCGCAGGCTGAGAATCCGTACAAGGGATCACTCTCTCTAGCTTGGAGAGTGCCCTATTGCCCTCAGGCTATGTAACAGTACAAGGGATCACTCTCTCAACTTGGAGAGTGCCCTATTGCCCGCAGGCTGTGAATCAGTACAAGGGATCACTCGGCGAGTGCCCTATTGCCCAGCGGGCTGTGCAAGACGGGACGGGACGTGACAAGACATGAAGGGTTATTCTAGGGTGTCCACACACACGCACACACATGATAGCCCTACATCATTAAAAAGTTGTTGTTGTCAGGCTCAGACTTCGTCGTCAAGTCTGAGCCGTCAGGAGTCGTCCCGGGCGCTATCATTTCACGTCCGGTTCTATACATTCACAGTCTAACAGTTCTAGCAATCTAAGACCAAAGCACGGTCAAAAACGCAAGTGGGTACACTTGCCTGCAATGGCGAGTGTGTCGTCCGTCCGGGGCGTCGCGTCCAGTCGTTGCGTCCGCGGTAGTCCGTCTGAAACAGGGTCACGGCGACGGTGTCAGGTCGCGTTTTCAGTAATTCCTATTTAGGTTTTGTGTCTAGGTTATCGGGACTATCCAAATTGTCATAAGTCACGTTTTGATGTTTTAATCAACCTAGATCAACTTCTATCCTATGTGCACAGAAAGGTTGTCCGGTTGTCGATCTTTCTACGGTGGCAGTCATTTTACAAGTGCTGAAAATAAATTTAGTTATAGTTGTCGGTTTTTAGTTTAGGGTTTGATTGTACTACGGTGTGGGTTTTACTATTTGTTAGGGAAACCAACCTCTTCGGCGTTTGACGTAGAATGGACGTAGAGTCTGGATGGTGGAAGCTCGGTGTCCAAGTAATGGTAGTGGAGACGCGGCATATCTGCGTCATGGCGACACATTAGGCTAAAGATTACTAATCTTACAATTAACATCAAATTAAGTTATTAAAGATAAGTTGTTTTGTTCTTCATTAGTAACAGATCATTATTTATAACTTAATATATATATATATGTTTTCATATATGAAAATAGGCTCATATAGTGTTCACATGCCACTTAGCTATAGTTTCCTCTGAATCCCTATAGCATTATACGTACTACTCTATATATAGACATACACAATTAACAAGTAACAGTAAGTTACCTACGCTTGGAGGTACTGTGGTTAGCAACTAACATCACTCTTATAACCTATGTTTGCCAACCAAAACTTATTAACAGCATGCACGCATATATACCAATGTTAAAACCAAGAATTATTATCAAACTAACCTAGCAGTATTTATTAATAATTAACATGTTATATACTTACCTGTTGCACTGCCAATATACATATATATATAAACTATGTTTGTTGCATGGAAAACATATGTTTAATTTGTAATTGTTTGCACTTAATACCTTGCTCATTTGTAAGACATTATCATCGAATGTTTGTAACAGCTTCACGTACACCCATCTACATCTACTGCTACTAAAATATATAATATAACGTGCTAAACGTTGAGACTTACGTGTTTGGACGGTTGAATGAGCTCGTTTCCTCGCAAGGAACGACCGTTGTTTGGACGGTCGAAGAGTTCGGAAGAGGGCCGCTGCTTATGGATTTCGTCGACGTCAGAGATGGCCCGAACGATGGAAGAGGTCGTGGGGAGCTGTCGTACGAGAGCTCGAGGGAGGGACGCTGGCCCGGAGATTGCCAGAGGTCGACGGCGAATGGGGAAGTTGAAGGAGGGCAGTCGCGAGAGGGAGTTCGTCGGCGCTCAGGGTGGTCGGAGGCAGCCGCGGAGAGGAGAGCAGGCGGGGCTTCTGCGATGACAGGTCTGCACGAAGAGGAAGGGAGGGGGTTCGGTGACTTGGGTTGCTCCGAGGCGGTCTTGGTTGTCGGAGAGTTGCGAGGCGAGGGCTGCAGGTCGCCGTGCGGGTGGATGAAGGGGAGGCCGCTGCGGGTTGACGTCGCGAGGCGTGAGAGGTGTTCGGAGTGGTTACGTGCGGCTGCTCGGGGATCGGAAACGTGTGGGGGCTTCTCATGGGGTGTGCGGTGGTTGGAAAGGAGGAGAGGGAGATGCACTGTAGCTGGCGGCGACTTGATAGTCAGAGGGTCGGCGGCCTGTCGAGGGCAGCGGATTCGATCGTCGGACTTCGACAGCGGAGAGGCCGGGGGATGCTTGCCGTTCTTGGGAAAGAGAGAAGCTGAGGGTGAGAGGAGGGAGCTAAGGCTAGGGTTTTATTGTTTTAGAGTAGGGTTTTGTAGGGATAGGTTTTGTAGAGGCTAGAGTTGCGTGCGGCTGAAAGGTTAGCCTAGGTTGCTTTAGGTTTTCTTTATACAGATAGGGTTTATTGAGAGATGGGTTATAGGGAGAGAAGGATATCTGTAGAGTAGTTTCCTCTTTAGTTTATTTTGTAGGCTGATAGGGTTAGGAACGTGGAGAGAGAGCGTGACGTGGGGGAGAGAGTTGTTGGGCAGTTGGAAGAAAATGGTGGAAATCTATTAGAATATTATAAAATACTGTTTTTGATTTAAAAAAAAGATATGGTCAAGGATTTAGCAAGTTTTGATTTTAGATTTGTAAAAGTTTGATTTGACACGTACACACATTTAGTTCTTAATATATTAAATACCATTTGAATTCATCCTGATTTCTAAATTCGAATCTTATAACAATATTTTATTATAATAATAATGGGCATATGCAGATTGGCCCAACGACATCCAACAATAAAAAGAACGGGCGATTGCGACGCCGCGAGAGCCGAGTATACGGGGTCCGGTCACGTGCTAGGCCTACCGAAATCGAAAGTAGAAATAAGGTACGAAAATACTCATATAATTCGAAATACGCGCAAAAATCCGAACGGTCGGAAAACGGCCATTACATTCTACCCACCTTAGAAATGATTCCGCCCTCGGAATCACTCATACTAAGACTAATTATAAAATCCATAAATACTTAGGCCTATAACACCCATCCTCCACACTATGGTCTCTAATCCTATGACTTCAACATTGTTCCTCAATTAATCCATCATAACCCATCGTTTCACTAGACGATGCTACGACTAGACTCACATCCTAATACTTAGCTATATGCTCATCCCTACAGTTCAACTTCCCAAGTCCAAGTTCTCATAAAAGGATAATAATCCCCATCTC
This sequence comes from Scilla litardierei, assembly GCA_030789695.1. Taxonomy (NCBI): domain Eukaryota; kingdom Viridiplantae; phylum Streptophyta; class Magnoliopsida; order Asparagales; family Asparagaceae; genus Scilla; species Scilla litardierei. Next base: position 264,908,636 of record CM061142.1, on the reverse strand, counting down.
ATACCATACCACTCTATTACGCATCATCGCTCCATAACATCTTTAAATTTTCTCAATCTCTTCCCAATATTAATCAGTCGCTAAAATGGTGTTCTAGTCGATCACCAATCCAAGACGAAAACATTGTCTATCTTATAACACCTTTCACAAATCAACAATCGCCGTGTCCTCAATACATTCCGTGTCATATCTTCCCATAAATTTATCCGTCGAATAATCGAGCTATCAAGATCACATCTCCTCATACTTATTATAATTATTATTTTTTTCAACCAATATTAAATCCAACAATCTAACCATCCATTTATCTCAACATGTCGTGTTACTCCCAATGTCTTCTCACGTCAACTCAACAATCAAGTCTCGATGCTAATAACAGCTCCACTCAACCTCAAGATCACCCTAACTCCCACCATACTCTGTAGCCATCCCTATCTACCATTTTCAAATCTGTTAAGTTCTCATCTTCACGCATATAATCTTATCCGACCAGAATTCTCCATTGGGTCCATCACACATCGATTCAGTAAATAAGTCTCGGACAGCCCATTCTTTTCATCCGAAAGAAATCTATTCCAATATCTTATCGTTCCAAAATTGGTCAATCATTGATATAACAAATCTCATCTCTTCCTGAGCCAATCCGCAAACAAATCCTACAACAATAATGGCTAGTCCCAAAACTATAACAACCATACCACAACATTTCTAAATGGAGGGAGAGAAAAGAAGAAGGGGAAACTTAAAACCAGTGACACATTTTTAAAACATTCGGAAAAAAACGTGTGGAGTCGTGGTAACGGATGAGGAAGGATAATTGATTTGCGATCTTGTGAGCTAATTTCAAAAAAACTTTAAAGGTTTGGTTTAAAAAAAACAAAATTGTAATACAATAACACGCAGTCAAAGATAAGCTATTCCATAATCATGAAAAACTACGTCTAAGGAAATGCCTGCTTTGACCCTATTCATATACGAATACTATCATTCAGACAACTTCAAATATAACATGGTTAACACGAAGCACACGTTCAAGACACAAGGGCAATCATTAGGATCCTAACGATGACACACTCATACAGGTCTACACACTCTACCTATGCTCAAGCACTATGACGACATCACCTACCAAAGGGCATATTCCTAAACTGAAGACAGCACGAACAACTACAAGGACTAATGTCTAGATAATAGAAGGAAATAAAAACTAGATCAAAAGCGAAACGAACTAAGATCGGAAAGAACGAGTTCGAATAAGACGGGGTAAGGGGATAGTTGGTTGGATGAGACAAAATATTTCTCAGAATAATCAGATAGGTGAAGAAGAATTTTGTGCAAAATATGGTATCATATACCTTTTAAAAACATATATATTTATATACTTAAAAGTGAGCAGATGTAACAAATTAAAACTTTGGAAAAAGTAAGACGAAGGGAGGATGGGTAGGGTGAGGTAGCGGTTGCTTTGCAAATGAAAGTAAGTTAAACAAAGATTCTTGAAGTATGAGCACGATGAACATAGAGATGTTTATACATATACAAGAAGGCATTTAAAGTTCTCTTTGGTTTAGAAAAATATTTTAAAAGTACTTACGATAAGTGGTTAGACATAATTTTTGTAGTTTAGAAAAGTAATATATATATATTGGATTATAGAATTTGATCATAAGGTTTAAAACTGAAATACGAAAGATATCGTTCTGAAAATAGGCACGAGATAGTAAAATAATTTTACGACCAAGGAGGTTTTAAAATCAGTGAAAGAATTTTAACTCAACCGTTAAAAAAACAAGAAATTTTTTTTAAAGTATATAATATAGGGGGGTTTTTTTTAAAGAATTTAAGCTGAGCGAAAAAAAACTTAATACAGAATTTCGAAAATACTTTTAGGGGAAGCAGAATAGGCCAAGGAAGGGATTCGAAGGATCGACGATAATCGTCAGGAAACGATCACGTGAATCGAAACATGATCGAATGAAGAATACGCCTAAGATATGATTCATGAAAGCTACGATGGACTCTACAGCTGATAACTCAAAAGTGTAACGATTGGAAGATGCTAAAAATTCAAGATTCCTAATTATCGGGCTGTCTAAAGATCAGGGAAACCTCGACACTAAGACTTCCTAATGAGCTAGACTGTAACCAGGATCTAATGGGAAAGCTTCCTAAGAAAATCCAGGTTAGTTCTACTGGGCCCGAAGTCGATGGACCCGAGCGAACGACTAAACTAAAAGAAGGACTCTAGAAATCTAACACGGTCAGAGTCAAGTGGGATACTAAGGTATTCTAGGATGAGGACGACTAATTCCTAACCAAGGCGTCAGACTTATCAAATTGGGACATATACCTAAGTCTTCCTACTATCTGAGACTGGGAAACTAATTCAGACTTGTACGTGGATATTAAATGAATGCGGTACTTTTATTGTTCCGAACTTTTGCAAGACCTGCATGGGCCACCACTAAAACCTGTCACGACCCGCTTCCCAAAATGGACGGAAGCGAAACGTGACGAGGCCCGCTTAGGCCAGAGCTTTAGAAGCTCGGACCCAATAAGCGTCTGTTGAGGTACCATTTAAAACGATTTTTGAGGTTCTTGCATTAATATAGTTCGAAACAACAGAAAGTACAGAAGGGAAGATGCATTCATTAAATTAAAGATTTAATATCCGACAAGTACAAAGTCTAAAAAGAAGCCTAAGTGTTGGCAACAACTATCTAAGGGAAAACTGAAAGTAGTAACCTCTGAAGGTGGCGACTAAAAGACCTCAAGGTCTGATCCTCGTCAGGCACACGAACTCTGGATCAACGTCCTCGGCTCCTCGTACTCCAGTGAGTCTGCCTTGTCCACGAACTCTGGCTGAGCACCTGACGTACAGCACCCAAGAGAAAGGAACTGTACGTCAGGTAAAGTCTACAAGAAGGATTAGACTTTACTGCAAGTGTATCAACTTTTAAACAACGATTTACTGGTTGATTAGCATGCTGAGGTTCTATTGCACAACAGTTTACTGGTTGATTAACATGCTGGAGTTATAACTGAGTAACAAACAGAAGCAACGTAGCAGGAAAGTAAAGCGCAACAAGTAGTAGTTGTAGCGTGTGCTACTAACTACGGGACTAACCTACAGGTGTCAAGACAAGACGGGACGGGACGGAAACAAGGCAGGACAAGACAAGTGAGACACGAAAGGGTTCACCCCTTACAGTTCGAGGGGGATCAGACCCTCTTACCGTGCGCATGCTCAACCCAAACCCAAACCCCAAGACAAGACAAGACATGACACCAGTACAAGGGATCACTCGCTCTAGCTTGGCGAGTGCCCTATTGCCCACAGGCTGAGAATCCGTACAAGGGATCACTCTCTCTAGCTTGGAGAGTGCCCTATTGCCCTCGGGCTGTGTAACAGTACAAGGGATCACTCTCTCAACTTGGAGAGTGCCCTATTGCCCGAAGGCTGTGAATCAGTACAAGGGATCACTCGGCGAGTGCCCTATTGCCCAGCGGGCTGTGCAAGACGTGACGGGACGTGACAAGACATGAAGGGTTATTCTAGGGTGTCCACACACACGCACACACATGATAGCCCTACATCATTAAAAAGTTGTTGTTGTCAGGCTCAGACTTCGTCGTCAAGTCTGAGCCGTCAGGAGTCGTCCCGGGCGCTATCATTTCACGTCCGGTTCCATACATTCACAGTCTAACAGTTCTAGCAATCTAAGACCAAATCACGGTCAAAAACGCAAGTGGGTACACTTGCCTGCAATGGCGAGTGTGTCGTCCGTCCGGGGCGTCTCGTCCAGTTGTCGCGTCCGCGGTAGTCCGTCTGAAACAGGGTCACGGCGACGGTGTCAGGTCGCGTTTTCAGTAATTCCTATTTAGGGTTTGTGTCTAGGTTATCGGGACTATCCAAATTGTCATAAGTCACGTTTTGATGTTTTAATCAACCTAGATCAACTTCTATCCTATGTGCACAGAAAGGTTGTCCGGTTGTCGATCTTTCTACGGTGGCAGTCATTTTACAAGTGCTGAAAATAAATTTAGTTATATTTGTCGGTTTTTAGTTTAGGGTTTGATTGTACTACGGTGTGGGTTTTACTACTTGTTAGGGAAACCAACCTCTCCGGCGTTTGACGTAGAATGGACGTAGAGTCTGGATGGTGGAAGCTCGGTATCCAAGTAATGGTAGTGGAGACGCGGCATATCTGCGTCATGACGACACATTAGGCTAAAGATTACTAATCTTACAATTAACATCAAATTAAGTTATTAAAGATAAGTTGTTTTGTTCTTCATTAGTAACAGATCATTATTTATAACTTAATATATATATGTTTTCATATATGAAAATAGGCTCATATAGTGTTCACATGCCACTTAGCTATAGTTTCCTCTGAATCCCTATAGCATTATACGTACTACTCTATATATAGACATACACAATTAACAAGTAACAGTAAGTTACCTACGCTTGGAGGTACTGCGGTTAGCAACTAACATCACTCTTATAACCTATGTTTGCCAACCAAAACTTATTAACAGCATGCACGCATATATACCAATGTTAAAACCAAGAATTATTATCAAACTAACCTAGCAGTATTTATTAATAATTAACATGTTATATACTTACCTGTTGCACTGCCAATATACATATATATATAAACTATGTTTGTTGCATGGAAAACATATGTTTAATTTGTAATTGTTTGCACTTAATACCTTGCTCATTTGCAAGACATTATCATCGAATGTCTGTAACAGCTTCACGTACACCCATCTACATCTACTGCTACTAAAATAAATAATATAACGTGCTAAACGTTGAGACTTACGTGTTTGGACGGTCGAATGAGCTCGCTTCCTCGCAAGGAACGACCGTTGTTTGGACGGTCGAAGAGTTCGGAAGAGGGCTGCTGCTTATGGATTTTGTCGACGTCGGAGATGGCCCGAACGATGGAAGAGGTCGTGGGGAGCTGTCGTACGAGAGCTCGAGGGAGGGACGCTGGCCCGGAGATTGCCAGAGGTCGACGGCGAATGGGAAAGTTGAAGGAGGGCGGTCGCGAGAGGGAGTTCGTCGGCGCTCGGGGTGGTCGGAGGCAGCCGCGGAGAGGAGAGCAGGCGGGGCTTCTGCGATGACAGGTCTGCACGGAGAGGAAGGGAGGGGGTTCGGTGACTTGGGTTGCTCCGAGGCGGTCTTGGTTGTCGGAGAGTTGCGAGGCGAGGGCGGCAGGTCGCCGTGCGGGTGGATGAAGGGGAGGCCGCTGCGGGTTGACGTTGCGAGGCGTGAGAGGTGTTCGGAGTGGTTACGTGCGGCTGCTCGGCGATCGGAAACGTGTGGGGGCTTCTCATGGGGTGTGCGGTGGTTGGCAAGGAGGAGAGGGAGATGCACTGTAGCTGGCGGCGACTTGATAGTCAGAGGGTCGGCGGCCTGTCGAGGGCAGCGGATTCGATCGTCAGACTTCGACAGCGGAGAGGCCGGGGGATGCTTGCCGTTCTTGGGAAAGAGAAAAGCTGAGGGTGAGAGGAGGGAGCTAAGGATAGGGTTTTATTGTTTTAGAGTAGGGTTTTGTAGGGATAGGTTTTGTAGAGGCTAGAGTTGCGTGCAGCTGAAAGGTTAGCCTAGGTTGCTTTAGGTTTTCTTTGTACAGATAGGTTTTATTGAGAGATGGGTTATAGGGAGAGAAGGATATCTGTAGAGTAGTTTCCTCTTTAGTTTATTTTGTAGGCTGATAGGGTTAGGAACGTGGAGAGAGAGCGTGACGTGGGTTAGGAACGTGGAGAGAGAGCGTGACGTGGGGGAGAGAGTTGTTGGGAAGTTGGAAGAAAATGGTGGAAATCTATTAGAATATTATAAAATACGGTTTTTGATTTAAAAAAAAGATATGGTCAAGGATTTAGCAAGTTTTGATTTTAGATTTGTAAAAGTTTGATTTGACACGTACACACATTTAGTTCTTAATATATTAAATACCATTTGAATTCATCCTGATTCGAAATTCGAATCTTATAACAATATTTTATTATAATAATAATGGGCATATGCAGATTGGCCCAACGACATCCAACAATAAAAAGAACGGGTGATTGCGACGCCGCGAGAGCCGAGTATACGGGGTCCAGTCACGTGCTAGGCCTACCGAAATCGAAAGTAGAAATAAGGTACGAAAATACTCATATAATTCGAAATACGCGCAAAAATGCGAACGGTCGGAAAACGGCCATTACAACCTAGCTTGACAACGAAGCTTGGTCCGTCACCTTCATCATGCGTGTATGTCACGTTTAATTTCACTTAACGGTACGCGTATTAACTGTTCATGTCATCCATGCATCTTTAACTGCCATGTTTAATTTGAATTAACTGTACGCGAATATCTGTTCATGTCATTGCATTTTGCCTGTCATGTTTAAATTCAATTAATGGTACGCGAATATCTGCTCATGTCATTGCATGCTTGAACACTCATCGTGATTGCATAGCCTCGCTACATACTAGTGCTACTTGTTCCGGCTAGGCACCCGTCTTGCGTGCACAACCCTAGGCCAATTACAAATCTGCCTCGTGGTCCAGAAAACGAGCTCAACACAGCCTGCGGGCAATAGGGCACTCACATGTGTGTGAGTGATCCCTTGTACTTGAATACAGCCTGCGGGCAATAGGGCACTCGCCTGTGTGTGAGTGATCCCTTGTACTTGGACATAGCCTGCGGGCAATAGGGCACTCACACGTGTGTGGGTGATCCCTTGTACTTGTTACTTGACATTACATGTCACACCTACCACTTGTTACTTGACATTAAATGTCACACCTACCACTTGTTACTTGACATACATGTCACACCTACCACTTGTTACTTGACATTACATGTCACACCTACCACTTGTTACTTGCTACTTGTACTTCACTTGTTACTTCCATACGATACTTGCCATGCCATGCATCATACTATAACTGCTAGGTTGTTAGTTTACCTTACTTTCAGTTTCCTTGCACAAGTCTTCCGACTTGCTGACATGTGTCCCTTTTCTCTTTTGGGTGACACATGTTAGATCCCGAGCCTGAGTTTGTCGCTGAGGACATAGTGTTTGCTGGCGCTGAGCCAATGGTTGCCGAGGAGGAGTTTGTGGTCATGGGTGACCAGTCTTAGAGGTCGCTTGTGTTCTCTTCCTTGTTTAGGTTTGCTGTTTGTTGTTGGTGCGTGACACCCTTGCTTGTATGTTGTACTTTGTTGGCCATGTTTGGGCCTTAGCTTTTCCTTTTTATCTTGGTGGCTTTTCTGTGATATTGTAATTTATTTTATGGATATTCTGAGATTTAATAAATTGCTTATTGTCTCACTTCATTATTAATATCGTTGTTTCGTATTGCGTTGCAAGGACCGGCCAGATTATTGTTGATTGACGCTTATCGGGCTTGGAGCTTTGCAGCTTCAAGTCTGAGCGGACCTTCCCACGTCTCGTCTCCACATTTTTGGGAAGCGGGGCGTGACACCTAGGTTGCCTTGGGAGTTTTCCGTTGATCTTGGTTACCGACGGCGTACCCATTATCGGAGCTGCCTCAGGTGAGCCTCGATTGACGGGGACGGCCGAGTGGAGGGGGAGATCGACAGGATCAGTGAGCTTAGGTTGGTTTTTTCCACGATTTGCTCGAAGAGGTATAATTTCTGATGCAGAAAATTTAATATTTAGGTTTACTTTGTTCTTATGCTTTGAAATTTATGTGCTTGGATGTGCTTGACTACCAAGGGGCGTGGCTGTGCTCGGATGTGCTTGGATGTGCTTGGATGTGCCCGGTTTAATATTTAGACCCTTTGAAATTTGTCCTTATGCTGTCAAATTGATGTGATTGGGATCATGCATGCTTGTAGTTTGCATGCGAGTGTTTCGTAGCCGTTACATGTGCATTATTGAATAATTTCCATGCGAGAGTTGTTTGGATTCGATAGAATGCAGTTACACATCCAAGCTCAGAAACTGAAACACATCCAACCTCCAAATGGTGCTCCACTACAGACACCATAGTAATGGTGTTACTCTAATTAACAATGCTAGACTTTTGCGGTGATAGATGATGGATATGACATGGTTTTTTTCCAAATATCCTAATGATGTAAATATATAAATGAAATCAGATGGCTTTGCTTTGAAACCTTCATACATGCTAGATGGCTTGCTCGATGGTTCCTTTTTATTTCCCAATTTGTTTTTGAAAGTGTTGGAGATACATATGCAGTGAAAGGGATTTTTTGACTGTTTTACATCAAGTCGATTTCCGGTTAATATTATCAAAAGTTATGGCTTTTTGATATCTGTTTAACTCTGCCCATGTTTAATTGATTACAACGGTTGATTTGAAGGAAATGAAGCAGGGTTTTCCCTTGATTTATGACGGTTGATTTCTGGGTTGAAATGAAAGGAGCAATGACAAAGCAACCAGTTGTGAAACTGATTAAACATAAGTACTGAGGTATAATTTTTCTATGCATAATTATATATGAAATGGGTTTTTTAAATACTGAGGGCTAAATGTTTGGCTAATTTTTTGGCTATGCCAATTTCCACTTTCTACCCACAAAGTCAAGCAAAGAAACATGCCCTTATGGGTAGTTAATGAAATGCGTTGAATTGAGCCTTATGATGATGAACAAACTATGAACACTTTTGAATTTATGTCACTTGGCCCAATGATGAAACCAGGAAGATGAAGAAAATTGGAATGCATGCTTGATGGCTCCTTTATCCCCCAATATGTTGTAGTTTCATTCATGGCTCTCGATGGCTTACAATGGTGGCTTTCATGGCACTTTATTTCGTTTATGTTTCTGGGCTTGGATGTGTTTCAGTTTGTGAGCTTCAATGTGTTTCAGTTTCTGAGCTATGTCTTTGCATATGTTGGGTTGAGAATGAAGGTGCAAATGCATGTAACCAAGTTTGGAAAATGACGTAAACGTAAAATTTCTGAGTGCTACTTAATATTTTTTCTTACATTGGTTTCATTTTCAGTTTCTGAGGAAGGATGTGTTTCAGTTTTTGAGCATGATTGTGTTTCAGTTTTGTAGCTTGAATGTGTGTCAGTTTCTTGGCTTGGATGTGTTGAAGTTTCTAGTCTTGGATGTGCTTCTAAGCTTGGATGTGTTTCAGTTTATTTGCTTGGGTGTTTTTCAGTTCTTAAGCTTGAATGTGTTTCATTTTTTGAGCTTGATTATGTTTAAGTTGAAGGGCTTGGATTTTTTTCCAGTTTCTAAGCTTGAATTTGTTTCCCTTTCTGAGCTTGGATGTGTTTCATTATCTGAGCTTGTATGTGTTTCAGTTTCTGACCATGACTGTGTTTCAGTTTATGGGATTGGATCTCCTTTTGAGCATGGATGTGTTTCAGTTTCTGCCTTGGCTGTGTTGTAGTTTCTGAGCTTGAATGTGCTTCATTTTTTTGGCTTGATTGTGTTGCAGTTTATGGGCTTGATTTTTTTTTAAATTTATAGGCTTGGATGTGTATCAGTTTCTGATCATGGATGTGTTGTAGTTTATGAGCTTGATTGTGTTTCAGTTTCTCCCCCTAATAGCCCAATGATGAAAATTTTACAATGAAGTAGGTTGGATTGGCTTTGCAACCTTCATCCATGTTGGATGGCGTGCTCGATGGTTCCTTTTATTCCCCAATTTGTTTTTGGATGTGTTGGAGATACATATGGAATGAAAGGAATTTTTTTTGAAGGTTTTACATCAAGTCGCTTTCATGTTAAATTTTCAAAAGTTCATGCTTTTTGATATCTGCTTCATTCTGCCTTTATTTACTTGAGTACAAAATTTGATTGGAAGGAAATGATTTTTCCCTTGATTTATGACGGATGATTTCTGGGTTTAAATGGAAGGAGCAACGGAAAAGCAACCAGTTGTGAAACTAATGAAACATAAATACTGAGGGCAATTTTTTTCTATGCACATTTATATATGAAATGGGTTTTTTAAATATTTATATGATATGGATTAAATTGATACGGGATATCAACGTGTTTCTTTTTCCCATTCCATACTTTGTATAATATAAAGGATATCACAGGGTATCTTTTTCCCATGCCCTACTTTATATTAAGATCATATGTCAGTCATAACTTACGCGTTAAGTTATGTTTCATGCAAATAATGTGGACATGGATATACAAGGAGACCATTCGGCTTGTGAGTTAGGTATCTCTACCGCGGCGGCAATAATATTTGTCATCTTAGTATTACAACTTCACAAATCTAGTAGGGGCTCCCCTATACCCAGATAGCCTTAAGATACGCGGGATCTGCATAGAAAATCCCACATGCAGAGAATTCTGTATGGGTCTGAAAGTAGCTGTTTGCACTACTTACGATGCGCATACATGCTTTCATGAATCTTGCATCATTAATGTAACTGTGTGATCTTCTAAAGGACATTATTCTGTTGAGTATTGGTGTTTCATACCAATATTATTTTGATGATGATCACAATATTATGTTGTTGCTAATGACTCTCTTGTTTTAGTCTCATAGTTAGCATTTCAAGAATATCATTTTTCGAGGCTAAACACTTGGTGCAAGGATGGACATCAAGAGGAGCTATGCCGAAGCTTGGACTCAAGGGGTGCCAAAGCTTGGAGTTGATGGGGAGAATCAAGGCATCAAGATTGAAGCCATGGACGCTAAGAAAAACAATGTAATACATGTATTATTTCATTTATTGCTTTTCTCTTTTTGAGTCGAGGTTTAATGTAATGCCTTGATAGATGGTCTACTCATTCATGCATATGCATTTAACCATCTTAGTGAGTCTTAGGATTATCATAGAATCCAACCAATTGGTTCATCCTGCCCAAAGACTCAATTGGAGTGTCTGGCTCTCCAACAGTCGCTGGATGAATGTTTTACAGTCGACTGAGTGATTCCAGTCGCCTGTTGAGCCTTCTACAATCGACTGTGGTGCACTGCTCAAGTCAACCTTTTATTGACTCATACTTGAGCTTTTGGAACAGTCTACTGATGGCCAATTTATAGTCGCCTGTCTTCCAACAGTCGCCTGTGAATTGTTCTACAGTCGACTGTGCGCAACTTGCATTGTCTGGGCTTCATCCCAATTTGCAAGTCAGTCGACTTTTGCAGTTTTTACAGTCGCATGTATACTGGCCATTAGTCGCCTATCTTCAAACAATGTGTAAGTTGCATCTCTCTGTTCTATTCCATCCCCTGCAGCAGTCGCTTGCTGAAGGATTTACAGGCGAATGTCCTGTTTACAGTCGACTGTATAGTCTTCATCAATCGACTGTCCTAGCTTAGATTTAGCCGTTGAAAATTATTTAACCGTTGGCCAGTCGACTGTCATTTGTTCATCAGTCGACTGTCGATGACGTTTTTGCCCAGATTCTAGCCGTTGCAGCTTTTTGTTTTTGGCTATTTCCTTCGGTTCTGAGAGTTTATATAGGGTTCCTATATATATGAGAGGGCTGAGTTTATTAGAAATTCTTGATGCTATTGCAAATCATTAAAGATTGATTAAGCCACTCTCAAACTCTCTCATTTCCCTCTAAGAGCTCATTCTCTCCTTCGTGCATTGAAGTCAAGCTCAAGGGATATCATCCAAGTGCATTTCTAGCAAATCTCATCACTTGGAGATCCTCTTCCATGCCTTGCATTCATTAATGAGTAAGTTCATCTCAAGGCATGGGTAAGAGTATTTGTTTTACTGTGTTATTTCATTGAAATCCTAGCTTTCTGTGTGAGAGTTAGTTACTCTCTGTGTGAGAGTATAACCTTCTGTGTGAGGGTTGGTTGTGTTCTCTCTGTTTGAGAGCAAAAGTCTTTCTGTGTGAAAGCAAGGATTTCTCTGTGTGAGAATCCAAATCCTCTGTGTGAGGTATCTCTGTGTGAGATTGTATGTAAGGTCCCTGGCTATGAGGAAAACACTAGAAGGGGGTTGAATAGTGTTTATGTAATTTAAAAAGATAGTTACACCAAATTAAATTCCTAACCAACAAATAATGCGGAATAAGTGTAAACCCAAAATGAAACAAATGCAAAACACAAGGATGTTTCAAGGGTTCGGATTACCCAAGTCACTTCTCGACTCGTTCCCAGTAATCGTACGTCCCTTCCACCCGGTAATCAACCGGATATTCAAGTTAGAACCCTAACTTGAGGTTTCCTTAAAACCCCACATGTAGCAACCCTACAAGTGAAATCGAAATACACTCGATGTCCTTGACTCCCACAACTTGGGAGCAAGCAAACCACTCTCACAACCGAGAGTAAATCAAATAACGAAAGTTATGAAATATGAAATTAAGCAACACTTACAATTACCTATGCCTTGAAGTAGAACTTGAAGGAGAAGTGTGTTGTGTGTTGAAAGACTCTATTGGAAGATAGGAAAGCCCTTTCTCTTGACTGCACCAAATGCCTAGAAGATTTCTCTTTGGTTCTAGGTTAGAGAGCAAGAGATGAAAGATAGGAATTCTAGGACTTTTGGATTTTGAGAGCTTTGATCTTTAACAACTGAAAGCTTGAATGGTTGAGCAAAAGATAATCAAAAAGTCTAGCCTCTCAATGGAACAGTAGATGCTTCTTTTATAGGTTTCTTAAACCCTTCAAACTGAATCCCCAAAAACCCCTTTGAAATCTGTGAAGAAAAACCCAATAGATAGAATCTGCGCCCGCGACAGTCGACTGTTGAATAGCTCACAGTCGACTACTGCACAGTGACAGAGAGTAGGTGAGAATTCATAACGGTAACTTACCACATGGACAGTCTTGATAAGGCGTAGACAGTAGACTGTTAAACCAACAGGCGACTGTAAATCCTTCTACATGCGACTGGCCGTAAGATGGGTAAGTTGATGAAATCTGAGAAAAGTCTGGGGATACAAGACAAGCGACTGATGAAGAGAAGACAGTCGACTGAAAAACCAAACAGGCGACTGTAATTCCTTCTACAGATGACTGTCAAAACCCTGACATTTTCCAGAGAGCCGAGTCTTCAGAAAGACTCAAAGACAGACGACTGTTGAAGCATTGACATTCGATTGTGTCATTAGACAGTCGATTGTAAATCTAACAATAGTCGACTGGCCAGATCACAACAGAGAAATAGAATTGGGCTTACGATAGACAGGCGACTGATTAACAAAACACAGTCGACTGTCACTTGGACAGGCGCATGTGCAATGTATAGCAGTCACCTGAATGAGTTAAAACTAAGAAGCCCAAAACTAGACTGAACAAGTTTGTGCATAACAGGCGATTGTAGAATAAAACACAGTTGACTATTTTGAGACAGGTGACTGTAAATAGTTCAACAGTCGACTGTTAAAAACATGACATACACAATCTAGATAGAAATGAATAGTATTCTAACGAAAGTTGATCTAATGATATCCTAAGACTGAGATGAAGATGTGTGTGCGCTCTAACAAAGTTCTACTTCTAAGCTACATACTAGAAGAAAAACAAGAAAATTACATTTGAAGAACTCTCTCTTTTATCCAACGCATGAGCTTGAAGTCTTCTAGGAGCTTCAATCACCATCTATGATCATCCAATCCACTTCCTTTGCTTTCAATGATCTTTGAGTGTCATCCATTGTAAATTGATCTTCATGATATGCTTAGGCAATGGATTAACTGCAAGTAGGAGATTAGTCACAAGTATTTATGTTTGTTCATCATTAACACCAAGTAGGGAGAAGTCCAATCAACATTCTCCCCCTTTTTGATGACGACAAACAAACATAAACAAAAAGACAAATAATTACGCTTAAAGAAAACTTACTCTCCCTACAAAGATGCCGATCAAGTTAGATCAATAAAAATTAGGGCATCTATAGATCACATGGAGCAAATAAGTAAGATATGCATGAATGAAATGAATCCATGAAATCTATGATTTTATAATCCATATTTATTATATCTTACTCCCCCTGAATCTAAGGCAACTTCAATCTTAGATTCAAGTATAATTAGAATTTACTTAGCACATTCATTATTAATCTGTTTATTTCTCTCCCCCTATGGCATTATCCAAAAGGTGGGAGTAAAATAACAACAACAATCATGGTAAATAAGAACTAACAACAATTACAAGAGTCTAAAGATATACAAATCAAAAACCCATAAACCACATTATAAACTTAGGTGATTAGAGGAATGAAAGCCCAATATCAACCTTGAAAGACACGGGAAAAAGAAAATCATCTCAAATCACATCACATAGAGAATATAGCATACATGGAGACAATTTCACAACATTCACACAATTATACAATGTGTGAAACAGAATGAAGAACTTGCATATTAATATATATATATATATATATATATATATATATGGAAGGTAATAGTAATCTTTATTAATAATGTACAAGAAAAATACATTGATGGAAACTAAGAGGATCAGGAATACAATAGGAGAGGATAGGGCACAAGCGCCGTCACTCTCCACTAAAGAAACCATCTCCCCTCCGTATTCCATAATTATCTTAATAAATACAAACAAACAAAGGAAGTTTCCACTCAGCAACCAATCATTTAGCCATTATCCAACAGACCCCAGTTTGCTAAAGCTTCTTTCGCCTTTATATCCTCCAAATCAGAGTCTTGGAGGGATATCCTGACATCGCCTCTATGTCTGCAAATATTTGCACAGAGGTCTTCTTGGTCCCATCAAATAAACGCTTGTATCTCTCCGGCCATATGTGCCACACAGAGGCACTTAATGCATTCCTAGCAATTAGCCCCATAACATTTTTCCGCCCAAACTTGCTTAGGAATAGGTCTGCTACAGTTTTTAAGCTCGGATTGACCTGCGCCGTGTACCCCATCTTCAATAGCACTCTGCAGATTATATAACGGCTGAATTTACAATCGAAAAACAGGTGTGGGGTATCTTCAGCTGCCGCCCCATCACATAGTTCACACAGGCCATTAACATTCAGCCCCCAGCGAAGTAAAATATCTTTAGTGAGCAGCTTCCCTTTGAGTGCCCACAGCAGAGACAACGACATCTTCGGAATTTGATGGCTATACCAAACTAATTTGTAATATGGAAATTCATCACCTTGAGTTCTGGATCCCTCCCATGCGTCCTTGAAGCGAAATGTATCTCCAGCCTTCCAGCCCCATGTATCTCCCCCTTACGTGAGTGAAATGCCCTGTAACAAAGGCCGGATGCAATACATGCTCGGATCTAGGACCCAATCAGTCCCATCCCAGTAGTCAGACACGTATTTTAAGCTCTCCCCTTGAGGTATGGGGTGCAAATGCTTAATTGGACCGCATGACAACCAGTGGTCATGCCAGAATAAAGTGGATCTGCCGTTCCTCACTTTCTTGTTGATTATATATGTACATACATATATATATGTACATACATACATACATATACATACATACATACATATATATAGAATAATGGGTATCATACGCCATATGAGAGGGTGTCTCATATGCCCTCTCACATAAAAGGGTCAAGTACAAGCCCATGTGAGCTTGTACTTGTTGTACTTGACCCCCTTTATGTGAGAGGGCATATGAGACACCCTCTCATATGGCGTATGATACCGATTAATCCCATATATATATATATAACATTTGACAGCATTTTTTGAATTCTAGGGCTGACTAGGACAAGATAAAGAGTGGCTGAGATTTGATCTTGGTAAATCAATGGTTGAGATTGAAAAACTTAAATTTTGGTGGGCAAAGTGTCTTGGGAATCAAAACTTTGAAATTAGAAGTGTCTTGGGAAAGATTGTGGAGATTAAATTTGGAGGGGAAGTGTCTTGGGAACCTAAACTTTGAAATTAGAAGTGCCTTGGAAAAGATTGTGGAGATTAAATTTTCGGGGAAAAGTGCCTTGGGAATATAAACTTGGAAATTAAAAGTGCATTGGGAAAAATTATGGAGAAGCATGATCCATTAAATTAAACAAAATAAAAAATTTAGCGTAAAACAATTTAGCGGAACAATAAATTAGCGTAAAAATACCCTGAGTTTTGTTGCGCCCGTGCCGAAGGTGCCCGCGAAATTTTTTTACACTAATTTGTTGTTCCGCGTCGAAGACGCCCACGCCGAATTTGTTGTTCCATGCCGAAGGTGCCCGTGCCGCTAAATATTTTTACGCTTATTTATTGTTCTGTTAAATTTTGGATGTGGAAATAATTTTTCGGGAAACAAAGATTTCGCGGTGTAAATCTTAAATGAACCGTGCCCAAGTGTGTGTGTGTATTTATATATTGACGAGTAATAGGATATATTTATTAGAATCTAAAATTAATATACAATGAATAAACGCTAGTGAGTAGTGAGTAGTGAGTAGTGAGTAATGAAATAATATATATACATGAATGTGACAAGGGCACAAAATGCATCCAAACTACCCATGTACATTCATACAAAATGATCAAAATACAACATGAGTACACAGTACATTCACATCACCATGTGCATCAAAAAAAATAAAGTACATATGCCATCACATACATCAAAACACGAACACTCAACCAAAAAAAATCTAAGGGTGAGTGTCCCTAGGAGCAGCAGAGGTGGAGGCTAAATCAATCTCGAACCCATGAGACTCTGGGTTAACAGAGACATCCTCTGGAGGTGGAGCAGCTGCATCAGCAATACCCTGAGTAGTAGATATACTAGGATGCACAATAATCTCAGTGATGATAGGCGGAGGAGGCTGTCGAGGATGAGGTGAAACAAAGCGTCTGAGGTGCTCAGGGAAAGGAATTCACTGATGCTGGAACGACAAGAAAGCCAACTCATAAAGACCAGAAACCATCTCAAACAGAATGTCATGAGAGGAAGGTGCAGAGGTAGATGGCTGGTCAGCATGAGGAACAGTGGATGATGAAGGAGCAGATGTAGATTGCCTCCTCTTAAATACGGACTGCAGAGTCGAAGAGGACTTCGACTTCGCAGAAGCATCTAGAAGAGGACCAAAAGGCAAAGGCTCATAAGGGGTCAAATCAATTCCAAAGTGATGAAAAGCAATCGTAAGGAGACCGCCATAAGGAATATGGAAAGAAGCAGTAGTAAACTTGACCTTGTCCATCCGATCAAGGAGGACTTTGACCCAGTTTACTGACATGCCAGAAAAGATAGCGTACATACACCAAAGGATCTCCTGGGAGGGCTGGTCGGAAGATACATACTTCGGTAGGATGTTGGACTTCACTACAAGGTGAACAGCCCAACCCCTCACCGAGAACATGGATGCCCTAACACCAGAAGAAAGAACAGAGGGGATCTCATGAAACATGTCCTGGAGGACAGTCTGATCAAGCTCACTAACATCGGAAATAGAAATGTCAGTAGGAAAGGATCCAGAGGAGGGAATCCTAAGAATGGTCCCTAAGAGAGTCAGATCAAGGTAAATGTGGGTCCCCTGAACGACAATGTCAATAACACCAGTGGCCGCATACTCACCGTGAATGTGGTTAGCATAGAAAAGCTTGACTAAAAATGGGTAAGCACGAGGGGATTCGCTGTGGGAGAAGCAAAAGAGGTCAGCCAAGCGAGTAGAGGAGAGGATCTCTGAAAGACTCTCAGTGGTGAAAGATGGAAAAACAATGAATCGCTCTCGAAGGAGCTTGATCCCTAGAAGAGAATGGAATTTTTCCAAGCACAAGTCGTCACGATAAATAGGAATTAGGGGATCAGAAGGAGGCACGACAGGGCTTTGTTCATCGGAGCTCGACACAGAATATGATGGTGATGCCTCAGCACAAGGCTCACTGATGCAAACACCAACAGGCTTGCGCAGACGCTTTACGAGGGGCTCAGCTTCAAACGAGGAAGTGGCAGACAAAGGGGAATAACCACGCGAAGAAGAACAAGAGGGAGGATCGGGTTTCTTGGTGCGGGCCTTGTAGGGTTGTTTTTTTGGCAATGGTTAGCTTGGAGATCCTAGTACGCTTAGGAGCAATAGCTTTTCCTTTCTTGGGTGCCATTGAGCAATCAATTGATAGGAACGAAAGAAACACACAAAGGAGACGACGAGAGGAAACAAACCTAATCCGAGATGGAGGAGAGACAGTCAACCAAGCAATCAAGAGATGCAATCGAAAGATCGAAGAGTGGAGCTTCGAAACATATGAAAATCGACAGCGGAGTGATCGAATGGGAAGTTCGAAAGGGGAGACGAAGGAGTTTTCAGTCGGATGAGAGAGAAAATGTTCGGATGAATCAAAGGATCTTGTAGATGTAACGAGGGGTCAAATGAATCTGGGCATTTGGATCGAAAAATCGACGGCTCAGATCAAATTAACGAACTGCCACAACAGGAGACAGTCGACTGATGAACAATAGTCAGTCGACTGGTTGAAAGGATAAGAGATGAGCTTATGTTGACAGACAGTCGACTGTTGGGTAAATTACAGTTGCCTGTCAGTGAGACAGTCGACTGTATTTTACTTATCAGTCGACTGACTAAGAATCAGTAAAATCGATGACAGAAACAGAGACTACTGACGAAATGGTCATGTGCCTGATGACCAAAACACAGTCGCCTTTGATCCAACAGTCGACTGTAAATTCGTCATCAGTCGCCTGGGTGAAAGATTGACATGCGTTTATATTTCATATATGTACGCACGTTTTCTTCCGTGTTTTTCCGTATTTTACCGCCGTCTTTTATTCGTTTTCGCGTGTTTTCTTGTTTTCTTTCACTTTTCTGTGTTTTCCGTGTTTTGCAGGAATTTACAGCATTTGGGCCATAAAACGACGATATCATGAGTCCCCGGAGCAACGGGAGGGGTCACCTGTGATCCAGGGGGTCAAACGACCAAGATTGCCACTTTTCAGCCCCCACCCGATCGGTTGGACACAGCCAACCGATCGGGTGATGCACGCGTGCATGACCCGGACTGAAGTTGGAGCAAAGTGCAAAGTCAACCGACCGGTTCGCCGACCGGTTCATCCCAACAGAGTTCTCGGGAAGTTGGAGCTTAATTCCAACCGATCGGGTGATATGTCTCCTGATCGGTTCATCTGAAGCTGAAGTTTCCCAAACGATGACCCGGTCATGCCACCCGTTCTCCTCAGTGACCGGTTGAAGCTCCCGAAGCCCGACGGCCAAAGCAACAAGCGGCTCACCCGATCGGTTGATGTTTCAACCGATCGGGTGGCCTTTTCTTCCACCTTTGCGCGCTGCTGATGCACTCATTGAAGATCTGCTATCATTCCAGAGGGATTTTGGGTGATCTCTTATTTTTCTAGCGTCGGCATCGTCGTTAGCTTTCCAACGATAGGTCACTTGCCCAAATCCGATTTTTCTAGATTTTTCTGGAATTTTCTGAGCGCAGCTATGTGCTGAAATTGGCTGTTGTCTGAAATTTCACTTCAACCGATCGGTTGGGAGTCCAACCGATCGGTTGAAGTCAATTTTAGCAGTTTCGTAGTCTCTGTTTATCCCAGCCGATCGGGTGAACTTTCACCCGATCGGGTGGGCCGTTTTTGACAGTTTTGGACCCGAACCGGTTGGGTTTTGAGGGGGCTTTTAAAAGGGAAGTTGGAGCACGACTTGGGATCATTCTTCTTCAGTTTTCTAGGGCTTTTTGCCCCTTTCTCTTGTGAGTTTAGATTAGGTTAGATTAGGTTTTCTATTGTAATAAATCTTGTATTGGATTGAAGAATCAAACTCAAGATAAGTATTTTCTTCTCTCATTTTCTATTGTATTGTGTTATTTTCTTTGTTGCTTGATGGTGAATGTTTGTTTGTCATTATTATTGCTTTCTATCATGTTCTTCACCATCGAGTAGTGTTTGATGAACCCTAATACGGGTTAGGGTAGGATTGATGCTTGGAAATTTACATTTGGCTTGGTTGCATGGCATGTGTTCGATGAAATGCATCAATGGGGATTTCTAGCAATCTGGGTCCAATTCGTACGGCAACACCCTAGTTGTGTTGGGGATTGGGGTCCGGTGCTTGTCCAGTCAAGATCCGCTTCGATGTATTGCTAGAAATCACATTTGACCTATTTGGCCATTAGGGTTACGCGGGGGTGTTTCATTGTCATTGGCGGGAGAAAGACCACCTTTGACTGTCGGGCCAAGGGGGAATAAACTTGGCGGTTGACTCCCTAGCCATAGCTCATGCCCCTAGTGTAGACATGTAGTCCTCGTGCGTGGGAACGGCTTGGACGAAGTGTTGGGAGATATCATTGTGGCCTTAATGCTCCCGGTTGCGGAAGGTGTTAATGGACATGGGAATGCCCACCGTCCGGAACCGGGTAGGCCTAGCGTACTTGGCACCGATCGGAATATCGGGCCATGGACACTAGGTACCACCTTTTGGGGCAATGTCTCACCCTGGATCAAGTCAAATGCCAAGTGTCATGAGTGCTCTAGCCCGTGTTAGCGGGGATTCATTTCGTGTCTTTTTCATTTCTTTCTTTTATTTCTACACTTCCACCCATATTGTCCGCGTAGCTAGCATACAACCTAGGCGAGGCTAGTAGCCATTCAAGCCATCCACCTCCCTGAGTTCGATAAACCCGCACCCTACACTAACCGTGCACTTGCGGTAAAACGACACCGCGCCCAAACCGTAAACGGGGCGCCGGTCAAGTTTTTGGCGCCGTTGCCGGGGAGGCGTTTGGTTTGATATTAGCTTAGCTTGGGTTCGTTAGACTACGCATAAAAACACAAAAAAAAATTTCTTTTTCTTTTTTTTAAAAATATATTCAATAACCAAGAAAATTTTCCCCCATTATTATATTATCTTTTTGTTATTCTCTTGTACTATTGACGCTCCTCTCTAGTTTTCTTATTTTTGTTGTCCAGGTATCTTTGTTGTAACCATGTGGAGATCAAATTTCGATGCTCAAATGGGAGGATACAATCCTTATTCGGTTGTGGTTAGTGAGACTCGTGGGATGGCAGGGCATGTGTATTATGATTGCCCATTTACGCTCGAGAGCCTCCCCCTACACCAAGGCCAAACATTTTCCCACAACCTTAGCCCAAACACCTCCCATCCATTTTCTCAACCTTATATCCCTCCACCAACATAAGAAGAATCAAACCTCGTGTCTCTCCTTGAAAGTGCCATGTTTAACCAAGGCCAAACATTACGAAACTTGATGGTACCAATCACCGAGCCTACACCGAGGAAAAGGGATGAAGGAGAGGATATACATACTTTCATGGTTGAGACTACCATGCCGTCGGCCACCATAGACACATCTCATGCCGATCCCCCATTTTTCCATCACTACCACTTGGATGACGAAGCATTTTTTGATGGTGATAGTGAGGATAGGGAGATGTCTCAAGGATTTGTGGGAGAGACTTCTCATCTTGATTTGGATACCCCACATGAGTCCTACGAGGGCACCGAGGAGACCACAGAGCTTATGCATACCGACGAGGAGGATGTGTGTGAGGACACGGACACCACGACAACATACGAGTGGTCCGCTCCACATCCACCTCCACTGTCATCTCTGTTGCTGCTTCTTCCTTGGTCTGTGGTCAACCACGAGGATGTCATTCAGGACATCGGGCAGATGGTGGAGTATGAGCATATCATCGAGGAGGACGTGCATGAGGGCTTGGATACGATGGTCCACTCCATGGAGCCCGAGTCACATCTACCTTTACAGTCGCTCTCCACTTCTTCTGCGGCTGAGCATCTACTTGAGCATATTGCCCCTATTCAGGGAGATTTTCATGCTCACTCTCACTCCACATTTAAGTCTCGCTTTTCACGTCCTATTCCTTTAGACTTATATATTTTTGACACACCATATCTCTCGCAGGACACATGATCTACTTCCCTTGAGGTATGCTGCGGTGTGTCACCACCTGGAGAGCCACTTCTCATGGAGAACGAGGATTTGGTCGTCGCTAGTACAGAGGATAGCGACCCATTCTCAGGGAGTATTCATCACATTTCATATATTTTACCATCATTTACCGGCGACTATCTCTGGGATACATTTATTTTGGGAAAAGATTTCTTGCCATGGGCTAATGCACCTCGTCCTTTGTAGGTCACAGGTGGTTACCTACTAAGGATGCTTGGAGGTGCATTGCTTGGGTCCATTGGCACACGTGGCACAGCGCTTCTGGCGGAGCCACAGAAGGAGCAGTTAGAGCAGCTACCTGCCCCACTTCAGATCTTGGATCCGCCTATGCTCAGGTGTATCCTAATCCAGTAGTGTAAAATTTTACAGCTTTCTAGTTTAGATTTGAATAATCTCGTCTCCTCTCTTTAGCGAGGGGAGCGTATCTAGGATTTGCTTTTGCATCATAATATCCCATCATGTCGTGCCCTTCTATCACTTCTACCGCCCACACCCCACATCCTCTTCCGAGGAGAACGAACACACTGTCTCTCCTGCATTCTGATTTCTTTCTTTTCCGATTTTTCCCCTAGCATATCTCTACATCCCCATTGATCATATCATTTTGCTAGCTTTGTCATGTTCAGCTTGGGGGAAATCGACTTTTGTGTGCATGTTTTCGCGTGTCGTTGTTGTGTGTCTGTGTCTAGGTGTTCTTTTGTCGTGTTTTATATCTTTTATTTGAGTGTTTCTTTTTCTTTATTTTTTAGTTTTGCTCAAGTGTTTTT
This sequence comes from Scilla litardierei, assembly GCA_030789695.1. Taxonomy (NCBI): domain Eukaryota; kingdom Viridiplantae; phylum Streptophyta; class Magnoliopsida; order Asparagales; family Asparagaceae; genus Scilla; species Scilla litardierei. Next base: position 264,886,031 of record CM061142.1, on the reverse strand, counting down.
CGTGTTTTTCATTTTTTGTGTCGGTGCGTAACTCCCCCCATTTTCATTGCCCTCCCGTATTCACTACTATTGCATTGAGGACAATGCAAGTTTTAGCTTGGGGGAGTCGCACTTCGTGCGTCATTTGTCTCTTTTTCTTCGCTATTTGAGTCGTTTTTCTCCGTCTTTTTCTTTTTCTTTTTCTTTTCTTCTTTTGTTCTCTCTCTCCTAGAGATGACCCCATATGATGAATTGCCACAAAATCACACACACACCTAGCACGGCTTCGATAATCACATTCACTAACCTCAGGAAGCCAGTCCTCTTGCATTTCATGCATCGTGGGTCCACTTAGCTTTTTGTGAGTAGTGTGTCGTGACTAGCATTTGGTGTGCTTCTACCTTGTGATTATGTTTTATATACTTATCCTTGGTTGACCCCTAGATTATCATGCTTCGATTTGAATATGCGGTATTTGCTTCTACTATTTGCTTCTATATGCATGCTATATTTATATCGTATATTTCAATTCGCATGTGTCAGGATTCCACAAACAAGGACTAGGATAACCTATTTAGCCTATGCTCTGATTAGCGAGAAATATCTCCTTTGCCCAAGTGTTTAGAATCCGATTTCATTTTTATTTTACTTTGTGCAAATCCCCTCGTCGTGTACCGTTCTCCCACTTAGGAGAGTACACATTTAAATATTCCAATACCCAAAAATCCAAAAAAAAGAGAGAAAAGAAAAACCCAAAAAAAAAGAGAAATGAGAAAAAAAATATGTATATCCAAAAGGCAAAAAAAATACTAATACCCAAAACCCAAAAAAATTCCCGTGTGAATATTTTTTCCTACTTGCCGGGAATAAAGGGAAGGCGAGAATTTGCACCGAGTGTCCTACTCCACATCATCTCAACCCCCATCGTTTTCGAAAACACTTGGCTTAGGAACTTTTTAGCTATTATCTAGGCTTTGGTGTGGTGATTTCCTTAACCCAAGTTGTGGAGTGCCTGACGCATGATATGTTTCGATTCTCTCTATTCTCATGCATGCTTGAACTATATATTCGCCGCTTAATTCAATTCGAATCGATATTTGGGTCATATCTTGGATTTGTGTATATCGAGCTTTATTGCACAATGTAGATATTAACACCGTTAGCTAGCACACGACCACGCTCACTCGCGCTTCACCGCGTGGGCCCATGGCACTTGTCTGGACTCGTATTCCTTGGTTTAGTGATGTGATTTGGCGTCTGCTTGCTTGGTGTATCGTTTTTGATTTTGTTGGCCCTGATGGGCGATCTAGGATACATAGTTCTCTTTTTCTCTCTTTCTCTCTATTTTCTCCCTCCGAGCTCCTACTCTCACTCGTCTTCCTCGAGGACGAGGAAGAGTTCAGCTTGGGGGATTTTGACATGCGTTTATATTTCATATATTTACGCATGTTTTCTTTCGTGTTTTTCAGTATTTTACCGCCGTCTTTTATTTGTTTTCGCGTGTTTTCTTGTTTTCTTTCACTTTTCCGTGTTTTCCGTATTTTGCAGGAATTTACAGCATTTGGGACATAAAACGACGATATTATGAGTCCCCGGAGCAACGGGAGGGGTCACGCGTGATCCAGGGGGTCAAACGACCAAGATTGCCACTTTTCAGCCCCCACCCGATCGGTTGGACACAACCAACCGATCGGGTGATGCACGCGTGCACGACCCGGACTGAAGTTGGAGCAAAGTGCAAAGTCAACCGACCGGTTCATCCCAACAGAGTTCTCGGGAAGTTGGAGATTAATTCCAACCGATCGGGTGATATCTCACCCGATCGGTTCATCTGAAGCTGAAGTTTCCCAAAAGACGACCCGGTCATGCCACCCGTTCTCCTCAGCGACCGGTTGAAGCTCCCGAAGCCCGACGGCCAAAGCAACAAGCGGCTCACCCGATCGGTTGATGTTTCAACCGATCGGGTGGCCTTTTCTTCCGCCTTTGCGCGCTGCTGATGCACTCATTGAAGATCTGCTATCATTCCAGAGGGATTTTGGGTGATCTCTTATTTTTCTAGCGTCGGCATCGTCGTTAGATTTCCAACGATAGGTCACATGCCCAAATCCGATTTTTCTAGATTTTTCTGGAATTTTCTGAGCGCAGCTATGTGCTGAAATTGGCTGCTGTCTGAAATTTCACTTCAACCGATCGGTTGGGAGTCCAACCAATCGGTTGAAGTCAATTTCAGCAGTTTCGTAGTCTCTGTTTATCCCACCCGATCGGGTGAACTTTCACCCGATCGGGTGGGCCGTTTTTGACAGTTTTGGACCCGAACCGGTTGGGTTTTGAGGGGGCTTTTAAAAGGGAAGTTGGAGCACGACTTGGGATCATTCTTCTTCAGTTTTCTAGGGCTTTTTGCCCCTTTCTCTTGTGAGTTTAGATTAGGTTAGATTAGGTTTTCTATTGTAATAAATCTTGTATTGGATTGAAGAATCAAACTCAAGATAAGTATTTTCTTCTCTCATTTTCTATTGTATTGTGTTATTTTCTTTGTTGCTTGATGGTGAATGTTTGTTTGTCATTATTATTGCTTTCTATCATGTTCTTCACCATCGAGTAGTGTTTGATGAACCCTAATATGGGTTAGGGTAGGATTGATGCTTGGAAATTTACATTTGGCTTGGTTGCATGGCATGTGTTCGATGAAATGCATCAATGGGGATTTCTAGCAATCTGGGTCCAATTCGTACGGCAACACACTAGTTGTGTTGGGGATTGGGGTCCGGTGCTTGTCCAGTCAAGATCTGCTTCGATGTATTGCTAGAAATCACATTTAACCTATTTGGCCATTAGGGTTACGCGGGGGTGTTTCATTGTCATTGGCGGGAGAAAGACCGCCTTTGACTGTCGGGCCAAGGGGGAATAAACTTGGCGGTTGACTCCCTAGCCATAGCTCATGCCCCTAGTGTAGACATGTAGTCCTCGCGCGTGGGAACGGCTTGGACGAAGTGTTGGGAGATATCATTGTGGCCTTAATGCTCCCGGTTGCGGAAGGTGTTAATGGACATGGGAATGCCCACCGTCCGGAACCGGGTAGGCCTACCGTACTTGGCACCGACCGGAATATCGGGCCATGGACACTAGGTACCACCTTTTGGGGCAATGTCTCACCCTGGATCAAGTCAAATGCCAAGTGTCATGAGTGCTCTAGCCCGTGTTAGCGGGGATTCATTTCATGTCTTTTTCATGTCTTTCTTTTATTTCTACACTTCCACCCATATTGTCCGCGTAGCTAGCACACAACCTAGGCGAGGCTAGTAGCCATTCAAGCCATCCACCTCCCTGAGTTCGATAAACCCGCACCCTACACTAACCGTGCACTTGCGGTAAAACGACACCGTGCCCAAACCGTAAACGGGGCGCCGGTCAAAGATACAGTCTACTGTAAGAGAAAATAGAGTAGGGCTGTCGACTGTTGAAGGAATGACAGTCGTCTGTCCTGGTCCAAAAATGCACAGTGAGGTTAAAATCCAGAGGATAGACACAACTTACCCTAGGACCTATACTCTAAGAAAGAACTCATCACGAAATCAATATCAAGAGATAAATCATTTATTACACTAATCTCTTAAAACAATCCGAATACTCATGAAAACAATGAAATCTCAATAAATTTTCTTAAAACAAATATATGAGTAACATATAATCTATCAAATGAAGAGAGTCATCATGATGATATGAGTCCAACTATATGATATACCGTGAAGGTTGAACTCCTAAATTTCAGATTCACCCATAATCCCTAATTCTCCACACAACCTCACAAATGAATCTTCTTTAAGAGGTTTAGTAAAGATGTCGGCGATTTGTTTTTGGGTTTCAATGTACTCTAAGATTATGTCCTTCTTAGATACATGATCATTGATAAAGTGGTGTCTCACATCTATGTGTTTAGTACGGGAGTGACGTACCGGATTCTTGGAAAGACATATAGCACTTTGGTTATCAACCATGATAGGACAAGTATCACAATTGACACCATAGTCCTTAAGAGTGTGTCTCATCCAAATAACTTGTGCACATGCAAGAACTGTGGAAATATATTCCGCTTCAGTCGTGGACAAGATACCGAGTTTTGTTTTTTTGGAGAACCAAGAAACTAGGGAATTTCCTAGACAATGGCAAATGCCATGAGTACTCTTCCTATCAGATTTGCATCCAGCAAAGTTGGCATCACTATATGAGATTAACTCATATGTGCTAGATTTAGGGTAAAGTAACCCATAATCTAGTGAATGATTGAGATAACAAAAAATTCGTTTAACCGCAATCAAGTGTGATTCCTTAGGTCTATCTTAATATCTAGCACACAGACATACAGAAAACATGATATCGGGCCTACTAGAAGTTAAATAGAGTACACTACAAATCATACCTCAATATAGACGAACGTCTACATCTTTTTCGTTCTAATCCTTGTGTAGATGGATTGTCGTACTCATGGGAGTCCTTTTGCTTGAAGACGATTCCATCCTGAATCGCTTGATAAGCTTCCATATGTACTTGGTTTGATGTATGAAAGTCACATCCTTCATTTACCGAATTTGTAGTCCAAGGAAATAGTTGAGCTCACCCATGTGGCTCATCTCGAATTCATCCTTCATAGACTTAGAAAATTCTTGGCAAAGATTAAAGTTAGTAGAACCAAATATAATATCGTCTACATAAACTTGAATCAATAGGATGTCATTTTCATAATCCTTAATAAAAAGTGTTGGATCAACTTCACCCATTTTAAAACCTAAATCCAAAAGAAAGGTTTTGAGTCGATGATACCAAGCTCTAGGAGCTTTTCTCAACCCATATAACGCTTTCTTAAGTTTGAAAACATGGTTTGGAAATTTTTCATGTATGAAACTGGGTGGTTGAGAAACATAAACTTCTTCATTAACAATACCATTTAAAAATGTACTTTTAACTTCCATTTAAAACAATTTGAAATTCTTATGAGATGCAAAAGATAAAAGCAATCTAATAGCTTCTAGCTAGCTACGGTGGCAAAGGATTCTTCGAAATCGATACCTTCTTCTTACCGGCAGCCTTGAGCTACTAACCTTGCTTTGTTCCTTGTGATGATCTTGTTCTCATCGGTCTTGTTCTTGAAGATCCACTTGGTCCTACTAACTTGGTGACCACTCGAAAGAGGAACGAGCTCCCAAACTTCATTTCTCTCAAATTGCATGAGCTCTTCTTCCATTGCTACTATCCAAGAGTTATCATCACATGCTTCTTAGATGTTCTTTGGCTCAATAGTAGAGACAAATATGCAATGAGAGAATTCTTCAATTCTTGACTCGTTCGAACACCCACACCAATATCTCTAATAAATTGGTCATGAGGGTGGTTGCGAACGGTTGGGTAAGTTTTGGGAATTCCTGCATCACTTGGAACATCTTCAACAATCTCATTGGTAGTTTTAGTCTCCATAATAGAATCGTTAATCTTAACATTATTAAGAGAATCACACATAGCATTTACACTATCATCTATAACATGAGGAAAATCAAAATTTTCATAAAATGATACTTGTAGTGATTCCTCGATCGTTGAAGAGGTTTTGTTGTATATCCAATAGGCTTTGCTACGTGTGGAATATCCAACAAAAATCCCTTCATTGGATCTTGGCTCAAATTTATCTAAGTTGCCAAAGGTGTTCTTGATAAAATATTTTGAACCAAAAACTCGAAAAAATTTAACTTGAGGCTTTTTGTCATAAAATAACTCAAAACAAATTTTGTTCGTTCGAGGTCTCACTAGGATCATATTGAGCACATACCATCTCGTGTGCACTGCTTCTGCCCAAAATTGTAGTCCAAGATGACTATCATGGAGCATGGTACGAGCACACTCAATAAGAGTCATATTCTTTCTCTCTACAACACCTTTTTGTGGTGGTGCACGAGGAGAAGAGAAATTGTGAGTTATCTCGGTGGCATCACAAAACTTTGTAAAAGACACATTCTCAAATTCTCCTCTATGATCACTACAGATAGTGATAATGGTGGATCCTAAGAGATTCTGAATCTTGTTTGCAAATATGGTAAACTCTTCACAGGTTTCATTCTTATTAGTTAAAAATGAAACCCAAGTAAATCTAGAGAAGTCATCAACGACAACTAATCCATAATGAGCATTGCCTAAAGAAGCGGTTCTAGTTGGCCCAAACAAATCTAGATGAATTAATTCTAGGGGCCTCTTAGAAGTTATGCCTTCTTTAAGTTTGAAAGATGATTTACTAAGTTTACCTCTTTGACCAGAATCACAAAAGTTTTTCTTACTAAAAGCAATTTTTGGAAAACCTTTGACAAGATCATGCTTAGCTAACTTATATAAGTGCTTAAAATGAACATGACCAAAACGGCGATGCCATAATAGTTGTTCATTTGTATTAGCAACTAAGCAATGTTCTACGGTTTTAGGCAAGCTCAAATAATAAATATTTTTACACCTAATACCGGTAAATAAAACATGTGAATTAGAATCAACAATTTTACACAAGCCTTCTCCAAAGATAACCTTGTAACCTTTGTCACAAAGTTGACTAATGGAGATGAGGTTATGACACAAACCATTAACTAAAAATACATTAGTAATTAAAGGTTTTGAGGAATTTCCGACTATACCTACTCCAATGATGGTTCCCTTTTGGTTACCTCCAAAAGTGACTGTTGCACCATCCTTGATACTAATCACTTCGGAGAGCAATGAGGGATCTCCCGTCATGTGTTTGGAGCAACCATTGTCGAGAATCCATCCTTTCCTTTTTAGAGCTAATTTGTCCTTTATTGCTCTCTTTCTTTCTCTTGAGTACCTACATAGTATACCATAAGCTCATGGTACCCAATTTTTGTTGGGTCCAAGGGGATTAGCCCTTTGGAAGGCAAGTCCAAGTGGACTTTCACTTTCCAACATAATTACCACTATTAATAATATCATGAAAATAGGAATCAACATAGGCATTCCTATCATTTAAGCTAGTGTTCTTAGGACCCCAAATAGTGTATGTTTTGGGAGTCCTTTTCCTAGTTGCATGCACAATTGTTAGATTTCTAAGTGGTGCATGCTTCTTAGGAACATGAGTTCTAGCAAAAAATGAAGAGGTGGAAATGCATTAGACATATGAGGATTGTATGCATTCTTGGAAACATGCATGTTGTATAAAACATATGGGGCATGCATGACATGTGGAGGATGTGCATACATGTAAGAATGATGCATATGAGCATACGAGTGTATAGGAGCACGTACATTAGTATTTCTCATGTGTGGATTTGCACGTGTCCGTGTGTGTGGAGCATAGAAAGTGTCATGAGTATCCACTTGTGAAGTAGAAGATTTCCTATGTGGATGAAGGTTGGTGTACATGTATGGCTTCTCTTTTGGTTTCCACCCTTAGTGGGTTTCTTGCCAAAAGGAAGAGATTGTGAAGTGGTGACTTTCTTGGTAGGTTTGCTACCTATAGTGTCTTTGACACCACTTGTGGATGCACCGAAGGATGGCCTCACAAAGTCTATAGTGACACCACTATAAGAGGTGCGAGCATTGGATGCATTTTCTTCCACAAAACCAAGACCAACACGATGTGTGGCCGGAAATTGGTTTGCTAGCAAATCATCCAATTGTCTTTTTCCCTTATTAAATCTCACAATATGGGAGGACATTAGCTCATATTTCTCCTTAAGAGAAGAAATATTGGTATCCAAGATGGACATCACTACTTTGAGCTCGTGCACTTGGGTTTTAAGAGAATCATTCTCTAAACCCAATTGTGTGTGTCGTGAAGCTAGATCACTATTATCCTTAGGATACGTTTGATCTAGTTCAGATTTGAGGGTATTCACCTCATTTCTCAAAGTGACATTTTGAGAAGCTAAATTCGCTTTCTCAAGGGTTAATGTATCAACAATGGTGTCTTTGTTGATAATGCATGGAATGGATGGCTTGCTAACATTTAATTTCTTTAAACTAGAATATCTAAGCATTAAAGATTGATACTTAGCAAATAATTCTTCATTAGCAATACGCAATTCATCCATAGTTACCTCGGGTTCATCCATGTCGGAATCACTCTTATCAGAGAGTGGATCTTCCCGGGCCATGAAACACATATGGGCACTTTCACCCTTCTCATCATTTGATTAGCTTCATGAGTCTCCACTAGAGTCATCGAAAGTACCGACTAGTCTTTTCTTTTTATCTTTCTTATTCTTGTCGGACTTGTGGTACTTCGAAGCCTTCCACTTCTCTTTGTTTCGTAGCATTGGGCAATCCTTCTTGATGTGCCCTGGCTTATTGCACTTAAAACATAAAAGAGGAAGTGTTACTAGTAGACTCAAATCTATTTTTGGAGGGAAATTTACCTTTATGAAAGAAACGTTGAAAATTCTTCGCCATATGAGCCATTTCCTCCAAGTCCATCTCATTTTCTGATTCTTCACTATCGGAGGATGAAGAATTGGCTTTGAATGCTAAAGCTTTCTTCTTGGCCTTCGAAGGGTTCATCATGGCTCGAATCTTCAATCGGTTCTCCCGTCTTACTTCATAAGACATGAGAGTGGCCGATAAGATTCACGACTATGTACGTCTTCAAGTCGTTAACATCCTCGATGGCTATAGCTCTTCTTTCCTACTTGGACGTCATTCCCATTATGATCTTTCTTACCTTATCTTGTTGGAAATAGACTCGTTCGAGAGCTTCCAGTTCATTAGTGATATCGGTAAACCGTCCATACATCGATGCTATGCTTTCATTTTTTTTGCATGTGAAACAAATCGAAATTTTGCACGGCAACATAGAGTTTAGAAAGTTTTACCTTGTTTGTTCCCTCATGGGTAACGATGAGATGGTTCCAAATTTGATATGCAATCTTACATGTGCATATCTTGTTGAACTCATCTGGGTCCAACGCACAATAAAGAGCGTTCATTGCCTTTGCGTTATTGACTTCGGCGGATTTCTCGGAAGCCGTCCATTTTTCGAAATACTCTTCGATGGGCTCGACGTATTCCTTGTAGAAGGTTCTCCAAAGGGAAGCACTCCTTAGAAACGTCTCCATCTGGTATTTCCAATAGCGAAGTTCTGCCATTGAAACGCGGAGGACGCACTCGAATACTGAGGATGCTCCATCACGATCGTGATTGTTGTATGAAGACATTGGAGGAGCGTTGTTGTTGTTAGACGCCATAGCTATAAACCAGCGCTCTGGTACCAATTGTAAGGTCCTTGGCTATGAGGAAAACACTAGAAGGGGGGTTGAATAGTGTTTATGTAATTTAAAAAGATAGTTACACCAAATTAAATTACTAACCAACAAATAATGCAGAATAAGTGTAAACCCAAACTGAAACAAATGCAAACACAAGGATGTTTCAAGGGATCGGATTAACCAAGTCACTTTCCGACTTGTTCCCGTAATCCTATGTCCCTTTCACCCGGTAAACAACTGGATACTCAAGTTAGAACCCTAACTTGAGGTTTCTTTAAAACCCCACTTGTAGCAACCCTGCAAGTGAAATCGAAATATACTTGATATCCTTGACTCACACAACTTGGGAGCAAGCAAACCACTCTCACAACCTAGAGTAAATCACATAACGAAAGTTATGAAATATGAAATTAAGCAACACTTACAATCACATATGCCTTGAAGTAGAACTTGAAGGAGAAATGTGTTGTGTGTTGAAAGACTCTCTTGAAAGAGAGGAAAGCCCTTTCTCTTGACTGCACCAAATGCCTAGAAGATTTCTCTTTGCTTCTAGGTTGGAGAGCAAGAGATGAAAGATAGTAATTCTAGGGCTTTTGGATTTTGAGAGCTTTGATCTTTAACAAATGAAAGCTTGAATGGTTGAGCAAAAGATAATCAAAAAGTCTAGCTCACATTCAATGGAACAGTAGAGGCTTCTTTTATAGGTTTCTCAAACCCTTCAAACTGAATCCCCAAAACCCCTTTGAAATCCGTAAAGAAATACCCAACGGATAGAATCTGCGCCCGAGATAGTCGACTGTTGAACAGGTCACTGTCGACTGCTGCACAGTGACAGAGGGTATGTGAGAATTCATAACGGTAACTTACCACATGGACAGTCAACTGATGAGGCGTAGACAGTCGACTGTTAAACCAACATGCGACTGTAAATCCTTCTACATGCGACTGGCTGTAAGCTGGGTAAGTTGAGGAAATCTGAGAAAAGTCTGGGGATATAGGACATGCGACTGATGAAGAGAAGACAGTCGACTGAAAAACCAAACAGACAACTGTAATTCCTTCTACAGACGACTGTCAAAACCCTGACATTTTCCAGAGAGATGGGTCTTTAGAGAGACTCAAAGACAGATGACTGTCGAAGCATTGACAGACGACCGTAAATCCAACAATAGTAGACTGGCCAGATCAAAACAGAGAAATAGAATTGGACTGACGATAGACAGGTAACTGATTAACAAAACACAGTCGACTGTCACTTGGACATGCGCCTGTGCAATGTACAGCAGTCACCTGAATGAGTTAAAGCTAAGAAGCCCAAAACTAGACTGAAAAAGTTTGTGCATAACAGGCAACTGTAGAAGAAAAACACAGTCTATTGTTTTGAGACAGGCGACCGTAAATCGTTCAGCAGTCGGCTGTTAAAAACATGACATGCACAATCTAAATAGAAATAAATAGGAGTTTAAGGAAAGTTGATCTAATGATATCCTAAGACTAAGATGAAGATGTGTGTGTGCTCCAACAAAGTTCTACTTCTAAGCTACATACTAGAAGAGAACAAGAAAATTACATTTGAAGAACTCTCTCTTCTATCCAACGCATGAGCTTGAAGTCTTCTAGGAGCTTCAATCACCATCTATGATCATCCAATCTACTTCCTTTGCTTTCAATGATCTTTGAGTGTCATCCATTGCAAATTGATCTTCATGATATGGTTAGGCAATGGATTAACTGCAAATAGGGGATTAGTCACAAGTATTTATGTTTGCTCATCATTAACACCAAGTAGGGAGAAGTCCAATACTCAACATTGTATTCACTTCTCTGTGTGAGAATTATATTGGATATTAGTGTGGCTGGACGTACCCAAGTTTGGGGAACCGGGGTAACATCTTGTGTTTGCGTTTGGATTTTGTGGTGTTTAAATTCCTCTTGCATTTATAATTCTGCATTTGCAAGTTTAATTTTTAAATACGTAATTTGTGCCATTACACTATTCACCCCCCTCTAGTGTGCCATTGTTAGTATTGCAAGGGTAAGACGATCCTTACATATTCATGTATACATAGAGGAGCAGGTGGCCATGTTCCAGTATATCATAGAGCACAAGTCAAAGAATAGAGTCATGCAAGTTGATTTTATAAGGGGAGGTGGACAGTTAGTCGTTATTTTAACAAAGTTCTGTCTGGAGTGTGTTCACTACGGGATATGCTCATGAAGCAAGCTCCTAATGAGACGCCACCAGAGATAGTCAATAATCCTAATTGGTTTTCATTTTTTAAGGTATGTGTAATTTTCCGTATATGTGTCAGTATAAAAAGTATCATCATTGTGATTGAAAATTTGGCTCATTGATTACGTTGTAGGATTGCATTTGTCTCATTAATGGGACACACATAGATGTCATGCTCCCAGCCAGGCTCGTTCTCTGCTTTAGAGGTCGTAAATGGGTTACGCAAAATGTGCTAGCAGCTGTTACTCCAAATAAAAGATTCACATATGTAATGGCCGAGTGGGAAGGATCCGCAAATGATTTTACGGTCCTGAAAGATGCATTGTCTTTACCCCCCAATGGGGCTTTGAGTGTATGAAGGTAATATGCATCATATTCCATAAATATTATTATACGTCTCGAAGAAAGCGTCGGATCATAAACTGGTTTATTTTTTCGAATGAAGGTAAATATTACCTTTGCAATGCTGGATATACTACAATTCCCAGATTCATATCTCCATACATGGGCGTTAGATACCATCTGAAGGACCATACTGATCGAGTTCCTCGAAACCGCAGAGAGCTATTCAACCTACGACATTCTACTTAAGATCAAAGATCGAGTCGACATTTGGTATCCTAAAGAACAAGTTTAAAATTTTGTCTGCCAAGCCTCACTACCCATTCAACAGTCAGGTCGATACCATCCTAGCTAGCACTGTTTTGCATAATTACATCCAAATAGCAGATCCTTTTGACCCCCAACTAAATGAAGATGTTGATGGATTTGAGGAGTAAGGCAAAGTTATCGATGAACATGATGACGCTGTTATGGATCTTTCCTAACATTTGCCAGTTTATGAACAAACTGAACAAGGGGATCAATGGGACCTGCACAGGGTGCAATAGGTTGGGAAATGGGGGTGGACTACTATAACATAAATAATAATAGGAACACTGTAGAGCATGGGCTATGAGGGGGTCGTCTTTTACTTTGGCTATTCATGTTAAACATTTTAACCATGTATCTTGAGTACTACAGTATGTTTGCTATGTTGACTATGACACTTGGTGCATGATTTGTCTTATCCAGTAATTGCATTAAAATCGGTAGTTTAATTCTGCAGTTTGTTACTCCCTGCATTATAGTGTATGTTTCTATGGTTGTTGGATATTATTATCCCAAATTTTTCATTTTCAATTTCATATTATTGATGTTGTAGGGATCGAAAGGTCATCCAATTCAGGGCCGGGGGTTGATCCAATGCGGGACGGTAGTGATCACATGTAACCATTCTATGACAATGTATATTGGACACAATGGGGAGATGTAGAAAGACGGATAGATCCCATTATTAACCGACCTATGCTACGGAGGATGCCTACTACGCAATTCCCCGTGCATAGCTTCCAAAGAGGTGGACCTAGTATGGCATATCTATAATATGCCAATTTTAGCATGCAAATGCCAATGCACATGGCAATGCCCACGCCGAATGTCACTGGGTATATGAATATGCTCCGAGGGAAATCCTTCCTTTCAGAATCCCCGCATGGCAAATTGCATTCGCTATACCGACGCCACCAAGTGGGAATGACCATTTGCCTGACAGTGACTCATCTAGGAAGTCGATCCGACATAGCAAGGAGGCCGATGGCTCGGTGGCAATTCCAAGGAAAAATTCCAAGACACCATCCTCATCTTCCCAACCCAACAAATTGTGGAAGACCGAGCATGATGAGACACTTATTCCTTTCCTTGTGGACCTAGCACGACATGGGCATAAAGTAGATAAGACTTTTAAAGGGACTGCATTCATTGCTGCAGCAGCACACATCAATAACATACATGGGATGAACTTCACACGTGGGAATGTCAAAATCATATGAAAGCTTTGAAGACATGTCTCAAACATGTGTGTGAGTGCATGGACATGAGCGGGGCTGGATGGTGTGCTGAGAAAAAGATCATTGAACTTGATCCTGAAACATATGCAACATGGGCCATGGTATTTGTAAGGTCCCTGGCTATGAGGAAAACACTAGAAGGGGGGTTGAATAGTGTTTATGTAATTTAAAAAGATAGTTACACCAAATTAAATACCTAACCAACAAATGGTGCGGAATAGAAATAAACCCAAAATGAAACAAATGCAAACGCAAGTATATTTCAAGGGTTCGGATTACCCAAGTCACTTCCCGACTTGTTCCCAGTAATCATACGTCCCTTCCACCCGGTTAACAACCGGATACTCAAGTTAGAACCCTAACTTAAGGTTTCCTTAAAACCCACTTGTAGCAACCCTACAAGTGAAATCAAAGTACAATCGATTGACCTTGACTCCCACAACTTGGGAGCAAGTAAACCACTCTCACAAAGTGAGAGTAAATCAATTAACTAAAGTTATGAAATATGAAATTAAGCAACACTTACAATCACCTATGCCTTGAAGTAGATCTTGAAGGAAAAGTGTGTTGTGTGTTGAAAGACTCTCTTGGAAGTGATGAAAGTCCTTTCTCTTGATTGCACCAAATGCCTAGAAGATTTCTCTTTGGTTCTAGGTTGGAGAGCAAGAGATGAAAGATTGGAATTCTAGAGCTTTAGGATTTGAGAGCTTTGATCTTGAGAGAAAGAAAGCTTGAGTGATTTAGCAACTTGGTAATTAAAGAGTCTAGCCTCTCAATGGAACAGTAGAGGCTTCTTTTATAGGTTTCTCAAACCCTTCTAACTGAATCAACAAAAACCCCTTTGAAATCCGTGAGGAAAAACTTAACGGATAGAATCTGTGCCCGAGACAGTCGACTGTTGAAGAACTCACAGTCGACTGATGCACAGTGATAGAGGGTAGGTAAGAATTCATAATGGTAACTTATTACGTGGACAGTCGACTGATGAGGCATAGACAGTCGACTGTTGAACCAACAGGCGACTGTAAATCCTTCTACAGGCGACTGGCCGTAAGCTGGGTAAGTTGAGGAAATCTGAAAAACGTCTGGAAGAACAGGACAGACGACTGATGAAGAGAAGACAGTCGACTGTTAAACTTAACAGGCGACTGTAATTCCTTCTACAGACGACTGTCAAGACCCTGAGATTTTTCAGAGAGTTGAGTCATCAAATAGGCTCAAAGACAAACGACTGTTGAAGCATTGACAGTCGACTGTTCCATTGGACAGTCGACTATAAACCCAACAATAGTCGACTGGCCAGATTAAACAGAGAAATAGAATTTGGGCTAAAGATAGATAGGCGACTAATTTACAAAACACAGTCGACTGTCACTTGGACAGGCGCCTGTGAATCATTCATAAGTCGCATATAAGAGTTAAAGCTAAATAGCCCAAAAACTAGTCTGAAAAAGTTTGTGCATAACAGGCGACTGTAGAACAAAACACAGTCGACTGTTGAGAGATAGGCGACTGTAAAACGTTCAGCAGTCGACTGTTAAAAACATGACATGCACAATCTAGATAGAAATGAATTGGAGTCTAAGGAAGGTTGATCTAATGATATCCTAAGACTAAAATGAAGATGTGTGTGTGCTCCAACAAAGTTCTACTTCTAAGCTACATACTAGAAGAGAAACAAGAAAGTTACATTTGATGAACTCTCTCTTCTTTCCAACGCATGAGCTTGAAGTCTTCTAGGAGCTTCAATCACCATCTACGATCATCAAATCCACTTCATTTGCTTTCAATGATCTTTGAGCGTCATCCATTGCTAATAGATCTTCATGCCATGCATGTGCAATGGATTAACTGCAAATAGGGGATTAGTCACAAGTATTTATGTTTGCTCTTCATTAACACCAAGTATGGAGAAGTCTAATACTCAACAGTATTTTCTTCTATCTACATTATAGTTTAACTGATAATAAAATAAATATAGCTAAGAATAAACTTGATCATAATTGATCTTCTAATCGTGCAGGCAAACCATAGGAAGCGAGCGTATGTGAACCATAATATACCTTGGTTTGATGATCTTGTGGTCATCATAGGGGATGACTCTGCAAAGGAGGATTTTATTAAATAGGTATACGACACCTTTGGAGGCCCATTTTCTAGTAGATATGGAGAGCAAGCAAGTCTGAAACCAACCTATATTCTTCTCCAATCCAAGATGCCACACAGGACATCCCCCACAATGCGTCGACAGGTCATTGTCCAGGAGTGCCAAGCGTTGCTACGCCATCGTCTGTGGGGAAAAGGAAACAGCGTAGACGGTTTAGAGGGATGATCCCGACGTCATACGAGAAATAGCTCATAATGTTAAAGAGGTCACTGCTGCGATAAGAAGCACACACTCTTGTTGGATATTGGACTCCCCGGATTTGGTTTTGGATGATGAACAAACATAAATATAATATGAACTAACACTTTGTGAGCGCAGTTATGGAGATCGTCGTCAAATTCACATGAATATCAATTACGACGTCTCAAGACTTCTCAAAGCACGTGATCGTATGCCTAAAGCTTCGTTGAAGCTTATGGACCTATTTAGAATTCATGAAGATTCGATTGAAGCTATTGAAGACGGTATCGTCAAGTTTAATTTATAGTCTTTTAGCTTCTTTCGTAGAATGTTAAGCCTTGAGTAGGTCTTACGTTTTAATTCTGCATAACGCTCATATCTTAGCTCTAGGATCTTTGTAGAAGTCCATACAATTCTTCCCGAAGCATCGCGCTTCGATTCGGGACTTCTTGTGCATGTTAGTTGGTTCAAGAAGAAGAACTGACCGACTAGATGGTGATCTAGTCGGTCAGCCAAGCTTCTTGGACCGACTAGTTTCTGTCAGTTAATTCTTAGCTCTTTACTGTTTACAGTTAGTCGGTCTAAGTTGACTCACCGACCGACTAGTTTGTGAACTAGTCGGTCAGTGATGCTTCTGTGACCGACTAGTTGAGCTTTCCCTGAACATGCACATTTGAGCTTGAGCTACTGTTTATCTTTAGTCGGTTTGTGCTTATTGATCGACCGACTAGTTGGTGAATTAGTCGGTCAACTTTTCTTCTTGGACCGACTAGTTTAGTTTACTATACATGCCAAATTTTTCACCATACTTACTGTTTATTGTTAGTCGGTCTATGTTCATTTGGTGACCGACTAATTGGTGAATTAGTCGGTCAACGTTTGTTCTTGGACCGACTAAGTACAATTCTTCTCAGACTTCAGTTTTATCTGTTAGTCGGTCAACGTTGAGTAACCGACCGACTAGTTGTGAAACTAGTCGGTCAGCTACTCTTCTTAGACCGACTAGTTCCTTAGTCTGTACTTTGATCTTTTCTCAGTTTACTCATTAGTCGGTTTACGTTTATTGACCGACCGACTAGTTGATGAACTAGTCGGTCTGTGGTTGTTCTTTGACCGACTAGTTGGGTTCAGAAAAGAGCCGTTGGAGCTTTAATTGAAACGTTTTTCTCTCTCTCTCCTCTATCCTATATATACTTGTTGGGCTGCATTCATTACTGCCAAGGCTGATATTATTGCAAGTTTAGAGATCAAGAGAAATCATTCCAAGTGCATTCAAAGCTCATTCTTTCCATTCAATAATCTCTCCTCACTTTTACTTCCAAAGAGAGATTCATTGAGTGTGAAGCCTTCCAAGCCAAGTGCTTGATTCTAGGTCACCAACATCCCCAATGCTCTCCATCGCTGATCTACATCTTGGAGCTAGGGTTTGGTGCCACTTCTTCCCCAAAATCATCCTTGCCCTAATTCGTAAGCAATACTCAAGGCATAGGTATTTTGTTCGGTAAGAAGCTTTCTTATTTCATTTCATATTTGATTTGTAAGTTTCACTCTCGGTTGTGAGAGTGTGGTTGTGATCCCGGGTTGTGGGAGTCACAAATTACATTTTGTATGATTTGACTTGTGGAGGGTTTTCACAAGTATTTCATAGTGGAAATCTTGAGTTAGGGTTTCTAACTCAAGTATCCGGAGGGGATCCGGGTGGTTGGGACGTAGGATCACCGGGAACAAGTCGGGGAGACTTGGGTGGATCCGAACCCATTAACATCATTTGTTTGCATTGTTAATTTTGTGTTGTCATTCAATTTAAGCTTCCGCAAATTGATTTGGTAGTTGTTTGCAATTTAATTTGGAATTATACTCCTTATTATTTTAAAGTACTATTCACCCCCCCTCTAGTACTTGTGCAGTAGCTGGTAGGGCATTACATTTGGTATCAGAGCCAGATACTTAGCTATGTCTGCCAACGACAACAAGACCGTGCCTCCACCTTCCAACTATGACACCTTCAGGAATCGTGAAGGAGCGTCATCGGTGATGGAAGGACATTCCTCTACGAGGCCTCCATTCTTCAACGGTACCAACTATGGGTATTGGAAATGCCGGATGGAAACCTTCCTCCGGAGTGCATCCTTATGGAGGACTACAATGAAGGAATACATCGAATCCAAAGAAGAAGACTTTGAGAAATGGACTACCGCGGAGGTCGCCGCGGAGGTAAGCAATGCCAAGGCAATGAACGCCTTGCAATGCGCATTGGAGCCCGAGGATTTCAATAAGATATGCACATGTAAGAGTGCATATCAAATTTGGAACTCCCTCCTCATACTTCATGAAGGGACGAGTAGGGTAAGAGACTCTAAACTCGTAGTCGTAAACAAAGATTACGAAATGTTTCATATGCAACAGGGCGAGAAGATGAAAGAATATTACGCTCGTTTTGTTGACATAATAAACGAGTTAGAGGCCCTCGGTAAGTCCTACACTCAAAAGGAGAAGTGCTCAAAGCTTATTGAAGGACTTCCCTCTTCTTGGGAAAAACGTACCTTCGCCATCGAGGAAGGTAATGACATGAACAAATATACCGTAGTTCAACTAATGGGTACTTTGATGTCATACGAGGTACGCAAAGATAGCAAGGTGAAGTTACAAGAAAATATGAAGTCCTATTTGAACCTAGATGCGCCTAAGAAAAAGGCGATTGCATTCAAGGCGGCTTCATCCACCTCTACCGATGATGAGGACTCGGAAGAAGAAATGGACATGGAATCCATTGCACTCATGGCAAAGAAGTTCAATCGCTTCTTCCGAAAGGGTAACTTCAAACAAAAATCTAAGTTTACTTCTACTAACGCCTCTCCACCTTTGTGCTTTAAATGCAATAAGCCGGGACACATCAAAGCGGATTGTCCTCAAAACAAGCAAAAGGAGAAGTGGAAGGCGCCGAAGTTCGACAAGTCAAAGAAGTACAAAAAGGGGTACAAGAAGGGACTCGTCGGAGCAACATTCACCGACTCCGAGGATTCTTCAAGCGGAGAGTCGGACGATGAGCAAGTGGAGCAAGCGCACATGTGCTTCATGGCAAGAGAGGAGCATGATCAAGGATCCTCCTCTTTCGATGATAGTGATGTCGAAGGCAACGATGAGGTAACTATGGATGATCTTAGGAATGCTAACTCTCAATTATGGTCAAAATAAACTAAATTAGTAAATAGATATACTAAGGTAAAAGATGACGTAGCTAGCATTCAAACCTCGCCTAAGACTATCATCACCAACAACGACACCGTTGTTGAAGAGTTGAGAAATGAGATTATTAATCTCAAATCTAAACTTGAACATGTTAGCATTGATGATCCGGAAGAACATAGGATTGCGGATTTAACTTCTCAAAACTCGACTTTGAGTATTGAGAACAAGAATCTTAAATCTCGTGTTTATGTGCTCACATCGCAAGTATCCAACTTGGATACTTCTATGCGTTCTCTCAAAGAGAAATATGAGAACACATTAGGCCGAATCAATAGATTCAATAAGGGTAAGGACCATTTGGATAAAATCCTAAGTGACTTACTTCCGGCCAATCACCACATTGGTTTGGGGTATACGATGGGATGTCCATCCAAATCGGCCACTACTTTTGTTAGGCCAACTTCCGGTGACTCTACGAGTGGTAGCAAACACTCTATTGGTAGTTCATCTACCAATGGTGCTTCCACCTCGTTCACACCCTCTTTTGGAAAGAAACCCACTTTGGGTGGACCTCCAAAGAAGGGGCATGCTTATATGTACACCAATACCATGCCACGTAGGAACACACGTCCTACTCCACCGTCTCACACATATGATGATTTTTATGCAACACATTTTCGAGCACGTGCACACCATGTGAGACACCCTCACGCACGTGTTCCCACACATGCATATGTTCACCCACCTCATCATGTGAATAATTCTCGTCGTGCACCATTCCATCATGTTCCTTATGCCTATCCACAACATGCATCACGTAGAAATCAACGTCGAATGCATGCACCCAATAGGATGAGGGCTCCCAAGATTTTCACAATTTGGAGCCCAAAGGACACAAGCATGGACGAAAAACAAATGTATATGAATGCTTATTTTTCGGATGTTGTGCATAGTAGAAATTATGTGGGGAAGTCTAAGTCCAATTGGACTTGGCTTCCAAAGGTCTAATCCTTTGGACCCAATGACCTTGGGTACCATGATATGAAATTCTCTATCTTTAGGTACTCAAGGAAAAGAAAAAGAAAAGGAGCAACAAATTTAAATTTAGCTCCAAGGGAAATTGGATACTCGATAGCGGGTGATCAAAACATATGACGGGTGACGCTAGTTTGCTCTCCGGAGTGGTTCCCATAGCAAATGGAAACCGCGTCGTATTTGGAGGCAACGAGAGCGGAACCATCATAGGTGTTGGTAAAGTGGGTAACCCATCTAAACCCTTAATTAGTGATGTTTATCTTGTTAATGGTTTAAATCATAATCTTATTTCAATAAGCCAACTTTGTGACAAAGGTTACAAAGTTAGCTTTGCGAAAGGATTGTGTCATATTTTAAGAAAAGATAATGATAAATTATTATTTTCCGGCAATCGTCATAAAGATATTTATATTTTGGATCTTCCTAAGTCTTATGAACAATGTCTCGTTGCCAACACAAGTGAACAACACTTATGGCATCGACGCTTTGGACATGTGAACTTTGGAACACTTTATAAGCTTTCAAAATTAAATTCCATTAAAGGTTTTCCGAAGCTTGTTTTTGAAAAGAAAAGTTTTTGTGATTGTTGTCAACGTGGCAAGCTTCCTAAATCTTCATTTAAACCTAAGAAAAGCATTTCTACTAAACGGCCACTAGAGCTATTACATCTAGACTTATTTGGGCCAACTAGAGTTGCTTCCTTGGGAAATGCAAGATATGGACTTGTCATCGTAGATGACTATTCGAGATTTACATGGGTATTTTCATTAGGTAATAAAAATGAAGCTTTTGAAAACTTCACAATTTTTGTTAAGAAAGTACAAAATCTCTTAGGAACCACCATTGTCACTGTTCGTAGTGATCATGGAGGTGAATTTGAGAATGAGTCTTTTGAGACATTTTGTGATGAAGTTGGTATTACACACACCTTCTCTTTCCCTCGTGCACCTCCTCAAAATGGTGTAGTTGAGAGAAAGAATAGGACGCTAGTGGAGTGTGCTCGCACTATGCTTGATGATAGCCAACTTGGCCATCAATTTTGGGCGGAAGCGGTACACACCGCTTGCTATGTGTTTAATAGAATACTTTTGAGGCCCGGCACTAAACAAACTTGTTATGAATTATTGTTTAGTAGGTTGCCTCAAGTTAAACATTTTCGTGTTTTTGGTTCGAAATGTTTTATTAAGAACACGTATGGTAGTTTGGACAAATTCGATCCAAGATCCGATGAGGGGATTTTTGTTGGATATTCTTCGCGTAGCAAAGCCTACCGGATATTCAACAAACGAACCTCAACGATCGAGGAGTCGCTTCATGTCTCTTTTAATGAAGGATTTGTTCCAACTAGAATTTCAAATGATAATGATTCTTTGGATGTTTTATGTGATTCGTTTGATAATTCTAAGTCTAATAATTCTATTAATTCTATTGAGACTAACCCAACTAATGAAGTTGTTGAGAATGTTCCTAGTGACCAAGGTATTCCCAAACGGCTTCATACCGTTCGTGACCATCCTCATGAGCAAGTCATTGGCAATATCTATGATAGTGTCAAGACGAGATCGCAAGTGAACTACTTCGCTCATTGTGCCTTTGCCTCCTCGATAGAGCCAAAGAATGTTAATGAAGCATGCGAAGATAGCGCTTGGATCTTAGCCATGGAGGAGGAGCTCATTCAATTCGAGAGGAATGAAGTTTGGGAGCTTGTTCCATTGCCATCGAAGAACCACACTGTCATAGGGACAAAGTGGATCTTCAAGAACAAAACCGACGAAAACCAAGTCGTCGTCCGGAACAAAGCTCGGTTAGTTGCTCAAGGCTATCGACAAGAGGAAGGTATTGATTTCGAAGAATCCTTCGCTCCGGTAGCTAGATTAGAATCGATTAGATTATTATTGTCTTTTGCATGCCATAAGGATTTTAAATTATTTCAAATGGATGTTAAAAGTGCATTTTTAAACGGAGATGTCGTTGAGGAAGTTTACGTTTCTCAACCTCCGGGCTTCATAAATGAAAAATTTCCAAATCATGTTTTTAAACTAAAGAAAGCACTTTACGGTTTGAGACAAGCTCCTCGAGCTTGGTATGATCGCCTAAAGAATTTTCTTTTGGCTTTGAATTTTAAAATGGGTGAAGCCGATTCTACACTTTTTGTTAAGCATGCGAATAATGATATAATTTTAGTTCAAATATATGTTGATGATATCATTTTCGGTGCTACTAACTTTGCTCTTTGCGAAGAGTTTTCTAATGTTATGAAGGAACAATTTGAGATGAGCCACATGGGTGAGCTCAAGTATTTCTTAGGTCTCCAAATTCGCCAAATGGACGATGCAATCTTCATCCACCAAACGAAGTATACGGTGGAGTTGCTTAAGCGATTTGGAATGGAAAGTGCTTCCGGGAAAAAGACTCCAATGAGCACGACTACGCATCTTGACAAGGATACGGGCGGTAAGGATGTAGACATTCGTCTATATCGAGGTATGATAGGTAGTTTACTTTATCTTACCGCAAGTAGGCCCGATATTATGTTTGTCGTATGCGTATGTGCTCGTTATCAGTCTCAACCTAAGGAGTCTCACTTAGTAGTGGTAAAACGTATTTTCCGTTATCTAAGTTATACACTTGATTTTGGATTACTTTATCCAAAATCTAGCACGTATGAGTTAATCTCATATAGTGATGCCGATTATGCGGGTTGCAAATCCGACAGGAAAAGTACTAGTGGCACTTGCCATTTTATAGGAAATTCTCTTGTCTCTTGGTTTTCCAAGAAGCAAAATTCCGTATCACTTTCAACCACCGAGGCGGAATATATTGCCGCCGGTGCCGCGTGTGCTCAAGTTCTTTGGATGAGACACACATTTAAAGACTTTGGTATTAATTGTGATACTTGCCCTATCATGGTTGACAACCAAAGTGCAATATGTCTTTCCAAGAACCCGGTACACCATTCCCGTTCGAAACACATAGATGTCCGACACCATTTTTTAGATGATCATGTTGCTAAAAAGGACATCATTTTAGTGTACGTTGAAACCCAAAAGCAAATCGCCGATATTTTCACGAAACCCCTAAAGGAGGACTCCTTTGTGCGGTTGCGTCGAGAATTGGGGATTATGGGTGAATCCGAGATATAGGATTCATGTTTTATTCAATATTCTTGTATGCTATTATATTTCGAAATATTTCGTTCATGCTAGACTTATTGGATTTTTCGGGAATTTATGTGATATTTTGAATTTTCGCTCGAATTCATGTTTTGAATGTCGTATTTAAGCTTTCGATGTTTAATGGGGTAGTTTAGATGATTATTGAGAGTTTTGCGATATATCGTCCAAGCTTTTTGAAGAGAGAACTTGATTATCACTTTTTGGACTCTCTTAGTCGGTTTCAGTTCAACCACCAACCGACTAGATGTTCATCTAGTCGGTTAGTAGAAGAACTTAGACTGACTAACTCATGCTTTTTGAGTCTCCTCTTCATTTCGACTTTTTAGTCGGTTCATGTTCAGTGAACGACCGACTAGATTTAGATCTAGTCGGTCAGTAAATGAACGCAGACCGACTAAATCTTGTCAGTAAATCTTGGACTCAGCCACTGTTTGCAACTAGTCGGTTCAAGCTCATTGACCGACCGACTAGATCGTGATCTAGTCGGTCAGTGCTTGAACTGTGACCGACTAGTTGTGCCAGGGACTGTTTGGTCATTTGCGATCTCGACCGACTTAAACTCAGTTTAGTCGGTCTATTCTCATTCTAATCGGTCCAAAGTGTTTCTCCTCCAGCTCGAAACCCCGATCCCTCTCAAGACCTTTCTTCTTCTGATCGATCTCCGGCCGTTTTCCGGCCATCTTCGTCGATCTCCACCGTCGGCCCCTCCTTCTAGGTGATTTCTTCTCCTTCTAGCGTTAGATTTCCATTCCTAGAGCTAGGGTTAGCTCGGTTTCTAGGGTTTCTAGGGATCTTAGGGTTTAAGTCTTTTTCGGCTAGGGCTTCTTCTTTTGATCTTCTTGTGCCGTGTCTTGCTTCGACTATGGCAATAACACGTATCCCGATCACTCCATCTATCCCCTCGCCGATGACCGTAGACCAAACCCCTTCGGACCCCGAGCATCCAACCCCTCCGAAACGTCGTGCCAAGACCACCCAACCTTCGTCTTCTTCGTCTCCTCTCAAGAAGAAGAGGACGACGACCGCCAAGCCTAGAGGTCAACCCAAGCCCAAGCCTAAGCCCAAGGCCAAAATTCTTGCCTCTCAGTCTTCGTTCCATACTCCTACCGATTCCGATACGGAGTATATCCCCGAGACCGAGACTCATAGGGAACCCACTCCTCCTATCCATCCCGAGTCTAGCACACACCCTCGTACGTCTACCCGTAAGCCTAAGGGAAAGGGTCCGATGCCGGTGGGCGGTGTCGATATTTCATTGTGTCGTGACGACCCTATGTGTCTCGCGATGTACAACCGTATTGAACATTGCCCTCTGCTTCTGGATCATTTCGTCCAGTTTAGCGACTTTATAGGGTTAGCTGATCTTCTCTCGTCGTCGGGTCTCCTCGATTACCTTCGATTTGACCCGAAGGCGAATCCTCACCCCTACCCTAGATTAGTGAAGCTTTTCTATGCGAATAGGATCCGGGGTCAGTACGATCAGACCCACTCTGTTGAGACGACCGTTTTGGGGACTCCTATAGTCCTCACTGCGGAAATCTTAGGAGAGATTTTGGGTATCTCTTCGTCTGGCCTTCTTCCATCTGATATCTCGGTTGACGATATTTCTTCTCTTGATCAGACCATCCTTTCAGAGATTTTCCATCAGATCCCTCCTGCCATGATTGGCGTGCCTTCTAAATCGTTCAAGCCAAATGCATGGGTCCTAAATCTGATTCTGAAGTCGTGCTTGCTTCCCAAGTACGGCTCCTCATCTCTCCCGTCCCAGCCCTTTCTGAAGCTTATTTATGCTATCTTCATGGGGAGCTCGATTAATTGGGCTCGCATTATACTCGATAAGATTGATTCTTTCGAGTGTATTCGCAAGTCCAATAAATCGGCTCATATCCCATTTCCTTGTTTATTGACCCTCGTATTTCGTCATTTTCGTGTCACGTTGCCTCGTGACGATGAGCGTCCCCTTGGTCCTCCCCTGAACGCGACGGTCGTCAAGAAATCTCTTGCGGCGCTTCGTCACGTTCAGAGGACGACACCTTCAGCGTCTGTCCCTGCCTCTGCCAGTGCCTCTGCTGCTCCCTCTGCCACCCTGGATGATGTCGTACGGATACTTCGTCGTCACAAGTCCCGCTTGGCTCGTACCGAGGAGGTAGTCTACCGTATGGCTCGTCTTATGGGTGTTGAGCTTCCTCCTTCCGTGTCTGAGGATGAGGAGTTAGATGAGATGGCTGAGGAGGACGTTGAGGAGCTTTGTCGTGCTTTGACTCGTGCCCCCGAGGGCACTTCTGCTGGTACTGCTGCTGCTGGTGCTACCACTTCCGGTGATGCTGTTGCTGCTTCTTCTGCTGGTGCCCCCGAGAGCACACCTGTTGCCACTACTCCTGTGGTGGATACTCCGACTGGTGCTCCCGAGGCCACTACGGTTGCTGCTTCAGAGGTTTCCACTTCAGTCGTCTCTCCTGCTGATCTTCCGGACGTTCCTGCTGATCCAGTCACCTCTTCTGCTCCTGCTGAGCCTGCAGTTGCTTCTGGTCCTCCCGCTGCCTCTTGAGTTTCTCTGAGGCCTCTCCTGATACTCATTGGATGATATATCTAGTTGTGAGAGATGTTGGGTAGGATAGTGTGGGTGGCTATGTATTTTGGATCATTTTGATGATGTATTTTGATATGTTTGATGATGATGTATTTTTTTTGACACTCCGATATTTTGTCATGTGATGATGTATTTTGTGCACCGATCATTCGATCGATGGTTTGTATATCGGTGATGTAATCTGCTTCATATTATATATATATACATCGCCGTTGACATTTCATTATTCTGTGCAATGTATAATTTTTATGTCTCTATTGTTTGATTTCGTCGCTTGACGATATTCACTTGGTTTAATAGAAATTTCTTCTATGAAAACATAGAAATTTTTTTTCCATGCACTAAATTAACCAAGAAATGTTGATATTGGATAGTATATTCCATAACTCAATCCGTTAAATTGATTTGAGTTTTGATGATTTCGTTATACGATTTTTCGACTTTGGTATCTTTGACACGCCTTGATTCTATTGGTATTTTTCTCTTTGGTGTCACTTGAACCTTCGTCGTATTCTACGACTCCCGTGCTTTTTAATTTGATGCCATTGTTGTTGTCATTGTTATCCTCCCGCTCTTTTTGCTTATGCCAAAGGGAGAGAGATATAATAATAACGATGTGCCAAATGAAAATTTAAAGCATTTCTCCAAGAATCTAACTTGATGTGTTAGATTCAGGGGGAGTTAAGATATATAAATGGATTTTCAAATCCGATATTTCAATAACCTACGTTTGGTATTTCAATAATTCTATAATCGATTATCATTTATTTTACTTCACTCGTCTGCTTGATGCGAATTATTATTGTTTAATTTGGAATTAACGTGTCATCAATGCAGGGGGAGTAAGTAAATTTCATTTGAATTATTATTTTTGATTATTATTTATGTTGGTTTGTCATCACCAAAAAGGGGGAGAATGATGGATATTGGACTCCCCAGATTTGGTTTTGGATGATGAACAAACATAAATATAATATGAACTAACACTTTGTGAGCGCAGTTATGGAGATCGTCGTCAAATTCACATGAATATCAATTACGACGTCTCAAGACTTCTCAAAGCACGTGATCGTATGCCTAAAGCTTCGTTGAAGCTTATGGACCTATTTAGAAGTCATGAAGATTCGATTGAAGCTATTGAAGACGGTATCGTCAAGTTTAATTTATAGTCTTTTAGCTTCTTTCGTAGAATGTTAAGCCTTGAGTAGGTCTTACGTTTTAATTCTTCATAACGCTCATATCTTAGCTCTAGGATCTTTGTAGAAGTCCATACAATTCTTTCCGAAGCATCGCGCTTCGATTCGGGACTTCTTGTGCATGTTAGTTGGTTCAAGAAGAAGAACTGACCGACTAGATGGTGATCTAGTCGGTCAGCCAAGCTTCTTGGACCGACTAGTTTCTGTCAGTTAATTCTTAGCTCTTTACTGTTTACAGTTAGTCGGTCTAAGTTGACTCACCGACCGACTAGTTTGTGAACTAGTCGGTCAGTGATGCTTCTGTGACCGACTAGTTGAGCTTTCCCTGAACATGCACATTTGAGCTTGAGCTACTGTTTATCTTTAGTCGGTCTGTGCTTATTGATCGACCGACTAGTTGGTGAATTAGTCGGTCAACTTTCCTTCTTGGACCGACTAGTTTAGTTTACTGTACATGCCAAATTTTTCACCATACTTACTGTTTATTGTTAGTCGGTCTATGTTCATTTGGTGACCGAATAGTTGGTGAATTAGTCGGTCAACGTTTGTTCTTGGACCGACTAAGTACAATTCTTCTCAGACTTCAGTTTTATCTGTTAGTCGGTCAACGTTGAGTAACCGACCGACTAGTTGTGAAACTAGTCGGTCAGCTACTCTTCTTAGACCGACTAGTTCCTTAGTCTGTACTTTGATCTTTTCTCAGTTTACTCATTAGTCGGTTTACGTTTATTGACCGACCGACTAGTTGATGAACTAGTCGGTCTGTGGTTGTTCTTTGACCGACTAGTTGGGTTCAGAAAAGAGCCGTTGGAGCTTTAATTGAAACGTTTTTCTCTCTCTCTCTCCTCTATCCTATATATACTTGTTGGGCTGCATTCATTGCTGCCAAGGCTGATATTATTGCAAGTTTAGAGATCAAGAGAAATCATTCCAAGTGCATTCAAAGCTCATTTTTTCCATTCAATAATCTTTCCTCACTCTTACTTCCAAAGAGAGATTCATTGAGTGTGAAGCCTTCCAAGCCAAGTGCTTGATTCTAGGTCACCAACATCCCCAAAGCTCTCCATCGCTGATTTACATCTTGGAGCTAGGGTTTGGTGCCACTTCTTCCCCAAAATCATCCTTGCCCTAATTCGTAAGCAATACTCAAGGCATAGGTATTTTGTTCGGTACGAAGCTTTCTTATTTCATTTCATATTTGATTTGTAAGTTTCACTCTCGGTTGTGAGAGTGTGGTTGTGATCCCGGGTTGTGGGAGTCACAAATTACATTTTGTATGATTTGACTTGTGGAGGTTTTTCACAAGTATTTCATAGTGGAAATCTTGAGTTAGGGTTTCTAACTCAAGTATCCGGAGGGGATCCGGGTGGTTGGGACGTAGGATCACCGGGAACAAGTCGGGGAGACTTGGGTGGATCCGAACCCATTAACATCATTTGTTTGCATTGTTAATTTTGTGTTGTCATTCAATTTAAGCTTCTGCAAATTGATTTGGTAGTTGTTTGCAATTTAATTTGGAATTATACTCCTTATTATTTTAAAGTACTATTCACCCCCCCTCTAGTACTTGTGCAGTAGCTGGTAGGGCATTACAACTCTCACTGGACCGAAACGCTTGCTCAACATGTTATGAGTTTCAAGAGTATCTGGGCGATGTTTTGTTGAAGTTGTTTACGGACTTAAGCATGGATGAGATGGAAGCTAAGCGATTTTTGGTAGTGCCTACCTCTAATAGGAAGCTTATGCTTGATGCTAAAATTGATGAGATAGAGCAGGAGTTGCAAGATGCAGGATATGATCGAAGCCATGGATGATGCTAGGCTGGGGATTTTGGCTAGGTGGTTAGTTGTTGTTTAGGTTAGTATTTGGATTGGTAATGTTATTTGGTGGTTTGCATTAGTGTCTATGGTGATGGTTTGTAGCTAAATTTATGTGGGTTGGGGATGTTTTGAGCTTGATGTGTCTATGGATTTCTTATATGCAAAGTTTTACGTCAAGTCGATTTTTTGTGCTTGAATGTGTTTCGGTTTCTAAGATTGGATGTGTTGCAGTGTCTAGGCTTGGATGTGTTTCAGTTTCTGAGCTTCAATATGTTCAAGTTTTTCAGCTTGATTTTGTTTCAGTTTCTGGTCTTGGATGTGTTGCATTTTCTGGTCTTTGATCTGCTTCAGAGCTTGGATGTGTTTCAGTTTCTCAGCTTGAATGTGTTTTAGTTTCTGGGCTTGAATGTGTTTCAATTTCTGGGCTTGGATATGTTTCAGTTTCTTAGCATGGATGTGTTTTAGTTTCTGAGAATGGATGTGTTTCAGTTTCTGAGCTTCAATGTGTTTAAGTTTTTCAGCTTGATTTTGTTTCAGTTTCTGGGCTTGGATGTGTTGCGTTTTCTGGTCTTTGATGTGCTTCAGAGCTTGGATGTGTTTCAATTTCTCAGCTTGAATTTGTTTTAATTTTTGAGCTTGAATGTGTTTCAGTTTCTGGGCTTGGATGTGTTGCAGTTTCTAGGTTGGATGTGTTTCAGTTTCTGTGCTTGGATATGTTTCAGTTTCTTAGCATGGATGTATTTTAGTTTCTGAGTTTCAATGTGTTTCAGTTTCTGAGAATGGATGTGTTTCAGTTTCTGAGCTTCAATGTGTTTAATTTTTTCAGCTTGATTTTGTTTCAGTTTCTGGGATTGGATCTGTTGCATTTTTTGGTCTTTGATGTGCTTCTGAGCTTGGCTGTGTTTCAGTGTCACAGCTTTAATCTGTTTCATTTTTTGAGCTTGAATGTGTTTCAGTTTCTGGGCTTGGATGTGTTGCAGTTTTTGGGCTTGAATGTGTTTCAGTTTCTGAGTTTGGATATGTTTCATTTTCTAAGCTTGGACGTGTTTCAGTTTCTGAGCATGGATGTGTTTCAGTTTCTGAGGTTCAATGTATTTAATATTTTCAGTTTGATTTTGTTTCAGTTTCTGGGCTTGGATGCGTTTCATTTTCATATATGATTTAATATGTATATTGAATTGTTTTGCAAATAGCCCTATGAAGATGAATGACGTCCCTCGGGTTTGTGATCATGCAAGTGTGCAATATGATTGGGGGATACCAGATTTAAAATATTTGTACCGCAAGCGCACGGTGTTGTAGTGCGGCTTGGGGGTCGAACACAGGGAGGCATGGTTGTGCTTATTTCTAAGAGGAACCAATTCACCTTAGGGGGTGAGCTAGCCCGAATCGATGGATGGTTTGTCACAAAATGTAGATATGAGGGATAAACAATATAAAAGGAAACCTAGGACTTCGGTTTCCACCCTATCTTGTGTTCTCGCTAATACGACTGACGGATAGGAACACGATCGGAATTAGGGTTTAATGGTGAGACGTTGCCTCTAAGAGTGATACCAGTGTCTCATGGGCCTGATATTCTGGTCGGTGCCCAGGATGATACGCCGGACAACCCGGTTTTGGTCAGTGGGCATTCCCATGTCCATTAACACTGACCGACTCCGGGAGCACTAAGCTCGCAACGATAACTCCCAATATCTCATCATGCCGCTCTCGCACGCTAGGATTCGATGTCTACGCTAAGGGCGTGAGCTATGGCTAGGGAGTCAACCGCCAAGTTTATTCCCCCTCGGCCCAACGGTCAAATGCGGTCTTTTTCCCGCCGATGATAATGAAACACCCTGTGTAACCAATATATTCCTAATCCCTATCAAAATCCTAGTCCTATGGACACATCAGGGAGAACCCACGAAGGGGTTTCCACCAAAGTCCTATATTTGAGAACTACTCACACATTTTAGCTAAAAAGCGATCTAAACGAAAATCGACCGTAGAAATCATAATCAGGCAATTGAAATGAAGTAGTAGCAATTAAATTAAGATAATATCAAAGTTTCATAAAGATCAGAACGCTTACAAATAACAATAAAATTACAGCCGTCACAATAGGGAAAAAAGACAGAAAAATACACAGCTCTCGTTTCTGGAAAACCTAGGCAGCTATTTATAGAAAACGACTTCACCCGATCGGTTGAAGAATCAACCGATCGAGTGAGCTGCAACGTTCTTCGACTGCGATCTTCAGAAACTTCACCCGCTCACGTGACCCGATCGGTTGGCACAAGCGGCTCGTCTTTTGGATCTTGGGGTCATCAGGTGAACCGATCGGTTGAAGAATCAACCGATCGGTTAGAAATACGCCCAAAAGAACAGAAACTTGCGTCGACTTGGCACGGTCAGCGGACGTCGGGTGAGTTCTCCGGGTCGTCTCTTGGAGGAATCGGCTACAGATGAACTGATCGAGTGAATATCACCCGATCGGTTGGAATTCAGCTCCAAATTCCCGAGAAGTCTACCGTGTTCAACCGGTCGGTTGATACTGCACTTCGCTTCAGCTTGTGTCCGAGTCATGCACGCGTGCATCACCCGATCGGTTGGATGTGTCCAACCGATCGGGTGGGTGCTGAAAGTTGGCAATATTGGTCGTTTGACCCCCTGGATCACGCGTGACTCCTCCCGTTGCTCCGGGGACTTACGATATCTTCGTTATGTGTCCCCTACACTGGCAATCTCCTGCAAACACACAAAAACACCAAAAAGTGAAAGAAAACTAGAAAACACGAGAAAATGAATACGAGACGGCGGAGAATAACGGAAAAACACAAGGAAGACGTGCGTGAATATATAAAATATAAACACATGTCAAAATCCCCCAAGCTGAACCCTTCCTCGTCCTCGAGGAAGACGAGTGAGAGTAGGAGCTCGGAGGGAAAAAATAGAGAGAAAGAGAGAAAAAGAGAAATCAAAATCCTAAATCGCCCGTCAAGGCCAACAAAATCAAAAACACCACACCAAGCAAGCAAGCGACAAATCACAACACTAAACCAGAGAAACGAGTCCAAACGATTGTCGTGGGCGCACGCGGTGAAGCGCAAGTGAGTGTGGTCGCGTGCTAGTAGACGGTGTTATTATCCACAATGTGCAATAGCGCTTCATATACACAAACCCAAGAAAAGACCCAAATACAGATTTGATTTGAAATAAGCAATGAATAGACAGCTCAAGCATGCAATAGAACAGAGTAAGAATCGAATCGTATCATGCGTCAGGGACTCCACAGCTAGGGACCAGGAAATCACCTCACTATCGCCTAGATAATAGCTAGAAGGTCCTTATTCCAGGTGTTTTCGAAAACGATGGGGGTTGAAATGATGTGGAGAAGAACACTCGGTGCAAATTCTCGCCTTCCCTTTATTCTCGGTAGGTAGGAAAAAATTCACACATGAAATTTTTTTGGGTTTTGGATATATGTATTTTTTGGGGTTTTTGGCTATACACACACACACACACACACATATATATATTCGTGTCTTTTCTCTTTTCTTCTTTTTTTGGGTTTTTCTTTTCTCTCTTTTTTGGATTTTTGGATTTTTGGGTATATACATGTGTGTACTCTCCCAAGTGGGAGAACGGTACACGACGAGGGGATTTGCACCAAGCAAAATAAAAAAGAAATCGGATTCTAGACACTTGGACAAGGGAGATTTTCTTCGCTAATCAGAGCATAGGCTAAATGGGTTATCCTAGTCCTAACTGTGGAATCCCGACACATGCGAAATGAAATATATGATATAAATATAGCATGCATATAGAGGAAGATAGGAGAAACAAATACCGCATATTTAAATCGAAACATGATAATCTAGGGGTCATTCCAGGATAGGTATTTAAATCAAAATCAAAAAGTAGAAGCACACCATAAGCTAGACACGACACACGACTCACACAAAAGCAAAAAGGACCCACGATGCATGAAATGCAAGAGGACTCAGCTTCCTAGGGTTAGTGAATGTGATTATCGAAGCCATGCTAGATGTGTGTGTGATTCTTTTGCAATTCATCATTTGGGGTCATCTCTAGGAGAGAGAGAGGAGAAAAAGGAGAGAAAGAAAAAGAAAAACACTGTGAAAACGACTCAAAAACGAAGAAAAAGACACAAAATGACGCACGAAGTGCGACTCCCCCAAGCTGAAACTTGCATTGCCATCAATGCAATAAAAGTAAATACGGGATGGCAATGAAAATTGGGGGGAATACGCACCGACAGAAAGAGAAATGAAAAACGAGGAAAACACACATACGAAACTGAAAAAATAAAGGAGGAGGAAAAAGAAATATAGAAAATAAACGATAGAAAAGCACTCCACACAATATATATAAACAAACACAACACACAGAAAGAACACGACAAAACACACACAAAAGTCGACTTCCCCCAAGCTAGACATGATAGTGCTAGCAATATGATATGCTCATAACGATGCAAAAATATGCAAGGGGAAGATCAAAAAAGCAAAAGAAATCAAAAAGCAGGAGAGGAATCGTCCTCGTCCTCCTCGGTAGAAGATGGAGGGGTGCGGAGGGGAGAGGTGGGGGTGTGCGAAGAAGTGGGGAGAGGGGTGCAGGATGTGTGTGGATGGTTGTGGAAGTGTGGAAGATGGGTGGTGTGGTGGTGGTAATGGGGAGTGGAATGGAAATGGCGACCAAAGCGGTGGTAGATGGGGTAGATACAGCGATATATGGGGTAGATATGACGACGGAAGAGGATGGTAGGGGAAGTGATCACGAACGCACCTGTAATTTCTTGCTACTCACGTATGGGGTGACGGCGGTGGAGGGTGGTGGATCTGTGGGGTCGACGGCGGTGGTCGTGAATGGAGGTGAAGTGGCAGGGATGGGAACGGTGGTGGTGGGAGGGGATGGTCGCCTAGGGGTGATGGGTGTGGTGATCAATGTGATGGGAGAGGTGAAGAGTGTGATGGTAGAGGTGAAGAGTGTAATGGTGGAGGTGAGGGGGATGGAGTGGGTGGTGGTGTAGGTGGAAGTGGTCCGTGAACCTGAGTGAGAATGCGGAAGATGGCGGCGACGTTCCTCTTAAGTGAGAGGAAACGTGGGTGAGAGAAGATCGAAGAGGATGGGTCTGAGGGGGTATAGGACGAAGCATGAGCATGCAGTGAAGCTAGCTCAGCCTCGAGAGCGAGGCGAGCGGAGGTGGCATAGCAGACGGAAGAAGTAGAGGCTGGACGGGAGGTGGAAGTGGTGCCAGCGGCAGTGGTCATGCCGACACTAGAGGCTAGGCCTAGAAGGGCCTCACTCAAAGCCTCAGAAGTGATAGGGCCAGGAGCCAAGATGGTATGACTGGGGCCAGCCCTGGAGTCTCCCAGGGATGCAGGGATATCCTGCTCGCCTAAATGAGCGGCAGGGGAAGGTGGTCTGGGTGCGCCCTGGGGAAGGAATGGAAGACATAACCCCTCCAGAAACTTTGGATCAGGTGGAAATGTCCAATCTGCCACTAGAACAATAGTCATACGAGTGGGGTTGGGTAGAATGGTATAGGGAGCTGGGGGGTGTCTGTAGTGGTAAGTGAAACAACCATCAGGGTGGGGCTTGATCATGTGTATGTGCCGCAGGACATCAAGATCTAGACGTGTAGGTCCTGCGGCAGTGGGCAAATCTCGGGGGATGGTAATATTGAACTGGGGATATGAAGCTATGATAGTAATAAGGCCCCAGCAACAAAGCTTGCCCTTGCCGGTGCGGCTAATCTCAAGTAGCTTGTGAATAAGCCAAGCACCGACAGAATGGGAATGAGAGGGGCCCTAAAAGCAATCCCGTCATCACCATAAACAAAAGGAAAGGTCATGGCCCACAAAATAAAAAGATCAGGAATGGTCATGGTACCTGACTCATCACTGGGGAAGAATGTGGAGGATATGATTCGGTGGGCCAGACGGAATATGGGGTGAATGATGGAGGAGGCCTTGGCCTTACCTCGAGGATAGTGAACGTGTAGGGTGAGGCGAAACTAAAATTGATCGACGTTGAATTCGGGGGGATACCCGTAGGGACGGATAGCGTCGTCCCCAAGGATGGGGAAACAAAAGATGTTATTAATAGTATTCAGGTGGGTGTGAATGGTTTTGTTATGGACGCAGAAAACGACGATCGACCCCGACGCACATACAAGGGAGGATAGAAATTCGAGTGTGAGGGAGGGGTAGGACACCGCGGTGGCGTTCAGGAAAGCTATCCAACCTAAATTGGCGAAGAGAGTCTCGACCTCGGTGACCACACCGAGATCGATAAGCGTTTGGGCATGGGTAAATTTGGTGGATAGGTGCCCCCGTGCATCGAGTCTATGATAAAAATCTTTTTGTTCATGACTCAAAAAACGGTAGCCATGCTGGCCCATCATTGGGTCCTCAGCTGGGATAATTGGTTGGGGTAGGGGCTGGGGTTGTGCAGGCTATGCAGGAGGAGGGCGTGAGTGTGGTGGACGTGTGGTCTTTCGTCTCTTACGAGACGACCCTTCCTCACGCAAAATACCCTTACCCTTATCTTGATCCCGGGCCATGTGAATGTGTGATGCTAGTGTATGCAAGATTTGATGAATGCACACAAACACAGGAAATCGAGCAAAATAGTAATACTAGGGAAAAATTGAAAATGGAGCTAAGGAGAGAAGTTACCCAGTAGAGATGATGATCCACGCTCGTAGATCACCCAATGCAGCGTAATGAGAGGGAGTGTGAAGCCGCGGCACTTCTCTTCAACAGATTTTCGAAATTTGGCGGGGGGTCGGGCGGAAATTAGGGGTTTTTCTAGGGTTAAATGGAAGAGGGGGAGAGAGAGATCGATGGAAAGAAGGAGATAGGAAGTGGAGAGATCGATTGAGGGTGGTTGGAGGTCGATTGGGGGAAGAATCTGGCCGGTTGAGGGAGAGGGAAAGCGAAACGACGAAGGAGAAGTCGAAACGGGTGAAGGAAAATGAACGAGTGAGGGCGGGGGGTATTTATTGTGGGATCCTGTCAAAACAACGTTATGATCAAAAAATGAAGTTGAGACTTACGCTTGCGTACGCGGCACGGTAATCTCAGAACTTCGCCCTCGGATTCGCCACAACGGTCGATACTTCGTCACGGAGGATCGAAGCAGAGTTTCACCGCCTAAATCTCTAACTAGAAGAGGATTTTTAATGAAAGGGAGAAGAAGAACATAAGATGCCTTATGCAAACTTATGGCATGGAAAGTGTGAATGAATGCCTTACCCTTGGGTCCTATTTATAGGCTTTAGGGGTGGTTATTGTAGGAAATAACCAATTATAAGCTTATTAGCCTATATTAGCACATTCATTTATCTTCTTCTTTATCCACTTATCAAGTGCCATTTTGCACTTATAAAGTGGCTTTTTCCACTTATCGAGTGGCTTTTTCCACTCATCGAGTGGTCCTTTTCACACGAGAAAAGGTTCCCTTCGCGCACGCCTTCGTGCACACGACATCTGAGGTCAGTATACCCTCATACATCCCCTCATGGGTGTATTTATGTCGTCCATATCCAACATCTCCCACTCATACTTGAGGGGATTGTAAGGAAACATATTTTCCTTTAACTCTTCTGTTTGTCATACCGAGAAATAGTCCGTGTGACCGTCATGCGCATAGAGTCCGCTGTTGTGCACTTGTTAGAGATACACAACACTCCTCGAGGTGTAAAGTTGAGTAGATTAACGCATGCTTTACCCTAGATTATTTCTTCACATTTCTTATACTTTATATTCAACAATTGAATCCCATCTGTATTGCAATTGGCTGGCCAGCTTTGAATCTTTAAAGTCCAAATGTGAATGCGAAATTAATCTTCCTCTTCTTGCGATCCTTTCGATCTTGACTTGACTTGCTTTTCTAACATGCCCCGCCATATCGAATTAACCATAGTCCATAAGTAACATGCTAAGATAGCAATCACCCGGTCAAATCTAAAGGAACCAATTAGAGTCTATAAGGGTAACGAGTTAAGACCCATGTGGTCTTTGGGTCTCACATAATAGTAAACTTATGTACTATTCTAACCCAATGGTCAAAAATGCATACGTAGTATGAATACGTATTACAACATCGCTCCGTTCCCAGGGAGTGTATGTCTCAATGATGTTGTAAGGATAATGATCAGACACCACAATGTCTGACTTTGAGTCCCTTTTTCTACTCAAATAATCCTTTGGACTCACATCCCGCATTTAGACAGATAGGATTTCAAAATCCTCTTAGATCTTTTGAAAGCATCCATATGATGCAGATCTTTCATACGACCATTTTGTTTAAGTCATGACTCTAAATCATCCGTCTGATGATTTTGACTTCAAACAGGTCTCATCTCTATTCTATCCGTCTGATAGAATAAGGCGGTTGCTCATGTGAGAGAGCCAACCTCAATCTGTCCGACATACTAGAAAGTATAGCTGAGATTTTAAAAATGTACACAAACATTTCTCAAGAAATTCATATGCAATGTTTGAAAAAGAACTTATTCTTTTATTAATTTTGATCATTTACAAACATGGGAATTTACATTGGTACAACTCAGCTCTTACGCAATCCTTGAGATGATAAGTGTTTGTAAAACACATCTCTGGGGATCGCCTTCGTGAGCGGATCCGCTATCATCTCATGCGTAGATATGTACCTTATGTCTACCTTCTTGGTATTATCATAGTCTTTTGCAAATTTGTAGCGGATATCTATGTGTTTGGTCTTACAATGGAATTTCGGATCTGTGACATAGGCTATAGATGCTTGACTGTCGCTGTGTATGGGTACAGCACCTGAGTCACTTGCATTAATTAGCCTGTCTAAGAACTTCCTAAGCCAAACAGCCTCTTGGACTGCCATGCTAAATGCTACAAACTCGGCTTCCATGGTTGAAAGTGCGATGCAGGATTGTTTCTTGCTACTCCAGGATATTGCACCAGATCCGAGTAGAAAAACATATCCTGAGGTCGATCGTCGCTCATCGAGATCACTCGCCCAATCAGCATCAGTGTAGCCTTCGAGCCTCAAGGCATCTCCTTGATAGCATAAAGCAAAGTCTGTAGTTCCTTTGAGATACCGCATTATCCTCTTAACCGCTTTCCAGTGTACTTGCCCTGGGTTGGATTGGTAACGACTTACCATTCCAACGGTAAAACAGATGTCCGGTCTTGTACACATCATAGCGTACATTAGACTACCAACTGCACTGGAATATGGAACTTTTTCCATAATCTCCTTCTCTTTTTGGTTCTTCGGACATGATTTCAGACATAAATTGTCGCATTTGCTTATTGGAGTATCAATGGACTTGCAGTCCTGCATATTAAAACGTTCTAGAACCTTCTTTATATAAGTCTCCTGTGAAAGAGAAAGAAGTTTCTTCGAACGATTCCTTGAAATCTTAACTCCAAGGATATATGCGGCTTCTCCCATGTCTTTCATCTCAAAAACTGATGAAAGCCAAGCCTTGATATCCATCACAAAGCCCTTGTCATTTCCGGCTATTAAAATGTCATCTACATATAGAGACATAATAACATACTTGTTCTTATTCCTCTTGATATATACACAGTTATCTTCATCAAGCATGGAAAATCCATTTGATAAGACAACCTCTTGAAATCGTATATACCATTGCCTCGAGGATTGTTTAAGACCATATATGGATTTAAGAAGTTTACAAACCTTATGTTCGTTTCCTTCTTTTACAAACCCTGTTGGTTGTTCCATATAGATCTCCTCGTCTAATTCTCCATTGAGAAAGGCAGTCTTTACATCCATTTGATGTAATTCGAGGTCTAAGCAAGCTACCATTGCCAGAATCAGGCGAATTGAGGTAAAACGAACAACAGGTGAGAAGGTCTCTTCGTAGTCTATCCCTTCCTGTTGCGTAAAACCTTTCGCGACAAGGCGAGCTTTATATCTGTCAATAGAGCCATCAGCCTTATGCTTGATCTTGAGAACCCATTTGTTCCCAATAGCTCTACGTCATCTGGGTAAGTCAACTAAGTCCCAGACTTGGTTAACTTTCATGGATTCTAACTCCTCTTGCATCGCTTCCATCCATTTGTCTTTAGCAGGGCAAGATACGGCCTGTTTGAAAGTAGCAGGCTCGTCATCTTCTTGTAGTAAAGTCATAAAGGTTTGCGGAAATTCATCCTCAAATCTTAGAGGAGCCAACCTTGTATGACTACTACGTCGTATTTGAGATTCTTGCCAGAATCAGGCGAATTGATGTAAAACGAACAACAAGTGAGAAGGTCTTTTCGTAGTCTATCCCTTCCTGTTGCGTAAAACCTTTCACGACAAGGTGAGCTTTATATCTGTCAATAGAGCCATCAGCCTTATGCTTGATCTTGAGAACCCATTTGTTCCCAATAGCTCTACGTCATCTGGGTAAGTCAACTAAGTCCCAGACTTGGTTAACTTTCATGGATTCTAACTCCTCTTGCATCGCTTCCATCCATTTGTCTTTAGCAGGGTAAGATACGACCTGTTTGAAAGTAGCAGGCTCGTCATCTTCTTGTAGTAAAGTCATAAAGGTTTGCGGAAATTCATCCTCAAATCTTAGAGGAGCCAACCTTGTACGACTACTACATCGTATTTGAGATTCTTCAAGTCCTTGTTGACTCGAATTTAGATCAATTCTAATATCACTCCCACTTGGAATGTCGTTAGAATTGCTCCCACTTGGATCATTATTCCCGTATGGAATAGGATAATCGTCATTCGTATAATCCATTGGTGAAGGTTGAAACATATTTTCGTTTTCACCAAGAATTCTCCCACTCGAATGAGGTAATCCTTCTTGATCATAAATCTCAAATAGAGATAAGTCCTGACTTATCTCGCCCTGTCTTGGAAACTCGTTTTCCAAGAAAGTGACATCCCTCGACTCAAACTCAATTAGCCCACCATTGTCTTCCTGACTAACAAAAACACAACCTTTGGAGTTTTCTGCGTATCGTATAAAGATACATTTCCTTCCCTTTGGCCCAAGTTTGCCATACTTATGGGAGGAAATATGTGCGTATGTTGCACAACCCCAGGTTGCAAAATGTTTAAGTCAGGAGACCTTTGGTTCCACAACTCATAAGGAGTGGAGCTAACTGATTTCGAGGGTACGCGGTTTAAAATGAAAGCGGCCGTCAATAATGCATCACCCCAAAAGGTGATTGGCAATTTAGCTTGCGCCATAATTGAACGGACCATTTCCATTAAAGTCCTATTTCTCCTTTCTGCAACACCATTTTGTTGAGGAGTATAAGGCATAGTTACCTGATGTACTATGCCTTTTTCATCACAAAGTTCCTTAAAACTTGTTGATTGATATTCACCGCCCCTATCGGTTCGCAAGACCTTAATCTTGCGATCTAATTGATTCTCCACTAAACTCATATAGTTTTTAAAGCAAGCCAATGCTTCACTTTTGTGGGATATCAAATAGATATGTCCGAATCGGGTGAAATCATCAATAAAAGTAATGAAATAGGACTTTTCGCGTCTTGTCTTGACATTCATCATACCACATATGTCCGAATGGATAAGCTGTAATGGAACCTCGGCCCTTGTGCCGGTTCCAAACGGCTTGCGACAAGATTTCCCCACAAGGCAATGTTCACAGGTCGACATTTCAACCTTTGAAACATTGGATAGAAGGCCACGTTTGGCAAGTCTATCCATACGCGTTGGTCCAATATGACCAAGCCTTGCGTGCCAACAATTCACATCAGACTCATAAGTCTTAGAATTTGCAATAAGGAAATTTTCATTACATGAGGAATCATACATTGTACTCATTACAATAAATCCTTTAAATACAAACCCAGTACCAATAAGAGTATTATTACAACTTAAGTCCACATTACAATCATGAAAAAACCAGTTATAGCCAAGACCCATTAATACGACCACAGAAATTATATTCCTTCGAATATCTGGAGCGAAGAGGACATCATGAAGTAGGAGAGTGCGGCCGTTGTCCAAGACTAGCTTGCAAGTCCCAACGCCTTTCACTTCAACACGTGTGTTGTTTC
The DNA here is from genome assembly GCA_030789695.1 of Scilla litardierei. Classification (NCBI taxonomy): domain Eukaryota; kingdom Viridiplantae; phylum Streptophyta; class Magnoliopsida; order Asparagales; family Asparagaceae; genus Scilla; species Scilla litardierei. The sequence continues at coordinate 264,845,261 of CM061142.1, read as the reverse complement.
CTACATAGATCCATTTCGTTCCTTGGGGTATCCGGTGATACTCCACGAAGGACCGTCTGTCCCTTGCTATGTGGTCGGTGGCACCTGAATCAATTATCCAAAATGGATTAGATTCCACAAGAAATATTGAACTAGAAACACATATGTAACTAGTATATTTACAAGTTACCTCGTCGCCTCCACTCGTACACGAACGAGCATAGTAACCGAGCTTGTTGCACTTGAAGCACTTGATCCTCTTCAAGTCTTTCTTCTTGTGCCATTTCTTGTGCCCACCCTTATGTTTGGGTTTCTTGGTAGACTCAGGTTGCTTATTACGTTCATTAGTGAACTTCGAACGATCTTTCCGTTTCTTTCCCCCGTGTGAGGAACTAGCAACCATGTGCACTTCTGCACTTGGCTTGGCAGCCGCAAGCCGCTCTTCCTCTAATTCGAGGTGCTTGGAAACATCGCTGAAGGTCTTGATGCTCTCATTGTGAGTGAGATGCATCTTCATTTGGTCCCACCCATTTGGTAGGGAACGTATGACTGCTTGGATTTGTTGCTCATCAGTGAGCACATGACCTGCGTCCTTTAACTCCGAGATAAGATTCGCCATATGTCGCAGATGTTTCCCCATGGAATGATCTGGACGTTTCTTATATGAATCGAACCTTATAGTTAAGGCGCGAAGTTTGGACACCGATGTGCCAGCGAACTTCTCCTCTAGCTTGGACCATATGTCCATGGCTAGGTCATGTTATCGGAAGATGCGCATTATGTCATCAGCCATACTGCTTAATAACGTAATGCGCGCTATCTTGTTCTTCCAAGACCAAGCATCAAAAGCTTCCTTGTCTCGTCGGTGTTGGGCCGTAGTGCCCAACTCGGGTTCAATCATAACGTTCTTTAGAGTTTCGAGCACTTCTTGCTCCTCTAGAACGTATTGTATCTTGATGGACCAAAGTTTGTAATTATCGCCGTTGAGTTTTTCACCTCTGTTTAACTCAGCGACGATATTCTTTGAAGCGGAAGACATTTTACTTTTAAAATGCTGCAAAAGACACAAAACCAAAGGTTTGATCAAAAAACATTGCATTGAAAATTCTTAAAATACAATTCCCATTTGAAGTGATAATAGAATATCCCATTTGGATAGTTCTAATTTCAGCTCCCACTTGGAATGATATTTATAATTTGATAAGTTACTTTCGAAAAATATTGAAGATGTTACTCTAGAATCGGAAAGGTCAATATGTTTCCAATCACCATCTAGAGTAACTTTCAATATTTCTCCCTCACTTTATCAAATGTTAGTACTCTTATAGTACTTCGCAGCGGAAAAGCGTTTTTGAAAACGTATTTTTCAAAACGTATGAAAACGTATTTTTCAAAAAAAAATGTATATTTCAACTTAGTACCCTTATGATACTAGGGAAATATTCAGCACTTCCTGACCATTTGTCGGGAATGAGCCGTAGCCGTGCCAAGGTCGGATCCCCCTTTTGGGGATTTTTCTGCAAACTATCGTCGCCGGCTCCCGTATGGATCCAGGCGTTTTCCCCCCGTATGAGAGAATTTTGGCGCAGACGACTGTCGTTTGGCCCCGTATGGGCTAGTCGGCACGTTCATGTTCGACCAAGGCCTTTTGCCGAATTGGTCGACCAAAACACCCGAATTGGTCGACCAATAATAATGGTCTGAAACTTCTCTCGGCCAGGGCCTCTGCCCTGGCCGAGGCTGGCCAAGGGCCGGCCAGGGGCCCTGGCCCCTTGGCCAGTGCCTCTGCCCTGGCCGAGGCCGGCCAGAGCCGGCCAGGCCCTGGTTGAGGTCAGGGCATTGGCCCTGGCCACTGCCAGGGCCGGCCAGGCCCTGGCCTCTGCCAGGGCCGGCCAGGCCGGCCAGGGCCCCTTGGCCCTGGCCTGGCCTCGGCCAGGCCTGGCCTTGGCCACGGCCAGGGCCCCCTGGCCCTGGCCAGGTCCGGCCAGGTCCGGCCATTGCCGGCTATGGCCATGGCCGGCCATTGCCGGGCCATGGCTATTTGGCCATGACCGGCCACCCCCTTATATGGGGTTGCCGCACACCCCCGCCGGAGGGGTGGCCATGGTGGTTATTGGCCATAGCCAAGCCCCTCCTCATGGGAAGGGGGGTGCGTTGCCTTCATAGCCCATTTGGCCATGGTGATCATGCACCAAAAGTCATCGTCTCCGATGTAGATAACTACCATCATCTTCCTCGATGAAGCACCCGTTCGTCGATGAAGCACCCGTTCGTCGATGAAGCACCCATTCGTCGAGAAAGTAGTTATTCTCTAATGGCCGTGTGCCAAAAATGAAAAATAACACACTTTTAAAGTTCGTAAACTACGCGCTCCACATGAAGAGAGTTCACATTCCCTATGAATGGAGACTCAGCATCCATGAAGAGAGCGAGCTTGACGATATGAACGGTCGGTTCTTCCCGTCACGGAGAGTTCCTACCATATCCGTAATGATAGGAGACCCTAACGTGAAAAGAACAACCGCTACGTTCTCTTCGTCACGAAGCGTTCCTACCATATCCGTAATGGTAGGATACCCATTCGTGAAAAAGACAACGACTCGTTCATCGGTTCGACGTGGCGGTGGTTTTGACCGGGGCGAACCCGTATGGCTCTGATACCAATGTGGGATCCTGTCAAAACAACGTTAGGATCGATAAATGAAGTTGAGACTTACGCTTGCGTACGCGGCACGGTAATCTCGGAACTTCGCCCTCGGATTCGCCACAACGGTCGATACTTCGTCACGGAGGATCGAAGCAGAGTTTCACCACCTAAATCTCTAACTAGAAGAGGATTTTTAATGGAAGGGAGAAGAAGAACATAAGATGCCTTATGCAAACTTATGGCATGGAAAGTGTGAATGAATGCCTTACCCTTGGGTCCTATTTATAGGCTTTAGGGGTGGTTATTGTAGGAAATAACCAATTATAAGCTTATTAGCCTATATTAGCACATTCATTTATCTTCTTCTTTATCCACTTATCAAGTGCCATTTTGCACTTATAAAGTGGCTTTTTCCACTTATCGAGTGGCTTTTTCCACTTATCGAGTGGTCCTTTTCACACGAGAAAAGGTTCCCTTCGCGCACGCCTTCGTGCACGCGACATCTGAGGTCTGTATACCCTCATACATCCCCTCATGGTTGTATTTATGTCGTCCATATCCAACATTTATAGGGTTTAAGTCGAACCGATCGGGTGAGTTTTCACCCGATCGGTTTGTTATTATGTCGAAAATTCTGTTGAAAAGAGGCTACAGTCGAACCGATCGGTTGAGAACTCAACCGGTCGGTTGGCCGCTTCACGATTTTCCCGAGACTTCTGTACTGCTCACCCGGTCAGTCACACGACCACTACTTCTATCAAGCGATCGATTGATTAAATCCTCAAATTTTCCGAGAATTCAGCCGTTCCCACACGGTCAGCCACCCGATCTCAGTTTGCTTCACCCGACCGGTTCGTGGATGAACAGATATAGGTCACTTTCTGATACGTCCCACCCGATCGGTTGAGGGATCACCCGATCGGTCGGGGGCTTGTTTCCTGCAAAATTCCAAAAATGGCCTAAGTCCTTCGACGAAAGTTCCCGTGGCTGGATTTATTTATCAAAATAGGAAAAATAAACCTAAAAATAATCCTAAAAACAAAGATGAAAGTTTAGAGCATGGGTTGCCTCCCATGAAGCGCTTTTGTTTAACGTCGTTTGCTCTACTCCCGTAGATGATTTTCAAGGTGGACGGGGGTGATGCCCTAAGTTTGGCTTCCCTTCAGATTCTGAATTGGTGGCCTTTGGTGTCGTCGACGGTGACAAGTAGACTTGCTCAACGATCCTCCCTCCGTTGATGGTATCAGGGGGCTTCTCCCTTATATTGGCGTCTACTTCCACTCTATTCAAGATCCAGATCTCATCACTGGTAAGCTCCATGGGCTCTTTCCCTTTTCTCCTCGCTGGAGGAGCCTTTTGGAATCCGGGAGGAATCGTATACGATGCATCTGCTTCCTCAGCAACATCTGTTTTCTTCAGCCCGACATGTTCTTCCAGGCCCCCAAGCTGTCGGGGGGATTCCTTGAAAGAATTTCCCATGCCCCAGCTTCCACAGCTCTTTCTTCCTCGTTGTCCAGCATATTGCACCCAGCTTCATCCGGGGGGTGCTTCATAGATAACCCTAAGTCGAACTCGACATTTTCGTTGCCAACATTAAGGGATAACTTCCCTTTCTTCACGTCTATCAGCATGCCAGCGGTGGCCATGAAGGGCCATCCAAGGATGATGGACGTATGGGTGTCTTCGGGCATATACATCACCACGAAGTATACTGGCACATGTACTCCACTGACGTTAACGGGCAGGTCGTCTACAACTCCCACCGGGTATTTGACTGATCTATCGACTAATTGAAGTGTCATACCCGTGGGCTATAGGTCTCTCATCCCTATCCTCCTGTATAGTGACAGTGGCATTAGACTGACGCTCGCTCCTAAGTCCACGAGTGCCCTATGGATTTTTACTTCCCCAATCGTACAAGGAATGGAGAAGCTTCCTGGGTCTTTTAGCTTGGGCAGATTCGCTCGCTGGATGAGAGCACTACATTCCGCCGTGAGAGCGACCTTTTCCTTTATCGAACCCCTTGTCACCAAGTCCTTTAAAAATTTTGTGTAAGAGGGAATTGTCTCTATGGCTTCGAGGAACGGGATCTGCAAACTCAAATCCTTGACCATAGCGAAGAACTTGCTGTATTTTTCATCAATTTTAGCCTTGGCAAGTCATTGTGGAAAAGACACAAAGGGCTTGAATACTCTAAGGTTCTCCTCTTCTTCCTTCTTCTTCTCTTCTTCAAGGACTCCCTCCGGAGTCGTATTCTTTGGTGACAGAGCTCCGTTGTCATTGGCTTTTTCAATTGGTCGCTCTACAACCAACGGCACTTCCGGTTCCTTGGCGGGCACTCTTGTAGGAATTTGTTTCCCGCTTCTCAAGACGATAGCGGACACATTCGCATGTTCATGCGTTAGTGCCAAAGTCTGATTTGCCCCTCTCGGGTTCACTTCCGGTTGTGGCGGCAATTGATTTTACGACCTTTGAAGGTTCGCCACCTGCAACCCCAGCTGGGTTACTTGGTTAGTGAGGGCCCTCTGCCCCATTTCTAGCTTCAAATTGATCTTCTCCTCGTTCGAAATGTACTGAGTCAAGATGGACTCAACCGGGGAGATAGCACGCTGATGTCCATATGGCTGCTGCTGCTGCATGGGATGATGGTTCCTTGGTGGATACTGCAGGTGCACCTATGGAGGCTGCTGCTGCTGCTGATACTGTTGCTACTATTGCCTAGGCGGCTGATATACTAGCTACTACTGCAGCTGAGGCGGCTGCTGATAGGGTGCCCGATGACTAAGATTGGGGTGGTTCCGGTTATTCGGAGAATAAACCAGTTTGGAGCTAGTCCGAGGTGGATACGGTGCATTACCCGTAGGGTTGAAGAAAAGTGCGCTAGCTTGATCCACCGGTGGTGAAATGTCACCACCCTCGAAGTCTCCAAGGATTTCTGCTTCCACCACTGATACTTGTTGGGTACCGGCACTGCCAGCTCCTACCATGAGCGTTGAGATTTGGGTCGATAGCAAATCAAATTTTCTAGACAACTTGTCGACGTCCTTGACTCTATGAATGCCTCCAGATCTAGGTGTTGCACGATCGTCGCACCACCGCTCATTGTTTGATGCCATGTTTTCCAAGATGTTGTCGGCATCTTCTTCACTTCTAGACATGAAGGACCCCCCAGCTGCGGCGTCCATCGAAGATTTCAAGTCATCCCTCAGCCCGTTATAGAACAGATTAATAATCTGACACTTTGGAAGCTCGTGATGAGGGCATCTCCGCTGCATCTCTTTGTATCTCGTCCAAGCTTCATGCAGGGACTCGTGGCTGGCCTGGGTGAAGGAGGAGATCTCACTCCTCAGCTTCATCGTTTTCCCCGGAGGGAAGAACTTAGTCAAGAACGCATTTGAGAGCTTCTCCCAGGTGTCGAAGGTGTTCAAGTCCTTCCCCCTAATCCATTGCTTGGCCTTATCCCGTAGAGAGAAGGGGAATAGCTTCAGACGAATTGCTTCAGTGGTGACACCATTAAACCTGAATGTGTCACACTTCTCGAGGAAGGGTCCAGATGTTCAATAGGGCTCTCCATGGGTGTCCAAGAGAATTGATCCTGCTAGATCCACGTCACTAGTGACGGTTTAAGCTCGAAGCTCTGGGCTAGAATAGCCGGAGGTCGAATGGAGGAGGTGGACCCGATGGAGGGCATCGAGTACTCCAGCAGGGACTTATGCGGTGGGGTATTCTCCCCCATGGCTTCAGACTCTTCTCTTCTTCTCTTCTCTGCGGCCAGACACCTAAGGATGGCGTTTATCTCTGGATCAACAGGAATCAAGTCGTCAAGACTCCTTGTGTTCCTGCGCATGGAAAGCAACAAACACCCGTGAAGCAATTGTGGGATAGAAACAGATAAAAATAGAAAATAAAAATTAGAAAAATAAAAATGAAAAAGAAGAATGCGAAAATTACTGCAAGATAGGGATATGAGCTAGACTCAAGGGTTCGAAGGTCCTAAAATTAACTAGCACGTTGCCTCCCCAGCAACGGCGCCATAAAGCTTGACGCCCCCTGTGTTTGTGATCATGCAAGTGTGCAATATGATTGGGAGATACCAGATTTAAAATATTTGTACCACAAGCGCATGGTGTTGTAGTGTGGCTTGGGTGTCGAACACAGGGAGGCGTGGTTGTGCTTGTTTCTAAGAGGAACCAATTCACCCTAGGGGTTGAGCTAGCCCGAATCGATGGATGGTTTGTCACAAATTGAATATATGAGGGATAAACAATATAAAAGGAAACCTAGGACTTCGGTTTTCACCCTATCATGTGTTCTCACTAATACGACCGACAAATAGGAACACGATTGGAATTAGGGTTTAATGGTGAGACGTTGCCTCTAAGAGTGATACCAGCGTCCCATGGGCCTGATATTCCGGTCGGTGCCCAGGATGATACGCCGGACTACCTGGTTTCGGTCAGTGTGCATTTCCATGTCCATTAACACTGACCGACTTCGGGAGCACTAATCTCGCAACGATAACTCCCAACATCTTGTTGAGTATTGTTTTCCTGGATTTGGTTTTGATGATGAACAAACATAAATATCGTGAACTAACTCTTTGTGAGCGCAGTTATGGAGATCGTCGCCAAAATTCTACGTACATCAAAAGCGACACCTCAAGACTTCTCAAAGCATGTGATCGTGTGCCTGAAGCTTCGTTGAAGCTCAAGGAGCATTATTGAAGTCAAGAGATTTGGATTGAAGCTTTGAAGATGGTCCGTCTAGTTTATTTTATAGTATTATAACTTCTTTTTTGTATAATGTTAAGCCTTGAGTAGGACTTACATTATAATCCTCATAACGCTCATATCTTAGAGCTAGGATTATCTTAGAAGCCCATAGAAACTTTCCCAAAGCTTTACGCTTCATTTCACGGCTTCTTGTGCATCTTAGTTGGTTCAAGAAGAAGAACCAACCGACTAGATTGTCATATAGTCGGTTAAGAATCCTTCTTGAACCGACTAGATTTCCTTGCTCAATTCAGCCTAGGCACTGTTGAACAATTAGTCGGTCCAAGAAGGTTCACCGACCGACTAGTTGTCAAACTAGTCAGTTGGGAATCCTTCTTAGACCGACTAGTTATACTTTCATTTTTTTCAGCCTAGCTCCTGTTGACTAGTTAGTCGGTCCAAGAACATCCATCGATCGAATAGTTGTGAAACTAGTTGGTTGGAATTTGTTCTTAGACCGACTAGTTCTCCTAGTGTTCAGCCTATTGAATATCAACTCTTAGTCGGTCAAAGAACACTCACCGATCGACTAGTTGTCAAACTAGTCGGTTGGCAAGTCTTCTTAGACCGACTAGTTCTATCTCCTGAATTCTCTATCTTGGATGTCAACCTTCTAGTCGGTCCAAGAAGAATCACCGACCGACTAGTTGCAAAACTAATCGGTCAGTGATCCTTCTTAGACAGATTAGACTGCTTCAGAAATAGATCCGTTGGGCATTTAATGCCACGATTGTGCTCTTCTCTTCTCACACTCTTATATATACTTGAAGTGCTTCTAACCTAGCATTCAAGGCTGCCATTATTGAGACTTAGAGAACTCAAAGAGAAGCATTCAACTCCATTTCTAAAGCTATCTCTTTCTCACAAGAATCTCTCCAAACTCCTTGAGCCCTATTTCCTCAAGAGAGATTCTCTTCATTGTGAGCCACTCAAGCCAAGAGCTTGATTCAACGTCACCAACTCCATCCTAGCCTTCGATCGATGTTCATCTTGGTGGAGATAGGGTTTGGTGACATTCTCTCCTTCAAAATCTTCCTTGCCCTAAAATCAGTAAGTATACTCAAGGCATAGGATTTTGTTGGTAAGTGTTTTATTGTTTCATTTACTTTGCTATTAAGTTTATCTCTCGGTTGTGAGAGAAGTTCGTGATCCCGGGTTATGGGAGTCATGTTTTCATTTGTGTATGATTTGATCTTGTAGAGGTTTTCTACAAGAATTTCATAGTGCAAACTTGGGTTAGAGGGTTCTAACTCAAGTAGCCGGAGGGGATCCGGGTGTCAGGGACGTTGGATCGCTGGTAACAAGTCGGGGAGACTTGGGTGGATCCGAACCTGTTACATCGCTTGTTTGCAATTGTTTTTCTTTGTTGTCATATTTTCATTCCGCATTATTGTGCAAAATAATTAGAAATTATACTCTTGATTATTTTAAAGTACTATTCACCCCCCCTCTAGTACTTGTGCAGTAGCTATCAGGGCATTACATTTGGTATCGGAGCCAAGTTAATAGCTATGTCTACCAACGACAACAAGACCGTTCGTCCACCTTCAGACTATAGCACCTTCAAGAACCATGAAGGAGCCTCTTCGGTGATGGAAGGACACTCCTCAACTAGGCCTCCTGACTTCAACGGTGCCAATTATGGGTACTGGAAATGCCGGATGGAAACGTTCCTCCGGAGCACTTCACTATGGAGAGCTACGTTGACAGAGTATGTCGAGCCCGCCGAACAAGACTTCGCTAAGTGGACTACCGCAGAGGTCACCGCGGAGGTAAACAATGCCAAGGCAATGAATACCTTGCAATGTGCGTTGGAGCTCGAAGACTTCAATAAGATATGCATATGTAAGAGTGCATATCAAATCTGGAACACACTCCTCATCTTGCATGAAGGAACGAGTAAGGTAAGAGACTCCAAACTCACTGTTTTAAATAAAGAATTCAAATTATTTCACATGCAACAGGGTGAGAAGATGAAGGAGTACTATGCTTGCTTCGTTGACATTACCAATGAGTTGGAGGCTCTTGAAAAGACTTACACCCAAAAGGAGAAAGTCGCAAAGATTATTGACGGACTTCCTTCAAGTTGGGAAAATCGTACCTACGCCATCGAGGAAGGTAATGATATGAATAAATATATTGTCGTTCAACTAATGGGTACCTTGATGTCCTATGAGGTATGCAAGGACAGTAAAATAAAGATGCATGACAAGATGAAGTCGTACTTGAAGCAAGACGAGTCGAAGAAAAAGGCGATTGTGTTCAAGGCCGCTCTATCTACATCTACCGGTGATGAAGAATCGGAAGACGAGTTGGACTTAGAATCCATTGCCCTTATGGCAAAGAAGTTCAACCGATTCTTCCGGAAAGGTAACTTCAAGAACAAATCTAAATTTAGCTCTACTAATGCCTCCGCTCCTTTTTGTTTTAAATGCAACAAACCAGGACACATCAAAGCAGATTGTCCTCAAAACAAACAAAAGGAGAAATGGAAGGCGCCAAAGTTCAACAAGTCTCGAAAGTACAAGAAAGGGTACAAGAAAGGACTTATCGGCACATTCACCGACTCCGACGAGGACTCCTCAAGTGGAGAGTCGGGCGAGGACCAAGTGGAGCAAGCACACATGTGCTTCATGGCTAGAGAGGAACATGATCAAGAGTCCTCCGATGAAAGCGAGGATGAAGGTGATGAGGTAACGATGGATGACCTTAGATTAGCTAACGAGCAAATTTGGTCTAAGTATTCTAAACTAGTAAATAGATATACTAAGATTAAAGATGAGCTAACTAGTCTCCAAACCTCACCTAAGCCTATCATCATCAATAACGACACCATTGTTGAAGGCTTGAGAAATGAGATTGTAAATCTCAACTTGAGCATTTTCACATTGAGAATTCGGATGAACGCGATATAGCGGATTTGATTTCTCGAAACTCAACTTTGAGTATTGAGAATGAGAATCTCAAGTCTCGTGTTTGTGTACTCACAACTCAAGTGTCCACTTTGGATGCTACTATACTTTCTCTCACCGAGAAGTATGAGACCACATTAGGCCGAATTGATAAATTCAACAAAGGCAAGGACCATTTGGATAATATCCTAAATGACTTACTTCCGGCCAATCATCGTATTGGCTTGGGGTATAAAAAGGAAAATTCATCCAAATCTTCCACCACTTTTGTAAGGCCAACTTCCGATGCCTCAACTAGTGGGAGTAAACACCCAATGTGTAGTTCATCTACCAATGGTGCTTCCACTAGGTACACACCCCCATTTGGAAAGAAACCCACTTTGGGTGGACCTCCAAAGAAGGGTCATGCATTTATGTACACCAATACCATACCACGTAGGAACACACCTCCTACTCCACATGTTCAGACGTATGATGATTTCTATGCACCACGTCCACGGGCATGTGCTCACCAAGTGAGACACACTCATGCACATGCTCCTCCACATGCATATGTTCAACCATATCACTACTTTATGAATGATTATCATCATGCACCATATCATATGTCGCCACCACCATTTCATCATGTGCCATATGCTTATCCACATCATGCATTCCCTAGGCCACTTCCAAGTAAGCCACATGCATCACGTAGAAATCAACCACATGTGCATGCTCCCAATAGGAATAGGGCTCCCAAGACATTCACTATTTGGGGCCCGAAGGACACAAGCATGCATGAAAAACAAGCATACATTAATTCTTATTTCATGAATGTAGTGCACAATGATGATTATGTTGGAAAGTCTAAGTCCAATTGGACTTGGCTTCCAACGGTCTAATCTCTTAGGACCCAATGACCTTGGATACCATGATACGATATGTTTTATCTTCAAGTACTCAAGAAAAAGAAATGGAGCAACAAATCCAAATTTAGCTCCAAGGATGGGTGGATACTTGATAGCGGGTGTTCAAAACACATGACGGGTGAAGCTCAATTGCTATCCGGAGTGGTGCCCATTGAAAATGGGAACCGAGTGGTCTTTGGAGGCAATGAGAGCGGAACCATCATTGGTGTTGGTAAAGTTGGTAACACATCTAAACCTCTAATAAGTGATGTTTACCTTGTTAAAGGCTTAAATCACAATCTCATTTTAATAAGCTAACTTTGTGAGAAGGGTTACAAAGTTAGCTTTGCGAAAGGAATGTGTCATATTTTTAGTAAAGATAATAATAATTTGTTATTTTCTGGCCACGCCATAAGGATATATATATCCTGGACATCCCCAAGTCACATGAACAATGTCTCATTACCAACACAAGCGAACAACACTTATGGCATCGACGTTTTGGTCATGTGAACTTTGGAACACTTTTTAAGCTATCCAAGTTAAATTCTATTAAAGGATTTTCTAAGCTTACTTTCCAAAAGAAAAGCTTTTGTGACTCGTGTCAACGAGGCAAACTTCCGAAATCGTCATTCAAACCTAAGAAAAGCATTTCATATAAACGGCCTCTAGAGCTTTTACATCTAGATCTTTTTGGGCCAACTAGATTTGCTTTATTAGGAAATGCTCGATATGGACTTGTCATCGTTGATGACTTTTCTAGATTTACTTGGGATTTTCTTTAACTAATAAAAATGATGCTTTTGAAAACTTCACAGTATTTGTTAAGAAAGTACAAAATCTCATTGGAACCACCATTGTCACTATTCGTAGTGATCATGGAGGGGAATTTGAGAATGAGTCTTTCTCAAATTTTTGTGATGAAGATGGTATTACACACACCTTTTCTTTCCCTCGCGCACCCCCTCAAAATGGTGTTGTTGAGAGAAAGAATAGGACGCTAGTGGAATGTGCTCGCACAATACTTGATGATAGCCATCTTGGCCATCAATTTTGGGCGGAAGCGGTACATACCGCTTGCTATGTGTTTAATAGAATACTCTTGAGGCCCGGCACCAAACAAACTTGTTATGAATTGTTGTTTGGTAGATTGCTTCAAGTTAAACATTTTCGAGTTTTTGGTGCAAAATGTTTTATTAAAAACACGTATGTGAGCTTGGACAAATTTGATCCAAGATCCGATGAGGGGATATTTGTTGGATATTCCTCATGTAGTAAAGCCTACCGGATATACAACAAAAGAACCTCAACGATCGAGGAATCGCTTCATGTTTCATTCAATAAAAATTTTGTCCCGTCTAGAATTATCAATGATGATGTCTCTATGGAAGTTATATGTGATTCTATTGGTAATTCTAATTCTATTGATTCTATTGATACTAACCCTACTGATAATTCTTTTGAGAATGTTTCTAGTGATCAGCGAGTTTCCAAACGGCTTCATACAGTTCGTGACCATCCCCATGAGCAAGTCATTGGCAACATACTTGATAGTGTCAAGACGAGATCTCAAGTCAACTACTTCGCTCATTATGCCTTTGCCTCTTCAGTAGAGCCAAAGAATATTAACGAAGCGTGCAAAGACAGTGCTTGGATCATAGCCATGGAAGATAAACTCATTCAGTTTGAGAGGAATGAGGTTTGGGAGCTAGTTCCATTACCTTCGAAGAACCACACCGTTATAGGAACGAAGTGGATCTTCAAGAACAAGACCGACGAGAACCAAAATGTCGTCCGGAACAAAGCTCGGTTAGTTGCTCAAGGCTACAGGCAAGAGGAAGGTATAGATCTCGAAGAATCCTTTGCTCCTGTAGCTAGATTAGAATCTATTAGGTTGTTGTTATCTTTTGCATGCCAAAAAGATTTTAAAATCTTTCAAATGGATGTAAAAAGTGCGTTTGTAAACGGAGATGTCGTTGAGAAAGTGTATGTTTCTCAACCTCCGGGTTTTATAAATGAAAAATTTCCAAATCACATTTTCAAACTTAAGAAAGCACTTTATGGTTTCAGACAAGCTCCTAGAGCTTGGTATGACCGCCTAAAGAACTTTCTTTTGGATTTGGGTTTTAAAATGGGTGAAGTTGATTCTACACTTTTTGTTAAGTATGCCAATCATGATATTATTTTAGTTCAAATTTATGTTGATGATATCATTTTCGGTGCTACTAACTTCTCTCTTTGCGAAGAGTTTTCAATGTCATGAAGGATCAATTTGAGATGAGCCACATGGGTGAGCTCAAATATTTCTTAGGTCTCCAAATTCGCCAAATGCACGATGGAATCTTCATCCACCAAACCAAGTACACGGTGGAGTTACTAAAGCGATTTGGAATGGAGAATGATTCTGGCAAGAAGACTCCAATGAGCACTACTACACATCTTGATAAAGATACGGGCGGCAAAGATGTAGACATTCGTCTATATCGAGGTATGATAGGTAGTTTATTATACCTTACTGCCAATCGGCCTGATATTATGTTTGTTGTATGTGTATGTGCTCGTTATCAATCACAAAATAAGGATTCACCCTTAATAGCGGTTCAATGTATTTTCCGTTATTTAAGTTACACACTCGACTACGGATTATATTATCCAAAGTCTAGCACATATGAGTTAATCTCATATAGTGACACAGATTATGCTGGATGCAAATCCGACAGGAAGAGTACTAGTGGCAATTGCCATTTTATAGGAAATTCTCTTGTCTCTTAGTTTTCCAAGAAGCAGAATTCCGTATCACTTTCAACCACCGAGGCGGAATATATTGCCGCCGGTGCTGCATGTGCACAGGTTCTTTGGATGAGACACACTCTTAAAGACTTCGGTATAAACTGTGATACTTGCCCTATCATGGTGGACAACCTAAGTGCAATATGTCTCTCTAAGAATCCGGTACACCACTCTCGTACCAAACACATAGATGTCCGTCACATTTCCTAGATGATCATGTTGCTAAAAAGGACATCATTTTAGTGTACGTTGAAACCCAGAAGCAAATCGCCGATATTTTCACGAAACCACTCAAGGAAGATTCCTTTGTGCGGTTACGTCGAGAATTAGGGATTATGGGTGAATCCGAGATTTAGGATTCATATTTTCAATAATCCTGCATGATAATAATTTTTTATATGCTCATGCTAGATTTGTTGGGATTTTCTGGATCTATGATTGGATTTTCGGAATTTATGCTAGATATGTTCATGCACGTCGTATTTATGATTTTCTATGTTTTATGGGGTAGAATAAGAGTGTATGAGAGTATTTCGATGTCTCGTCCAAGTGTTCTTTGGAGAAAACTCAAATTTTCAAATTCTCAAATTTTTGGACTCACTTAGTCGGTCCCAGTACATTTGCCGACCGACTAGTCTCAATTCTAGTCGGTTAGTGATTGAACTCAGACCGACTAAATCTTGCCCTAGTTTTGACTATCAGTTACTGTTTGCAGTTAGTCGGTCCAAGCTCATTGGTCGACCGACTAGATTATATTCTAGTCAGTCAGCGCTTTAACTGAGACCGACTAAATGCGTTAGGGCACTTTGGTCTTTTCACTCTTTCAATCGACTTATATTGATTCTGCACCGATTAGATCTCACTCTAATCGGTGCGACTTCCCTCTCAAACCCCTCAAACCCTTCGACTCCTCTCCTCTCTCTGCCGTGCGCCACCACTTCATCTACACAGCCTGATGCTGCTGTTGATCCTGCCTCCACCTCCTAAGCCCGCCTCCTGAGCTTGCGTTGGAGGACTCATTCCTTCAAACTCTCAAACTCTCTCAATTCCCTCTTATGAGCCCTCATTCCTCTTCATGCATTAAAGTCCAGCTCAAGGGAATTCATCCAAGTGCTTTCAAGCCTATCTTAACACTTGGAGATCCTCTTCCATGCCTTGCATTCATTTATGAGTAAGCATCTTAAGGCATAAGTAAGAGTATTTATTTTACTTGGTGATTCTTGTAACACTAATTCTCTTTGTGGGAATTAGTCTTTCTCTCTTGTGGGAGTTTATCTCTTTGTGGGATTAGGATATTCTCTTTGTGGGAATAACTCTCTTTGTGGGAGTAACTCTCTTAGTGTGAGTTTGGTGTCCTAGTGTAGGGCTAACCCTAATTCTCTGAGTGGGAGTTAGTAATTCTCTAGATGGGAGTTTGACCCCTGTGTAGGGTTGGTTGGGTCCTTGTGTAGGGCAAAATCCTCTTGGTGAGGTATCTCTTTGTGGGATTTGTATTCACTTCTCTTTGAGGGAATATAGTGAATATTGGTGTGGCTGGACGTACCCAAGTTTGGAGAACCAGGGTAAAATCTTGTGTTTGCGTTTGGATTGTTTGTGTCAATTATTTCCTCTTGCATTTATTATTCCGCATTTGCAAGTTTAATTTTAATTGGATAATTTTATTGCCATTACACTATTCACCCCCTTTAGTGTGTGTTGTTAGTATTGCAAGGGTAAGGCGATCCTTACAGGTATATCGAACATGATCGCTCCGGAATGCAACCCAAGAGCACAACCTAGTCAAAAACTTGGTCGGCCCCGGATACACACCCGGAGAACGATTGTAGTTTTACCGCAAGCACACGGTCAAGTGGCGAGCGGGTATCGAACACGAGGAGGTGGTGTTGAGCTCCAATCTATCCTAGGTTGGTTTGACTACGAATGTTTTATTGGTGGAGATGGCTATGGTATGATATAATGGCAATGGTGGTGGATGTCGGTGTCGGAGATAGAAAAATCGGTCAAATATCGATTCAAATACAATATAATAAAAGAGGGAATTTGCCTTGCGGTGATCCTGTCACAATCGTCGGGCAAAGTATGGGGATATAAAATCAAATAAAGACGTCTAGGGCTAGGGAATCCCCACTACGGACCGTCATACATCATCGTAAATAGTGAATCTCAATATTACTAGACTTGTGTTGAGGTGAACTAGTCGTAACTGAATAGAGAACCAAGCTCACGCTCTCGCGCTATTGCCGGTCTATAGCAACCTAGATTAGAGCCCAATCTCTTGCAAACCCTAACCTAAGCCACTAGCATGAAGATCGACGTCATCGTTCAATCGCTCCTCGAGCCCACTCTCGTGCAAACTCAAGTTACGATCTAGGTTGTGATAGTTCGTATTCGTCCAATCTCTTGCAAACGAATATGGGTATATATTTACAATTAAAATCCTAGCTTTGGTCCAATCTCTTGTAAACCAAATCTAGAGAAACCCAATTGTAAACCTAAATCGAATATCTAGGCATTCCCATCGATTAGAATCCAATCTCTTGCAATCCCCAATCGATGGAAATCCCTAACTATCCATAATAAATCAATCACAACCTAACCTCCTAGCAATTCTAGCAATTTGGAAATTCATTCATCACAAATCTGAAATTAGATCCATAGGGTTCATCCCCAAACCCTAGAACAACAAATCTACTCTAGCATAGCAATAAGGATATGAGAATCAATAGAAATCATTGCTTGCATACAAAAAGATAGAAAAATAAAGATTCAAATAAAAAGAAGAAAATACTTAGCTTGATGAAGATCTTCAATCCAAAATACAAGCTTTTAGATCCAAGAGGGGGCCTAGGGCATGGCCTAACCTCTAAAATAATCCTAAGAAAAACATATGGGGGCTAAGAAAACATAATGGGGATCTCCTCTAATGGTGGCTACAAAACCCTTATATAGTCTCCCAAAACCCTAGCAAATAACCCTAGAAAGACCCCCAAAATCGTGCCCAAAAACAGCCCTAACTGCAACTTAAAATCTGGGCCCAGGCCGCACTCGGCCGAGTGGAAAATGTGACTCGGCCGAGTGGAAATTTCAGCACTGCAGCATCAACTTGCAGAAATTCTCCAGATTTCATCCGACCTCCGATTTGTGCGTTCTTGGCGGCGTTGGAATCGTCATGAAGTCTACTATCCATAAAAAATATGAGAAAAATACTTTGCTTGCTGGAATGATAGAAAATTTCAAAAGAGTGGGAGGCTGTCTGAAAATCTGGGCGCTGCATGTCCTCGGCATCACTCGGCCGAGTTGACTTCTATACTCGGTCGAGTGGGCTTCTCTACTCGGCCGAGTGATAGACCCTGTAAAATTCCAGTAAGTTAGGGGTCTTGGGGGCCTGTCTTCGGAGGTGACTCGGCCGAGTGGCTTTACTCACTCGGCCGAGGGGCATTCGGTAATCGGCCAAGTCGGAACCCTCAATCGCCTGACGGATTCCAGTAAGTCTGGGATTTTTGCTTACCGTCATCGTGATGCCACTCGGGCGAGTGGTGTCTCCATGCTCAGCCGAGTGGGATGGCGATGCTCGGCCGAGTGCACACTGATACTCAATCTGCTGCGTGTCCGATCTGGCCGGCCGAGCGGGCTTCTTTGCTCGGCCGAGTGACTCCTTCACTCGGCCGAGTGGCATGTTGAAAATGCCCAATCTTCTCTGTTTCTCCTCCTCGTCGCTCCTACGGAGTTCCTTCTTCTTCCACCCGTCTCCCATCGCCGAATAGCCCTGAAAAGAGCCTTGGGTGACGCTCCGGAGTGGGTGCAAGTCCCTTAAGCTCCTTTTTGCTCCCGATCGCTCCATATTTCCTGAAATCCGACAAAAACAAGAAATAGTGAAAAGTAACGCAATATCGTCGAATACTCGTGAAAAGCGTGATATGGGTAATCGAAATGGCATGCAAATATGCAGAAAAAAGGTGTAAAATATGGACCGATCAAAATCCCCCAAGCTTACCTCTTACTCGTCCTCGAGGAAGATAAGTAAAAAGACGAACTCGGGAGATGAAAAATAAGGGAAATGAAATAAAAAAATACGAAGTGGAAGGGGTCGCTAGATTATACTCTCAGATCTCAAGCCATAAGCTACACATCACGATGACTTGGAAAATACAAATCACATGCTATAAGGATTTCATATCTTTCATAAACATGGTACTTGCAAGCTTTTAAGAACAATAAGAGGGACTCTCTAAATTCATACAATCAATTCATATCCACATCACGCATTTCATAGAATTTAATATACAAATGTTGGTGATGCACTTTTCAATCAAACGTTATAAATGAAGCATATAAGATACACACCAAGCATGCAATAGAGAATAGAATAAAAGTCATGGCATTCACATATTTATTTCAAATCATGAAAAATCTCCATATCTAATATATTTTGCAAAGTCTAAGCATTATCGAATATTCCCATTCATGCACGTCTCCACTCTAATGTCATACTCACTCATATGGTCAAATGAATTCACCCCCCAAGCTTAGCTTGAGGCATCGCATCTAAAGGAATATGATAGTGGAAAATGGGATTTTTGCCTTGGTTTTCCCAAGTATTTTGTGGCTCCAATAATGAGATAGAGAAATATCTTTCTTTCTCTTTTTTGAACATTTTGTTTCTCATTTTTCTTCTAGGATTTTTGTAGGAGCAATTTGATTTGTATTTTTGATTTTTGGCTCCTTTTTGGCTTTTTGGACTTTTTAGAGCTAACTTTTTCTTTTGTGGGGATTTTTGGGAAATAGATGCGATATAAGTAGCTTTAGGAGGTGAACTCAAGTGACATGTAGAGAATAAAAAGATATATGTGGAGAAAGAAATAATGTAACACTCGGTTCACTCTAAGATGTGCACGAATGGTTCAATAAAATAATACTTCAACTAAAACTCCTATGTAAGCATGGATATTCTCAATCATTTCAATAAATAGTGAAGTCAAGCAGTAAAGTTTACAACCATATCAGGCATGCAACAGAAGGTGAATAAGACAATAAAACTGATGCTTCAGATATACTAATGATGCGTGAATCTTGGTGCACTTCCAACAAAAGCATACTAAACACTAATCCATACATTCAGTTTCAATGAATATCATACGATCACTTAGAGGGGTCATCAAGAGAAATAGATTTGCAAGCACATGTGAATAGCAAGACTATGGAATACTCTAAGTAGCATGGCAAAGAATAATAAGCATCGTGATGGTTGCTAAAGCAATAAGAGATATCATCATAAGGAACGCATCTAGCAAAAGAAGAGAAAAGAAGGAAAATAAAATAAAGAAAATAAAATAAAAGATAGGAAAGAAAAGAAAATCAAGCACACAATATGATGCATGAACACACATAAAAGGAAAATAAGATGGAAAATTCAAAAAGATGATGCAAAATTTTGAAAAATTTTAAAAGCCCTAAAATAAAGTAAAAATGCAACTAATGCATCTAAATGGCATGGAAATGCACCCACCAAGCTTAAACTTCACATTGTCCTCAATGTGATCATAAAAGGAAAAATATGAGGAACAACGATAAATATGAGGGAGGTGAATGAAAAATGATGAAATGAATGACATGAGATCCTAATGCAACTACATGCACATACAATGATGCATGAGAGCGCCTTCCCCCAAGCTTATACCAAACAATCCTATTCAAGTGACTCAATCAAAAATGTCATGGCTTTGCAAAGCGTGATCAAGTCAAATGAATAAGAAAGTGAGTATTCACTTGAAAGAAAAGCTCGATGGTGGTGAGCAAAAGGATGTGGCGTATCAAAATATGGAGAGGGGAATTAATATATATAATGGGTTTGGGGTGTAAAAGATTTTTGTTGCCATCATATGAGGTGATATTTATTCAAGCAAATCTATACGGTCCTCTCGCTGTCGAGAGAATTCGTGTTTATTCAAAGCATAAAAATTTCTACACTACTGGATTGATATCACCTATAGCAAAAGGCGGATCCAGTATCTTTGCCGGTGCAGGCAATTTCTCCAACTGCTCCTTCCGTGGCTCCGCCAGGTGCGTGCGTCCACGAACACCAACGAACTCCAGCAATGCATCCTCCAGCATTCCCACAAGGACTCCACATGTACCCTGTAGAGAATAGGATGCATCAGTTCGCCGCAAAAAATTCACCCTCATAATAAAAGTATCCCAAAGATAATCGTCTATAGAAATGTATGGAATAAATAATGGTGGACGATACTTCCCTGGAAATAATCCAATATCCTCACGTGCCGTGATAGCTGTCTCCACGGTGTCTTCTCTATGCTACTCAGGTAAATCTAGATCATAGATGCAGACCCCATCAAGATGCTCCTCATCATCGTCAGACTCATCCCAGTGCACCCCTTGATCATATTCATATGTGTCCATGGGTGCTAACTCCTCGCTCTCCTCCTCATATACGTCCCATCGTACCTCTTGATCGTATGTACATGAATCCTGCAAAAGGCACGATGAATCATAAAAAACATCATACACTGGAGGGAAATCAAAGATAAAGGGCGAGGGAGTAAAGAGATCTCCCTGAAGGGGGGCCAAAAGCTCTGTGGGGTAGTCCTCTGTGTCAGTGGGAGGATGAGGTGGCTGCGGAAGCTCTAATGGAGGAGAATAGTGCTCGGGATCCTCATGAATGGCTATGTCCTCGTCCCGATGCATGACCTCCTCGATGATAAGCTCTGGCTCTGTATGTAAGGCCTCCTCAAAAGCATGCTCGGGCTCCGCATGTGAGGCCTCCTCTTCAATATGCTCTGGCTCGACAGTGTGCTCCTTTACTTTCTCATCAACTATCAATTTGGGCTCTCTCTGTAATGGTGATGTTGGCTCCTCAAGTGTGTCAGCTTGTGGGGATGTATCATGTGGAGGGGAATGCCCGCAAGCAATCCGAAAATATAGTCTATCCCCCTCAAGACTGACATGGATGTCCTCCTCAATCGTTCCTGCATCTGAAACACGGTTCATAACAAAATCTGCAAATAGTAGCTCAAATGCATCACCTGCTGTAATGCTCTCTGAACCGGTGAACCGCACTGACTCCAAGAGGCCCTCCAATAATCTCTGAAATGCGTCCTCCTCTAGCTGCGCATATGACTCAATTTCTGCTTCCTTCACTGCCTCTTCGTCCATCCACTCTTCATATGCAATAGCTGTATCGTAGGAAGTGGGATCGACGACGGCACATTCTGGCTCTGGTAGTAAGTCTGGAGATGATTCTTGCCCATAAGATGAAGAAACAGAACTGATATCTTTGGGAATCATCGCAACCTTAAACATGAGTGCATTCATTTCAAGTTGCCTCTTCACCCGTTCCAATAGAAGGTTACCCTTTTCAAGCCCGACTTGCATTTCAACCTGGTGTGCATGCATCTCATCAAAGAAGATCCTTTGTCTCTCATCAAGCTCGGGCCAGTGCGTCTCCTCAAAAAAGTATTCTCCCATCTGAGCACTCTGATCATAATAGTATTCTCCCATCTGAGCACTCTGATCAAAATAGTAATCTCCCATCTGAGCACTCTGATCAAATTTTGTGGTCAACGTAGTATAATCCATAGCACCTGATCAACAAAGATAAATACCTGGAGAAAAGATATCAGTGGCACAAAAGAATATAGAAATGATAATAATGGTGGCGGGAGTGAAAATTTTCTTTTGTTTTTTTTATAAATTTTTTTAATAGTCAAATCAACCTAATTGTGACAAATTGGCACCCAACGGG
This sequence comes from Scilla litardierei, assembly GCA_030789695.1. NCBI lineage: Eukaryota > Viridiplantae > Streptophyta > Magnoliopsida > Asparagales > Asparagaceae > Scilla > Scilla litardierei. The sequence continues at coordinate 264,823,512 of CM061142.1, read as the reverse complement.
AAACACCTCCCCGGCAACGGCGCCAAAAACTTGATCGCTCCGGAATGCAACCCAAGAGCACAACCTAGTCAAAAACTTGGTCGGCCCCGGATACACACCCGGAGAACGATTGTAGTTTTACCGCAAGCGCACGGTCAAGTGGCGAGCGGGTATCGAACACGAGGAGGTGGTGTTGAGCTCCAATCTATCCTAGGTTGGTTTGACTACGAATATTTTATTGGTGGAGATGGCTATGGTATGATATAATGGCAATGGTGGTGGATGTCGGTGTCGGAGATAGAAAAATCGGTCAAATATCGATTCAAATACAATATAATAAAAGAGGGAATTTGCCTTGCGGCGATCCTGTCACAATCGTCGGGCAAAGTATGGGGATATAAAATCAAATAAAGACATCTAGGGCTAGGGAATCCCCACTACGGACCGTCATACATCATCGTAAATAGTGAATCTCAATATTACTAGACTTGTGTTGAGGTGAACTAGTCGTAACTGAATAGAGAACCAAGCTCATGCTCTCGCGCTATTGCCGGTCTATAGCAACCTAGATTAGAGCCCAATCTCTTGCAAACCCTAACCTAAGCCACTAGCATGAAGATCGACGTCATCGTTCAATCGCTCCTCGAGCCCACTCTCGTGCAAACTCGAGTTACGATCTAGGTTGTGATAGTTCTTATTCGTCCAATCTCTTGCAAACGAATATGGGTATAGATTTACAATTAAAAAACCTAGCTTTGATCCAATCTCGTGCAAACCAAATCTAGAGAAACCCAATTGTAAACCTAAATCGAATATCTAGGCCTTCCCATCGATTAGAATCCAATCTCTTGCAAACCCCAATCGATGGAAATCCCTAACTATCCGTAATAAATCAATCACAACCTAACCTCCTAGCAATTCTAGCAATTTGGGAATTCATTCATCACAAATCTGAAATTAGATCCATAGGGTTCATCCCCAAACCCTAGAACAACAAATCTACTCTAGCATAGCAATAAGGATATGAGAATCAATAGAAATCATTGCTTGCATACAAAAAGATAGAAAAACAAAGATTCAAATAAAAAGAAGAAAATACTTAGCTTGATGAAGATCTTCAATCCAAAATACAAGCTTTTAGATCCAAGAGGGGGCCTAGGGCATGGCCTAACCTCTAAAATAATCCTAAGAAAAACATATGGGGGCTAAGAAAACATAATGGGGATCTCCTCTAATGGTGGCTACAAAACCCTTATATAGTCTCCCAAAACCCTAGCAAATAACCCTAGAAAGACCCCCAAAATCGTGCCCAAAAACAGCCCTAACCACAACTTAAAATCTGGGCCCAGGCCGCACTCGGCCGAGTGGAAAATGTGACTCGGTCGAGTGGAAATTTCAGCACTGCAGCATCAACTTGCAGAAATTCTCCAGATTTCATCCGACCTCCGATTTGTGCGTTCTTGGCAGCGTTGGAATCGTCATGAAGTCTACTATCCATAAAAAATATGAGAAAAATAATTTGCTTACTGGAATGATAGCAGATTTCAAAAGAGTGGGAGGCTATCTGAAAATCTGGGCGCTGCATGTCCTCGGCATCACTCGGCCGAGTTGACTTCTAAACTTGGTCGAGTGGGCTTCTCTACTCGGCCGAGTGATAGACCCTGTAAAATTCCAGTAAGTCAGGGGTCTTGGGGGCCTGTCTTCGGAGGTGACTCGGCCGAGTGGCTTTACTCACTCGGCCGAGTGGCATTCGGTAATCGGCCGAGTCGGAACCCTCAATCGCCTGACGGATTCCAGTAAGTCTGGGATTTTTGCTTGCCGTCGTCGTGATGCCACTCGGGCGAGTGGTGTCTACATGCTCAGCCGAGTGGGATGGCGATGCTCGGCCGAGTGCACGCTGATACTCAATCTGCTGCGTGTCCGATCTGGCCGGCCGAGCGGGCTTCTTTGCTCGGCCGAGTGACTCCTTCACTCAGCCGAGTGGCATGTTGAAAATGCCCAATCTTCTCCGTTTCTCCTCCTCGTCGCTCCTACGGAGTTCCTTCTTCTTCCACCCGTCTCCCATCGCCGAATAGCCCTGAAAAGAGCCTTGGGTGACGCTCCGGAGTGGGTGCAAGTCCCTTAAGCTCCTTTTTGCTCCCGATCGCTCCATATTTCCTGAAATCCGACAAAAACAAGAAATAGTGAAAAGTAACGCAATATCGTCGAATTCTCGTGAAAAGCGTGATATGGGTGATCGAAATGGCATGCAAATATGCAGAAAAAAGGTGTAAAATATGGACCGATCAGAACACAGGGAGGTGGATGGCTTGAAGGCTAGCCTCGCCTAGGTTGTGTGAGATCTACGCGGATGAGATGAGTGGGTAGTGTAGGAATAAAGGAAAAGAAATGAAAAAGACAAGAAATGAATCCACGGTAACACAGGCTAGAGCACTCATGACACTTGGCATTCGACTCGACCCAGGGTGAGACATTGCCCCAAAAAGTGGTACCTAGTGCCCCATGGGCCCAATATTCCGGTCAGTGCCTAGGATGATACGCTAGGTCTACCCGGTTTCAGACGGTGGGCATTCCCATGTCCAACACCCTCCGCAACAGAGAGCATTAAGGCCATAATGATAGCTCCCAACATTTGGTCCAAGCCGTTCCCATGTGCAAGGACTCGATGTCAACGCTAGGGCGTGAGCTATGGCTAGAGAATCAAACTCCCGTTTTATTTCCCCTTGGCCCGACGGTCAAAGGCGATCTTTCTCCCGCCAATGACAATAAAACGCCCTAACGTAATCCTAATGGCCAAATAGGTCGAATGTGATTTCTAGCAATACATCAAAGCGGATCTTGACAGGACAAGCATCCGGAGCCCAGCCCCCAACTCCATCTAGCCTGTTGCCATACGGGTTGGTCTCAGATTGCTAGACATCCCCATTGACACATTCCCTCAAACACTTGACATGCAATCAAGTCAAATAAAATATCCCAAGCATCAATCCTACTCTAACCCATATTAGGGTTCATCAAACACTACTCATGATGAAGAGCATGATAGCAAGCAATAAAAGATGCAAACAAACATTCACCATCAAGCTTATTGAAAATAACACAAAGCAATGGAAATAAGAGAAGAAATACTCATCTTGCATTAGAATCCATCAACCCATTACAAGATTTATTCAAATTCCTAATCTAACCTAATCTAAGGCTCCCATGAAAGGGGCAGAAAGCTGCTGAAAAATAGGGGGGAACACCCTACAAGTCGTGCACAATCTCATATTTATAGGCCCCCATAAAACCCCAACAGTTCGGGTCCAAAAACCCACTAAAACTGGTAAAAAGTGCCATCCAATCGGTTGGAAGTTCAACCAATCGGGTGGAATCAAACAGTAACTCAGAGCTGCTGAAAATGGGCTCAACTGATCGGTTGGATAGCCCACCCGATCAGTTGAAGTTCAAATTCCAGACAGCCCAGAATTTCAGCACCCAGCTGCGCTCAGAAAATTCCAAAAAATGTAGTAAGATTGGATTTGGGCATGCGACCTATCGTTGGAAAGCTAACGACGATGCCGACGATAGAAAAATAAGAGATCGACCAAAATCTCGCGGGAATGATAACAGATATTCAATGAATGCATCAGCAGTGCACAAAAGGGGAAGAAAAGGCCACCCGATCGGTTGAAGTGTCAACCGGTCAGGTGAGTTCTTCCCTAAGATGACCCGAGGGGATGACCCGATCAGTTGGGAAGCCAACCGATCGGGTGGTCTTTGGCACTCAAAAATAGATAGCACTGTCACACCCAACCGATCACTGAACCGATCGGTTGGGGTTCGCTTCTTTGCTTGCTCCTCCTCGGGTCTGAAACGGTGCACGAACCGATCGGGTGGATCTGTCCACCCGATCAATTGAAGCTCCAAAACTTCAAATCCTCAACTTTAGCCATCAGATCTTTGCAGTATAAGCGTGCTTTGGTCCCGACATGCAAGGTTGACTCCAGAAGACACCGAAATGCCGACATTTACCTGAAATACAAACAATACACCCAATAGTCAATATGAACCAAAATGTGATATATACAACATGGAATGAGATGAAACGCATATGAAAACACGATGAAGAGCATGTGCAAAAAGTGAAATATGAACGCGTGTCAAGCTCCCAAGCTAAACTCTTCCTCGTCCCGAGGAAGATGAGTTGAAATGAAGATCCGGTGCAAGAGCAAGAAAGGAAAGCGAAGAATCCTTGATCACCCTCTCCGAACCACAAATGTAATCACCAATACAATTAAGCACAAGGAAAAAGCATATTACAATCTAAATCGAGAATTCAATCTCATAATATAGCATCATGGGCTCATGTCAATGGAGCACAAAAGAGATAGAAGCGTGACATTAGCAAAGGCATAGCTATCATAGCATGTTATAGTAGATAATATGCCCAAATATGAGAAAGCTCAAAATTCATATCAAATCTTCCAAACGGTGAATACGAGATACCCATACATGCATGAAGAAGTAAGAAAGAATAGATATGAATCATAGGAATAACTATGAATCTCTAGGATGTAAGGAATCACCACACACACTTGTCGTTTTTTTATTTTTGAAACACTTTCTTGCCTTGCTTGTATTTTCAAAAAGAAATGGAGAAGATGTGGAAAGATCACTTTGTACAAACTCTCGCCTTGCCTAAATACATTGGTGCTATCAAATATAGGAGATGTGGAGAGTGAAGGAAAAGGGGAGAATGTGGCATATATACATATTTTTGGTTTTTGTTTGTTTTTGATTTGATTTGAATATTGTTTGTCTAGTAAACTTGCGGAATCGCAATAGAATGCAAGGGCGGCCTATGCATCCCAAGCTAGATGGCTTTAGGGTGTAAGGTTACGAAGAACCCCGAAGGACCATTATACAAAAATATGTACTAAAGTGTTTATTTGGGTAATGATTTTTTTAGAAAATGAAAAGTGTGCACTCCCCCAAATGGGAGAACGATGCATGACGAGGGAGAATGTACAAAGTAAAACAAAAGTGAAGTTTTGAGAAATCCAAGCATGGGAAGAAAATCCTCCATGAATTAAAGCACGGAACAAAGGTATGGATATCCTAATCCCGTTGAAAGGTAGCTAACACATGCGATAATAGTACACATATAGTATTTCATACAAGAGTTAGAAGCACGGGAGTACGATGGTAAAATAACCGGTTTTTTTGGAAATGAAGCGTGAAAATATAGGAACTTCAAAATAGAGGGGCATATTAAAATACGATATATAGCTAGAAGCATGCCTTAAACACGATCACAACCAAAAATCTCGAAATATAGCAAATAAACCCAAAAGATGGCAAAACACATATATGAGCATTTAATAATCAAAGAAATAGCGTGATGGAAAAAGCTGCTCAAATGCGAAAAGTGAAGCATGAGTGGCAAAATATCATTGAGGGTTCATCTCTAGAAAGATGCAAGAATGAAATGGAGAAAAAGAAAAATGCATAATGGGAATGATGCATAAAAATGAAAAGAATTTTTTTTATGAATGAAAAAGGTGAAAAATGGAAGAAAATAAAGGAAACTTGCATGAAATGCTACTCTCCCAAGCTAAAGCTTGCATTGCCCTCAACGCAATAAGATCACACATGAGAGGGCAAAGATAAAATGGGAGGGAAAATGCATCAAAAATAACAAAAATTACTATGGGTGATACTCTCCCCCAAGCTAATATAAGCTATGCCCAAAAGATATGAAAATCCGATACTGGGCATAAAAGATAAAGGGGAAAGTGAACAATAGGCAAAACAGGCATCCCCACCCTTTGGAGGTGGTAGGGTCTCATGGAGAAAAATGATAACAGGGCCAAGAAAAGTGCCAAAAGAACAAGGATAGGGTGATGGGGGAGAAATGATAGAAGGGCACAACATGATGGGTTATTATGATGCAAAAGCAAACCCTAGATACGCTCCCCTCGCTAATGAGAGGAGACGAGATTATTCTAATCTAAACTAGAAAGCAGTAAATATTTACACTACTAGATTAGGATACACCTGAGCATAGGCGGATCCAGAATCTGGAGTAGGGTAGGTAGCTGCTCTAACTGCTCCTGCTGTTGCTCCACCAAAAGTGATGTGCCACGTGTGCCAATGGACCCATACAATGCACCTCCAAGCATCCTTAATAGGTGTCCACATGTGACCTGTAAAGGATGAGGTGCATTAGTCCATGGCAAGAAATCATTTCCCAAAATAAATGTATCCCAGAGATAGTCGCCGGTATATGATGGGAAAATATATGAAATGGGGCGAATACTCCCTGGAAATGGTTTCATATCCTCTGTGCTAGAGGCATGCTCATCGCTCTCGGCATCACTGTGTGCATGCTCCAATAGCATGTTGAAGTCGTCCCCATCATCGGCGTGGAAGGTGGCATGGCAGGTAGGCTCTGTGGATGCCACCAAAGGAGGGGAAGACTCCTCCAACCGCTCGTCGCACTGTGGCTCATGCTCCAAGGGGACCGACTTATCGGAGTCATGCTCATCGTCCCAGATGACGTCATCGTGGTCCTCCTACACCGGATGCAGAAGAAGAGGCTATAGAGGTAGCTGAGGAGATGGTGGAGCTGTGGAATCCTCGGGAATGACCCTGAAGTCCAAGTATTCCAGGATGTCCCACTCGCAAGTATGTGTAGTCTCTGCAGGCTCCTCGGTACTCTTGGTGATGTCGCTGCCAATGTACCGTGCGCATCCATCTCCACAAGGTGAGCTGTGAAGTCCATTTGCACTGGTGAGGTACTGGATGTGCCTTCCGGAACAACATCCTCCGGTGTCTCCAAGCGGGGTAGCCCGTCCAAAATGAAAGTCTCTCCCCCTTGGCAGTCACATGCCCCATTGTCACTCTTGATGTCCGAGAAGAATGCATCGTTATCCAATTCGTAGACATGGAAGCATGGGTCGACGGGTAGCGACAAGTCAGAAGGTGCACCTCCACAGCACTCGGGAATCTCCAAAGTAGCCCCACTGGTAGATGCTTTGAGAACGTCCCGAGAAGATACAACGGCTTCGTTCACCAATGCACCAACCTTCACCTCATCTTCAATGGTGTGGTCGTCGCGGAGGTAAAAGATTCCTCCGATAAAGGCCGATGGTGCATTGCAAATGTAGCAGGGTGCTTAGGGAATTGGATCTCGGAGAATGGCTTCTAGGATTCTGGTGTGGTGGCTCTGGTCATGCGCAATCTCTGCAAGAGTGATGGATAATAGCTCGGAGATTATGGAGTTTTGTCGACGAACAATGTCCTCGAGAAAGGGAACATGGGCCTCATCGAGAAAGGGAACAAGGCCGATATTTCCATGGGTGGTGGAGGGATGTGTTGAGGAAATTGGTTGGTGGGGTATAGGAATGTGTTGTTGGATTTTAGGTGTAGGGTGATGGTACGGGAAGTAAATATGCACTCCAATCTTTCATGCCCCGCCATGCCACAATCCTCACAAACAACCATCTCAAATGAACCGGTTCCTTCCACTAGAGCATTAGAACAAGAATTCCACATTGCAAGCAAATATATATCTACACAACACAAATAGAAAACTCGAGAGGAGCGTCAATAGTACAAGAGAATAACAAAGGATAATGCAAAATATGGTGGAGGGGAAAAATTTCTTGGTTATTGTATTTCTTTTTTTTTTGTTTTTTTTATGCGTAGTCTAACGAACCTAAGCTAAGCTAATATCAAACTGAATGCCTCCCAGGAAACGACGCCAAAAACTTGATCGGCGCCCCTTTTATGATTAGGGCGCGGTGTCGTTTTAGCGCAAGTGCACGGTTAGTGTAGGGTGCAGGTATATCGAACACAGGGAGGTGGATGGCTTGAAGGCTACTAGCCTTGCCTAGGTTGTGTGAGAGCTACGTGGATGAGATGAGTGGGTGGTGTAGGAATAAAGGAAAGAAATGAAAAAGACAAGAAATGAATCCCCGCTAACACGGGCTAGAGTACTCATGACACTTGGCATTCGACTCGACCCAGGGTGAGACATTGCCCCAAAAGGTGGTACCTAGTGCCCCATGGGCCCGATTTTTCCCGTCGGTGCCTAGGATGATACACTTGGTCTACCCGGTTTCGGACGGTGGGCATTCCCATGTCCAACACCCTCCGCAACCGAGAGCATTAAGGCCACAATGATAGCTCCCAACATTTCATCCAAGCCATTTCCACGTGCAAGGACTCGATGTCAACGCTAGGGCGTGAGCTATGGCTAGAGAATCAAACTCCCGTTTTATTTCCCCTTGGCCCGACGGTCAAAGGCGGTCTTTCTCCTGCAAATGACAATAAAATGCCCTAGCGTAACCCTAATGGCCAAATAGGTCGAATATGATTTCTAGCAATACATCAAAGCGGATCTTGACGGGACAAGCATCCGGAGCCCAACCCCCAACTCCATCTAGTCTGTTGCCATACGGGTTGGTCTCAGATTGCTAGACATCCCCATTGACACATTCCATCAAATACTTGCCATGCAATCAAGTGAAATGAAATATCCTGAGCATCAATCCTACTCAAACCCATATTAGGGTTCATCAAAAACTGTTCAATGATAAAGAACATGATAGCAAGCAATAAAAGATGCAAACAAACATTCACCATCAAGCTTATTGAAAATAACACAAAGCAATGGAAATAAGAGAAGAAATACTCATCTTGCATTAGAATCCATCAACCCATTACAAAATTTATTCAAATTCCTAATCTAACCTAATCTAAGGCTCCCATGAAAGGGACAGAAAGCTGCTGAAAAATAGGGGAGAACACCCTACAAGTCGTGCATAATCTCATATTTATAGGCCCCCACAAAACCCCAACAGTTCGGGTCCAAAAACCCACTAAAACTGCTAAAAAAGTGCCACCAATCGGTTGGAAGTTCAACCGATCAGGTGGAAGCAAACAGTAACTCAGAGCTGCTGAAAATGAGCTTAACCGATCGGTTGGATAGCCCACCCGATCGGTTGAAGTTCAAATTCCAGACATCCCAGAATTTCAGCACCCATCTGCGCTCAGAAAATTCCAAAAAAATGTAGAAAAATCGGAGTTGGGCATGTGACCTATTGTTGGAAAGCTAACGACGTTGCCGACGCTAGAAAAATAAAAGACCACCCAAAATATCGCTATAATAATATCAGATCTTCAATGAATGCATCAGCAGTGCACGAAAGGGGAAGAAAAGGCCACCCAATCGGTTGAAGTGTGAACCGGTCGGGTGAGTTCTTCCCTAAGATGACCCGAGGGGATGACCTGATCGGTTGGGAAGCCAACCGATTGGGTGGTCTTTGGCGCTCAAAAACAGAGAGCACTGTCACACCCAACCGATCACTGAACCGATCGGTTGGGGTTCGCTTCTTTGCTTGCTCATCTTCGGGTCTGATACGGTGCACGAACCGATCGAGTGGATCTATCCACCCGATCGTTTTAAGCTCCAAAACTTCAAATCCTCGTCTTTGGCCATCAGATCTTTGCGTATAAGCGCTCTTTGGTCCCGACATGCAAGGTTGACTCCAGAAGACAACGAAATGCCGACATTTACCTTAAATACAAACAATACACCCAATAGTCAATATGAACCAAAATGTGATATATATAACGTGGAATGAGATGAAACGCATATGAAAACATGATGAAGAGCGTGTGTAAAAGGTGAAATATGAACACGCGTCACACAGCTTCCATGTCTCTACAAATGTTGCCACTTGAGATGCTCTTGGTAAATAGCCTAGCTGTGGAGAGCTTTGACAACGATGTATTCTTCACTTCCTCTAAACAACCCATCATCGAGCATGAATTAATTGCATACCAAAAGAAAGCACTGCGAATCATTAAGACATGTTACCAAATAAGCATGTTTATGCCACCATTAGAGGAAGCTTCAACTTCAGATATTACACCTCACCAAGAGCCCCAGACCCATTCTCATGACAAATTAATTCAAGGGTACCACAAAGATGATGTAACGGCCTGTTTTTATTGTACTTTGTTCGTGCACGTGCTTTTCGCCATGCACGTGTTTATTTTAGACTTTGTTTGATTACGAACACTTTTGTGTGATATGCCGTTGTGAACATCTCTGAGAGTATTAAATAGTGGCACTATCTTGGAACAACATTTCTCGAATCATTTTCCCACAATTTAATCTTACTCGATCAGACGTGACGATTTTCACTTTTGACGGGAGTCGTTTCTATTTTTAGTTTCATCGTCCGACGTCGAAATTGAGATCCGTCTTCTTAGTTAGCTCACTTTCATCATCACGATCACTATGATATTTATTTTATAATTTTTGGAGTTTATTTGAGCACTTTTATATTTTTAGCAAGGTTTAAAATATTTTTAAAAGTTAGGTTTTAAATTATTTTCGGCCCAACAAAATTTTATTACATTTTAAATACTTCCAAATATTTTTGAGCTAAATCTCAGCTCATTTGGATCGCAGCAAATCCTTGTGTGAGTTGGAGAGGGTGAGATTTGAATTTTAAATTATTTTAAACTCCTAATCTCATTAGGATTAGCCCTAGACCTAGTCAACCCCTCAACACTATATAAAAAACATTTAGGAAGACCTATTTTCGCAAGAAAATAACCCTAGCCGCTTCCAAAACTCAAATTTGACGTTGCGATGAACCGTCGCAACGTTGCGACGAAGCAACCCCGCACCGACCGACGAAACAGGCCGATGTCCCCCGCTCCGACCGCTAGCCGCCCCCGCACCAAGCCCCGCCCGCATCGTAGCACAGTCACCCGCTCTGTTCGCCTGCTCCGACCGAGAGGAGCTCTCGGTCAGACCGAGAGAATTCCCCGCTGTCGCCCGCATCCCCGCTCCGCACAGCGCCCGCTCTGTCGCCCCGCCTCCGCTAGCGTCTGACCGACCGATTCCTCCACACCGACCGACAAAACCCTCCGTACCAAGCCCCACCCGCACCACTGCAGCCCGCTGCGCTGCAAGCCTCGCACCAAGCGTGTTCGACCGAGAGAATCTCTCGCACCGAGGCTGTACGACCGAGAGCCATTCGTCGCAACCCGCACCCGTCGCACCACTTGCCACCGTGCACCCTCCAAGTTCTCCAGAGGTATTGTGGGTCCTCCATAGGTCCCTAGGACTACTGTGGGCCCCACCTAGGTGTGTTCTCTTCGACGATTTGGCGCGTACGATGTTGCGACACGTCGTAGCCCGTCGTCACACGTGCTAGCTTTGGAATCTGGAACCGTTGCTCCAGTTGATGCTCTGAACTTTCCAGCGAGGAATCTATATTGGAATCAGGACTTGGAGCGCGATCTTTTATTCCAACCCCTGGCGTCGCTACCCGACGCCAGTGTAGCTTTCGCGTCGTGTTGAGGTAACGCTTTGCACCCCTAGGACCCCCAACCCAATTGCATGCTAACCAAGACTAAAATCAGTATTTTTAAAGTATTTTAAATGTGTTAGCAATCACTAATCAAGATTAATAAAACGGATGTAGGCCGGTGGACTTGTGCATGTAGGAATTGTGACTTTGGACTCGTTGGACGGTGTTTTCCTGACGTGATACTTGCAGGCAAGTGAAACTTGCCAAATCTTGCTTAGGGCCATGTTTTTAGGCCACTTCCTTGTTTTTAGCGGAAAAGAGACTAGTCAGTGAAATGATAGCTGGCTAGACGCCTAATTGATCTAGTTTGACAACGAAACTAGATCCGTCACCTAATTGATCTAGCTTGACAACGAAGCTAGATCCAACCCTTTAAACTTGTTGTTCATGCATACTAAACTGTCACGTTTACTTTCCTTACCTGTACACCTTACTACTTGCCATGTCATGTCATCCATGCATTGAATGTCGCATTCGTAGCACATGCTACAATACTTGTACTCGTACTTCCTTGTCCGGCTAGGTGCACCCCTACGCCATACTTGTTTAAAACACTTCTTGGCTCGTGATCCAGAAGCGGGCCTCATGTGTTGGTTGAAAACCAATGCCCGATACACGTGGAGGGGTAGGGATAAACGGTCACTTGAGCTTAGGAGTTGACCCGCGCAGCCACTCTAGCCAAAAGGCGGAATCTCTGTGCACGAGGTGCTTACTTTACTTGTCTTGTACTTGTCTTGTGAATGATTCATGCCATGTTTAAATACCATGCTCGTACTTTACTTTACTTTACTTTACCTGTTGCACTCATTACTTTAACTGCCATGTCATTGCATCATGCTAGAACTGCTAGGTTGCTTTACTTCTACCTACTTTCAGTTTCCTTGCACAAGTCTCTTGTAGACTTACTGACATGTGCCCCTTACTCTTTTGGGTGTCACATGTTAGACCCTGAGCCAGAGACAGTTGTTGAGGACGAGGTGTTTGCTGACGCTGAGCCCGAGCCTACGTTCGTTGAGGAGTTCGAGGATACCGGAGACCAGTCTTAGTGACTGTTGAGTTGCTTTTGCTTTAGGTTGCTGTTAGTTGTCGGTGCTTGCACCATTACTTTGTTTTCGTACTTTGTACTTTCGTTGGCCATGCTGGGCCTCTTTTAGACTCTTTTCTTTTAGCCTGGTGGCTTTTCTGCGATGTTGAAATTTATTATTATGGATATTCTGAGATTATTCTTTGTCTCATTTCCTTATTATTATCTTGTTTCGTTTCGCGTTGCAAGGACCTGCAGTTTAAAGTGATTAACGCTTATCGGACTTGCAGCTTTGTAGCTTCAAGTCTGAGCGGACCTTCTCACGCTTCGCCTCCACGTTTTTGGGAAGCGGGGCGTGACAGGTTTTGTTGGTGGCCCATGCAGGTCCTATCTTGCGATTGCGAACTAACAAAACAACGATAATAAATGGAATGTCCATTAAATAAATTGCAACATCCAAGTCATTAAGCTTTGAGTCTAATTTGTTTGTTCGTTTTCTATGTCCTTAGATGGCTGGACGACGACAGACCCGATCTGGCAGTGGGCCCAATCGTGCTGAGGTACCGGATAGAGAGCCCACCAATGCTGAGATCATGAGGATGATGCATCAGATGATGCAGGTGCAGCAGGGCATGCTCCAGAACACGCAGAGTGCTCCTCGCCACGAGCCAGGAGCGAAGCAGTTTCGGGAGCTGGGCCCGACTTACTTTGATGGATCTGAAGGACCGTTGGCTGCAGAGGAGTGGATCAGAAACACCGAGGATAATCTGAAGATGTCGAAGGTCAACCCGGCTGGATGGGTTGATCTGGCGAAGAAGCAGCTTAAGGATAATGCCCGAAATTGGTGGGATGCAGAGGAGGAGCTGTTGGTGAGCCACATACCTTGGGCTACTTTCAAGTCCAGGTTCGATGAGGAGTACTTTCCGAAGGCTGCTAGGAGGGAGATGTTGCAGTGCTTCATTGAGCTGAAGCAGGGGAATCTGACGGTGGACCAGTACCACCAGGAGTTTACTAGATTGAGTCGCTTCACGCCGAAGATGGTGGAGGATGCTGAGGAGAAGGCTCAGAGGTTTCTGCAGGGTCTTTCTCTAGACTTACAGAGTCTGATGTCTACGACGGACATGGAGTCATATCAGAAGTTGCTGGTAGCTGCTCGGAGACAGGAGAGGATTGCGAAGCAGAAGAGAGGACTGATTTCTGGAGCTGGGAAGAGGCCTATGGAGCAGGTCAGAGGAGTGGTTAGGCCTGGGACTAGGCCTAATCAGCCAGTGCAGTTCAAGAGGCCAGGTGTGCCTCCTCAGAAGACTTGCCATTTCTGTGGCAAGACCGGACATATCAAGGATCAGTGTAGGAAGATGTTGGGACAGTGCCTGATTTGTGGAGACCCTACTCATGCTATGAAGGAGTGCCCGAAGTCTAAGCTACCTTGGAAGGAACCAGTCGCAGCACAGCCGTTGCAGCAGAGAGCACCTGTACCTGCAGGTCGTGGAGCACCTCTCGCTCCTTATATGCAGGCTTTTCAGCAGGCCATGCAGCCGAGGAGGCAGGCTTATCTGATGACGGCATTGGAGAGCGAGGCTGTGGATGAGGTTATCGCAGGTAACCCTCAAACTAGTTGTTTCCTTCCTTAGATAGTTTTGATCGTTAGCTTATGTTTGTTTGATCGTATATGATTGTTTGTTAGAATAGGGTTTGATTGTTAGATTGTTTGATAGGTGTGATTTTGGTTTGCACATTTCCTGCACGAGTCCTCTTTGACTCCGGTGCATCGATGTGCATTATTTCTTGGATCTTCGTGGAGAAGCATTCCTTGACGACTTCCCCTCTTCCCAAGAGTTGGAATATCGTTACAGGAAATGTCGTGATCTCGGTGCATCTTGGGTGCAATTCTTGCCCTTTGGTGGTCTGTGGACATGAGCTTTACGTTGACTTTATTGTCCACGACATCATCAACTACGATGCAGTGCTTGGAATGGATTGGCTTGCGAGCTTCTATGCTACGATCGATTGTCGGAGAAAGAAGGTGGTGTTCGAGATCCCCAGACATCCAGTGTTCGAGTTCAGTCGTGGTAGCAGTTCGCTTGGTCCTGTCAGGTTTCGGGCCAAGCCGGTGGAGATTGTTGCTATGCAGATGGAGCAGGATAGACCAGCTGTGGTACGTGAATTCGACGACGTCTTCCCTGAGGAGATGTCTGGACTGCCACCCGATCGAGCTCTCGAGTTTTCGATCGATCTTATGCCTGGAGCGCAGCCTATTTCGAAGGCGCCGTATTGGATGGCTCCAGCAGAGTTGGAGGAGTTGCGTAGGCAGCTGGATGAGCTTTTGCAGAAAGGATACATCAATCCTAGCGTGTCTCCGTGGGGAGCACCGGTGTTGCTGGTAAAGAAGAAGGATGGTTCGCGTCGCATGTGTGTGGATTACCGGGAGCTGAATGTTGTGACTATCAAGAATAAATATCCCTTGCCTCGGATAGATGACATCTTTGATCAGCTCAGAGGATCGAGGGTGTTCTCTAAGTTGGATTTGAGGAGTGGTTACCATCAGCTTAAGGTGAAGAAGGACGACATCCCGAAGACAGCGTTCAGGACGAAGTATGGTCACTACGAGTTTGTGGTTATGCCATTTGGTGTAACTAATGCGCCCGCAGTTTTTATGAACATGATGAATTTGATCTTCTATGACTTTCTAGACAAGTTTGTCGTTATCTTTATTGACGACATCCTGATCTATTCAAAGTCGTAGGAAGAGCATGCCTCTCACTTGAGGACAGTGTTGGAGATTTTGAGGAAGCATCGTTTGTATGCTAAGTATTCCAAGTGCGAGTTCTGGCTGGATAGAGTTGCCTTTCTCGGGCATGTGGTGTCTGGTGATGGAATTTCTGTGGATCCTGAGAAGATTGTGGCTATCAGAGAGTGGCCGGTTCCGCAGTCGGCGTCTGAGATCCGGAGCTTCCTTGGACTTTGTCATGTCCCGCTTCCCAAAAATATGGAGGCGAAGCGTGAGAAGGTCCGCTCAGACTTGAAGCTACAAAGCTGCAAGTCCGATAAGCGTCAATCAAATTTAAAACTGCAGGTCCTTGCAATGCGAACGAAACAAAGATAATAATAATGAAATGAGACAAAAGAGATATCTCAGAATATCCATAAAATAAGTTTCAACATCACAGAAAAAGCCACCAGGCTAGAAAGAAAAAAAGTCTAAAGGCCCAATCATGGCCAACAAAAGTACAACGTACAAAACAAAGGTGCCACGCACCGACAACTAACAACAAAGCCTAAAACAAAAGGAACTCAGCAAGTCACCAAGAAGGTCTCCGGTGTCTACAAAACTCCTCCTGGGCAATCATGGACTTAGGCTCAGCGTCAGCAAAACATCACGTACACAGCAACGTCTCCGGCTCAGGGTCTAACATGTGACACCCAAAAGAGCAAGGGGCACATGTCAGCAAGTCTACAAGAGACTTGTGCAAGGAAACTGAAAGTAGGCACAAGTAAAGCAACCTAGCAGTTCTAGCATGAATGCAATGACATGGCAGTTGAAGTATGAGTGCAATAAGTAAAGTAAAGTAAAGTAAGGTACGAGCATGGCATTTAAACATGGCATGGATGACAAGTATTACATGAATCATTCACAAGACAAGTACAAGACAAGGAAAGTAAGCACCTCGTGCACAGAGATTCCGTCTTTTGGCTAGAGTGGCTGCGCGGGCCAACTCCTAAGCTCAAGTGACCGTTTATCCCTACCCATCCACGTGTATCGAGCCAGGGCCTTACCCCGAACATGGAATGCTCGCTTCTGGATCACGAGCCAGGAAGTGTTTTTAACAAGTATGGCATAGGGGTGCACCTAGCCGGAAACACGGAAACACGGATTGTACAAGTATTTTGTAGCGTGTGCTACGATGCAACAATCAATTTGGATGACATGTAAGATGCAATGCATGGCAGTTAAAAGTGCGTACAGATAAGGAAAGTAAACGTGACAGTTTAGTATGCATGATTAACAAGTTTAAAGAGTTGGATCTAGCTTCGTTGTCAAGCTAGATCCATTTAGGTGACGGATCTAGTTTCGTTCTCAAACTAGATCAAGTAGGCGTCTAACCAGCTATCATTTCACTGACTAGTCTCTTTTACGCTAAAAACAAGGAAGTGGCCTAAAAACATGGCCCTAAGCAAGATTTGGCAAGTTTCACTTGCCTGCAAATATCACGTCAGAGAAACACCGTCCAACGAGTCCAAAGTCACAATTCCTACGTGCACAAGTCCACTGGCCTACATCCGTTTTATTAATCTTGATTAGTGAATTCTAAAACGTTTAAAATACTTTAAAAATACTGATTTTAGTCTTGATTAGCATGCAATTGGGTTGGGGGTCCTAGGGGTGCAAAGCGTTACCTCAACACGACGCGAAAGCTACACCGGCGTCGGGTAGCGACGCCGGGGGTTGGAATAATAATATCGCGCTCCAAGTCCAGATTCCAATTAGATTCCTCGCTGGAAGTTTCAGATCAATCAACCGGGGCAACGATTCTAGATTCCAAAGCTAGCACGTGCGACGACGGGCTACGACGTGTCGTAACGTCGTACGCGGCAAATCGTCGAAGAGAACGCACCTAGGTGGGGCCCACAGTAGTCCTAGGGACCTTTGGGGGACCCACAATACCTCTGGAGAACTTGGGGGGCCCACGGAGGTAAGTGGTGCGACGGGTGTGGGGTTGCGACGAGTGGCTCTCGGTCGTACCCAGCCAATGCGGGGGATCCTCTCGGTCGGGCGCTAGGAACGGGCGCTGCACAGCGCTTGGGTCGGTCGCAGCAGCGGGTGCGGGGCTGTCTCTCGGTCGGGGCGGAGGGAGCGGTCGGTCGGGCGCTTGGGGCGGGTCGTTGCAATGTTTGCAACGTTGCAACGAAGCGGTGAGCGATGAAGTGAGCGGGCGCCTCGGTCAGGCACGGGGCGATGCGGGGCGACAGAGCGGGCGAAGGCTGCGGTGCGGAGCGGAGCGTGAGCGGGGGAAGCTCTCGGTCAGACCGAGGGCTTCTCTCGGTCGAAACGGGGAACGGAGCGGGGGACGGCTGTGCTGCGATGCGGACGGGGCGATACGGGGGCGGCTAGCGGTCGGAGCGGGGGTTTTGGCTTGGTTTTCTCGGTCGGTGCGGCAGCTGTTCGTCGCAACGTTGCGACGATTCGTCGCAACGTCAATTTTGAGTTTGGAAGAGGCTAGGGTTAATTTCTTGCGAAAATATGTCTTCCTAGGAGTTGTTTATATAGTGTAGATGGGTTGACTTGGTCTAGGGATAAATCTAATAGGATTAGAAGTTTAAAATAATTTAAAATTTGAATCTCAACTTCTCCAACTCACCCAAGGATTTGACTCGGTCCAAATGAGCTGGAAATTGGCTCAAAAATTCTTTAATACGTTTAAAACTCAAATAAATTTTATTTGGCCGAAAATAATTTAAAAATTAATTATTAAAAATATTATAAAACTTGTTAAAAATATAAAAGTGGTCAAATAAACTCCAAAAATTATAAAATAAATATCGGGGTGATCGTGATGACTAAAGTGAGCTAACTAAGAAGACGGATCTCAATTTCGACGTCGAACGACGAAACTAAAAATAGAAACGTCTCCCGTCAAAAGTGAAAATCGTCACGTCTCATCGAGTGAGATTAAATTGTGGGAAAACGACTCGAGAATTGTCGTTCCAAGATAGTGCCACTATTTAATACTCTCAGAGACGTTCACAACGGCATATCACACAGAAGTGTTCACAATCAAATAAAGTCTAAAATAAACACGTGCATGGCCAAAAGCACGTGCACGAACAAAGTACAACGAAAACAGACCGTTACATCCTCCCCACCTTAGAATAAAGTCCTTCCTCGGACTTTCTAATATAGCTAGTCGCTCTAGTAACTACCCCAATCAAGTCATATTATAATTCAACCAGGTATAGTCATTACAGGTGCTCATATACGCACTAGGTAGTCAAACATTAACACTACCAACACGTATATATATATATATACATTCACGTACGTCATATACTTATACCTATTATAGTCAGTCAAATTCATACATGTATTTCAATCACATATATAAACATACATCCCTTATATAACTACTACTTACCTAGTACAAAACAATAGTTCAGATACTCACATAAGGATAGTCTTTCACTTAGCAAATACAATCATTGCTCTACGTATAGATAGCTACCTATGCACAAACATCAAGGGTATACTACCCTCTAATACTTCCTAGTGTACATTCCATACCACACATCAACACATGTAGTCACACCATACCATTTTAAATCAAGCTTCACTATATTTAATATACATTCACCACTACTATAGTTTCATAATATATAGCCATTCAAATGCATGCAAATAGTTCACCATATATTTTCATCACATACGGTCCTATAACTGTATTTACGACACGTCACATATACCATAGTCATCAATAACTATAACTAAGCACATACTTACTCGTGCATGGTGCACACCCATACACGCTAACTTTTCATTCACGTATACCAATCATATCATTATATAACTAGCACACCTACACACCTAGTTTTTGCTAGTACACATACGTTCACACGAGCAAGTCCTTGGTAATTAACTATACCACAAGACCAACACCTATAACTACATACTGGCGTAGCGACCCACAATCATGTGCGTAACACAACCAGGCACGAACACTCCTATCACTATTCATACATCATACATCGCTATATTCAAACTACAAACATACATTCAATATACTTAAAGTATACCCACTCAAGCTTGAGTGAGACTCAATACACATATCAGAATATTCTATAAACGTATCACTGCATTCATACCTATACCAATATCACTCCAATATTTATACATCTACCATTACAACCATATGCATACCATAAGTCAATCACACTTAATATTTAGTCAGGCAATACTCACATAGTTCAATCACTCTATATACCATAATAATAGTAACACAGACATCAGCACCCACATATTTATAATACCCTCCCTAGTACAAACATTCACCGTATAGCCACACATAAGTAATGTATATATTCACACCATAGCCTACTACCTATAATTATTATACTAACACATCTAAACGTACATAATTAAGATGTGCAATAGTCGTGTATACCTCACGGTATGCACGCATGCAACATCCCGTAAAAGCAAGCAATACCAATCAAAATTATAATCCTACTATCATATGTACATCACATATATACTCAGGCAACAAAACATAACTACTTACGTCTAAGCACAATTCATATCCACGTACGAGCACATACTCACATGTACTAACATACAGGTCATATAATAGGCCTACTCACTTAACTATACGTACACCTATTATCATCACACCTAGCATACACATAGCTTTACCAATCATTTTATTTCAACCATTACAAGTATCTCTAACTTAATACACTCCATTAGATATTCCAACGCTAGCTCTTATATACACAGGCATCCCTAGTATAGTATAGCTATCCACACAAAAATCTATAACTACTAACACACAACATCTTCATACTATCACGAATAACTCCGAGTGTATATACATATCACACAATAGGCAATCATCAATATACTATGGGGGTATACTCATTCAAGCTCACGTACGTAACTTAGGTACATGCACAACGACTACCTCACAAGGTCCAAGGGCATACTAACAACTTAGAGTTGACACAGACATTGGCGGGCACTAAAGCCTAAGCAATGTAGAGAGGGGTCGAGAGCGTGACGAGGGAAGGATCGATAAGCACGAATCCAGATAGGATGTATACATGGAGACAGCTTGGTTAGGGAAAACCGTGATTCACTGGTGAATGTTTAGGTAGGGGAAAGGGAGATGTAGTGATACTTATATAGGATAGAGGAAGGAAACGGCGTAAATAACATAAACTAAAATACGTGAAATTGAAAACTGTTGTACTTCAAAAGTTGGAATCCTCGTCTTGTATAAAAACATTTGGAGGTCGATAAAACGAGTTGTTCAAAATAAGTTTGAGTCGAATATTCATAATAAGGGAAAATGTTTTAATGGCTTATCGCAAATCATTAAGAAAAGAAAGTAAATCATTTGCACGGACTTTAAAGACGTAATTTTTGAAAATATTATACGGCAGTAATTTAATATAATATTGTCAAAAGTTTTTGAAAGTCCAAGAATGAAATCAAGTAACGGAAGAATGTAAACTCATGTTAAATGCTCTCAAAACTTTTAGGCTATGGAAAATCAATATTGAAACTTCTTTTAGAGAAATCAGGATTTGTCAAAAATAAACTGGTTACACTAAGCTCTTAGCGTACAAGCACAACGAGCCTGGTACGGGTATAAAAATAATTGAAATTCAATTTGGTTTAGAAATTTTTTTCTAAAAGCATGTATGGTGAGCGGAAAGAAAATAATAATGACTTAGTATAAGAATTATCAAGATCGAATAGCAAATCTTTAAAATCAACTCATGGAGGGTCTAAAGCAGGAAGTGGTTATGAAAATAGTAATTTTGCAAAAATCTGAAGTAGCGAAAACGGCGAGCAAAAACCAACTTGCTGAAAGCTGAAATTCCATGTGTCTTGAAAGTATATTAAAGTAAACACGATGTATTATTTGAATGGCATAAATAAGAAGGAAAATCATAAATCTAATAGGGCAAAATAAATGTACGGTTCAGAATAAAATTAATATATGAAGGGACAACGCATTTACATAAGTACGAAAAATATAGGCTGGAAAAATATTATAAGCTAGTGTTCAAAAATTCCGACAAAAGTTTTAAAAATTTTATATCAACGAAGGAGCATGAAGTGTATATATCTATGTTAAAATTTTGAACAGATTTAAACTTAGTGGAAGAGAGGGTTGAAAAATACCTTCAGAAGATTCAAGATTTGTAATGGAGATGTTTGAAAATTGACGACGATCGTCATGAGGCGATCTCGTGAATCGAGGTAAGGAAATTAGTCAGATGATCAGAACATACATACGCCTAGGATATGAATCAGAGAATCTACGGGGAACTCCTACGGTCGACCAACTAAAGATTAAGAACTAAGCGCTAAGACCTTCTAAGGAGCTAGACGGTAATGAAATGCGCTCAACTTGGTCCGAAATCGATGAACCAAAGCAAACGACTGAAGGAAATTCTAGAAGTCTAATATAGTCAGAATTAGACAAGAACCACTAAGGTAACTCCTACGACGATTTAATCAATTGCTAGAAGGGAGTCTAACTATCAATCAGAGGTCTCTAACTAGCAAGCACAGACGTCTAACTAAGTCTTCTTATCACCTAGTGCCCTAAGAAAACGACTAGACTCAGAGCTTATGACTCGGATGTTGCAATTTATTTAATGGACATTCCGTTATTATCGTTGTTCCGTTAATTCGCAATTACAAGATTGGACCTGCATGGGCCACCAACAAAACCTGTCACGCCCCGCTTCCCAAAAATATGGAGGCGAAGCGTGAGAAGGTCCGCTCAGACTTGAAGCTACAAAGCTGCAAGTCCGATAAGCGTCAATCAAATTTAAAACTACATGTCTTTGCAATGCGAACGAAACAAAGATAATAATAATGAAATGAGACAAAAGAGATATCTCAGAATATCCATAAAATAAGTTTCAACATCACAGAAAAAGCCACCAGGCTAGAAAGAAAAAGAGTCTAAAGGCCCAATCATGGCCAACAAAAGTACAACGTACAAAACAAAGGTGCCACGCACCGATAACTAACAACAAAGCCTAAAACAAAAGGAACTCAGCAAGTCACCAAGAAGGTCTCCGGTGTCTACAAAACTCCTCCTGGGCAATCATGGACTCAGGCTCAGCGTTAGCAAAACATCACGTACACAGCAACGGTCTCCGGCTCAGGGTCTAACATGTGACAGCCAAAAGAGCAAGGGGCACATGTCAGCAAGTCTACAAGAGACTTGTGCAAGGAAACTGAAAGTAGGCACAAGTAAAGCAACCTAGCAGTTCTAGCATGAATGCAATGGCATGGGAGTTAAAGTATGAGTGCAATAAGTAAAGTAAAGTAAAGTAAGGTACGAGCATGGCATTTAAACATGGCATGGATGACAAGTATTACATGAATCATTCACAAGACAAGTACAAGACAAGGAAAGTAAGCACCTCGTGCACAGAGATTCCGTCTTTTGGCTAGAGTGGCTGCGCGGGCCAACTCCTAAGCTCAAGTGACAGTTTATCCCTACCCCTCCACGTGTATCGAGCCAGGGCCTTACCCCCGAACATGGAATGCTCGCTTCTAGATCACGAGCCAGGAAGTGTTTTTAACAAGTATGGCATAGGGGTGCACCTAGCCGGAAACACGGAAACACGGATTGTACAAGTATTTTGTAGCGTGTGCTACGATGCAACAATCAATTTGGATGACATGTAAGATGCAATGCATGGCAGTTAAAAGTGCGTACAGATAAGGAAAGTAAACGTGACAGTTTAGTATGCATGATTAACAAGTTTAAAGAGTTGGATCTAGCTTCGTTGTCAAGCTAGATCCATTTAGGTGACGGATCTAGTTTCGTTCTCAAACTAGATCAAGTAGGCGTCTAGCCAGCTATCATTTCACTGACTAGTCTCTTTTACGCTAAAAACAAGGAAGTGGCCTAAAAACATGGCCCTAAGCAAGATTTGGCAAGTTTCACTTGCCTGCAAATATCACGTCAGAGAAACACCGTCCAACGAGTCCAAAGTCACAATTCCTACGTGCACAAGTCCACCGGCCTACATCCGTTTTATTAATCTTGATTAGCGAATTCTAAAACGTTTAAAATACTTTAAAAATACTGATTTTAGTCTTGATTAGCATGCAATTGGGTTGGGGGTCCTAGGGGTGCAAAGCGTTACCTCAACACGACGCGAAAGCTACACCGGCGTCGGGTAGCGATGCCGGGGGTTGGAATAATAATATCGCGCTCCAAGTCCAGATTCCAATTAGATTTCTCGCTGGAAGTTTCAGAGCAATCAACCGGGGCGACGATTCCAGATTCCAAAGCTAGCACGTGCGACGACGGGCTACGACGTGTCGCAACGTCGTACGCGGCAAATCGTTGAAGAGAACGCACCTAGGTGGGGCCCACAGTAGTCCTAGGGACCTTTGGGGGACCCACAATACCTCTGGAGAACTTGGGGGGCCCACGGAGGCAAGTGGTGCGACGGGTGCGGGGTTGCGACGAGTGGCTCTCGGTCGTACCCAGCCAATGCGGGGGATCCTCTCGGTCGGGCGCTAGGAACGGGCGCTGCACAGCGCTTGGGTTGGTCGCAGCAGCGGGTGCGGGGCTGTCTCTCGGTCGGTGCGGAGGGAGCGGTCGATCGGGCGCTTGGGGCGGGTCGTTGCAACGTTTGCAACGTTGCAACGAAGCGGCGAGCGGCGATGCGAGCGGGCGCCTCGGTCAGGCACGAGGCGATGCGGGGCGACAGAGCGGGCGAAGGCTGCGGTGCGGAGCGGAGCGTGAGTAGGGGAAGCTCTCGGTCAGACCGATGGCTTCTCTCGGTCGAAGCGGGGAACGGAGCGGGGGACGGCTGTGCTGCGATGTGGACGGGGCGATGCGGGGGCGGCTAGCGGTCGGAGCGGGGGTTTTGGCTTGGTTTTCTCGGTCGGTGCGGCAGCTGTTCGTCGCAACGTTGCGACGATTCGTCGCAACGTCAATTTTGAGTTTGGAAGAGGCTAGGGTTAATTTCTTGCAAAAATAGGTCTTCCTAGGGGTTGTTTATATAGTGTAGATGGGTTGACTTGGTCTAGGGCTAAATCTAATATGATTAGAAGTTTAAAATAATTTAAAATTTGAATCTCTACTTCTCCAACTCACCCAAGGATTTGACTCGGTCCAAATGAGCTGGAAATTGGCTCAAAAATTCTTTAACGTTTAAAACTCAAATAAATTTTATTTGGCCGAAAATAATTTAAAAATTAATTATTAAAAATATTATAAAACTTGTTAAAAATATAAAAGTGGTCAAATAAACTCCAAAAATTATAAAATAAATAGCAGGGTGATTGTGATGACTAAAGTGAGCTAACTAAGAAGACGGATCTCAATTTCAACGTCGGACGACGAAACTAAAAATAGAAACGTCTCCCGTCAAAAGTGAAAATCGTCACGTCTCATCGAGTGAGATTAAATTGTGGGAAAACGACTCGAGAAGTGTCGTTCTAAGATAGTGCCACTATTTAATACTCTCAGAGACGTTCACAACGGCATATCACACAGAAGTGTTCACAATCAAATAAAGTCTAAAATAAACACGTGCACGGCCAAAAGCAGGTGCACGAACAAAGTACAACGAAAACAGACCGTTACAGACTTGCAGGATATTATCGACGTTTCATTAAGGACTTTTCCCGAATTGCTGAGCCGATGACCAGACTGACGCGGAAGGATGTACCATATGTTTGGTCTGATGATTGCGAGAAGGCTTTTGGTATTCTGAAGGAGAGATTGACGACTGCCCCTGTACTTGATGTGCCTGATCGGAGTGGAGGATTCGAGATCTTTTGTGATGCTTCTGGCAAAGGTCTTAGATGTGTGTTGCATCAGCATGGGTATGTGGTTGCGTATGCTTCTCGTCAGCTTAAGGCTCATGAGAAGAATTACCCGACACATGATTTGGAGTTGGCTGCTGTTGTGTTTGCGCTGAAGATTTTGAGGCACTTCCTGCTGAGTGAGAAGGTGAAGATCTTCACCGATCACAAAAGCTTGAAGTATATCTTTACGTAGAAGGAGCTCAACATGCGACATCATCGATGGTTGGAGCTCATGGCAGACTATGAGATTGATTTGCAGTATCACCCCGGCAAGGTGAATGTGGTTTCGGATGCGCTGAGCAGACTTCCAGCGGTGATGATGTTGACCTCGCAGTGGAGATTACAGCAGGATTTTTGCGAGACTGGTATCGAGATTATTCTTCCTGGAGAGACTTCTTCGTTGATGAGCATGCAGATACAATCGACGATCGTGGATAGGATCAAGGCTGGATAGGCTGGAGATGCTAAGCTTGTGAAGATTCGGGAACAGGTGGAAGCCGGTCTGCGGACGGACTTTTTGATTCACGAGGATGGTTCGTTGAGATTTGGAGCCAGGTTGTGTAAGCCAGCTGGAGATATCAGAGAGGAATTATTGGTGGAGGCACACAGTTCGACGTATTCTGTGCATCCTGGTGGCACCAAGATGTACAATGATCTTCGTCTGAATTTTTGGTAGCATGGTATGAAGAGGAGTGTGGCTCGGAGTGTAGCCAAGTGTTTGGTTTGCCAACAAGTAAAGGCGGAGCATCAGCGTACGGCAGGGTTGCTTCAACCACTTCTGATTCCGGAGTGGAAGTGGCAGCACATCACTATGGATTTCGTAACTGGACTACCTCGGAGTCCGAAGCAGAATGACGCGATTTGGGTGATCGTAGACCGATTGACCAAATCCGTGCCCTTTATTCCCTTCCGAGTGGGACAATCTACTGAGACGCTAGCGAGGAGATACATAGAGGTAAATACGTTTACTCTCCGTTTCTATTTCCTTTTCCTAGTTTAGATAGTGATGTAACGTGAATCGTGCAAGAGATCGTACGACTTCACGGAGTCCCCGTGAGTATCGTGTCGGACAGAGACACGAGATTCACGTCTCAGTTTTGGCAGAGTCTGCAGAAGAGCTTGGGTACGAGTCTGAGTTTCAGCACGGCGTACCACCCGCAGACGGATGGCCAGTCCGAGAGGACGATTCAGATTTTGGAGGACATGTTGAGAGCGTGCATGCTGGACTTTAAGGGATCTTAGGAGGATCATCTCCATCATGTTGAGTTTGCTTACAATAACAGCTACCAGGCGAGTATTGGAATGGCGCCTTTCGCCGCGTTATATGGAAAGAAATGTCGATCGCCACTTAGCTGGGATGACATTGGAGATCGGGAGCTGTTAGGACCAGAGATTATTGTGGAGGCCGTGGATGTTGTGAGGAACATCCGGGAGAAGCTGAGGATTGGGCAGGACCGTTTCAAGCATTGGGCTGATGCTAAACGGAGGCCTTTGGAGTTTCAGCATGGCGATTATGTCTTTCTGAAGATTTCTCCGAACCGCGGAGTTATTCGATTCGGGAAGAGAGGTGATCGGTCCATATTTTACACTTTTTTTTCTACATATTTGCATGTCATTTCGGTTGCTCATATTGCGATTTTCACGATTATTCGATGATATTGTGTTACTTTTCACTATTTCTTGTTTTTGTCGGATTTCAGGAAATATGGAGCGATCGTGAGCAAAAATGAGCTTTAGAGATTTGCACCCACTCCGGAGTGTCAACCATGGCCCTTTTGAGGGTTATTCTGCAACGGAAGACGAGTGGAAGAAGAAAGAACGTCGTAGCAGCGACGGGGGAGCGAAAAGATGAAGATTGGGCATTTTCAGCATGCCACTCGGCCGAGTGAAGGAGTCAGAGACTCCGTCCGCCCGAGTGGCACCCAGACGACGGCAAGCAAAAATGTCCAACTTACTGTAATCCGTCAGTCTGCCCCAGAAGCCTGACTCAGCCGAGTGACGAAAGCCGTCCGCCCGAGTACCAAATGCCCCTCGGCCAAGTGACATTTGCCACTCGACCGAGTGATGCCGAGGACACACGGCGCCCAGATTTTCAGACATCCTCCTACTCGTTTCAAATCTGCTATCATTCCAGCCATCAAATTATTTTTCTCATATTTTTTATGGATAGTAGGCTTCATGACGATTCCAACGCCGCCAAGAACGTGTCAATCGGAGGTCGGATGAAATCTGGGGAATTTCTGCAAGTCGATGCTGCAGTGCTGGAATTTGCATGTCAGTGTCACTCGGCCGAGTGACATTTCCACTCGGCCGAGTGACCAGTTTTTGACATTTTTTTGACAGTTTTGACAGAGTGCTATTTTCTGGGGTTTCTGCAGGAAAGCTCACTCGACCGAGTGAGATTTCCACTCGACCGAGTGAGCTGTCCATTCGACCGAGTGAGATTTCCACTCGGCCGAGTCGTAACTGGCGCAGATTTCTGGGCACGCGCAGATTCAGTTTTGGGCCCGATTTTCAGGGGCTTTTTAGGCAGTTTTTCTAGGGTTTTTGGGAGAGTATTTAAGGGGTTTGTAGCCACCATTAGAGAGGATCCCCATTATGTTTTCTTAGTCGCCAAGATGTTTTAGGAGGGATTTTTTTTAGAGGTTAGGCCATGCCCTAGGCCCCCTCTTGGATCTAAAAGCTTGTATTTTGGATTGAAGATCTTCATTAAAGCTAAGTATTTTTACTCTTCTTATTTGAATCTTTGATTTTCTACTTTTTTCTATGCAAGCAATGGTTTTTATTGATTCACATATCCTTATTGCTATGCTAGAGTAGATTTGTTGTTCTAGGGTTTGGGGATGAACCCTATGGATCTAATTTCATATTTGTGATTAATGAATTTCTAAATTGCTAGAATTTCTAGGAGGTTAGGTTGTGATTGATTTATTACGGATAGCTAGGGATTTCCATCGATTGGGGTTTGCAAGAGATTGGATTCTAATCGATGGGAAGGCCTATATATTCGATTTAGATTTACAATTGGATTTCTCTAGACTTGGTTTGCAAGAGATTGGACCAAAGCTAGGATTTTTAATTGTAAATCTATACCAATATTCGTTTGCAAGAGATTGGACGAATACGAACTATCACAACCTAGATCGTGACTCGAGTTTGCACGAGAGTGGGCTCGAGGAGCGATTGGACGATGATGTCGATCCTAATGCTAGTGGCTTAGGCTAGGGTTTGCAAGAGATTGGGCCCTATCCTAGGTTCGCTATAGACCGGCAATAGCGCGAGAGCGTGAGCTTGGTTCTCTATTCAGTTACGACTAGTTCACCTCAACACAAGTCTAGTAATATTGAGATTCACTATTTACGATGATGTATGACGATCCGTAGTGGGAATTCCCTAGCCCTAGACACTTTTATTATCTTAAAATCCCCATACTTTGCCCGACGATTGTGACAGGATCGCCGCAAGGCAAATTCCCTCTTTTATTATATTGTATTTGAATCGATATTTTGACCGATTTCTTTATCACCGACACCGACATCCACCACCATTTCCATTATATCATACCATAGCCATCTCCACCAATAATACATTCGTAGTCAAACCAACCTAGGATAGATTGGAGCCAACACCACCTCCTCGTGTTCGATACCCGCTCGCCACTTGACCGTGCGCTTGCGGTAAAACTACAATCGTTCTTCGGGTGTATATCCGGGGCCGATCAAGTTTTTGGTCGTGCTCTTGGGTTGCATTTTGGAGCGATCAAGTTTTTGGCGCCGTTGCCGGGGAGGTGTTTCCCGTTGGGTGCCAATTTGTCACAATTAGGTTGATTAGATTACATTAAAAAAATAAAAAAAAAATCAAAAAAAAACATTGAGAGAGATTTTTTCCCACCACCTGCTATTATTATCTTTATCTCTCTTTGTACCACTGACGTCTTTTCCAGGTTGTTTACTTTGCTTGATCAGGTACACTTGTCGCAGCGATGGTGCTTCCAAAGAAAATGCGAGTGGGCTCTATACAATCCTACATATATCTCGCTGCATTCTATCAGGCTGATGGAGAATCCTTCGGGGAAGCCTTGTCTAGGTTTGAAGGAATGTTAGAAATGTTCCAGACGGAGTCAGACCATGAGTGGAATGACTCCACGCTATTTGATATCTTCACTAGAAGGCTAAAGGGACCCTCACGTGAATTTTTGAAGAGGATGCAAGTGGGGAAGTTCAGTGATCTACAGTTGGCAGCTGCCTTGGAGCAAATGATAGATGATGCTCGATCTACCGGTTCACTAACCGTTACGGTAAGTAAACCATACGACCAAGTATTCATCGATTTTGTTATGGCTAATGTCTCTAGCGCAGGTACTATCGTAGATGGAGTGTATGCTTCACTTGAAGGTGATCATATCCACCTTTATACCATCAACACTCCACAAATAGAGACATCTGAGTTGCCAAAGGAGGACACTTACACGGACCTATTGAGAAACATTGTCGACATAGTTCGAAATTCCGGTCCATTGACAATAACGGCAGGTGATCCTTTTGAGCTTGAATTTCAAAACTTTATTACTCATTGTATCTCTTCCACAGGCACAATTGATGATAGAGTCTACGCTCTAATTGAGGGGCACAAGACCCATTTTTACACCATGGTCAAGATACATGAGCCTATAGAGCCACCTTATGCCGTCGTCGCCTCCCCCTGCCACCCACCTGAGTCAGAGCAGCCTATACCATCAGAGGATACTTTTGAGGAGGTCATGCCTATAGTAGCAGAGCAGACCATCGAGGAGGACGTGACTTTGGACGATGACATCTGCACACAGATGGAGCCCGAATTGTGCCCCCCTCCTTTCGAGCTACCGCAGCCATCCCCACCCTCTACAGAGGCTGAGCATCCCTCAGAGGACCACGCTTCCACTGATGTTGAGGACAATCCCACAGAGCTTATGGCTCCCCTTCAGGGAGATCTCTTTACTCCCTCATCTCCTACATTTGATTCTCCTCCAGTGTATGCTGTTTTTTATGATTCAGATTTTGACGACTCATCGTGCCTTTTGCAGGATTCATGTACGTACGATCAAGAGGTACGATGGGACATATATGAGGAGGAGAGCGAGGAGTTAGCACCCATGGATGCTATTGACTCTGATCAGGAGGTGCGATGGGATAAGTCTGACGATGATGAGGAGCTGCCTGATGAAACCCACGCTTATATGCCGAAGCTACCTGAACAACCTGAGGCGAACAACAAGGAGTTGATCGACGTGGTATACGAGAGTAGGGATTTATTTCCAGGGAAGTGTTGTCAACCATTTTTAATTTTAAATACTTATGTTGATGACCCTCTTTGGAATACATTTATTTTGGGGAAGAATTATCCACATCAGATTGATGCGGCTTATCTCTTGCAGGGTACAGGTGGAGTCCTTGGAGAGATGCTGGAATCCGCATTACGGGAATCTGATGGAGTCCGTGGACATACGCGTCTAGCGGAGCCACGGAAGGAGCAGTTGGAGCAGTTGCCTGCACCGGCAAAGATACTGGATCCGCCTTTTGCTATAGGTGATATCAATCCAGTAGTGTAGAAAATTTTATGCTTTCAATAAACTCGAATCCTCTCGACAGCGAGAGGACCGTATAGATTTGCTTGAATAAATATCACCTCATATGACGGCAACAAAAATCTTTTACACCCCAAACCCATTAAACATATTTATTGCCCTCTTCATATTTTTATGTGTCGCATCCTTTTGCTCACCACCATCGAGCATTTCTTTCAAGTGAAACCTTACTTTCTTATTCGTTTGACTTGATCACGCTTTGCAAAGCCATGACATTTTTGGTCAAGTCATTTGAATAGGTTTGTTTGGTATAAGCTTGGGGGAAAACGCTCTCATGCATCATTGTATGTGCATGTAGTTGCATTAGGGTTTCATGTCATTCATTTCATTCACCTCCCTCATATTTACCGGTGTTCCTCATATTTTTCCTTTTATGATCACATTGAGGACAATGTGAAGTTTAAGCTTGGGGGAGTGCATTTCCATACCATTTAGATGCATTAGTTGCATTTTTACTTTATTTAAGGGTTTTTAATCTTTCAAAATTTTTGCATCATCTTTTTGATTTTTCCATCTTATTTTCATTTTATGTGTGTTCATGCATCATATTGTGTGCTTGTTTTTCTTTTCTTTCCTCTCTTTTATTTTATATCTTTATTTTCTTTTCCTCCTTTCGCTAGATTTGTTCCTTATGATGATGTCTCTTATTACTTTAGCAACCATCACGATGCTTATTATTCCTTGCCATGCTACTTAGAGTATTCCATAGTCTTGCTATTCACATGTTCTTGCAAATCTATTTCTTTTGATGATTCCTCTACATGAATGCATGATATTAATTGAAACTGGATGTATGGATTAGTGTTTAGTATGCTTTTGTTGGAAATGCACCAAGATTCACGCATCATTAGTATATCTGAAGCATCAGTTTTATTGTCTTATTCACCTTCTGGTGCATGCTTGATATGATTGTGCGCTTTACCGCTTGACTTCACTCTTTATTGAGATGATTGAGAATATCCATGCTTACATATGAGTTTTAGTTGAAGTATTAATTTATTGAACCGTTCGTGCACATCTTATAGTGAACCGAGTGCTACATTATTTCTTTCTCAACATATATCTTTTAATTCTCTACATGTCACTTGAGTTCACCTCCTAAAGCTACTTATATCGCATCTATTTCCCAAAAATCCCCACAAAAGAAAAGGTTAGCTCCAAAAAGTCCAAAAAGCCAAAAAGGAGCCAAAATCCAAAAATACAAATCATATAGCTCCTACAAAAATCCAAAAATACTAATGAGAAACAAATAGTTCAAAAAGAAAAAAAAAGAAAAATGTTTCTCTATCTTATTATTGGAGCCACAAAATACTTGGGAAAACCAAGGCAAAAATCCCATTTTCCACTATCATATTCCTTTAGATGCGATGCCTCAAGCTAAGCTTGGGGGGGTGAATTCATTTGACCATATGAGTGAGTATGACATTAGAGTGGAGACGTGCATGAATGGGAATATTCGATAATGCTTAGACTTTGCAAAATATATTAGATATAGAGATTTTTCATGATTTGAAATAAATATGTGAATGCCATGACTCTTATTCTATTCTTTATCGCATGCTTGGTGTGTACCATATATGCTTCATTTATAACTTTTGATTGAAAAGTGCATCGCCAACATTTGTATATTGAATCCTATGAAATGCGTGACGTGGATATGAATTGATTGTATGAATTTAGAGAATCCCTTTTGTTGTTCTTAAAAGATTGCAAGTACCATGTTTATGTAAGATATGAAATCCTTATAGCATGTGATTCGTATTTTCCAAGTTATCGTGATGTGTAGCTTATGGCTTGAGATCTGAGAGAATAATCTAGCGACCCCTTCCACCTCGTGTTCTTTCTTTTCCATTTCATTTTCTTTGTTTTCATCTCCCGAGTTCGTCTCTCTACTTTTCTTCCTCGAGGACGAGTAAGAGGCAAGCTTGGGGGATTTTGATCGGTCCATATTTTACACTTTTTTTTCTACATATTTGCATGTCATTTCGGTTGCTCATATTGCGATTTTCACGATTATTCGATGATATTGTGTTACTTTTCACTATTTCTTGTTTTTGTCGGATTTCAGGAAATATGGAGCGATCGTGAGCAAAAATGAGCTTTAGAGATTTGCACCACTCCGGAGTGTCAACCATGGCCCTTTTGAGGGTTATTCTGCAACGGAAGACGAGTGGAAGAAGAAAGAACGTCGTAGGAGCGACGGGGGAGCGAAAAGATGAAGATTGGGCATTTTCAGCATGCCACTCGGCCGAGTGAAGGAGTCACTCGGCCGAGCAATGAGACCCCGCTCGGCCGGCCAGATCGGACACGCAACAGAGATGTATCAGCGTGCACTCGGCCGAGCATCGCACGCCGACTCGGCCGAGTTCGGAGACTCCGTCCGCCCGAGTGGCACCCAGACGACGGCAAGCAAAAATGTCCAACTTACTGTAATCCGTCAGTCTGCCCCAGAAGCCTGACTCAGCCGAGTGACGAAAGCCGTCCGCCCGAGTACCAAATACCCCTCGACCGAGTGACATTTGCCACTCGACCGAGTGATGCCGAGGACACACGGCGCCCAGATTTTCAGACATCCTCCTACTCTTTTCAAATCTGCTATCATTCCAGCCATCAAATTATTTTTCTCATATTTTTTATGGATAGTAGGCTTCATGACGATTCCAACGCCGCTAAGAACGCGTCAATCGGAGGTCGGATGAAATCTGGGGAATTTCTGCAAGTCGATGCTGCAGTGCTGGAATTTGCATGTCAGTGTCACTCAGCCGAGTGACATTTCCACTCGGCCGAGTGACCAGTTTTTGACATTTTTTTGACAGTTTTGACAGAGTGCTGTTTTCTGGGGTTTCTGCAGGAAAGCTCACTCGACCGAGTGAGATTTCCACTCGACCGAGTGAGCTGTCCACTCGACCGAGGGAGATTTCCACTCGACCGAGTGAGATTTCCACTCGGCCGAGTCGTAACTGGCGCAGATTTCTGGGCACGCGCAGATTCAGTTTTGGGCCCGATTTTCAGGGGCTTTTTAGGCAGTTTTGCTAGGGTTTTTGGGAGAGTATTTAAGGGGTTTGTAGCCACCATTAGAGAGGATCCCCATTATGTTTTCTTAGTCGCCAAGATGTTTTAGGAGGGATTTTTTTTAGAGGTTAGGCCATGCCCTAGGCCCCCTCTTGGATCTAAAAGCTTGTATTTTGGATTGAAGATATTCATTAAAGCTAAGTATTTTTACTCTTCTTATTTGAATCTTTGATTTTCTACTTTTTTCTATGCAAGCAATGGTTTTTATTGATTCACATATCCTTATTGCTATGCTAGAGTAGATTTGTTGTTCTAGGGTTTGGGGATGAACCCTATGGATCTAATTTCATATTTGTGATTAATGAATTTCTAAATTGCTAGAATTTCTAGGAGGTTAGGTTGTGATTGATTTATTACGGATAGCTAGGGATTTCCATCGATTGGGGTTTGCAAGAGATTGGATTCTAATCGATGGGAAGGCCTATATATTCGATTTAGATTTACAATTGGATTTCTCTAGACTTGGTTTGCAAGAGATTGGACCAAAGCTAGGATTTTTAATTGTAAATCTATACCAATATTCGTTTGCAAGAGATTGGACGAATACGAACTATCACAACCTAGATCGTGACTCGAGTTTGCACGAGAGTGGGCTCGAGGAGCGATTGGACGATGATGTCGATCCTAATGCTAGTGGCTTAGGCTAGGGTTTGCAAGAGATTGGGCCCTATCCTAGGTTCGCTATAGACCGGCAATAGCGCGAGAGCGTGAGCTTGGTTCTCTATTCAGTTACGACTAGTTCACCTCAACACAAGTCTAGTAATATTGAGATTCACTATTTACGATGATGTATGACGATCCGTAGTGGGAATTCCCTAGCCCTAGACACTTTTATTATCTTAAAATCCCCATACTTTGCCCGACGATTGTGACAGGATCGCCGCAAGGCAAATTCCCTCTTTTATTATATTGTATTTGAATCGATATTTTGACCGATTTCTTTATCACCGACACCGACATCCACCACCATTTCCATTATATCATACCATAGCCATCTCCACCAATAATACATTCGTAGTCAAACCAACCTAGGATAGATTGGAGCCAACACCACCTCCTCGTGTTCGATACCCGCTCGCCACTTGACCGTGCGCTTGCGGTAAAACTACAATCGTTCTTTTGGGTCACGTCCCGGAGCGATCAAGAAGCAAGCTAAGTCCGAGGTACATTGGACCGTTCGATGTTCTGGAGAGAGTTGGAGCTGTGGCTTATCGCTTGGCGTTGCCACCGTCGCTTGTGGGAGTTCACGACGTATTTCACGTATCTCAGTTGCGTCGATACGTTAGTGATCCATCCCACACTGTGGATTTCTCGGAGATTACGGTTCGTCCGGATCTGTCTTATGATCAGCAGCCAGTTGAGATTCTGGATCGTCGACAGAAGCAGCTGAGGAATAAGTCCGTCGACTTGGTTCGAGTGCAGTGGCGTCACGGTTCCCCTGGTGAGTCCACCTGGGAGCGTGAAGATGAGATGAGAGAGCGTTTTCCACACCTTTTCCCGAGCAGTGCTTGATGTTGATTCCGAGGACGAAATCATTTCTAAGGTGGGGAGGATGTAACGGCATGTTTTTATTGTACTTTGTTCGTGCACGTGCTTTTGGTCGTGCACGTGTTTATTTTAGACTTTGTTTGATTATGAACACTTTTGTGTGATATGCCGTTGTGAATGTCTCTGAGAGTATTGATAGTGGCACTATCTTGGAACGACATTTCTCGCGTCGTTTTCCCACAATTTAATCTTACTCGATGAGACGTGACGATTTTCACTTTTGACGGGAGACGTTTCTATTTTTATTTTTGTCGTCTGACGTCGAAATTGAGATCCGTTTTCTTAGTTAGCTCACTTTCATCATCACGATCACTACGATATTTATTTTATAATTTTTGGAGTTTATTTGACCACTTTTATATTTTTAGCAAGGTTTAAAATATTTTTAAAAGTTAGGTTTTAAATTATTTTCGGCCCAACAAAATTTTATTACGTTTTAAATACTTCCAAATATTTTTGAGCCAAATCTCAGCTCATTTGGATCGCAGCAAATCCTTGTGTGAGTTGGAGAGGGTGAGATTTAAATTTTAAATTATTTTAAACTTCTAATCTCATTAGGATTAGCCCTAGACCTAGTCAACCCATCTACACTATATAAACAACCTTTGGGAAGACCTATTTTCGCAAGAAAATAACCCTAGCCGCTTCCAAAACTCAAATTTGACGTTGCGACGAACCGTCGCAACGTTGCGACGAAGCAACCCCGCACCGACCGACGAAACAGGCCGATTTCCCCCGCTCCGACCGCTAGCCACCCCGCACCAAACCCCGTCCGCATCGCAGCACAGCCGCCCGCTCCGTTCACCCGCTCCGACCGAGAGGAGCTCTCGGTCAGACTGAGAGAATTCCCCGCTGTCACCCGCATCCCCGCTCCGCACATCGCCCGCTCTGTCGCCCCGCCTCCGCTAGCGTCTGACCGACCGATTCCTCCGCACCGACCGACAAAACCCTCCGCACCAAGCCCCCGCCTGCACCACTGCAGCCCGCTGCGCTGCAAGCCTCGTACCAAGCGTGTCCGACCGAGAGAATCTCTCGCACCGAGGCTGTACGACCGAGAGCCATTCGTCGCAACCCCACACACGTCGCACCACTTGCCACCGTGCACCCCCCAAGTTCTCCAGAGGTATTGTGGGTCTCCCATAGGTCCCTAGGACTACTGTGGGCCCCACCTAGGTATGTTCTCTTCGACGATTTGCCGCGTACGACGTTGCGACACGTCGTAGCCCGTCGTCGCATGTGCTAGCTTTGGAATCTGAAACCGTTGCTCCGGTTGATGCTCTGAACTTTCCAGCGAGGAATCTATTTTGGAATCAGGACTTGGAGCGCGATCTTTTATTCCAACCCCTGGCGTCGCTACCCGACGCCAGTGTAGCTTTCTCGTCGTGTTGAGGTAACGCTTTGCACCCCTAGGACCCCCAACCCAATTGCATGCTAACCAAGACTAAAATCAGTATTTTTAAAGTATTTTAAATGTTTTAGCAATCACTAATCAAGATTAATAAAACGGATGTAGGCCGGTGGACTTGTGCACGTAGGAATTGTGACTTTGGACTCGTTGGACGGTGTTTCCCTGACGTGATACTTTCAGGCAAGTGAAACTTGCCAAATCTTGCTTAGGGCCATGTTTTTAGGCCACTTCCTTGTTTTTAGCGTAAAAGAGACTAGTCAGTGAAATGATAGCTGGCTAGACACCTAATTGATCTAGTTTGACAACGAAACTAGATCCGTCACCTAATTGATCTAGCTTGACAACGAAGCTAGATCCAACCCTTTAAACGTGTTGTTCATGCATACTAAACTGTCACGTTTACTTTCCTTACCTGTACGCCTTACTACTTGCCATGTCATGTCATCCATGCATTGAATGTCGCATTCGTAGCACACGCTACAATACTTGTACTTGTACTTCCTTGTCCGGCTAGGTGCACCCCTACGCCATAATTGTTTAAAACACTTCCTGGCTCGTGATCCAGAAGCGGGCCTCATATGTTGGTTGAAAACCAATGCCCGATACACGTGGAGGGGTAGGGATAAACGGTCACTTGAGCTTAGGAGTTGGCCCGCGCAGCCACTCTAGCCAAAAGGCGGAATCTCTGTGCACGAGGTGCTTACTTTACTTGTCTTGTACTTGTCTTGTGAATGATTCATGCAATGTTTAAATACCATGCTCGTACTTTACTTTACTTTACTTTACCTGTTGCACTCATTACTTTAACTGCCATGTCATTGCATCATGCTAGAACTGCTAGGTTGCTTTACTTCTACCTACTTTCAGTTTCCTTGCACAAGTCTCTTGTAGACTTGCTGACATGTGCCCCTTGCTCTTTTGGGTGTCACATATTAGACCCTGAGCCAGAGACAGTTGTTGAGGACGAGGTGTTTGCTGACGCTGAGCCCGAGCCTACGTTCGTTGAGGAGTTCGAGGATACCGGAGACCAGTCTTAGTGACTGTTGAGTTGCTTTTGCTTTAGGCTGTTGTTAGTTGTCGGTGCTTGCACCATTACTTTGTTTTCGTACTTTGTACTTTCGTTGGCCATGCTGGGCCTCTTTTAGACTCTTTTCTTTTAGCCTGGTGGCTTTTCTGCGATGTTGAAATTTATTATTTTGGATATTCTGAGATTATTCTTTGTCTCATTTCCTTATTATTATCTTTGTTTCGTTTCGCGTTGCTAGGACCTGCAGTTTAAAGTGATTGACGCTTATCGGACTTGCAGCTTTGTAGCTTCAAGTCTGAGCGGACCTCCTCACGCTTCGCCTCCACGTTTTTGGGAAGCGGGGCGTGACAGATGACATCATATCCTTGGAAGCAGCTTATGAGGCCTCGACATTCTAAGACAACGAACCTTCAAGAGAGACGCCATAACCACTGTAATGGAGAAGGAGAACATCAAACCTCTCGAGGTAGAACTCAAACCACTTCCTCCTAATTTAAAGTATGCATTCTAAGGAAGAAACTCCACTTACCCGACCATTGTAAATGCCTCTCTAACTGACACTAGGCTTGAAATCCTCCTGACTATCCTTAGAAAGTATAGAAGTGTCCTAAGATATACTATAAATGACATAAAATACTTAGCCTTGGTCTATGCACACATATGATCCTTCTCGAGGATGATGACGCTACCTCCATTGAGCCACAAAGGTGACTCAACCCTAACATGAAAGAGGTAGTTAAAAGGAAGCTTTGAAATTGCTTAAGGTGGTAATAATCTACCTTATCTCCGATAGTAATTGGGTTAGCCTGGTTCAAGTGGTTCCAAAAAAGGAAGGTATGACGGTGGTGAAAAATGATAAAGATGAACTCATGCCCACTAGGACCGTCACTGGATGGTGGATGTGTATTGATTATAGAAAGCTTATTAAGGCCACCTGTAAGGACCATTTCCCCTTCCATTCATCGATCAAATGATTGAATGTCTAGCCAAGCATTCACACTTTTGCTTCCTAGATGGGTATTCTAGATTTTTCCAAATACCTATCCATCCAGATGACCAAGAGAAGACCACCTTTACATGTCCATAAAGCACCTTCACCTATCAGAGAATGCCGTTTGGACTATATAATGCACCTGCCACGTTTCAAAGGTGCCTGACCGCCATATTTTTTGATTTTATGGACATCATAGAGGTATTTATGGATGATTTCTCTGTCAATGTAACGAGCTTCAACACATGCTTAAGAAACCTAACTGGAGTGCTACAAAGATGCCAAAAGGTTAATCTAGTCTTGAATTGGGAAAATTGCCATTTTATGGTGCAAGAGAGAGTAATCCTGGGACACATCATTTCTTCACGAGGCATTAAAATTGATAGGTCCAAGATAGAGGTCGTTAAGGGGCTACCCCCCCCATAAATGTGAAAGGGATTAGGAGTTTCCTTTGTCACGCGAGGTTCTATCACCATTTCATCAAGGACTTCTTCAAGATTGCACGACTTCTTACGGAACTATTAGCCAAAGATGTCCCATTTAGCTTCACTAACGAGTGTCTTGTAGCTTTTAACAGGTAGAAAAAGGAGCTCATCTCTGCATCGATCATTCAACCCCCATATTGGAGCCTACCTTTTAAGCTGATGTGTGACGCTCGTAATTATACTGTTGGAGCAGTTTTGGGTCAAAGAAAAGAGAGCAAGCTACAAGATATGTACTACACTAGCAAGACCCTAGATGAAACTCAAAGAAACTACAACACGACGAAGAAAGAATGGCTAGCCGTGTATCTTCGCCATTGAGAAATCCGATCGTTCCGTGTTGGATCGAGTGTCATCATTCAGACAGACCATGCCACTCTCTGGTACTTGCACAACAAAAAGGATGCCAAGCCACGATTGATTCGATGGATCATTTTACTACAAGAGTTTGACTTAGAGATTAGAGATAGGAAATGCGCTGAGAACGTAGTGGTGAACCATTTATCGTGCCTTGTGTATGAGAACCCAAGTGCCTCCTTACCAATAGACGACTCCTTTCCTAATGATCAACTATTCTTCGGTATCATCGCTGAAAATCCATGGTTTGCAGACATTGTGAACTATCTTGCTTGCGGGATCATGCCATATAACATAACCTCACAGCAGCACAAGAAGTTTCTATACGATATCCAGAGTTTCTTTTGGGATGGTCCACTTCTATACAAAACATAAAGTGATGTGATAATCAATAGGTGCAATCCAAAGAGTGAAACTGCCTCAGTTATATCACTTTGCCATGATTTTCCATGTAGAGGACATGTAAGAACGACGAAGACCACATTGAAAATCCTCTAACGTGGGTTCTATTGGCTGACACTATTTAAAGAGGTGAACACTTTTGTCAAGGAATGTGATTGGTGCCAAAGATCAGGAAATATCTCCAGGAGGAATGAAATGCCATTTAATAGCATCCTGGAGATGGAAATATTCGATGTCTGGGGAATTGACTTCATGGAACCATTCCAGTCTAATCTCGACAACCAATACATATTGGTTGTGGTGGACTATGTTTCTAAATGGGTCGAAGCGATAGCCTCGCCAACTAACGATGCACAGGTAGTCGTCAAGTTCTTCAAAAGAAACATTTTCCTCGGATTTGGACTCCCAAGAGTGGTCATAAGCGACGGAGGAAAGCATTTTATCCAAATAAGTTTGAGGCCCTCTTGAAGAATTATGGAGTACATCACCACATTGGACTTGCTTATCATCCTCAGACGAGCTGATAAGTGAAAATTTCTAACCGAAAAATCAAGAATATCATGGAGAAAATGGTGGCAATTTCAATAAGAGACTGTGCATTAAAATTGGATGATGCGCTATGGGCCTATTGGACCGCGTACAAAACTCCAATCAAAACCTCCCTTTATCGCTTATTCTATGGGAAGGCATGCCACCTTTTAGTGGAGCTCGAGCACAAGACTTATTGGGCTATCAGGCATTTGAACTACGATAGGAAGAGTGCACAAGAGCATCACCTCTTGTAGTTGAATGGGTTGGAGAATTCAGACTTAATGCCCACGAAAACTCCCGCATCTACAAAGAGAAGACGAAGC
Source organism: Scilla litardierei (assembly GCA_030789695.1). Taxonomy (NCBI): domain Eukaryota; kingdom Viridiplantae; phylum Streptophyta; class Magnoliopsida; order Asparagales; family Asparagaceae; genus Scilla; species Scilla litardierei. The sequence continues at coordinate 264,782,799 of CM061142.1, read as the reverse complement.
GTTGGTATGACAGACACATCATGAAAAGGAAGTTTAAGGAAGGAGACATGGTTCTCCTCTTCAACTCAAGGCTAAGGTTATTCCTAGGAAATCTACGATCAATATGGTTCGGTCTGTTCAAAGTCACACGAGTGTTCCCATATGAATCTGTCGAAGTAATTGGGAGAGGTGATCCTTTTAAGGTCAATGGACAAAGGTTGAAGCACTACATCACATGAGATCCCATCGGAGGCAAGGCGATTTCAATCTCTACATCCGGAGCCACCATGATCACATCTAAAAGGGAGTCAAGCTCAAGGCTATAAAAGAGCACTTCTTGGAAGGCAACCCAAGTTTTAGACTTGCTCTAGTCTTATTCTTCAATTTTTATCTTAAGTTAGATAGTATGTTTTTGATTAAATAAAACCCATAACCCGAATGAAATAATCCCAACTTGTTTTCAATGTAAGAGAGAATGAAACGGTCGCATGGCTCACGCGGCCGCATGGAAGGGAACAAAAGAGAAGCCACAATGAAGTAGCAAAGGCATTCAACGAGACCGTGTGGAATTATCCCATGTGACCACGTCAAATGGAGCAAAAATGAAGAAAATGTGCTAAGAGAGAAGCCAATTCGATATGACCATTTGAACCGAATTATGTAATCATTTAATAGGGGCCAACTCTATGGAGTTTTGACCCATATTATTTCTCTACACACGGTCGTTGACCTCATTAACATGACCGTGTCACCCCTTCTTTTCAAAATATAAATCTCATTCATTTTCCCACTTCCATGCAGTCGTTTGAATTCATTGACGCGACCACGTAAACCCAAAATTCTTAGGCCAAATTCCACCTAATTTCCATTAACGACACTATCGTTTGACTATTAGATGTATTTTATACATGTTTTCCACCCATTTCATCCTGCATTTTCCAAATTGATTTTATACCATTCTCGTTATTTTACTTGTTTTTACCCATTTTTGTCCATTTGATGCTTCGGGTATATCTTTTGTGTATTTTAATGAATTCATGCATAAATCAATATAATTTGATGATAGAAGAAGCATGTGAGAGAAGACGGCAAAGAATAAAAAAATATCGAAGATCAAGGGAAGAAGAGAAAGGGCCAAAATGCAGGCAGCCCAGCCGTGTGTGCACATGCACAGCCGTGTCATCATATCAGCTGAGGATGAGAAGATGCAGTTTAGTGACGTGGCCGTGCGACATGGACTTGTAAATAGAATGATGACCATCAACTCGACCATGTGGCACGGTTATGCATCTGGAGCCACTTGGAGCTAAAGGTGGCACGGCCATGCCACTTTGCGACTCTGCTGTGTCAACCTCAGGAGTGACAGAAATACAGCTGTAATGAACAAATTTATGCTCTCAATCCCCTAGATATTTCTCCCCAGAATTATTTTTTCATTGTAGAGCGTGTTGTGACGATTCCAACGCATATTTATTTCTCATTTTTTTGAGTTCGGGATGATTTAATATAATTTGTGGAATTCGGGGCTGTAAAGCTAGAATGTTGACATGGCTGAGCCACTTTTTAGCACGATCGTGTTACTACTTTTTAGCACAATCATGTCACTGCAAATTCCAGTTTTCAGAAGCTGAAATTGCAGCACAGCCGTGTCGCTTTCAAGCATGGTCGTGTCACTTCGAATTCCAATTTTAAGACCCGATTCGCTGAAGGGTTTTTTGGGGATATAAAAGGGTTTGGTGTGGGCAATTGAGGTGGGGTTCTTCCTAGGTTTTCTTCCCCTTTGGGGGCTGCTACTCAAGGAGATTTGTAAGACTTTCTTTTGCTTTCTTATGAAGTTTAATCGATTTCTCTTTTGTGAGTATTGTTCTTAATCTTCCATCTTACATTTGTGATGTATTTTTCCATAGATTATTTTTTTCCTTATGCTTAGCGAGTAGATTTTTGTGCCTAGGGTGAAGTTGAACCCTAGTGTGGATTGTTCATGTGGGTGAATCACCCCAACTATCATTCTATTATATTATTGCTAGAGCATATCTTGGATGTGTGCTTAATTCAATCTCACGATTAGGTTGCTACACAACCCTAGCCACCAACCACAAATTAGGGCTTGATGATTCATAACCCTAACTACCGACCAAAAATCGGAGTCACGGTTCATTATCTTTAGTGGTAGATTGACTATCTAATGCTAAGCACTGACGAACCATCGGGCACACTCATTAGAACCACCCATATCGTAGCCACCGATGAACCATCGGGGCTCCGATAGGGATCTAAGCTTGCCCATCATTCTCTCTATCATGATTAGACGGGGAGAGAATATGCATTGAGATTAAATCTTATAACCAGATTTACTCTCTTAGAACGGGAATCAAGATTAACCCCATAATTAATTTACACTAGTGATGATGCTTAACCCTTGGCACCTTTCTTCCTTTTTAATTTTTAGGATTATTTCCCTCATTCCCATCACCATTCGCATAGCTAATTAAGTGCATAATTGATTGATACTCATACCACTACCTCTCTATGTTTGACACCTTCTTACTACAACACACATATGCTTGCGGTATTATATCTTGCACAACATTGACCAAAATGATGCGACCATTTAAGGGGACCAACTTACTGTCTTCTGACAGGAAATTTTTAAAATGGTCGCGTGATATTTTAAAATGATCACGTCGACCAAGCCTCTGGGACATCAAAATTTTCTAAACAATATGGTCGATATGACATCGATGCGACCACGTCGAATCACCCGTGTCAATTATTGACCCCATTGACCATTGAACTTCGACCCCATCGATCGACCGTGTTGATCTGCCTATATAAGGGCTAAGCCTTAAATGGTCGAGCTGTACTCTTTTTCCTCCGTCATTTCGAGGTCTTGTCGATCGACCGCGTCGATCTGTCTATATAAGGGCCAAGCCCTAAAGGTCGAGCTGCACTCTTTTTCCTCCGTTGTTTCGAGTTCCTCTTCCCAAATATCTCCACCTCCGACCACCATACTCCCCCTAATCCTTCTCCTTTTCAAAAAGCATCCCTTAGACCTCCCTCCATCTCCAACTTCCTCTTCCCCACTGTCTTCTCTAGTGAAACAATCGACTAACAGAACCCTAGCCCTACCGTTTGGACTTCTTCTCGGGATTTCAATCGACGTGACCACAGTGGAAGCTTGTAGACCATCAATTGCAGCTTAGAACATCACCATCATCGCGAGGATCATCATCGTCTTGGGTAAACTCGTTCCTTTTCTCAAATTATTAAATTTTTGCTCAACATTATCTATTGCTTGCTATTTTAATAAATTGCGTGGGAGTCGGTGCTTGCACATTTACCACACTTCTTGCACACACTGTATTCACGACCTTATCATCATCAGTATGCCTCCATGTAATCGCACGAAGCATGTTGCCGCACCCCCACGGCAATCTCAAGGGAGAAACATAGATACACGCACATCTACGGATGTTGCTCCATGTCCACTAATGCACCAACCCCACCACCCATTCCCCACCACAAATAGACACCATGGGGATTATTTTTATGGATGCACGTTGACATGACACCTACACATACATATCTCAACAAACCATCATACCCATCAAATTTCTGAGCGTCCCCACTCTAAACTCTCTAGGACCCATTGAGGGTGTCCAGACCATCCTTCACAATATAGGGTAGGGTGATTTTATGGAGTGTGAAGCACATACACACAATAGACTCACTTTGGAGTTTCTCAGTTCACTTCGACACCAACATTCATGATTTTCATTTCGCCTATTGAACAGGGATTACACCACCTCCATTGACTCCCTGAACACTCTGTTTTGTTGGCCCACTACCATCACCCTCGACTCCATTAGGCAAGATAGCCCATTCTCCGACGCATTTGATCTTGACACATTTTGGGAGCAGATTACTGGCATTACACATATCCTATCACCAGAGTGAAAGCCTCTTCAATCTTACACCCTTGCATTTTCCTGGCACATTGCATCATAGCCAACTCTATCTTTTATATGGAGGAGACATGCCAGGTCTCATAGAATGAGCTATTCTTCTTGTGGGCCATGACCCAACCCCGTAACAATCACGATGACGGTACCACTTCAGCATGTTATCTTATCCATGCTGGTTCTTGGTTGGGTCATAGGTTATTTCACACCCTTAGCAGTTCAGCTGCAAAGATTTGCTATGGAGGGTTATCATGATTAATGCTAAGCTCCCTCCCATTCCTCTCCAAATCCCAGCCACCATGCCCTCTGTTCCAAGCCGCACATCCACGACATCTCCATCCTCACTAATATGCACTTGATCAAATCCATCGGGGACGAGAAATTTTTATGGATTCATGGGACCCTTTATGCCCCTTACACCATATTACCCAACCCCAATTGCTTACGTATTGAGGGATCCGTGCAGTGGGTGTTCTCACCTGACCCAGCTTTTCCCCACCTGCACATGCACACCCCGATCCCGCTCAGGACCCCGTTATTCCTGTAGCTACACAGGTAGGCCCTGTCAAACCACCACACTTACGTCATTTCTCACAGAGATCTTGACCCCATGGCGAGGGTCCTAACCATTCTGGTCCTCCTCCTCCACCTCTTTCCACTAATAAGTGTATTACACGAGTGGAAGAGGTTGTTCGTGATCTTCAGTCTATAATGGACGATGTCTAGACCACACTTCAGAGTTTACACAGACAGTTCAATGTCGTATATCATTGGCACTTTTCTTAAAGCCATTACCACGAGGCTACACCGACTCTCCTCCTCATGCCATCACCAGCACAGCCTTCTACTTCTACACCATGTGCACCACCCTCACCTCCACTATCCACTTCAGTACCACCATCCTCACCACTACCACCCACTACTCCACCGACATCACCTGCATAGGCACCACCTGATGGTGGCACCTCTTGATGAGGTGGTCCATACTTTTCCCCCAAATACGTATGGCCCTCATTCACACTTGATTATAACACTTAGGGCACATTTTTGACCTAGCTTGGGGGAGACTCGACACCATCTCTTCCCCCTCACATATTTCCTCCTGACCACATTAATCATATCGTAGTGAGGACAATGCTCAACTCCAGCTTGGAGGATGAGCATTTCATGCCCACCTTTTTATTTTTCCACCTCCATCTCCACCTTTTACCATATGTACATATATTTCTTTTCTTTTCCCATTTTCTTTTTCTCATGCATCATCTCTTTTGCTTTTCCTTTAAAAAACAACAACAACAAACCACTTGCATTGCATCCGGCATCTTGCATTCTTCATGCATTCATGTGTTTATATGTGTGTGTTTTGAGAATTTTTTGAAATCAAGCTTTATATGCATGGTTATCGAATGAAATTTTTAGATTCTATCTTTTACTCTCGATTTCTTGATGTCGATTAGAATATATGATTTGGATATGTTTTTAGTTTCAAATCTCATTTAATATGCTCGTTATGCCCTTTCTCGTTGTCCCTAGGATAGTAGTACTCGAAACCGACCTAGGTTAAATTTTTCTTAGGAATCCACTTTATGCATGTACCGTAGAAATGATAGTTGAGTATAATGGTTTATAATCCTTCGAGACTTAGATAATGACATATCACCTAGTACTAAGTATTGATTTTGATTAAACTATTCATGCTTTCGAAGAAAAAGAAAGAAAAAAGAAAAAAATATGTAAATATAGAAAAAGAATAAAATATGCATCGTTCTCCTAGCTACGCCAAGTAACCGGATCACCATGCCGCAAGAAGCATTGGGGACTTGCGCCGAAAGGTTTAGCTTGGGGGAGTGCATATGAATAAGGATTATGCTTGGTTTGAGTTAGTAGGTTCGAGGGGTCCCTTTTGGCCTGATGCCTAAGATCGTCTGACCTGGGAGTGATCGACCCAATGCTCCTTACATAACCTAATTAAAATCCCAAAAAGAAACAAATGAATGAAATACAATAAAAATAAAAGCATGAATAAACATAGCAATTTCACGAATCAAGGAACATTGACATATTGTGAGAGCCACTCCCTCAATAGACACATAAACCATTATCCGATACTTATCTTTTTCTCGACCATCGCATGATATCGATTCATATTCCTTCGGCCTAAGGACAGGCTAGAAGAATTATTCTAGAACTTGAGCATGATCATGGCTGAGTAGATTATTTGACGATTCGAGTTAGAAACGACAACCTAGGATTATGTTCTAATCGATGGAAAGGAATTGGCGTATTTAATTTCCATGAATCTGAAATTCCCATTCATCCATGTATATATGCTCGGTGTTGTAAAATTCTCAAAAATCATGCCATCGTATGCTTTCTTGCTTGCTTGCCTCCAATATTTACTCGTTCATGTCTTCCTTGAGAACAAGAAAGAGTTTAGCTTAGTGGATTTTGTCGTGTGGTTATTGTATATATATACTTTGTATTTTGTTCATATGCATTTCATAAACCTTTATCCCCCGTTCCACTCCATTTTCCCCGTTTTTGATTTCTTTTACTTTTGGGTTACTTGTGTGCATTGAGGCATAAAAGAATGATTTTGGGACCTTAGAGTGGGAATAAAAGACATGGAACGAAGCAAGAAGCAACGGGAGCTAAACCAAAGGGGAAAGAAGGAAAAATGCAACACGCAACCGCGTGGTTCATCCACGGGGCCGCGTCACCAGGACACCCCATAGAGGAGCAGTAAAGCATTATAGGCGGTCGTGTTAGAAGCTAAAATGATTGCATCGTCACAGAGCCGAAGAGAAGAGAAATTATCATCGACATGGTCGTTTGGCTGACGACGCAACCGCATCAATTCGAGATGCTGTTGTAGCCAAATGGTCATCCAAACAACTGTCTAGATAGCTGAACGACAAATGACACGATCGCATGGATCGTGAAACAGTCGCTTTGATTGAGGACCAAATTTTCCAACTTACGCACTTAGGCGACGCGAACGCGTCGAATAAGGCCCCCAAGGGTTTTTCTGGGCACAGCCAGGGGTATTTTTGGGATTTTTTTGGGATTTTTGCTTGGGTATAAATACATTCCTTCCTCCTCTGATAGGAGAACGCTTTTTGGAGTACTTTTCCTGTGTTTTTCAAATTGTAATCAGGTGTAAACATTCCTTTATTCTATGCACTTTTGATTATTCTTTTGGTTGTTTTGGATTCTAGTTTTAATCTTGCAATAGAAATTTGTTCTCTTAATTCCCTTGCCATTGTGGATTGCTTGATTTTTAATTTCTGGTTAATCTACAATGCCATGGCTATTCAATTGATGATTTTGATTGTGTTTATTTCCATGTTCTACAATGCCATGGGTTGAGCCCCATTAGATTTGGCCATGGATTGATAGTATTTGATTAATTGTTGAATAATTAGATATTAGTGTGTGCTAGGATGATTATTATCAATGAACATTGATCTTCTTCTTGTGGATAAATAGATTAGTCGATGGCAGGAGATGTGGCTAATCTAGGATTTATTATCCCTACATTAATCCATATTATCCATGTGTCTGATGGGAGTCATTCATGGATTGGAGCCCTCATAACATATATCTGAATCCTAATCCATAGAAATGGCATGGACGAAGATTGAGGACATTCATTAGACGTAATGCATCTATTGTATATCGATGCACCAATGAGAGTTTGGCTTCGATATGGAATAGATAGTCCTATGTATTGGATCTGGATCTAAGCCTAGAGGGGAGGAATAGGCTAATAAAAATTCTCGTGCAACCCACGAGCAAACTTAGGCAGATATATCAGATACAGAGTAAATAAAAAGCAATCACAGATGTACATCAGATTTGCCCTAATTCGGTCGTCCCCACGACCTACGTCCAGCCTCCAAAGCAGATACTAGATTAATAATGTAACAGGTAAAACCGTAATAGCTAGAGAACCCACGTCTCTAGACTCACCAGGCTCTCGGTACCCACTCCACCGGTGTTCAACAAAATTAATCCTAGTATAAGCTTTCTATTGGCTAGTCCCAACTAGCCAAGTCCCTCTTGTCTAGCACCCACTAGACAAGATCCCAAAAGTCACAAATACGGTAAATTCACAAATATCACTACACCAATCACAAATATAATAAAGTAAAGAGATCATAATTGCTCAAATTGTGATGGCGTCGATGTCTCTGTCTGTCGGCTCATGTCAGATCAAGTCTGACAACAATGTAGTCTCTGATTTGACGTCACGGCCACTGCTCTTGGATGAAGGGATGATGGGTCGGTCAGTAATCCAAGAAGTGCAGCAGTTGGCTCTGTCTCTCGATTTGTGTCAAACGTTTTCAGCTGCTTGATTGGATCACGTGCATGCAGGATCAGCTATCGGTCAACATGAGAGTTTCGTGCACAGACGCAAAATTTGACGTCGCCTTGCTCCGACATTTGGCTATCACGGGTGGTCAAAGTCAGCATGCTAGCTTTGGGTTCTGAGATGTTGTTGCTCCTTCAATTTGCGCTTCTGTTGCAATAACCAGTGTCGTTGGAACATGTGCCCAGAGGAGCAGACGAGCGAATTTCTCATTGAGAACGACTAAATACACCTCCCCGTTCGGTGCGGGGAGGTGACAGTTTCCCAAAACTGCAAAGAATTTGAGCGAGAGAAACAGGGAAGTGACCCGTAAATTAATATTTTTTGCAATTTTTGGACCATTGTCATCTCCATACACCGAATATTCGGTGTATGGAGCAATTACCTTTCTCATTTAATCAAATGTGGGTACTGCCTACTCTTTGATTAATCCTCTCAGCCTTGATTGATGTGCCTAAAACAACAACAAATTAAGTGAAGAATTAAATCAAATGCATGCAAACAAAAATAGGTTCGATGGGAAATTAAAGAACAAAACAAATTGAGATGCAAAACTTGAGTTGAGATATTAAAAAAAATCAAAACAAATGATATTTAAATGTCCTTTATGATGTGCACTTAATCTTTGTTTGCTTTGCCCCAATTGCACTCAACCGCCCTTTGCACATGCATGCGTCAGATCCCTTTATTATTACTTTTAGCTTTTGCACCAATGAAACTTTTAGAGATGAATTTTAGGCCGGCCTCTCTGTGCTTCCAGACGAATTGATCTCGGCATCTTCACTTTTGGGTCCCCTCCTTTCGCATGGGTTCTCGAGCCTACTCAACAAAAACAAAACAGAGAACAATATGAAGAGATAATAAATAATCAAAATGACCTCAAACCTCTCCCTCCTTATTTCTCTCTATTTCCTTTATAGCCAGCCGCAATATGAGTTTCTCTTTGAGTTGTGTTGCCGCACAATTTTTTTCGGAAGGTCCTGTTCACCAGGCCAGCTCTTCTAGGGTATTTATATGGGCTTGAAAAAACCTAGCCCTGTATTTACAAGATTGCCACACAACTTCTATATTCCATATATTAGTCGGTTTAGACTCATTTTCAGATCCAAAAAATTATGTGACTTGCTCGTAGTCTCCCCCATGATCCACCGTCATATTTGCTATTTTATAACGTCAAGAAAATGATCAAATTTTCCTTTTATGCCCAAAGTACCCTTTATATCCAAAATGACCGAATTGCCCTGGAATCAAGATGAACTCCTTTCAACATGAAAACCCTTAACAAACATGTCATAAATATTCATGAAGGTTTGTTATCATCAAACAAGAAATCAACAATCGTTGTATCCAACTGTACGTTGCATCCAACACTATCATGGCATTACGAGAGTGGGGGGTAGGGATAACATAAGGAAATATCCTATCATTGCATCATGGAAGTGGGGGTAGGAGAATACTCTTAGCTTAGACGACCTTTCCCAAGTCGCATGAATTCAACAATTGGTCATTTCAATTCAATTCTAACTTTAATCCAATGGTAGTGATACCTAGGTCCTAGAGATTTTTCATATTGATATTTTCCTGTAGTGTTCACCCTTCTAGCCACATATCGATTGTGTAGCTAACAAACTTAGAAAGAAATCGGTACTCAACAACTGCCTCCCAGTGGATGACCCGTATAGTGCTACAACCATGCCGTGCGCTTGCGGTATAAATTGAGACAAGAACAATGGTCAAGGCTATCAACCTCATGATTATTGGATCCCAATTCCTACTATAAAATTATATTAATAATTTTTATCTATCTTTTGGGTTAAAGATATTCACAAATTTGTGCAAGAATTACTTAGATGAAAACTAATCTAAGTATTTATGAACATCTTCTTGCATTATTGGCCTCTTTAAAATATCTTTTTACAACATTATGTTTGTCATAAAGCTTATCCTTGAAAAGAATAAACTCACTGGACCAATTACATAGATTGACTAAGAAATGTAAAGATTGCATTGACATATGACAAGCTCACATGCATCTTGAAATGCAAACCATCCTGAACCCATAACTACTAAGTCCAGTGATGAAGAGAAAGAGTTCTTTAAAACCTAGACTCATGACTGTAAAATGCCAAATGCCTCGTTTTAGCCTCCATGAGTAATGAGTTCCAAAGAAGGCATAAGAATATGGATGATCACTCTACATTTATCCATATGAAATATTTATATGGAGAGCAATCTTGAATTGTCAGATTCAATACTTCAAGAAATTGTTTCATTCAAAGATGACAACATGTGCTCTAGTTCAAGACCATGTCCTCAAGATGATCAGTTATATTGACAAACTAGAAGAGTCGGGGTTTGTCATGGACAATGAATTGTATGTAAATATAATTCTTCAACCTCTTCCTAGCACATTCTCTAAGTTCATATTAAATTTTTTTTGAAAGGTAAGCGAGTGTGTATATATGTATAAACAAGTAAGTACATCATGGAGTGTACCAACAAATAGGGCAGGTAAGGGAGGGGATGGAAGCAGTCACCTTATACCAGAACTACCAAGTACAATCCAAGAAAGGGGGGAAAAGGCTAAGGAGGGGGTAGGCACACAAAAACGCCTACAAGATCCCCAAGTTCTCAAAAAAGGGCGCTCAATAAGCTCAACTCCATCAAGGTCACAGGCGACCATAGTATCAAAAACATCCGAAGAGATCCTCGAAAGAACGACGTCACGGGTAGATTCCTTAGAGTGAAAGATGTGGGCGTTCTGTTCCCTCAAGATGTGCCACACCGCAGCGGAGAAAACCAGCTTGGAAAGCTTACCGCGGAGGGTGGCTTTCCCCCTTGCTCCAAACATCCTCCTAAGCAAGTATGCTTCGACAATGATGGACCTAGAGCAAGGGGGAAGGCCAAGACAGAGACTACACACCGCCCAGACAAAAGAACTGTACTCACATCGGAAGAAGATGTGGCGAGTTGTCTCTGGGTGGGAGCCACAGAGGACGTAGGGGGCCTGTGCCTGAATGCCACGCCTGGCAATCTGGTGGGTGGTATGGATTCTGTCGGTGAGAACCCGAAGAAGAGTGAGGGTGAACTTGGGAATGTGGACATGAAACCAAATCAAAGACGCAAGATGGGAAGGAGGAGAGCATCGCCGAGTAGAGGACCAGGCGGCACGATGAGAACATCCCACATGGGAAGTCCAGGCCCAGGTGTCAGGACTATCACAAAGAAGAGTAGATGCGAGGTATGGGGCGAGGTGTGCAATACAACCAGAGAGACTCCAGGACTCGCCATCCCAGAAGTCAACAACTTTTCGGTGTCTCAAGGAGGGGGGCGAGCACAGCCCAGCAAGGGGGCCACAAGGGAGCCAAGGGTCGAACCAGAAAGACGAGGATCTACCATTCCCCACAACCCTATGAAAGCAAGGGACAGCTAAATCACGGCATCGAAGGACATGCTTCTAGGATCCCGAGTCGAAGACAATAGCCTCACACTGAAAGAGAGGGGAATGCTTTAGATACTTATATCGCATGTGTTGGATCTGGATCCTAGCCTAGAGGGGGGGGGGGTGAATATGCGTATAAAAAATAATTCGTGCAACCCACGAATAAGCGCACGCAGTTATAGCAGTAACAGGGTAAATAAAATGCAGACACAGAGTACACAGCAGATTTACCCTGGTTCGGTCGTCCCAACGACCTACTCCATCCTCCAAAGCAGATACTAGTATTGAATAGCGCAATAGGTACAAAACCACAAGTTAGAGCACGCTCAGAGCACCCTCTACGTCTCTACACTCGCCAGGCTCTCAGTACCCCCACACACTATGTTTTCTCTCACTATCAATCCTAGTAACGCTTTCTACCAGCTAGTCCCAAACTAGCTGGGTCCCACTTGTCTAGCCCCAACCAGAAAAGTCCCAAAATAGTCATAAAATATAGGTAAAGTTTTCCCTACAAAGATCTAACACAACAACTACACAAAATAATAAAGAACAGAGTTTAGAAGGCTCAGTTCATGTAGCGGCGATGTCTTCGTCAATCAGCACGGGCCAGATGTCTTCTGGCAAGTAGTAGTAGTCTCTCGATGTCTCCCCAATAGTTCGGCTCCCCTCTCGATGAAACTTGCGCCTTCCACCAAAGATTGAAACTTGCGACTCTTCACCTTGTAAACAATGATTCCTTGTTGCATGCACTTCTCTTCTCTAATTTCTTGTGCCGACACCCCAAAAAAATCTTGTTTCTTTGATTCCCTGCAAACAAATAAACCCCAAACAAATTGTGCGGCTGCTCTGATGATGACCTCTCCAAGTGGGATAATTCGGCAGCCTACAAACTAAACAGGCACACAAAAAAATTAGAAGATAATATATATTTTAGGCACCAAAGAGCAATATTCCTCAACAATCAGGTCGGCAGCTTCACAAAAAACAGAGCTTTTGAATAGGCCGGCTCTTTGTGCCTGTGGAAAATATTACGGCCCTGCAAAGAAACAACTTCAATTATTTTAATAAACAAAAGGAATTTACGTAGTGCTGCTCTTAAACAACTTCAATTATTTTGATAAACAAAAGGAATTTCCGAAGTGCTGCTCTTAAACAACTTCAATTATTTTGATATTAAAAGTGCTGCTCTTAAAATTTCCGAAGGCTCTCCTCTCAAAACTTTGATCTTGTGCTGCTCTTCCCCAAAGAATTCGGCCTAAAAAAACAAATAAGATAGTGGAGAATTACAATAAGAGAGCAAGTGCGCCCTTTGATAATATATGGAGGAGATTGAAATAACACAAGAGGCCTTTGTCGCGGCTCCTATCAAAGATGATGCAGCTTTGATGTTTTTTGAGAAACAAGGAGGAAAACAAAATGAAGACCCCCCTCTCTGAAATGACGGCCGCCTCTTGGGATTTAGGGTTAATTTTTTTTGGCTCTCCCAGTTGATCGAAGGTTTTCAGAGGGTGGGTTTATAAACTTGGGTTCACAAAGTTTCGGCTGAAGGGGTTTTTAAGATGGACTCTTGGACATTTTAATTAAGGCCGGCCTATGTGATTTTCAAAGAAAAAAATGTGAACTCCAAATTAGAGATCTGCTGCTTGGCCGAATGTATTTCTTTTTTGTAGAGAGTATCCGCAATGCGATGTAGAGGTTAGGGTTTTGAATAGGATTTGGTAGGATTCTCATATCACTTTAATTGATTTATTCCAATCCCAATTGATATCAAATTGGCTCCATCTCATCCCTTATTGGACCAAGTCCAATTCGCTTTGTGTATGGCAATTTGACCAAGTCCATTAGCTATGCGGATAGCAATTTCTCCAACACGTCGCCATTTCCGAAACACACTTAGTACACACGTTAAATATAACACACACGTTTGTCATCATCAAACCAAGAGCCTAGATCGTTGCTTCCAACAATCTCCCCCTTTTGGTGATGACAAACCCATAAAAGATTTGAGCAATAAGTATGGGTGTGTGAAGTGTGTTGAGGGGTGTAATGCAATATATATGATGTATGGATGAGTCATTCAAGCATTACAAAGCATGCACAACAAATAGTAAATATAAAAGCATGCTCCCCCTTCTCTCAAGCTCCCCCTTCAATATTTATTCAAGTATTTTTCTCAAGCTCCCCCTTCAACAAATAATACCGACAACAAACAACACACAAATCTTTCTTTCTCTTTCTCCCCCTTTGTAATCACTAAAAGTGGATTAATGAAGTCACACGAATATTCCATGCAAAACTAAACCATTATTAAAAGTAGCGAGCAGTTTACATGAGTTTTCTAGTTAGCAAACAATTCAAGCTTATAGAATTTCATAAAGTGACTTCTGCACCGTTGTGTAAGTGTAATGATATAGACAACAAAGTACTAGGGGAGATTCAATTTTAGAAAATCAACAAAATCAATCCACATTTTCCAATTTTTCATAATTATCACTAGGATTGATTTTTCCCACCTCATCAAAGATGAGTTCAAGTTACCGAACCCCAAAACATGGCCTAAAAGGACTTTTAAATGTGGTGTGGCATTGCTTGACGAGTAATATACACCAACGTTAATGATTACCCATGTAGCATAAGTTGGATACTCGTTGGTTGTGTATTAGCCATGAAGTGTATCCATTTTTCATACGGAGCAAATATAGTATTTTTTTAAAAATATTTTATGCTCAATTTTTAATTCATGGCTAAACACTTCATATCCCTTAGAAAATTCAGAAATTAATCATTCCTACATTCACTTTCCATTATTCTTCAAAAAGAATCTCCAAAAGCACTAAAAAGTCAATTATCGTGAAAGTGCAAATGTAGGTGTAGAAGTCAAATTTAAAACTTATGAGACATGTCATGGCTACTAAAAAGAATAACATCATGATCATGTAGCTACAATAATAATGAATTAACTTCTACAAGGGATAGATTTGAACATTCATACAATACCACTTAAGATAAATCATAAAGGGTATTCTTTTAAGCACATTTTTTTTATTTTTGGTTTTTCAATTTTTTTCCTGAAATAAAAGCATTAAAAATCATGCATGCAAGCACACAAAACAAAATAAAAACAAGCACACAAAATAATCTATGAAGGTATGCAATGAAATGCAAAGAGGGATAAAAATTATACCTTCTCGTTGCTATTTGACGAAGGAGCAAAAAAATGAGACATTGAAAAGTTTGCTCCTCGCCAAACCTCCATCACACCTACAAGAAAGATGTTAAGTGTGACCTTGGAATCCAACAAGGTCCACTAGTGTTAGCCATTAAAGATTTAGGAACCCACACTTGTTTAAACTTGATATTTGTATTCCTAAATTTACAATAATATGAAGTGTGGCCTACACTATCACAAGTAAGCACGTTGCATATTTGTTCTTTGCAATAGAGGATACATTGTGGAATTTCTTGAATTTTTGCTTTTCAACGTTTTTCAGACCAAAACCACGTCCTCTTCTATTATTGTCATATAATTGATTCTCTCAAATAGTGTCCAACGATTGTTTTCCCATAGAGAAGTTCTTAATGGCTACTTCAAGATGAGAGACTTTGGTTTTTAATTGTTTATTTCCTTCCACAAGTATCGTGCATTTACTAATAAAAGCTCTCTTGTTTTCCTCTTTCTTCTTTTCAAATTCAATCATTTTTCTTTTAAAGTCATTATCCAACATGCAGAATTTATCATTAAGCTCTCTAATCACATAGTCTTTTTCAGTTTCGAGCTTAATCAAATCAAGTTTAAGCATGCTAATTTGGTTTAATAATGAGGGACAGGAAATACAAGGAGCAGTATCATCAAAGCTAGCTTTTTTCTTCTCCATGATTTCAATAGTAGACTTGCATTCATTAAGTTCAATTTTAAGTTTTTCATTCTCTTTAAACACCTTATCATCTCTAACTTGCATGTCATAGTTCTGATTTTGGAGACATTCAATAGTGAACTCATGATCTACCATTTGATTTTGCATTTCTTCACAAATTTTAAGAAGTTCAGCTTTGCTACCTAACGGTGTCTCATCTTGGATGCCCATCAAAGTCATTTAAGAATGGGATTCATTTTCCTCCTCGCTTTCAGCTTCGCTATCCATATCCCATGTTAATACCTTCGCTTTTCCTTTTCCTTTAGCGAGCTGTACAGTTTCATTTGGGCAATCCTTCATCAGATGTCCTCTTCCCTTGCATTTAAAACATTGCATTCTATCAGTAGATTTCTGATCATTAAATTGCTTGGAAGAATTATTAAAGTTAGAACGATTAAACCTAGGTGCCATTTCGTTTCTCCCATGCTTGGTCTTGATGAACTTTCTGAATTTTCTCACCATTAGCGCTATGTCGTCGTCGTCATCCTCTTCTTCGCTAGCTTGCAAAGCAAGGGGCTTTATGGCTTTCTCTTTCTCCTCAGATTTCTATCTTGCTTCAACATTTTGCAGTTCCAACTCATGGGACATCAAATTACCAATAAGGTCCTCCACCTTCAATTGTGACAATACCTTTGCTTCCTGGATGGTGGTGACCTTTGGTCTGAAAGATCTTGGCAATGCTCTTAGGATCTTCCTCACTTGATCGAGGCTATCATATGGATTTCCAAGCGAGCTAGACTTGTAGACTATGTCGGTGAACCTCGCATACATCACTGATATGCTCTCTGATTGAAGCATGCGAAATCCCTTCGAACTCTGCACTCAAAAGAGACAGTCTAGACTCATTTACCTGTAACGTTCCCTCGTGCGTCACCTCCAAAGTATGCCATATTTCCTGCGTAGTTAAACAATGTGAGATTCTATTATATTCAGATTTATCAAGTGCACAAATGAGAGCATTCATGGCTTTAGCATTTAAAGAATAAGATTTCCAATCATCATAATCCCATTTGTCATTTGGTTTTTCAATCTCAACATTTTCTACTTTAATAACATGCTGTTTATATCCTTTTTCAATTATTTGCCAAGCTTTATAATCAACAGAAATAAGGTAGATTTTCATTCGATTTTTCTAATAAGCATAATCACCTTCGTTAAATCTCGGGGGACGGGAAACAGACTGACCCTCAGCAAAAGCACTATCCATATGGTTATTCATGGTCAAACCTAGGCTAGATCCTAAAACCGGCTCTGATACCACTTGTTGGATCTGGATCCTAGCCTAGAGGGGGGTGAATAGGCTTATAAAAAATAATTCGTGCAACCCACGAATAAGCACACGCAGTTATAGCAGTAACATGGTAAATAAAATGCAGACACAGAGTACACAGCAGATTTACCCTGGTTCGGTCGTCCCAACGACCTACTCCAGCCCCCAAAGCAGATACTAGTATTGAATAGCGCAATAGGTACAAAACCACAAGTTAAAGCACTCTCAGAGCACCCTCTACGTCTCTACACTCGCCAGGCTCTCAGTACCCCACACACTATGTTTTCTCTCACTATCAATCCTAGTATCGCTTTCTATCAGCTAGTCCCAAACTAGCTGGGTCCCACTTGTCTAGCCCCAACCAGACAAGTCCCAAAATAGTCACAAAATATAGGTAAAGTTTCCCCTACGAAGATCTAACACAACAACTACACAAAATAATAAAGAACAGAGTTTAGAAGGCTCAGTTCATGTAGCGACGATGTCTTCGTCAATCAGCACGGGCCAGATGTCGTCTGGCAAGTAGTAGTAGTCTCTCGATGTCTCCCCAATAGTTCGGCTCCCCTCTCGATGAAACTTGCACCTTCCACCAAAGATTGAAACTTGCGACTCTTCACCTTGTAAACAATGGTTCCTTGTTGCATGCACTTCTCTTCTCTAATTTCTTGTGCCGACGCCCCAAAAAAATCTTGTTTCTTTGATTCCCTGCAAACAAATAAACCCCAAACAAATTGTGCGGCTGCTCTGATGATGACCTCTCCAAGTAGGGTAATTCGGCAGCCTGTAAACAAAACAGACACACACAATAATTAGAAGATAATATATATTTTAGGCACCAAAGAGCAATATTCCTCAACAATTAGGTCGGCAGCTTCACAAAAAACAGAGCTTTTGAATAGGCCGGCTCTTTGTGCCTGTGGAAAATATTATGGCCCTGCAAAGAAACAACTTCAATTATTTTAATAAACAAAAGGAATTTACGAAGTGCTGCTCTTAAACAACTTCAATTATTTTGATACACAAAAGGAATTTCCGAAGTGCTACTCTTAAACAACTTCAATTATTTTGATATTAAAAGTGCTGCTCTTAAAATTTCCGAAGGCTCTCCTCTCAAAACTTTGATCTTGTGCTGCTCTTCCCCAAAGAATTGGGCATAAAAAACAAATAAGATAGTGGAGAATTACAATAAGAGAGCAAGTGCGGCCTTTGATAATATATGGAGGAGATTGAAATAGCACAAGAGGCCTTTGTTGCGGCTCCTATCAAAGATGATGCAGCTTTGATTTTTTTTGAGAAACAAGGAGGAAAACAAAATGAAGACCCCCCTCTTTGAAATGACGGCTGCCTCTTGGGATTTAAGGTTAATTTTTTTGGCTCTCCCAGTTGATCGAAGGTTTTCATAGGGTGGGTTTATAAACTTGGGTTCACAAAGTTTCGGCTGAAGGGTTTTTTAAGATGGACTCTTGGACATTTTAATTAAGGCCGGCCTATGTGATTTTCAAAGAAAAAAATGTGAACGCCAAATTAGAGATCTGCTGCTTGGCCGAATGTATTTCTTTTTTGTAGAGAGTATCCGCAATGTGATGTAGAGGTTAGGGTTTGGAATAGGATTTGGTAGGATTCTCATATCACTTTAATTGATTTATTCCAATCCCAATTGATATCAAATTGGCTCCATCTCATCCCATATTGGACCAAGTCCAATTCGCTTTGTGTATGGCACTTTGACCAAGTCCATTAGCTATGCGGATAGCAATTTTTCCAACACGTCGCCATTCCTGAAACACACTTAGTACACACGTTAAATATAACACACACGTTTGTCATCATCAAACCAAGAGCCTAGGTCGTTGCTTCCAACAGCATGTAGGAGGCCCAAGGGGAGGGAGAGTGGAGAAGACGCCACAATAACTTAGTACCAGCTGCCACACCAACCTCCCTCAAAGAGCACAGGCCCATCCCCCCTTTATGCTTAGGAAGGCAGACGTCCTCCCATCTCCAAAGGTGAAGTCTCGAGCCCCAAATGAAGTCACGACAAAGGCGGTCAATTTCCCGGAGGACGAAAGAAGGGATGTGGTAGGACTGAATCCAGTAGGAGACAAACCCGTGAATGACGGTGTGCACAAGCTCAATACGCCCAGGAGTGGAGAGGAGCCTAAAGGACCAACAACAGATCTTAGCTTTGCACTTATCAATGAGCCCATAAAAGAGTCTCACCGAAGGGTTGCTGGTCGAAAGGGGAAGTCCCAGATACTTCACTGGAGGGAGGGCCACAGGGATACCTAGGATGGAGGAGAGCGCATCCGCATTGTTACACCCCTTGCTAAGCATTAACTTGCTCTTTCCCTTATTTACCTTGGGCCTCGTCAGAAGATGGAACGAGCCAAGCAGCCTGCCAAGCCCCTCAAAGGTAGTGCTCTTAGCCTTACAGAACACAAGCATATCATTAGCAAAGAGGAGATGGGAGGGGATACCAAGACCCCTCCTCTTGGGGGGTGAATGGCGCCAGAAGATGAAGCCAAGTCCATGAGGAGAGTAAAGGATTCCATGACAATGACGAAGAGGAACGGTGAAATGGGATCGCCCTGACAAACACCTCGAGTACTCTCAAATAAACCAGCAGGCGATCCGTTCACAAGGACAGAGAAGGTGGCAGAATCCACACACACACACACGCGTGATCGCTCCGGGATGTAACCCTAAAGAACGGTTGTAGTTTTACCGCAAGTGCACGGTGTAGCAACGAGCGGGTTATCGAACACAGGGAGGACAAATGACCGTGCTTGTTCCAATCAACCTGGCTATTTAAGAAGAGAGAAATTTGCCTTTGGAGATCCTGTCACAATCGTCAGACAAAGTACGGAAATATCAAATCAAATAAAGAACGTCTAGGGAATGGGGAATTCCCGCTACTCACCGTATTTCGTAAAAGTGGTTCATTGGTATCAAAGTTGCTAGAATAAGATTTTGGATGAACTAGTTGCAACTGAATGTAGAACCAAGCTCACGCTCTCGCGATGTTGCCGGTCTATAGCTATCCTAGGCTCGGGTCCAATCTCTTGCAAACCCTAGCCTAGGGAAGCTAGCATTAGGATCAACATCATCGTTCAATCGCGCACCGAGCCCAATCTCTTGCAAACTCGGCCCACGACCTAGATTGGGATAGTTCCTCCCCGTCCAATCTCTTGCAAACGGGTATTAGCGCGGAATTGGAATCGGAAACCATAGTATCGGTCCAATCTCTTGCAAACCGATACTACGGAAATTCGATTCCAACCCAATTCGGATTTCTAGGGTTTCCTATCGAATTGGGATCCAATCTCTTGCAAATCCCAATCGATGTGAATTCCTAGCCATCCGTAGTAAATTGATCCCAATCTAATCCCTAATAGCAATTCTAACAAAATTCCTACCAATTCATCACAATTATGAAATAGGGCTTGTAGGGTTCATCCCCACGCCCCAAGACGTGGCGACTACTCACAATTCATAGCAAGATCACAAAAATAATCAATGAAATAAGCAATAGAATTCATCACAATATTGAGATATGCAATAAAAATAGAATTTTTAGGGAAGAGAAAAGCAAACCAATGGAGTTCTTCAATTAATCCTACAAAAATCCAATTTTGTCTCCTTTTCAATCACAAGAATAAAACTAAAAAGCTAATCTAAAAGCTGTAAAAAATCTTGGAGAGAGGCTCTCAAAACTAGGGTAAAAACAGGGGTTAAATAGCCCCCAAAATCGTCCAAAAACTGTGACCAAAATACCCCTGCGCAACCTGTTTTCCGCAATTTTCGCTACAGGCAGCGCGTCGCACTCGGCCGAGTGACAAAAGTCGCTCGGCCGAGTGAAAACCCTGTAATTTTCCAGTAAGTATCGATCTTCAGGGGTCTTCACTTCGGGGGCAGCTCGGCCGAGTGAGTTGTCGTCACTCGGCCGATGGCTTCATGGTACTCGGGCGGACGGGATTATCCACTCGGCCGAGTGGATCTTCTGAAGCTCAGGCAGCCGAAAAACAGTAACAT
This sequence comes from Scilla litardierei, assembly GCA_030789695.1. NCBI lineage: Eukaryota > Viridiplantae > Streptophyta > Magnoliopsida > Asparagales > Asparagaceae > Scilla > Scilla litardierei. The sequence goes on along the minus strand of CM061142.1, from coordinate 264,761,831 downwards.
GGCGATTTTTGAAGGGCTTCGTCTGGGTGCCACTCGGGCGGACGGGGTCTCGTCACTCGGCCGATGTGGTCTCCGTCGCTCGGCCGAGTGCACATATAAATCGTGTCAGCTCTGGTCGGCCGAGCGGTGTCTCGCTGGTCGGCCGAGTGACTCCTTCACTCGGCCGAGTGGGACACAAAACATGCCCAAACTGCTTGTTTTGGCCTCCTCGTCGCTCCTGCGACGTCCGTTCTTCTTCCGCTCCTCTCCAACAACAAAATACCCCTCGGGGAGGTCGTCGGTGACCGTCTGGAGTAAGCGCATCTCGAGATCACTCCAAATCGCGCCAAATCACCTGAAATGCGACAAAAACAACAAATCGTGAAAAGCATCGCAATATCGTCGATATATCGTGAAAAACATGATTTGGGCGATCTAAATGGCATGCAAACATGCGGGAAAAAGGTGTAAAATAAGGAGTGATCAAAATCCCCCAAGCTTGCCTCTTACTCGTCCTCGAGGAAGATAAGTAAAAGGCGAACCCTGTGGATTCGGAAAACGAAAACGGCGAAGAAAAATGAAGAATGAAAAACGGAGAAGAATGAAAAACGAAATAAAAATAAAGAAGAAAGAAAGAAGCGAAGAGGTAGGCTGCTAGATCATTTTCTCAGGACGTGGGTTCCGCTTACTCATATAGCATGCACTGAATGAAAAACACATGTCAGAGAATTTTATTTTGATATCATAGTATAATAGTGCAAATAGAAATAGAAAACCCACGAACAACAATATAATCATGAAAAACAGAATAATTTTATAATCAACATCGTCTGAATCATTTAAAGCGGTATACAAATCACAGATCACACACTTTTCAATTGAATGCTTTCTATCAGGAGTATAAGAGTATCACACTATAGAATAGAGAGAATAGAAAAGTATGGATTTCATGATATGAATGCTAGGCTTAGATTTCTGGATGTCGTAAAGCTAAAAATAATCTCACCGAGTATAGAATATTACTTAGCCTAGGTTGTCGTGCAACGTCAAGTAGTCACTCTCTCACACATCAATGGATCCCCTCCCCCAAGCTTATCTATAAGCGTGGTGGCATAAAAATATTTACATCCCCATTCCTATAAAACTCCAAAAGCAATGAAAAGAGAAGAGAAAGAAAGAAAGTGAGATGGGATCTTTTATTGAGGATTTTTCCTCTTTTCCCTTTTTTTTCCTTTTTTCTTTCTTTTTTTTTGATGCAAAAGCATATATACACAACGATCCCAACTCGAAGAGAGATAATGATATACAAGAATATTTTCTCTCTTTTTTTTTATTTTTTTTCTGAATAAGAAATTTGGAGCTAGGAATTAATAGCGGGGGAAATGCCATATAATAGAATCGCTAAGGGGAGATTCACCAATGATTTTAAAAGTAGAGAAATGATGTTCAAGATTTGTGGAGAAAGAAATAAATATATCACTCGGTTCACTCTATAAGACATGCATGACAACTTCAGCAGGGTAATCTAATCTACTCAGTTTCGATCACAAAAAAGCTAACTAATCCAGATTTATCATAGCTAACATCATTCAATCATCCTGAAGTGAAATGTACAGTTCATGCATATAGAAGTGATATAGCAAAAGAAATCAGTACTCCAGATATAGGCATTCAATGCGTGAATCTTGGTGTGTTTTCTGTGATAGCATACATATGAATATTCAGACTCAGTTAATAATAAAATTTCATCCATTTTCATGTGTAAAAAGTGTGTGTTACTATCTCTAGATGCAATGCAAGTCATAGCATATGATATCAGAAATAAAATCTAAGACATGACAAATAAAGCATGCATATAGAATAAGCTAACTCCACGTCATCATCATCACAGAAAAGTCATCTCTAGCATGAGATGAAAAAGAAAGAAATAAAGATAAAGGGAAAATAGAACTATTTACAATGCGGCACACAGAAAAATAAGAAAAACGTGATGCATGGCAAAATAAAAGAAAAATGATGAGAATAAGTGCAAAAGCGGAAAATGGTGTGAAAAACTAGAAATAAAGGTGGCAAACCGAAAAAGAACGTGAGAACTCACTCCCCCAAGCTAAATGGCACAGTGTCCTCAATGTGCAAAGTGTGGCACACCGAGAGACAAGTAAAGTGAGGGGCAAGTGAGGATGCATGCATGTTGAAAAAAAAGATGAAAATAAAAAGAAAAATAAAGAAATGAAAAATATGATGCGGACATGATGCATGCACAGATAGGAGTGATACAGATATATAAGTGTGTCACCAAAAACTCTCCCTCTCTCCCAAAAAAGATATATAAGGATACGATCTGAATGAGAAACCCAAAATAAGTGAGGGGAGGGGGTGGACAAAACTGCAACAGGACCCAGCAGAAACGGGTAGCACAACGGTAGGAATAATCGATGGCATCAAGGGTGCCTAAGAAGGTGGTGCTGCGCCGTCTCCGTCCTGAGGAGGAAGTGGTGGTGGCTGGACAGGCCGCTGAGTGGGTGTGGGTGTGGAAGTGGTAGCAGGCTGAGTGTGTGTGGAAGTGTGGGTGGGAACCTGCTGGGTGGGTGGGGGTACGCGGGGGAGACGCTCCAGGACCTGGGTAAGACAGTAGTGAATCTGGGGATCAGGTCAAAGCGTCTAGCCATCGCAGAGACGGTGGAGGACAGGGTCCTAAGGTCGCCTCTGAGGCCACTCACCGCCCCCTCTAGAGCACGAATGCTCTGAAGTACAGTGTCGGGGGGAGGTGGTGCAGAGGGACGCACTGGTCGGGGCTGTGCAGGGCGGGGCTGGCGTACTCGGGTCGCGTATGTGACGGGCTCAGCGGGGAAGGGAACGAAAGGTGCTGCGCGCGCAAATGTGGGCCTGGCCTCAGTGTGAGGCTGGGGCACCGGCTGGTGAGAAGTGGAGGCAGCAGCAGCAAAAGAAGAATGCAAAAGTGGCAGCGAGGCGGCCAGAGAGGTCAGTGGCACATAAGTGTGGACAGACGCCACGACACTCTCGGAAAATACAGCAGTAGTGGAAACAGAGGGCTCTCCGCACTCAACTACGGTCGGCAGGCGCTCGGGTGGGGCAAAAGAAACAGGCTCAGCAGACAGAGGGCCAGTGGGGGTGGTGACAGCCGCGGGAGTGGTGGAGGTGGGCTCAGCTAAGGTACTCCCGGCACCGACAGAGGTGTCAGGAGGAGCGGAAACATCAGGGATAGGCTGAGGGGCCACAGGGTCAACAGGGGCGACAGGGTCTGCGGGGGGCAGCGTGGGCAGCGTGGGCCTGCTCGGCCTGCTCGGCCTCGAGCACGTAAGCAGCGGGGATGAGAACATCCATCGCAGGGAGCCAGTCAACGTAGGCCGGTGCAATCTGAGTCCGAGCTGGGCTCGGAAGAATCATGTAATCGGCACCGTAAGGGCCGTGCAACCAGACCCAGTGACGCTCACCGTGCGGACGAAGCATCTTCATCCGGGCCATAACATCGATCGACAAAGAAGTGGGGCCCGGTACTCGTTGCAAGTCGTCAGGGAAGTCCTCGCCGGTCATAAGGGCAAGCAAGGTGATCAGGCCGCCGCAGCATATCGGTGAGCGAGCGCCCACCGATACAATGATGCGGTCCAAAAACCAAGCCGCGACATCAATCACGACGGCAGGGACCAGCTCATCGCCATCCCTAGATAGAGCTCTGGGACGTGTCATCGCGTAGAGCATGTAGAGCTCCGGCGTAGACATCGTGCCCGGCTCATATCTGGCCAAAAAGGTCGTCGCCATAAGGCGCTGAGCAATACGGAGGTAGGGATGGACAATGGCCGAGGCCTTGGCCCTACTAGGGTCAAAGGCGGCGTGAAGACCCGTAATCCGGGCCCAGAAGGCACCGTCGTCGAAGGAAGGTGGGGGGATATGGGTCGGGCCGTAACCGCGATCGGCTCCGGGGACAGCGAGCCACGAGAAAAATGCTCTCATCATATCGAGAGTGACCTGGCACTCCCGGTCCATGAACCGAAACGAGCATCCCTCGTCGGTCCGGGCGATCGAACTAAGAATCTCAAGTGTCGGGCGGGTGAACGTGTCCGCCGACACCTGGAAGAAATCTCGCCAGCCCACGTTGTCGTACAACGTGAGCATCCCCTCTAGTACCCCCAGGCGTCCTAGGTCGGCAAGGTGTGCAAACCTGGAGGGTACGATGGAGCGCTGGGAGATACGCTCGAAGACGGCGCGGTGTGCGTCGTCTCGGAACGTAATCCCGAGCGGCCCGACCAGTGGAGCCGGAGGTGGTGGCTGTGGAGCGGCAGGGAGTGGCTGTGCGGGCTGTGCGGGCTGTGTGGGTGCTGCAGGCTGTGCGGGGTGTGCGGGGCCTACAGGCTGTGCTGGGTGGATGGGGTGTGTGGGAGAAGGTGGAGGAGAGTCCTCCAACTCGTGGGAGGGGCCGGCATCATCCGACCGCTTCCGCTTGGTGGAAGCTCTCTTCGACCGCGGCCGTGTCCGGGGCGGCATATCGGCCCCGAGCGCGAGCCGAAAAGTGTAAAAAGTGCGGCGTGTGCAAAAGAGAGGAAAGAGTGTACCCCGACATGCCGCGAGTGCTAAGCAATGGAAGAGTGCGAAGACAGCGCCTCCGCGAAGCCCAAATCAGTCCGTAGAAGCTCCCCTGGGCTCCCCTAAGCTCCCAAAAACAACCTGCGCATGAAATGGCGATATCAGTGGGTAATATTCAAAACGTATGGAGCATTAGGGGTATAATAGATATATATAGAAATTGATTAGGGTTTGGGGTTCGTTTAATACATGGATCCTCGAAAAATACACAAAAAGAGGAGAAAAAGGGCGAGTCAGGCGATACCGGAGGTGGTCGGAGCGGCGGCCGCCGGCGGCGACTCGGGCGAGGCGCGGCGGGTGCTCGGCCGGCGGTGGCTGGTCGAGCGGCGGCGCGGCGGTGGTCGACCGAGCGAGTGAGGGCGCGAGCGAGCGAGGGTCGGGCGAGGGAGCTGAGGGGTCGGACGTTTGGGAATTTTTTTGCGTTTTGAAAAACGTGCCCCCCTCGGCCCCTTATATAATAAAAGTTACGACTCGGCCGAGTGACTAGGTCACTCGACCGAGCGAGATCAATGGACATTTCCTCCCCGCTATCGCTTCGGCCGAGTGGCTTTGCCAGCCTCGGCCGAGTGGAGTAAGTCCATTCGGCCGAGTGGCTCAAGCTACTCGGCAAGATTCGCCCTAGGAGCGTATCCGTTTTACTCGGTCGAGTGAAAATATATACTCGGCCGAGTAGCATTTATACTGAAATCAGGAAAATAAACAGAGAGTTGGGTACAGCAGACTTCCCTCGTTCGTGAGCGGCTCGGCCGGACGAACTTGTGTACTCGGCCGAGTGACTAGTATACTCGGCCGAGTGAGCCTTGTGTTCTGCCGTTTGTCTTCGTTTGGGCTCTAAACTCCGTCTTTCTTCCTCCAGTCGATTTCATCTTACTCCTAAGCATCGAGCGTCTTCCTGGGGCGCTCCTCATCGCCTTGTTCATCCTCCTCATTATGGATTTACCTATCTCCTCTCCTGTCAAGAAAAAATAGGACCCGTTATCATAAAATTTTTGGGCGAACGACTCAAAACACTAAAAATTTCTAAAACAAAAATAAAGAAAAAGTAAAAATAAAGCAATAACCGTCGGGTTGCCTCCTGACAAGCGCTTGTTTAAGGTCGTGAGCTCGACCCCCTATGATATTCAATTAATGCGGGATGTTTGGTGCATATGAGATGCACCCATCAAACTTTCCGGGGAGAACGCTTGGATTCGGAAGTTGCGGTGGCGTGTTCTCCCGCGGTGGTCTCTCGTCTCGAATAGTGTTGGGGGGAGGCTCCCCCAAGCTAGCGTTTGCTCTGGTCAACGGCTTCACCGGTGACGCTGATTTTCGTAGCGGCGGAGCTTTCTTCGGAGACTTTTGTTTCGAGAGCTTGCAGAGCTCTCGAATCATTGCGACATCAGCGTCGCCTTCATCATTTTCAGGGAGAGGTCGGGGGAATCATCTATCTTCTCATCTTGGCCTAAATCCGGGCCTTCATCAAAATCCTCATCGAAAAGAGCGCCAATCGAGTGGGGGATCGCCTCTTCAATTACCTCATCAAGGAGGTATGATAGATCATCCGGCCGTCCCCTAAGCAAATATATTCTATTGGTTTCGCCCGTCGGGACTCCCTCGGAATAGTGTTTGAGTCTCTGACCATTTACTTTGAATGTGGAACCGTCCTTGCTTTCCAACTCGAAAGCTCCTCCCGGTTGTATGTGCTTGATGGTGAAAGGTCCGGACCAGCGTGACCTCAACTTACCGGGAAATAGTCGGAGCCGAGAATTATAGAGCAAGACCTTGTCTCCTACTTTGAAGTCCGTGACGGTTATGCGGGCATCGTGGAGAATCTTGGTCCTTTCTTTGTAAATTCTTGAGCTTTCGTAGGCGTCTCTTCTTATCTCATCAAGCTCGTTGATGTCCAAGAGTCGCCTCACCGCCGCACTCTTGTAATCGTAATTAAAGGTTTTGATGGCCCAATATGCGCGGTGCTCCAACTCTACCGGTAAGTGACAAGCTTTCCCATAAACGAGTCGGAACGGTGTGGTGCCTATGGGAGTGCGAAAGGCCGTGCGATATGCCCATAGAGCATCGTTTAGCTTCATTGACCAATCCTTTCTAGATCGATCCACCGTCTTTTCGAGAATTTGCTTAATTTCTCTATTTGAGACTTCCACTTGGCCGCTTGTCTGGGGGTGATATGCCATGCCAACTCTATGATTTACCCCGTACTTCTTTAGCATGGCTTCAAACTTGTTCTCTATGAAGTGGCTTCCCCCGTCGCTTATCAAGGTACGTGGCACTCCAAAGCGTGGGAAGATATTTTGCTTAAAGAACTTGGAGACGACCCTAGCATCATTAGTAGGGGTGGCGATTGCTTCCACCCATTTGGAGACATAGTCGACGGCCAATAGGATGTATTTGTTGCCATTGCTCGACGGAAATGGTCCCATGAAGTCTACTCCCCAACAATCAAAAAGCTCAATTTCTTGGATGGGCCTCATTGTCATCTCATTGCGCTTGGAGATATTCCCGGTCCGTTGGCATCTATCGCACCCCTTTTCAAAGTCGTGGGTGTCTTTAAACATTGTCGGCCAAAAGAACCTGCTCTGCAAAATCTTAGCGGTAGTTTTAGAGGCGGCATGATGTCCTCCGCATGGTAGACCGTGGCAATGCAAAATGATGGATGTCGCCTCCTCTTTAGAAACACACCTCCGAATGACGCCATCCTTGCATATCTTGAAGAGGTATGGATCTTCCCAGAAATAGCTACGGACTTCATGAAGAAATCTCCTCTTTTGATGCGTGGGCATCCCATGCGGTTTAATTCCACAAGCCAAGTAGTTGACGAAGTCCGCGTACCAATGGACCTCTCCGGTCCTTATGGCATATAGCCTCTCATCCACGAAAGTGTCGTCGATAGGCAAACTCACATCCTCCCTGTCGCGAATGAGCCTAGATAAATGATCCGCCACGACATTGTCCGTACCCTTCTTATCTCTGATCTCTAAGTCGAATTCTTGCAACAAGAGTATCCACCTAATCAACCGAGGTTTGGCCTCCTTCTTGTTTAAAAGATACTTCAATGCCGCATGGTCGGTGTGGACAATCACCTTGGAACCGAGGAGGTAGGAGCGAAACTTCTCTATGGAATAGACGACCGCTAGAAGCTCCTTTTCGGTAGTTGTGTAGTTTTTCTGCGCGTCATCCAATGTCTTGCTCGCATAGTATATCGCATGAAGCTTCTTATCTTTTCTTTGTCCCAACACCGCTCCAATGGCTTGGTCGCTAGCATCACACATTAGCTCAAAAGGAAGGCTCCAATCCGGTGGTTGTATGATGGGCGCGGAGACTAGTGCTTCCTTCAAGGTGTTGAAGGCTTGCAAGCATTCTCCTGAAAAAACAAAAGGAATATCTTTAGCGAGCAAGGAAGTAAGCGGCGGGCAATCGAGGCGAAATCCTTGATGAAGCGACGGTAAAACCCCGCGTGACCAAGAAAGCCTCTAATGCCCTTGACATTAATAGGAGGAGGAAGTTTCTCGATTACCTCAATCTTTGCTTTATCTACCTCGATTCCTCTCGAAGAGACAAGATGTCCGAGAACTATACCTTCTGTGACCATGAAGTGACACTTCTCCCAATTTAGAGTGAGATTGTTTTGTTGGCACCTTTTTAGGACTTTTGTAAGATTTTCCAAGCAAGAGTCAAACTCACTTCCATAAACCGAGAAATCATCCATAAAAACTTCCATAATATTTTCAATATAATCGGAAAATATGGATGTCATACACCTCTGAAAGGTGGCGGGAGCATTACAAAGGCCAAACGGCATCCTACAGTAGGCATAGGTGCCATAGGGACAAGTGAAAGTTGTCTTCTCTTGGTCATCTTCGTGCAAAGGGATTTGGAAGAATCCCGAATACCCATCTAGATAGCAAAAGTATTTATGTTTTGCAAGGCGTTCAAGCATTTGATCGATGAAGGGCAATGGGTAATGGTCCTTTCGGGTGGCTTTATTGAGTTTCCTATAGTCGATGCACATTCGCCATCCCGTGACGGTGCGCGTAGATATGGGCTCACCTTTTTCATTTTTTATGACAGTCATCCCCCCTTTCTTGGGGACGACGTGAACGGGGCTAACCCACCTACTGTCCGAGATAGGATAGATTATACCGGCTTCTAGCAACTTTAGGATTTCCTTTTTAACCACCTCCTTCATATTAGGGTTTAACCGCCTTTGAGGCTCTATGGAGGTGGCGTCAGTATCCTCCAAATGGATCCTATGCGTGCAAAGCCTAGGGCTTATCCCTTTTAGATCTGAGATAGTGTACCCAAGGACATCTTTGTGGCTCCTAAGAACGTCTAGGAGTTTCTCAAGTTGGTCCGGCGTGAGGTGGGAGTTTACTATCACCGGGAAAGTTAATTTGTTACCCAAAAAGGCGTACCTTAGATTCGGAGGTAATTGTTTAAGTTCTACCTGAAGAGGCGCCGCTCCCTCTACTTCATCAGCTCGCATGAGTTTGGTTTCTTCCTTGTCAGCCGGGTCTAGCTCGTGCTCAGGTGGCGCGCTCTCTTGTGAAGAGTCAGACTCACTGCTTAGTGAGGACAATGCATCGAAATAGGCGCGCTCCGATTCTGTGCTAGCGTCATCAGAGCTTTCACTCGGCTCCGGTTCATTCCTGGAATCAAGAAACACATCAGACGACTCGTAGAAGTAAGGGTAAGTGTCAGGGGGTGTAACTCCCTGAACGATGGCTTGCTCTGAAGATCCTCCCGGAGTATAGTGATCCTCGACGCTTGTTCTACCGTCTTCGAAATATAGCTTGTCATCCATCACATCAACTCTGACGTTGCCTCCGATAGTCCCTTCCGGGGAGACTTGGTCCATCACAAAACTAGCAAACAGTTGCTCGTCAGGGTCCTTGACGTCGATAGCAAAAGCTCCGGTAGCGTGGACCTCATCGACAAGCTCCTTAAGGAGGTCTGTGAAGGAGTCATAGTCTTCCTGACTGAGTTCTATTGTTGACATTGCATCCTCCATTCTTTCTGTAAAGACCTTATGCAAAATACAGGGAGAACATGCAAATAGAAGAAAGTAAAGAAAGAGAGAAAGAAGAAGTAACCGGGTGGTCGATGACGAACACCGTCAAAATGCCCTCCCCGGCAGCGGCGCCAAAAACAAATGTATTCCAAAGAGGGTCATCAACATAAGTATTTAAAATCAAAGACGGTTGACAACACATCCTTGGAAATAAATCTCCACTCTCGTATACCACGTCGATCAACTCCTCATTGTTCGCCTCAGGTTGTTCAAGTAGCTTGGGCATATAAGCGTAGGTCTCATCAGGCAGCTCCTCATCATCATCAGACTTATCCCATCGCACCTCCTGATCATATTCAATAGCATCCATGGGTGCTAACTCCTCGCTCTCCTCCTCGTATACGTCCCATCGTACCTCTTGATTGTATGTACATGAATCTTGCAAAAGGCACGATGAGTCGCCAAAATCTGAATCATAGCAAGCATCATACAGGGGAGGGGAATCAAATATAAAGGGCGAGTGAGTAAAGAGATCTCCCTGAAGGGGAGCCATAAGCTCTGTGGGATTGTCCTCGGCGTCAGTGGAAGGGTAGGCCTCTGAGGGATGCTCAGCCTTTGTAGAAAGTAGAGGTGGCTGCGGTAGCTCGAAAGGAGGGGGCACAATTCGGGCTCCATCTGTGTGCAGATGTCATCGTCCAAAGTCACGTCCTCCTTGATGGTCTGCTCCACTACTGTATGCATGACCTCCATAATAATATCATCTGATGGTATAGGCTGCTCTGACTCAGGTGGGTGGCAGGGGGAGGCGATGACGGCATAAGGTGGCTCTATAGGCTCATGTATCTCGACCATGGTGTAAAAATGGGTCTTATGCCCCTCAATTAGAGCGTAGACTCCATCATCAATTGTGCCTGTGGAAGAGATACAATGAGTAATAAAGTTTTGAAATTCAAGCTCAAAAGGATCACCTGCCATTATTGTCAATGGACCGGAATTTCGAATTATGTCGACAATGCTTCTCAATAGGTCCGTGTACGTGTCCTCCTTTGACAGCTCAGATGTCTCTATTTGTGGAGTGTTGATGGTGTAAAGGTGGATATGATCACCTTCAAGTGAAGCATACACTCCATCTATGATAGTACCTGCGCTAGAGACATTAGCCATAACAAAATCGATGAATACTTGGTCGTATGGTTTACTTACCGTAACGGTTAGTGAACCGGTAGATCGAGCATCATCTATCATTTGCTCCAAGGCTACTGCCAACTGTAGATCACTGAACTTCCCCACTTGCATCCTCTTCAAAAACTCACGTGAGGGTCCCTTTAGCCTTCTAGTGAAGATATCAAATAGCGTGGAGTCATTCCACTCATGGTCTGACTCCGTCTGGAACATTTCTAACATTCCTTCAAACCTAGACAAGGCTTTCCCGAAGGATTCTCCAGCAGCCTGATAGAATGCAGCGAGATATATGTAGGATTGTAAAGAGCCCGCTCGCATTTTCTTTGGAAGCACCATCGTTGCAACAACTGTACCTGATCAATCAAAGTAAACAACCTGGAAAAGACGTCAGTGGTACAAAGAGAGATAAAGATAATAATAGCAGGTGGTGGGAAAAATATCTCTCTCAATGTTTTTTTTTTGATTTTTTTTTTGATTTTTTTTAATGTAATCTAATCAACCTAATTGTGACAAATTGGCACCCAACGGGAAACACCTCCCCGGCAACGGCGCCAAAAACTTGATCGCTCCGGGATGTAACCCTAAAGAACGGTTGTAGTTTTACCGCAAGTGCACGGTGTAGCAGCGAGCGGGTTATCGAACACAGGGAGGACGAATGACCGTGCTTGTTCCAATCAACCTGGCTATTTAAGAAGAGAGAAATTTGCCTTTGGCGATCCTGTCACAATCGTCAAACAAAGTACGGAAATATCAAATCAAATAAAGAACGTCTAGGGAATGGGGAATTCCCGCTACTCACCGTATTTCGTAAAAGTGGTTCATTGGTATCAAAGTTGCTAGAATAAGATTTTGGATGAACTAGTTGCAACTGAATGTAGAACCAAGCTCACGCTCTCGCGTTGTTGCCGGTCTATAGCTATCCTAGGCTCGGGTCCAATCTCTTGCAAACCCTAGCCTAGGGAAGCTAGCATTAGGATCAACATCATCGTTCAATTGCGCACCGAGCCCAATCTCTTGCAAACTAGGCCCATGACCTAGATTGGGATAGTTCCTCCCCGTCCAATCTCTTGCAAACGGGTATTGGCGCGGAATTGGAATCGGAAACCCTAGTATCGGTCCAATCTCTTGCAAACCGATACTACGGAAATTCGATTCCAACCCAATTCGGATTTCTAGGGTTTCCTATCGAATTGGGATCCAATCTCTTGCAAATCCCAATCGATGTGAATTCCTAGCCATCCGTAGTAAATTGATCCCAATCTAATCCCTAATAGCAATTCTAACAAAATTCCTACCAATTCATCACAATTATGAAATAGGGCTTGTAGGGTTCATCCCCACGCCCCAAGACGTGGCGACTACTCACAATTCATAGCAAGATCACAAAAATAATCAATGAAATAAGCAATAGAATTCATCACAATATTGAGATATGCAATAAAAATAGAATTTTTAGGGAAGAGAAAAGCAAACCAATGGAGTTCTTCAATTAATCCTACAAAAATCCAATTTTGTCTCCTTTTCAATCACAAGAATAAAACTAAAAAGCTAATCTAAAAGCTGTAAAAAATCTAGGAGAGAGGCTCTCAAAACTAAGGTAAAAACAGGGGTTAAATAGCCCCCAAAATCGTCCAAAAACTGTGACCAAAATACCCCTGCGCAGCCTGTTTTCCGCAATTTTCGCTACAGGCAGCGCGTCGCACTCGGCCGAGTGACAAAAGTCGCTCGGCCAAGTGAAAACCCTGTAATTTTCCCGTAAGTATCGATCTTCAGGGGTCTTCACTTCAGGGGCGGCTCGGCCGAGTGAGTTGTCGTCACTCGGCCGATGGCTTCATGGTACTCGGGCGGACAGGATTATCCACTCGGCCGAGTGGATCTTCTGAAGCTCAGGCAACCAAAAAATAGTAACATGGCGATTTTTGAAGGGCTTCGTCTGGGCGCCACTCGGGCGGACGGGGTCTCGTCACTCGACCGATGTGGTCTCCGTCGCTCGGCCGAGTGCACATATAAATCCTGTCAGCTCTGGTCGGCCGAGCGGTGTCTCGCTGGTCGGCCGAGTGACTCCTTCACTCGGCCGAGTGGGACACAAAACATGCCCAAACTGCTTGTTTTGGCCTCCTCGTCGCTCCTGCGACGTCCGTTCTTCTTCCGCTCCTCTCCAACAGCAAAATACCCCTCGGGGAGGTCGTCGGTGACCGTCTGGAGTAAGCGCATCTTGAGATCACTCCAAATCGCGCCAAATCACCTGAAATGCGACAAAAACAACAAATCGTGAAAAGCATCGAAATATCGTCGATATATCGTGAAAAACATGATTTGGGCGATCTAAATGGCATGCAAACATGCGGGAAAAAGGTGTAAAATAAGGAGTGATCAACGCGCACCTTAATCCAGTTGATGAAAGAGGGGGGAAGCCCAGGCGGTGGAGGAAGATGTAGAGGAACTTTCAATTGATGCTATCGAAAGCCTTCTGCAGCCAAGCTGGATACAAGCCTTCGCCCCCATGGAGGCAGAGAAGTCCCAGATGAGCTCATGTGCAAGGAGAGAGGAATCCAAAATGAGCCAATACTTAATGAAGGCGGACTGGTTCCAGGAGATAAGGTCTGGAATCACCTGAGCCTTCCGATGACTGAGGACCTAGGTGATGATCTTGTAGATCACATTACAAGAAGAGATGGGACGATAATCACCAAGGGAAGAGGCCGAAGGAGACTTGGGCACCAAAGTAAGAAAAGTGTGGATGATCTGCTTCAAGATATTGCCCGATCTGAAAAAAGAATGAACTGCTCGGAGGACGTTGCTGCCCACCACCCCCCATAGCTCCTGGAAGAAGAAGGACGGATAACCATCCGGGCCAGGGGACTTGTCCTTGTAAAGTGAGAAAAGAGCCTCTCTGATCTCCAAATCAGAAATGCCACGGCCAATCCAGTCACAAGCACCAAGGGACATGATATGTTTGGGATTTATCTCAGGGAAGGGAAGATGGGAGGGATCCTGATGGAAGAGGGCAGAGAAGAAATCCACTGCATCCGATCTAATAGCAGAGACTCTGGAGGCGGGCTCCCCCCCGCGTCAACCAGATGAATGAGGCTATTGCTTGCTACCTGATCCTTGGTGGCCGCATAGAAGAAGTGGGTGTTCCTGTCCCCCTGAGTAAGCCACGTCTGAATGCTCTTCTGCCTAGACTGACTCTCCTCACAGTCGAGGCTAGAAACAAGGGAAAGTCTGAGAACGCGGTCCTGCCGAAGAAGGTCGGGGGACGAGTGAAAAATCGGAGACGAACGCAGCTGGAGGATCTCCCCTCGAATGTACTCAGACGGAGGGAAGTGGTGACGGGAAGGCCCCCACGCCCTTATAGCTGCCTTGAGGGCCTTAAGCTTGGCCACGAGCCTGAACATAGGGGAACCAGAGTACTGACCACACCAAATTTGCAGGAGAAAGGCGTAGAAACCAGGAATCTGAAGAAGGTGGAGGAAGAACCTGAAGGGCTTGGGCCAAGAATCCGGGGGGCGATGATCTGGACCAGAAGAGGGGAATGGTCACTAGTCCCAGGGGAGATAGGTGGCAAAGGCATCAGGAATAGTATCAGTCCATCCCACACTAACTAGGGCCATGTCCAGTCTGCAGGCAATACGAGCATCTAACGAGGAATTGTTACTCCAGCTTAAAGAATCACCCACACATCGCAAGTCATCAAGTTCGCATCCATCGATGCAAATATTAACTCCTCCAGAAGACCTGTCGTAAGGGGGCGGCCTCCAATCTTCTCGTCAATAAAACGGGTGACATTAAAGTCCCCCATCACCGCCCAAGCACCCCCTCCAATAATAGCATGATCTCTATAGAGGGACTCCCATAACTGCCCACGCATGGACGCAAGATTAAAAGCGTAGACAAAGGTGAGATAGACGGACAGGCCACCCCTATTCTTGACCAGGAGGGAGATATGTTACGCCGAGGAGGAGAAAACAGTGGGAGCCCAAACATCCGGGTTGCCTAGGACCCAAATACGGCCCTTCGCAACATGATCGTAGTTATGGAAGAAGAACCACCCCTTAGGGCAACAGGAAGGGACAACATCGCCCAAGGGATCCCGCACTTTTGTTTCCAAGAGCCCAACCAAACTTGCTTTATGCTTTCTGATGTGGTGCCTTACATCGCTACTGTGTACTTTAGAATTCAGCCCTCGTACATTCCAGACTAAGATTGACATAATCAACAGCGGGGGGGGGGGGGGGGGGTTTGGCTCCTAGTACTCACACGGGAGAGTGCCGGATCTCCAGAATTCCCTGCCTTTCTTGTTTTCTGATTTTTGGGGACGGTATAAGAGGGGTTTGGGATTGTTGTATGGAGGGGGCAGCTGGCGATGGGATCGGGTGGTAGGGGAGATGTTTGGAACGAGGCGAGCCGTTTCTAGAGGGGCTGAAGGGGGAAATCCATATCAAAACTGCTCCCAGCCGATCCAGTTCTAGCCGCAACGAGGCAGATATTCATAGATGTACCTGTACATTGCTCGGATCCCCGACCCCCTCAGACTTCACGGAATTAGTGTCCAAGGCCGGATCAGCACATCTCAGGACGGAGCAAGGTGTCGTCGCTGATGGGTGTTTGTTACCGCTGCAGGACGTAGGAGGACAGTGCTGTCGCATAAGGGGGCTGCAGGCACGGGAGACCGTTGCAGGGGATGGTGCATTATCAGAGTCGGTGCGAGGTGGGTTGCTCGGCATACATGGCGGATGCTCGGCATACATGGAGGACAGGGTTGTGTTACCACCAAGACTGGATCGAAGGAGGCGACATCCAGTACCGAGACTTCAAAGCTAGCAGGAGGAGGGGCCAAGGATGCAGTACCTGGGTATAGAGAGTTGTGCAGATCCAGCGTTGGGTGTTGGTCATTTTGCTGGGAGGGGGGATGCCCGCAGCAGAGAGTTGGGTCGCTACTGGGGTGGGGTCCGACTGTGCGTTCACATAATGGGGAGCGAGGCAATCTGCATCGAAGAGAATATCCCCAGTTGCTTGTTCCTCGGAAACGACAGGAGCCAATACAGCATCAGCACCCGCATAAGACTCGGGGTCGACAGGAGCATCTTTGGCATCAGCAGCAGCCCTCGGGGTGAAAGGAATCGAAGAGCAGTTTACGCCAAGATCCAGAGCTTGACCCTCCTTCTGAGGGATCGGAGAAGGCGGGGACGAGTCGGGGATCTGCAATGAGAAAGGGAATGGCCGAAGCATTGGCAGTGTGAGCACATAGAGGGGATGCGCTCATATTCAACCACAACCGGCACAAGATTACCGTCAGGGAGACGGGCTAGGATGGAGGAAAGGAAGCCCGATTTGGAGTCGACTTCAACAAAGCATCTAGCAAACAAGAGTCTGGATGTCGTGGCCGTCGCAGAATCAGTGTAGAGTGGGCGTCTAATAACGCTCGTCAATTTCCCCAAAATGGTCTGGGACCAGAACTGAATCAGAAGCTAGGGGAACTGAATCCACATCGGCACCTCAGATAACAAGTCTCTGACCAGACCAATGTTCGGTGTCCATCTACGGAGGACCAGCAGGTTGCCATTGATTAGCCAGGAACCACCGTGTAGGGTATCATCGCAATCGGTGTCCAACTCAAATTTGAAGAAGAAAAAACCGTTTTCTCTGGTGTGGATGTGAACCGTTGCCTTAGGCTTCCAGACACGCGTAACCCATGACTTCAGGTGTTCGTAGTATGGACGAGGGCCCACGACATAACCCACAAGGGTATGAGACCAGCTACCTGCTGCCTCAACAATGTCCTCCGCAAGGATGTCGACGACAATACCATCCGATAGAGTGGAGGGGGAGAACAATGGGAGGGGGAAGACTTCCTGGAGCCACAAATCTCGCTGTAGGAGGGAGTAGTAGAATAGTGGGCATCAGGAATTACAGGGGGAGCCTTCAAGGGCATTGTACCAAACACCTGGTGGG
Organism: Scilla litardierei; assembly: GCA_030789695.1. NCBI lineage: Eukaryota > Viridiplantae > Streptophyta > Magnoliopsida > Asparagales > Asparagaceae > Scilla > Scilla litardierei. The sequence goes on along the minus strand of CM061142.1, from coordinate 264,745,111 downwards.
TGTGACAGTGCTGAGAAGGGGGAGCATGAGGTGGCCGCCCCCCATCCTTGATGATCGCCGAATAGAGAGAAGAAGAAGACCCATGCACTCCAGCAGGGGCCGTCGACAATTTTCCAATGCCATGGTTAACGTCGCCAGGAGCCTTTGGAGGAAGGCCCAAGACGGAGGGGGCACGTCCCCGCTGCCTCCTTCTGTCCACATGGGTCCATCCACAAACTGGGTCATCGCCTGCACCAGTATTGTCGCCTGTCGTCATGATGGGGCTTTTTAAAGAGCTAGGGTTGAGGGGGCCCCCAGAGCTCGATGGGGCACTTGCGTTTGACGGCGGGAGAGAGGTAGGGCTAGGGGAGGTAGTAGTGGGTGAAGGGCCAAGGTTTATTCAAATCCCCGCCGGCGGTGCTGGTTGGCCCTGATTTACGGTGGCTGAGATCCCAAATCGAGCGAGACAGTAGACTGGACAGGGGGGTTGAAGAGCGGGGGGTATTTAGGGGGAGAGGTTGAGTGGACAGCAGGAGCTCCGGCCATCGTTGGAGCAGATCCCAGAGATGGGCACGTCAAGTCCACGGGAATCGCGTAGCAGTCGCCTGAGGCTAAGCCCATTCACTGTTGATAGGCATCAGTAAATTGGTATTCATTCATATTAAATTTCAATATAAACAAATTGAATTGTTCATTTCTAGATTTCCTTAATATGTTGAGGTAAGTTGAGAGCTCTTTTTCTAAGGAGAAGACGTTGGTTATGCTTGCTAGACATTCCTCTCTTCCTAATGCTTTTGTCAAGGGAAGGAAGAAGGTATCAAGCCTATGGATAGCGTCAATAAAGTGAAAGATAAGAAAGAGGCGGTTGCATCAGGTGAATTCTTTCATTATCATAAGCCATGCCACTAGAAGAGAAACTGCAAGGACTACTTGGAGTCCTTAAAGAAGAAGGATCATGGTGATATCTCATCTTCAGGTGTGCATGTCATTCAAAATAGTCTCTCTATTTATCCTGCCACTTGAGTATTAGATACCAGAGCTGGTTCTCCCATCTATAATTGGCAACAGTTGCTGAGAAAATTAGGATGGTGAGAGAAGGTGAAATGAATCTACAAGTGGAAACTAGAGCAATTGTTGCTACTATCACCGTAGGAGAATTTCATCTTGGATTGCCAAATGGCAAAGTTTTGATTTTACGTAAATACTACTATATACCAAACATGATATGTAACATTGTATCTATTTTCTTATTAGATAAGAAGGTTACAATTTTGTATTGAAAGACAATGTTATGAATATTTTCGATAAAGGCATATTTCTTGGTTTTGCTACTTTATGCAATGACGTATATGTTGTGAATGCAAGCACCATATTAAATATTCATAATATGAATAAAAGAAAGACTCCAAGTAAAAATGAATCCTACTTGTGGCATTGTATACTAGACTATATTGGTGAGAAAAGACTTAATAAGTTGCATAAGGTAGGATTCTTGAATCCTTTTGATTATGAACCACATGTATCATGCAAGTTTTGTCTCAAAGGCAAAATGATTAAAACACCCTTTGTAAAACAAGAAGAAAGAGTTAGTGAACTCTTGGGAGTCTTATATACCGATGTATGTGGTCTAATGTCTACATAAGTAAGAAGAGGATATTCCTACTTCATAACTTTTACTGATGACCGCTTCAGGTGTGTATACATGTTCTTGATGAAATACAAATCTGATGCTTTTAAAAAGTGCATAGAGTCTAAAAAGAAAGCAGAGGACCAACCAAGAAAAGTATTAAAATTCTTCGATCAGATAAAGGAATCGAATACTTAGGTCGGGAGTTCCTTTCATACTTAAAAGAGAATGTGTTCTCTCTGATTACTCCTCCTTACGCACCACAACACAATGATGTGTCAGCAAGAATGAATCACGCTTTATTAGATAAGATGCGATCCATGATGAGTAACACTGAGTTACCACTTTCCTTCTAGGTCTATGATAACATTACACATAATAAATATGGTTCCATCTAAGGCCATGCCTACCACTCCATATAAGATATGAAAAGACAGAAAACTCAATCTTAAGCTTGTTAATATATGAGGTTGTACTGCATTCGTATAAAGGCATAATCCAGATAAACTGGAGGCGTGATGTGCATCTGTGTGGAATATCCAAAAGATTCTCAAGGACATGCATTCTATCATTCTGAGGAAACAAAAAATTATTGTTTCCTTAAAATGCCACCTTCTTAGAGAAGGAGTCTCTCAATGAAGAGACAATAGATAAAAAGATAGAGCTAGAAGAAGTTCCAGATGCACAAATTACACTGGATCAAAATATGGAACCATACACCAATGCTGCACATCATTATTCTCAGCCAATCAGGAAGTCTAATAGGCAGTCACATCCACCAAAGAGACACCATGGATTTCTCGCATATGGTGGAGTAAAGAATTGCATCATGGTTGAAGATGACCATATTAGTTTCTAAGAATCCATGTGGAGTAGGGACTCTACAAGATGGCTTAATGTTATAAATCTGAAATATAATCCAAGCACGCGTGGACTTCGGAGGATGTTCATAAAGGGGGAAAACCCATTTGGAGCAAGTGGATCTTCAAAAATAAGATCGATACAGATAGAAAGATGGAGACCTACAAGACAAGGTTGGTGGCAAAAGGATAACATCACAGGCTTGTCATAGTCTATGACGAAACCTTTTGACCAGTAGCCATGCACAAAACCATTTAGATATTGTTTACTATAGCAGCTTATCATGACTATGAAATCTACCAAATGGATGTAAAGACAGTTTTTTAAATAGAGATTTAGAAGTATGTGTTTACATGACTCAGCTGGAAAACTTCAAAGTCTGTAGGAGCAGTAAAAAGGCATATAGATTGCTTAAATCCATTTATGAAATAAAGCAAGCGTCAAGGAGTTGGACTTACATCTAATTTGATGATATAGTCAAAAAGTTTGACTTCAACAAAAATGAAGATGAACCATGTGTATGTCAGTGGGAGCATTGTCGCATTCATCATATTAACATAGAGGACATACTCTTGATTGGTAACGACATAACGATGTTAGAATCAATCAAATTATGTTTGTCACAAAAACTTTTCCATGAAGGATTTGGGTGAAGCATCATATATACTTAGTATAAAGATCTATAAAGATAGATCTAATATGATGTTGGGATTGTCCCAGTTTAGATACATATATACCATGTTAAAGAGGTTTAACATGGAAAATTCCGAGCAAGAAATGTATAGCTTGTCATGGAATAACTCTCACTAAGAAAGTGTCTCCCAAGAAAGAAAAGGGGAAAGTTCACATGAATAAGATCCATTATACTTCATTTGTAGGATCCATCATGTATTCCATGCTATGCATTTGACGAGATTCGTATACACACTTGGCGTTGTCATTTGTTATCAGTCAAATCAAGAGAGCAGCGTTGGACTACCATAAAGAACATACTTAAGTACTTGATAAGGATTAAAGATATGTTCTTGATTTATGATGGGAGTGGTAATCTTTCAGTAGAAGAATTTTCTGCATCCAGCTTTCAAAGTGACATAGATGACAGTAAGTCAGTATTAGGATATTTTTTTCACCCTCAATAGAAAGGCAATGAGTTGAAAGAGTTCCAAGCAAGATACTGTAGAAGACTCTATGATAGAAGTTGAGTACATCACAGAAAATGATGCAACAAAAGAGGCAGTCTGGATAAAGAAGTTCGTTACTGAACTTGGAGTGGTCCCTTCAAATATTGATCAAATACCTTTGTATTGTGATAATAACACAGCATGCATTCTTGTCAAGGAACATTGCACTCATAAGAAATCCAGACATATTCTTAGGATGTTTCATGTGATACATGAAATTTAAGGATGTAAGCATATTGAACTATAAAGAGTTGATACTGAAGAAAATGTAGTAGATCCACACATGAAGTCCCGTTCGAAAAATAGACTGGAATGTTTAATAGATAAAATTAGTATGGGATACTATAATAATTAGATGTAAGTGTATGTGAGAGATGTAGCGGAATTGATGTTCTTCAGACAATTATTGTAATTATAAAGACATCTTGTTCGAAATAATAGTATGCTATTTAATAATTCTTTATCTATGTGATCATTTTATACTACTGAATATGCATGTTCTTAAGTTGAGATTGCATATGGTAACACATTCTGACTTGTGTGAGAACAATGAGATTATAGTGGGATCATGATGAGATCATGATATTGAAGAGTTTGAGGATGCTTCTATATGGATTTTCCCATCGTCTAGCTTTAGTCTTAGCAGACGTGGGAAGCAGCGAAAGAAGAAAAATAAAAAAACACTTTTTTATGAAAACCCCTACGAAATAAAACCCCTTTTTAGGACCATTACTAACTAAGGAGGGAGGCAAACTGACCTCACAAAAATAGACTGATATTAACTGCTATTAAAATAAAATACTTAAAGGAACATACCTTTATTTTGGTAGTCGCAAAAATACCCGTAAGGCAATGTCCCAAAGCGTTTGGAATGCCTCGTCTCAAAGTCAACCACTTGCTCCAGAAAGTATCACTTTAGATAGAACCCCTACCTCTAGCTTCGGATCAGATCAGAATTTCCTTCAAGTTTTTGCTCCTAAAAGAGGGAATAAAGAGGAAACATGGGAACTAAAATTTTGGTCGTCTATAGATCTAGGTTTGCTGACTTAATTAGGATAAGCTCCATTGATCCAATCTTGGTATAAGTTTAGGAGGAAGAGGAGGACCCTATTTATAGGGTAAGCTGAGCCTTCAGATCAGTAACATATCCGGTATGCTAGAAAAAATTAGAATCCCAATTAACTTAAGTTTCCCCTTTAAGGACCAAAAGTTGAGTAATTGATTCTCCAGCTCTGGAAAGCCCAAGAAAAAATGATATATCATTTCAAAGAGCTTCACATGGAAATCGCATAGAAACTGATAACACTTAATTTCAAGGTCGTTTAAACCCCTTAAATGAGTCGTTAAAGTCAGCTTCAAAACTGCCCAAAACTGGGTGTATCCAGACCCTTTAGAATTGTGGTCAAACCACAGTCAACCCATGTTTCGGCTTGCCCCATAGTCTGGGTGCACCCGAGCTTGCGCTTGGGTTTGGGCGTGTGCCCAACTAGGCGCCTACCCAACTAGGCTAGCACCCGGACCCGGGCACACCTGGGCTCGAGCCCGAGCCCAAATTCATGTGCCTATGAACTCGGGCAAGCACCCGAGCACATTTTTGGGCTTAGCCCGAGTAGTCTGTGCTTAGGCTCAGGGACCTGGGTCCAAGACCTAGTTTTGGGTTATTTCTATGCTTTTTGAATGGCTCGTCTTTCATATCACATCATATACGACTGAAATCCTCTTCGCAACCAATTGCGAACATACTAGTTCTCATGCATTATATGCATGTTTCTCTAATTACTTGGATGAGAATATCAGTATGACACACCAACCTGATCCTACTTCAGGTAGGATTCATAACCCGTGAGGACAAAGACCGAAAGCAGCAGTTGTTGTACCTGTTTCGGTATCATCATTATGTGGTCTGTCCCTTGACATGAGTGTTATCGGGACCACCCTGTCTATGTCAGTGATGAATTTCATAGTTTTAATCTCTTCATCAACACTATATCATTGTGAAGACTAGTATATGGTTAACTGTCAACCCCTAATTACTTCATGATCGATCAACATCATTCGATCTTAGCTTGTCTTAATTGGATCATATCCAACATATCTCGACCAAGGATTTCCACTAAGGACCGTACTGATTCTGTGACACTAACTCTCTACAACGGGAGAGACAAATTCTCTCTTGGCCACTACTCGCCTCGTGTGCTTCAAGTGCCATCTAGCCAAAGACCTTTCAACATGCCCTGCCTCTAAGCTCGGTCAGAGAACTAAGTGAAATTATTCACACACAGGCTCGTACAATACCTCAAGTCAAAAGACTAGCTTTCCTATCATACGTTTAGATCTAACATTGACAGTTTGGTACGTGCATTCCATGTAGCAGCTCGCATTGGGTCGTGCAATGAACTCATTCTCCAATGAGCACTAGTGTTTCATCTTCGATTTCTCTAAATCAAACGATCATGAGATTAGCGCCACTAATACTGGGTGAAGACAGAGCCACAATAGTCTATCTGATGCATCTCCAATGAGCACTAGTCCTTTCTTGATGCATATATGACTATGAATAGTTTTAGACGTATGCTACAAATAGTCGAAACACTTCTCCATGATAATGATCCTCATCTCGATACATATTCGACCTCGCATTAAGTCTCAGGACTTTATCTAAATATAAAATATAGACATCTATTATACATTTGACAGAGATTTTTGAATCTTAGGCCTGACTAGGACAAGCTGACTAGGACAAAAGGGTTGATAGAAAGACGGCTAAGATTTAATCTTAACAAATCAACGACTAAGATTGAATCTCGATAAAAAAAATTGGGGGGAAATTTTTAATATTGGGAGGAACCCTTGTGGTTTCCACCGAAATCTTGAAATTTAAATTGGGGGGAGCCAAAATTATTGTTGGGGAACAGCTCAGCCATCACGACTTTTTTTGGGAAAGATGCAATTGCTACAATCTCTCTCTCTCTCTCTCTCTCTCTCTCTCTCTCTCTCTCTCTCTCTCTCTCTCGCCCCCCCATTAAAAAAACCTCAGCGGTAATGTTCTTTGTAGCGACTTCATAAAGAACACCGTCGGCTTGGTCTTCGCGGTGACTTCATCAAGAGCGATGCATTCTTGATGCCGCTTGTTCTTCACCTATATGTTTCTTCTCAATTTGATCTCTTACTGTTTTTAAATTATTCTTCCAAAGATTTCGTTTTTTAGATGTTGGTTTTGAAATTTGAATGTTTGTTTTTTGTACGTGCTGTAAAGTTCCACTCTTTTTATGCTCGGCCAGATTTGAATGTTTGGATTCCATGTAAATTTCTGAAGGGCCTTGCAAAAAACAACGATCTCCGTGTAAATTTCTGAGTACGATGGGCATGGGTCTATGGACTCTGATCGAGACAACGATCTCGATCGCTGCTTCTGATCATGGGGCGGAATTCACATTGCGAAGGGACGGGTTCGTCGAGGTGTTTGAAGCGGAGAATCTAAGCCCGAGAGCGAGGGAGGAGGAGAAAGGTAGCAGTTTGCCGATCGAGGAAGTGTTCGGTTCATCACCATTGACATCGCAATTGAATCATATGGAAGAGGTCGGGGTCGAAGAGGAAGATGAGGATGTCGATATCGATGACGATCGGAGGAACTACAGACGTCCAATCGATTCGAAACAGAGGAAAATCATTGCAATTAAGGATGACCTTGAAGATCCCAATCCAGTTAGTTTCAACCTTCCATTGTGATTAATTCTCAATTGGTATGATTAATGAAAGAATTAATTTTTACTCTCTGTTATTTTTCCTATTTTTCGATGAATCAATTGATGGCCTTCTTCAAAGTCACGCAGACATGGACATAATGTTCAAGGTGTTGAAGGTAAGGTTTCTTGATTTTTTAAAAGATAAACCTCATATGAAATTATGCCTTATGTTTAGAATTATTTGTGGTTTTTAATTTACATGAAACTGATATCCTTTGCCACGATCATAGTCCTTTCGACGATGACAACGTCAATCCCTTCACGGTAATCTCACTCCATCACACTCCATTTTTATGGTAATCTCACGATGACAACGGCATCAATCGAAACCATATATCTGTAAAAGACTTTGTTTTCTTTAACTCGAGACTTAATTTTGATCATTTCTAGGTTTCATTTTTTAGGACCCAAATCTATTTACGCCGCAACTTTTTTGTTTAAATATTTAGATGTAGATCATTTTGAATTTAACTTAAACTGATGTTCTTGGGGTTTATGTTTGCAGAATTTATCGGATTCAAGCTTGAAATCTTGGTTTCCTGGGTGTCGTCATTTGCCATTTGGGTTTGGGAACAACAATAAAGATGCTATCGTTGATATACCACTCGGACCGGTGAATGTATGTAGTTCATATTGTAAATTTTGTTAATTTCATTAATTGTTTACTTGATATGTGTAGGACTCGAAGACGAATAAGAAGGAGCTTAATTCTTGGGAAGCTGATTTGAAAAGGAAAGAACATGCTTTTTAGTTCATCATATTGAATGATTGATTTCTTAAGGTTCAAGGTGATCATGCTGAATGACTTTGACAGGTTCAAGGTTAAGAGGGCCAAGATCAAGGTCAGATATCTAATTGTTCATTTTACTATAATTTTCTGTAAACCTTTTTTATAATTTGATGCAAAACTGAACACTGACATGTTTGTCTGTTTTTTGTGCCAAAGGGAGGTTGCAATCAGGCAAGAGATTAGAAAATGGAAGAAGCATGCGGCAGCTTAAATTTCTTATTTAATAATTTTGTCAGAATTTGCATGTGGTGCCATTTTGTCCTCCTTTGGTTACTTTGAACTTGAGTGTTATTGATTGATGTTTAATGTGTACTTTGCTGATGTGTAGACTATTAGTCGTTGCTTTGTAAAGTTATATGCGTTGCTTTAAAGAATTTTGAAGATTCTAATGTAAATTATTTTCCATGGTAAGATGAGATCTGTTGGGTAGTTGTAGCAGGCAATTGATTGGCTGGGTTTTAGACCTTTACTTGATTTCTTTATAGTTGTGCATCATATTGAATGTATATCCTGTTTTCCATCAGATTCTTTGGTTGATTACCTATCTTATATATGTGCTTTATGTGTAACAAATGGTATTGGATCAATATTGTCACGACCCGCTTCCCTAAAATGGAGACGAGACGTGAGAAGGTCCGCTCAGGCGTGGAGCTGTGAAGCTGCACGCCTGATAAGCGTCAATTTAGTATAAGCAGGTCCATGTAAACGCAAACGGAACAACAATAATAATAATAGAAAAAGGAGACAGATATGAAATACCAATCCCAAAGTTTGTCCACAAAATATTCAACATCACAGAAAAAGCCACCAGGCTAACAGGAACGAGTCTAAAGGCCCAGAACAAGGCCAAACAAAACACAAACATAACAGAGAATCAAACTAGGTGCCACGCACCGACAACCTAAGCAATCTAACAAAAACCAGACATAGACACTAAGACTGATCTCCAGTGTCAACGAAGTCCTCGATCAACGCGGGTTCTGACTCAGCGTCAGCGAACACCGCGTCCTCAGTAAGTATCTCAGGCTCGGGCTCTAACATGTGTCACCCAAAAGAGAAAAGGGGCACATGTCAGCAAGTCGAAAGACTTATGCAAGGAAACTGAAAGAAAGGTACACTAACAACCTAACAGTTAAAGTATGGTGCATGGCATGGCAAGTATAGTATGGAGATAACAAGTAAAGTGAAGTACAAGTATCAAGTATCAAGTGGTAAGTGTGACAAGTATTGTCAAGTAACAAGTACAAGGGATCACCCACACATGGATGCCATATTGCCCGCAGGCTGTGGCCATGTACAAGGGATCACTCAGAGAGTGCCCTATTGCCCGCAGGCTGTGTTGAGCTCGTTTTCTGGAACACGAGCCAGAATTGTAATTGGCCAAGGGTTGTGCCCGCAGAACGGGTGCCTAGCCGGAACAAATAGTACAAGTATGTAGCGAAGCTACGCAATCACGATGAGTGTTCAAGCATGCAATGACATGAGCAGATATTCGCGTACCGTTAATTGAAATTAAACGTGACAGGCAAAATGCAATGACATGAACATATTCGCGTACCGTTAATTTAAATTAAACATGGCAGTTAAAATGCAATAGCAGTTAAGGATGCATGGATGACATGAACAGTTAATACGCGTACCGTTAAGGGAAAGTAAACGTGACATACAAGCATGATGAAGGTGACGGACCAAGCTTCGTTGTCAAGCTAGGTCAATGGCGTCCAGACGGCTATCCTTTCACCGTCTAGTCTCTTTTATGCTAAAGCAAGGTAATGGCCTAAGACATGGCCCAAATCAAGAGATGCAAGTTTCACTTGCCTGATACCGGGATTGACGAGCAATGAAGATCGTCACACAAGCTAACTACGGAATAGATCACTGTTATAGCAAAACAATTATTAGAACAACGATTCTAAATCGATTTCTTAATAGAATCCTAATTGTCTAATAATCCATTTTATTAGGGTTTCACAAATGTCAATGTGGGTTATGCTAAAACTAAAGAATCGAGTATTACCGTGAAGAAGCGGAGGAACGATGCCGAGCAACCACGGCAACGGAAGAACGATCCGGCTCAAATCTGGAAATGAGGGAAAATATGGAGAAATAGGTTTTGATATGGGTTTTGGGGGTTTGATGAAGGTTTGAGGAAGGTGGAAGGTGGAAAGTGTTAAGTGAGGGTTTGGATGATGGAGGATGAGCTTGGAATGAAGGTTTGAGGGTTTGGGGAAGATGAGAGCTCAATGGGGGAGAAATTAGGTTTAGAGTTGAAGAAGAAGAAGAAGAAAATGTTTGGGAGGGGTATTTATAGGGTTTGATGTCGGCTAGGGCAAAATTAGGGTTTACTGCACTGATTAGTCGGTCAAAGAACAACTGTTGACCGACTAGTTTGAGAACTAGTCGGTCGGTTGACCAACGCAGACCGACTAAGTGTAAACAGTAGCTCCTGACGAAAACCTGAACTAAGAGTTAGTCGGTCAAAGAACAACTACTGACCGACTAGTTTGACATCTAGTCGGTCGATGAACGTTCTTAGACCGACTAAAAGTGAACAGTAACTGGTACCAAAAATAGTTAATGAGTTAGTCGGTTAAAGAAGCATTGCTGACCGACTAGTTTGCAACCTAGTCGGTCAACCAACGTTCTTAGACCAACTAACGATAAACAGTAACTCCTGAACATTTATCAAAGCCCACTAGTCGGTTCAAGAAGGTTTTCCGACCGACTGGATCATCATCTAGTCGGTCGGTGCCCCTTCTTACACCGGCTAATGTGCACTGAAAGTTTCGAAATGGAGCGCGAAGCTCCAGGATGGTTTCCTAAGTCTCCTAGACTCGTTCTAACTCTAAGATATCGACGTTATAAAACCCGTCACGAATGACTTACTCCAAACACGCCGACCGACGGAAGAATCTAGAGAATCACGACGAAACGAACGAACATGAAAACTACGGAGACAGAAATGGAAATCGCAACCAAGGAGAATCAACCAAATATATATATATATATAATAAAATCCATACATGAAAAACCAGTCGTTACATCCTCCCCAACTTAAGAAAAATTCCGTCCTCGGAATTCCCAACACTCACGTGTCCGGGAACAAAAGTGGGTAGCACTCTCGCATCTCATCTTCTCTCTCCCAAGTAGACTCTCCCGGCGAACCGTGCCGCCACATCACTCTAACAAGATCGACGACCTTGTTCCGAAGTGACTTCTGACGCCGGTCCAGAATCTGCACTGGATGCTGGTCATACGTCAAATCTGGGCGAACGACGATCTCCGAGAAATCCACAGCATGAGATGGATCGCTGATGTATCGACGAAGCTGCGACACATGGAAAACATCGTGAACTCCTTCCAAAGATGGCGGCAAGGCTAAGCGGTAAGCTACCTCGCCAACCCTCTCCAGAATATCAAACGGTCCAATGAATCGCGGGCTCAACTTCCCTCGCTTCCCAAAACGAATCACTCCACGATTCGGGGAAATCCTCAGAAACACATGATCCCCAGGCTGAAACTCCAAAGGACGGCGTTTAGCATCCGCCCAATGGTTAAAACGGTCCTGAGCAATCCTCAATCTCTCCCGAATATTCCTGACGACCTCCACAGCCTCCACAATCATCTCAGGCCCCAACAGCTCCCGATCGCCAACGTCATCCCAACTCAATGGCGATCGACATTTCCTCCCATACAAAGCGGCGAAAGGCGCCATGCCAATAGACGCCTGGTAGCTGTTGTTGTAAGAGAACTCCACCAAGTGTAGATGGTCCTCCCACGAACCCTTGAAATCCAACATGCACGCTCTCAGCATGTCTTCCAAAATCTGAATCGTCCTCTCGGACTGGCCATCCGTCTGCGGATGGTACGCCGTGCTGAAACTTAGACGCGTACCCAAACTCTTCTGCAAACTCTGCCAGAACTGAGATGTGAATCTTGTGTCTCTGTCCGACACGATACTCACGAGGACCCCATGAAGTCGTACGACCTCCTGCACGATTCACGTTACATCACTATCTAAGCTAGGAAAAGGAAACAGAAACGGAGAGTAAAAGAATTTACCTCCATGTATCTCCTTGCTAGCGCCTCAGTGGACTGTCCTACTCGGAATGGAATAAAGTGCGCGGATTTGGTCAATTGGTCTACGATCACCCAAATCGTGTCGTTCTGCTTCGGACTCCGAGGTAGTCCAGTCACGAAATCCATAGTGATGTGTTGCCACTTCCACTCCGGAATCGGAAGCGGTTGTAGCAACCCTGCCGTACGCTGATGCTCCGCCTTTACCTGCTGGCAAACCAAGCATTTGGCTACACTCCGAGCCACACTCCTTGTTGAATATTGGACTCCCCGGATTTGGTTTTGATGATGAGCAAACATAAATAATCCATGAACTAACAATTTGTGAGCGCAGTATTGGAGATCGTCGCCAATTTCATGAGAACATTCAAAGCGACATCTCAACACTTCCCAAAGCTCATATTCATGCCTAAAGCTTCGTTGAAGCTCTTGCGACGCTTTGGAAGTTATGAAGATTCAATCGAAGCTCTCGAAGACCGTTTATTAAGGTTTTATTTATAGTCTTTTAGCTTCGATATATAGAATGTTAAGCCTTGAGTATATCTTACGTTTCTATCTTCATTACGCTCATTTCGTAGCTCTAGGATCCTTGCACAAGTTCATTCTAACTTCCTCGAAGCGTCGCGCTTCGATTCGGACTTGTTTGTGCATGTTAGTTGGTACAAGAACAAGTACTGACCGACTAGATGGTGATCTAGTCGGTCGGCAACTGTTCTTGGACCGACTAGTTTGATTCCTTAATTTCTTGGACTTTACTGTTTACAGTTAGTCGGTCTACGTTGACTCACCGACCGACTAGTTTGTGAACTAGTCGGTCAGTGATGATTCTTTGACCGACTAGTTGTGACTTACTGTTCATGCTAAATTTCTCCTAAGCTACTGTTTATCGTTAGTCGGTCTAAGAACGTTTGGTGACCGACTAGTTGACAATTTAGTCGGTCAACTTTTGTTCTTGGACCGACTAAGTCACTTTGTACTCAGACTAATTCTTTTTGCTCTTAGTCGGTCTACGTTCATTGGCTGACCGACTAGTTGTGAAACTAGTCGGTCAGACAGTCTTCTTGGACCGACTAGATTTCTAGGTCTGAAATTCTATCTCTTCTCAGATCTACTCTTAGTCGGTCCATGTTGTTTGACTGACCGACTAGTTGATGAACTAGTCGGTCAGTGATTGTTCTTTGACCGACTAACTCTCACAGATTTCTATCCGTTGGTGAATGACCTAACTTGTTTTTATGGGACCCTATAAATACGAACCTATGTCATTTCTATCTAGGTAAGAGCTGCCATTAAGAGATTCATTGAGTTCTAAAGAGATAGCCATTCTCACTCTAATCTAAAGCTCTCTTCCTCACAAGAAACCCATTCTCTCTCATTTCTAGATCTAGAGAGAAGCTTGTTCTTGGTGAGCTCTTCAAGCTATTGCTTGATCCAACTCTCCAACTCATTCCTAGGCACCGATTGCTGGTCATTTCCTTGGTGCTAGGTCTTGGTGACTTCATCTTCCTCAAATCCTTCATTTCACCATTTGGGTAAGAAAAACTCAAGGTATAGGATTTTGTGGTAAGATTGTTTATTTCATATTAAACTCTTTAATATTGCTTTGTGATTCTCTCGGTTGTGAGAGAAGGTTGTGATCCCGGGTTGTGGGATTCACGTTTGCTATTGCATGTATGATTTGATCTTGTGAAGGTTTTTCACAAGATATTCATAGTGGAAATCTTAGGTTAGGGTTTCTAACCTAAGTATCCGGAGGGGATCCGGGTGGTTGGGACGTAGGATCACCGGGAACAAGTCGGGGAGACTTGGGTGGATCCGAACCCATTAACATCGTTTGTTAGCATTGTTAATTTTGTGTTGTCATTCAATTTAAGCTTCCGCAAATTGATTTGGTAGTTGTTTGCAATTTAATTTGGAATTATACTCCTTATTATTTTAAAGTACTATTCACCCCCCCCCTCTAGTACTTGTGCAGTAGCTGGTAGGGCATTACATTTGGTATCAGAGCCAGATACTCAGCTATGTCTGCCAACGACAACAAGACCGTGCCTCCACCTTCCAACTATGACACCTTCAGGAACCGTGAAGGAGCATCTTCGGTGATGGAAGGACATTCCTCTACGAGGCCTCCATTCTTCAACGGTACCAACTATGGGTATTGGAAATGCCTGATGGAAACCTTCCTCCGGAGTGCATCCTTATGGAGGACTACAATGAAGGAATACATCGAACCCAAAGAAGAAGACTTTGAGAAATGGACTACCGCGGAGGTCGCCGCGGAGGTAAGCAATGCCAAGGCAATGAACGCCTTGCAATGCGCATTGGAGCCCGAGGATTTCAATAAGATATGCACATGTAAGAGTGCATATCAAATTTGGAACTCCCTCCTCATTCTTCATGAAGGGACGAGTAGGGTAAGAGACTCTAAACTCGTAGTCGTAAACAAAGATTACGAAATATTTCATATGCAACAGGGCGAGAAGATGAAAGAATATTACGCTCGTTTTGTTGACATAATAAACGAGTTAGAGGCCCTCGGCAAGTCCTACACTCAAAAGGAGAAGTGCTCAAAGCTTATTGAAGGACTTCCCTCTTCTTGGGAAAAACGTACCTTCGCCATCGAGGAAGGTAATGACATGAACAAATATACCGTAGTTCAACTAATGGGTACTTTGATGTCATACGAGGTACGCAAAGATAGCAAGGTGAAGTTACAAGAAAAGATGAAGTCCTATTTGAACCTAGATGTGCCTAAGAAAAAGGCGATTGCATTCAAGGCGGCTTCATCCACCTCTACCGATGATGAGGACTCGGAAGAAGAAATGGACATGGAATCCATTGCACTCATGGCAAAGAAGTTCAATCGCTTCTTCCGAAAGGGTAACTTCAAACAAAAATCTAAGTTTACTTCTACTAACGCCTTTCCACCTTTGTGCTTTAAATGCAATAAGCCAGGACACATCAAAGCGGATTGTCCTCAAAACAGGCAAAAGGAGAAGTGGAAGGCGCCGAAGTTCGACAAGTCAAAGAAGTACAAAAAGGGGTACAAAAAGGGACTTGTCGGAACAACATTCACCGACTCCGAGGATTCCTCAAGCGGAGAGTCGGACGATGAGAACGTGGAGCAAGCGCACATGTGCTTCATGGCAAGAGAGGAGCACGATCAAGGATCCTCCTCTTCCGATGATAGTGATGACGAAAGCGATGAGGTAACGATGGATGATCTTAGAAATGCTAACTCTCAACTTTGGTCAAAATACACTAAGTTAGTAAATAGATATACTAAGGTAAAAGATGACCTAGCTAGCATTCAAACATCGCCTAAGAATATCATCACCAACAACGACACCGTTGTTGAAGAGTTAAGAAATGAGATTGTGAATCTCAAATCTAAACTTGAACATGTTAGCATTGAAGATGCGGAAGAACATGAGATAGCAGATTTAACTTCTCAAAACTCGACTTTGAGTATTGAGAACGAGAATCTTAAATCTCGTGTTTATGTGCTCACATCGCAAATATCCACTTTGGATATTTCTTTGCGTTCTCTCAAAGAGAAATATGAGGACACATTGGGCCGATTCAACAAATTCAACAAGGGTAAGGGCCACTTGGATAATATCCTAAAAGACTTACTTCCAGCCAAACACCACATTGGCTTGGGGTATATGATGTGAAATTCATCCAAGTCGGTCACTACTTTTGTAAGGCCAACTTCCGAAGCCTCAACGAGTGGGAGCAAACACTCTATTGGTAGTTCATCTACCAATGGTGCTTCCACCTCGTCCACACCCTCTTTTGGAAAGAAACCCACTTTGGGTGGACCTCCAAAGAAGGGGCATGCTTATATGTACACAAATACCATGCCACGTAGGAACACACGTCCTACTCCACCATCTCACACATATGATGATTTCTATGCTACACGTTCATGGGCACGTGCACACCATGTGAGACACCCTCACGCACGTGTTCCCACACATGCATATGTACACCCACCTCATCATATGAATAATTCTCGTCGTGCACCATTCCATCATGTCCCGTATGCCTATCCACAACATGCATCACGTAGAAATCAACGTCGCATGCTTGCACCAAATAGGATGATGGCTCCCAAAATTTTCACTATTTGGAGCCCAAAGGACACAAGCATGGACGAAAAACAAATGTATATGAATGCTTATCTTTCGAATGTTGTGCATAGTAGGAATTATGTGGGGAAGCCAAAGTCCAATTGGACTTGGCTTCCAAAGGTCTAACCTTTGAGGACCCAATGACCTTGGGTACCATGATATGAAAGTTTCTATCTTTAGGTACTCAAGGAAAAGAAAAAGAAAAGGAGCAACAAATTTAAATTTAGCTCCAAAGGGAATTGGATATTCGATAGCGGGTGTTCAAAACACATGACGGGTGACGCTCGATTGCTCTCCGGAGTGGTTCCCATTGCGAATGGAAACCGCGTCGTATTTGGAGGCAACGAGAGCGGAACCATCATAGGTGTTGGTAAAGTGGGTAACCCTTCTAAACCCTTAATTAGTGATGTTTATCTAGTTGATGGTTTAAATCATAATCTTATTTCAATAAGACAACTTTGTGACAAAGGTTACAAAGTTAGCTTTGCGAAAGGATTGTGTCATATTTCAAATGATAATAATAAATTATTATTTTCCGGCACACGCCATAAAGATATTTATATTTTGGATCTTCCTAAGTCATATGAACAATGTCTCGTTGCCAACACAAGTGAACAACACTTATGGCATCGACGCTTTGGACATGTGAACTTTGGAACACTTTATAAACTTTTGAAATTAAATTCCATTAAAGGTTTTCCAAAGCTCGTTTTCGAAAAGAAAAGTTTTTGTGATTCTTGTCAACGTGGCAAGCTTCCTAAATCTTCATTTAAACCTAAGAAAAGCATTTCTACGAAACGGCCACTAGAGCTATTACATCTAGATTTATTTGGGCCAACTAGAGTTGCTTCCTTAGGAAATGCAAGATATGGACTAGTCATCGTTGATGATTATTCAAGATTTACTTGGGTATTTTTCTTATGTAATAAAAATGAAGCTTTTGAAAACTTCACAATATTTGTGAAGAAAGTACAAAATCTCATCGGAACCACCATTGTCACTATTCGTAGTGATCATGGGGGTAAATTTGAGAATGAGTCTTTCTCAAATTTTTGTGATGATCTTGGAATTACTCACACGTTTTCTTTCCCTCGCGCACCTCCTCAAAATGGTGTTGCTGAGAGGAAGAATAGAACGCTTGTGGAGTGTGCTCGCACTATGCTCGAAGATAGTCAACTTGGTTATCAATTTTGGGCGGAAGCGGTACACACCGCTTGCTATGTGTTTAATAGAATACTTTTGAGGCCCGGCACCAAACAAACTTGCTATGAATTGTTGTTTGGTAGATTGCCTCAAGTTAAACATTTTCGTGTTTTCGGCGCAAAAAGTTTTATTAAAAACACATATGATAATTTGGACAAGTTTGATCCGAGATCGGATGAGGGGATATTTGTTGGGTATTCCTCACGTAGCAAAGCCTACCGGATATACAACAAAAGATCCTCTACGATCGAGGAATCACTTCATGTCTCTTTTAATGAGAATTTTACTACTTCTAGAATTTCAAATGATACTGATTCTATGGATGTTTTATGTGATTCATTTGAAAATTCTAAGTCTATTGATTCAATTGATTCTATTGAGACTAACCCGACTAATGAAGTTGTTGAGAATGTGTCTAGTGATCAAGGTATTCCCAAGCGGCTTCATACCGTTCGCGACCATCCCCATGAGCAAGTTATTGGCAATATTAATGATAGTGTCAAGACGAGATCTCAAGTCCACCACTTCGCCAATTGTGCCTTTGCCTCATCAATAGAGCCAAAGAATATCGTTGAAGCGTGCGAAGATAGTGCTTGGATCCTTGCCATGGAGGAGGAACTCATTCAATTCGAGAGGAATGAGGTATGGGAGCTTGTTCCTTTGCCATCGAAGAAACACACCGTCATAGGGACAAAGTGGATCTTCAAGAACAAAACCGACGAAAATCAAGTCGTCGTCCGGAACAAAGCTCGGTTAGTAGCTCAAGGCTATCGCCAAGAGGAAGGTATCGATTTCGAAGATTCCTTCGATCCGGTAGCTAGATTAGAATCGATTAGACTCTTATTGTCCTATGCATGCCATAAAAATTTTAAGTTATTTCAAATGGATGTTAAAAGTGCATTTTTAAACGGAGATGTCGTTGAGGAAGTTTACGTTTCTCAACCTCCGGGCTTCATAAATGAAAAATTTCCAAATCATGTTTTTAAACTAAAGAAAGCTCTTTATGGTTTGAGACAAGCTCCTCGAGCTTGGTATGATCGCCTAAAGAATTTTCTTTTGGATTTGAATTTTAAAATGGGCGAAGCCGATTCTACACTTTTTGTTAAGCATGCGAATAATGATATTTTATTAGTTCAAATTTATGTTGATGATATCATTTTCGGTGCTACTAACTTCACTCTTTGCGAAGAGTTTTCTAATGTTATGAAGGAACAATTTGAGATGAGCCACATAGGCGAACTCAAATATTTCTTAGGTCTCCAAATTCGCCAATTGAACGATGCAATCTTCATCCACCAAACGAAGTATACGGTGGAGTTGCTTAAGCGATTTGGAATGGAAAGTGCTTCCGGGAAAAAGACTCCAATGAGCACGACTACGCATCTTGACAAGGATACGGGCGGTAAGGATGTAGACATTCGTCTATATCGAGGTATGATAGGTAGTTTACTTTATCTTACCGCAAGTAGGCCCGATATTATGTTTGCCGTATGCATATGTGCTCGTTATCAGTCTCAACCTAAGGAGTCTCACTTAGTAGCGGTAAAGCGTATTTTCCGTTATCTAAGTTACACTTTAGATTTTGGATTACTTTATCCGAAATCTAGCACGTATGAGTTAGTCTCATACAGTGATGCCGATTATGCGGGATGCAAATCCGACAGGAAAAGTACTAGTGGCACTTGCCATTTTCTAAGAAATTCTCTTGTCTCTTGGTTTTCCAAGAAGCAAAATTCCGTATCACTTTCAACCACCGAGGCGGAATATATTGCCGCCGGTGCCGCTTGTGCCCAGGTTCTTTGGATGAGACACACTTTGAAGGATTTTGGTATTCACTGTGATACTAGCCCTATCATGGTGGATAACCAAAGTGCTATATGTCTTTCAAAGAATCCGGTGCACCATTCCCGATCAAAACACATAGATGTCCGACACCATTTCTTAGATGATCATGTTGCTAAAAAGGACATCATATTAGTGTACGTTGAAACCCAAAAGCAAATCGCCGATATTTTCACGAAACCCCTAAAGGAGGACTCCTTTGTGTGGTTGCGTCGAGAATTGGGGATTATGGGTGAATCCGAGATATAGGATTCATATTTCATTCAATTATCTTGCATGCTATTATATTTCGCGATATTTCATTCATGCTAGATTTATTGAATTTTTGGGAATTTTATGTGATTTGTTCGAATTTATTGCTCGAAATCGTATTTCAATGTCGTATTTAAGATTTCGACGTTTTATGGGGGAATTTAGATGACTAATGAGAGAGTTATGATGTTTCATCCAAGTGGTTTGTGAAGAGAAATCAATTATCAATTTTTGGACTCTTCTAGTCGGTCTAAGTTCACTTGTCAACTGACTAGATGTTCATCTAGTCGGTCAGCAAATGAACTCAGACCGACTAGATCAAGCCTATATCTAACTCCTATCATTTTCTTTCGTTAGTCGGTCACAGTACACTTACCGACCGACTAGATTGAAAACTAGTAGGTCAGTAAATATACTGCGACAGACTAATTCTTGCCCTAGAAATCCCTCTGTGCCTCTGTTTCGACTTAGTCGGTTCAAGCTCATTGACCGACCGACTAGATCGTAATCTAGTCGGTCAGTACTTGAACTGTGACCGACTAAGTGTGTTAGGGCATTTGTGTCTTTTTGATTCCAGACCGACTTATACTCTCTTTCTATTCGACTAAAACACTTTTTAGTCGGTCTTCTTCCCTTCTCCAGCCCGATAAACCCCAAAACCCCGATCGAGCCCCTTCAAATTCCGTCGTCTCCGGCCATATCTCCGGCGATCCCCGCCGTCCGCCGCCGTCGTCTCCTCCTCATAGGTATCTTCCCCCTCCTCCTAGGTCGATTTCTTGCCCTAGGGTTCGATTTCTCCTCCTAGGTATTCTAGGGTTTCGGTTTTAAGTTTTTCATCTTAGGGCTTGTGAGTTAGGGTTGTGTGCTTAGGGTTGTTGATCCTCCGTGTTTACTTGCTTGTTCTCGTCGTGCCTCGACCATGGCAAAGACGAGAATTCCTATCGCCTCTTCCGGAGCTTCTCCTATGACCGTAGAACAACCTTCCGACCCTAGGAATCCCCCGAAGCCTAAGCGTCGTGCCAAGTCAACCCAAGCCTCTCCATCTTCGCCTCCTCCTAAGAAGCCTAGGACTGCGACCGTCAAGCCCGGCAAATCCAAGACCAAAAAGCCCATACTCCACACACCGACTACTCCTCCCGATTCCGACTCTGAATTTGTGCCTGAGGATGAGCCTATCACTAGGGAACCCACTCCTCCACTCCGTCCTAGGACTCGCCAGCCAAAGGGAAAGGGCCCAATGCCAGCGGGGGGTGTTGACATATCGTTGTGTCGCGATGACCCTTTGTGTCTCGCGGCCTACAACCGTATTGAACACTGCCCGATGTTATTGGAGCACTACGTCTAGTTTTCTGATTTCCTTGGCTTAGCCGATCTTCTGTCCTATAGTGGTCTCCTTGATTATCTCCGCTATGATCCTAAGGCCAATCCCAAACCGTATCCTCGCCTCGTGAAATTGTTCTATGCCAATCGCATTCGAGGCCAGTACGATGTCAGCCACTCCATTGAGACGACTGTCTTGGGAACTCCTATAGTTCTCACGGCAGAAATCTTGGGGGAGATTCTTGGTTGCTCGTCGTGTGGTCTCCTTCCTTCGGACATTTCCGTAGACGACATTTCTTCCTTGGATCAGTCTATTCTTGCAGATATCTTCCAGGTTATCCCCTCCGCATTCATTGGTGTTCCATCGAAATCTTTCAAGCCAAATGCGTGGGTCCTTAACCTGATCTTGAAGTCATGTCTCCTCCCTAAGTATGGATCCTCTTCACTCCCATCCCAGCCGTTCTTGAAATTGATCTACGCTCTTTTCTTGGGGTGCGAGATTAATTGGGCTCGCGTGATACTCGATAAGATGGATTCTTTCGAGTGTATACGCAAGACCAATAAGTCTGCGCACATTCCATACCCTTGCCTGTTGACTCTTGTATTTCGACATTTTCGAGTTCCTCTCCCTCCTGATGATGAGCGTCCTTTGGGTACTCCTCTGAACGCGACAGCCGTGAAGAAATCTCTAGCGGCACTTCGTCACGTGCAGAGGTCTACCGCATCTGCTTCCCAGTCTACTCCGTCAGCTGCTGCAGCCTCCTCTTCCCCTGCTACATTGGACGATGTCGTACGCCTACTTCGTCAGCACGACTCCCGTTTGGCTCGTACTGAGGAGGTAGTCTGCTGTATGGCTCGTATGATGGGGATTGATCTTCCTCCTTCAGTGTCTGAGGCCGAGGAGATGGACAATGAGGAGCTTGACGAGCTTGTCACTTCTTTTGCCCGTGGCGATGAGGCCACTGCTGCTGCTGCTGGTACTTCCACTTCTGCTCCTGGAGTTGGCACCACTTCCGGTATTCCAGAGCCTTCTGCTTCAGCACTTCAGACTTCTGAGCCTGCTGCTGACCCTGTTGACGAGCCTGCTCATGTATCTCATGCTGCTGCTTCTGTCGAGACCCATGCTGCTGTTGAGATTCCTGTTGTTGAGCCTGTTGCTGAGATCTCCACTCCTGCCCCGACGATTCCATCTGTTGAGACACCTCTACTCCCTGCAGAGCCTGAGTCCACTCCGTCGACTGGACCCACGGAGACTGCAGATCCTGCCACCTCCTCGTGATCGCTTATTTTGAGGACTCTCCACTATGCTTTGGATGATATATCTTAGTGAGAGTATTTTGGGTTAGGATGGGGTTTGAGAGATGTTTTGATGTATTTATTTTTGCGCTTTCTGGATGTCGGAGTTGGATATTATGATATGATGTTGTTTTGATGTATTTTGATACACTTTGATGATGTTGATGATGATGATGTATTTTTTTTATGTTTATATAGATGATGTGTCTCGCTTCATATGATGTACCACATGTATTCGATGTGATACCTTTTTGATATACTCATGATGTCTCTATATATATATATATGTTCATCGTCATTCACTTTGTCTTTTATTCGTCGTGCATTTTTTTTTTAATATTCGTTCATTGCATATAATGTGTGAATACGTCGTTCGACGCATGAAAACTTGGTTAAATAGATTTAAATTCTAGAATTGTATAGAATTGTTTTCCATGCACAAAATTAACCAAGAATATTGAATATTGAAGAGTATGTTTCATTATTCAAGAAATGAATAATTATTTGGTATTTTTGATGATTTTTGATCTTTTTGTGATAATGGACATTTTGGCACACCTTGATTTGATTTCCACATTTTTTTTCCTTGGTGTCAATTTGGTCCATCGTCATTGTCTACGACTCCCGATGTTGGATTTTCCATTTCCTAGTTGTTGTCGTTGTATGCCCCCCGTTTTTGGGATAATGCCAAAGGGGGAGAGATAATGATAATAAATAGCGCAAATGAAAATTTAACTCAATTTCCAAGAATCTAGTTTGATATGTTAGATTCAGGGGGAGTTAAGATACATATAAGGATTTTCAAAATCCGATATTTCGAAAATTGATTCTCTTTATTTATCTTACTCATCTGATTGATGCAATTCATATATATTCATTTTGGAATTAACGTGTCATCAATGCAGGGGGAGTAAGTATTTTACATTTGAATCATTATTTTTTATTATTATTTATGTTGGTTTGTCATCACCAAAAAGGGGGAGAATGTTGAATATTGGACTCCCCGGATTTGGTTTTGATGATGAGCAAACATAAATAATCCATGAACTAACAATTTGTGAGCGCAGTATTGGAGATCGTCGCCAATTTCATGAGAACATTCAAAGCGACATCTCAACACTTCCCAAAGCTCATATTCATGCCTAAAGCTTCGTTGAAGCTCTTGCGACGCTTTGGAAGTTATGAAGATTCAATCGAAGCTCTCGAAGACCGTTTATTAAGGTTTTATTTATAGTCTTTTAGCTTCGATATATAGAATGTTAAGCCTTGAGTATATCTTACGTTTCTATCTTCATTACGCTCATTTCGTAGCTCTAGGATCCTTGCACAAGTTCATTCTAACTTCCTCGAAGCGTCGCGCTTCGATTCGGACTTGTTTGTGCATGTTAGTTGGTACAAGAACAAGTACTGACCGACTAGATGGTGATCTAGTCGGTCGGCAACTGTTCTTGGACCGACTAGTTTGATTCCTTAATTTCTTGGACTTTACTGTTTACAGTTAGTCGGTCTACGTTGACTCACCGACCGACTAGTTTGTGAACTAGTCGGTCAGTGATGCTTCTTTGACCGACTAGTTGTGACTTACTGTTCATGCTAAATTTCTCCTAAGCTACTGTTTATCGTTAGTCGGTCTAAGAATGTTTGGTGACCGACTAGTTGACAATTTAGTCGGTCAACTTTTGTTCTTGGACCGACTAAGTCACTTTGTACTCAGACTAATTCTTTTTGCTCTTAGTCGGTCTACGTTCATTGGCTGACCGACTAGTTGTGAAACTAGTCGGTCAGACAGTCTTCTTGGACCGACTAGATTTCTAGGTCTGAAATTCTATCTCTTCTCAGATCTACTCTTAGTCGGTCCATGTTGTTTGACTGACCGACTAGTTGATGAACTAGTCGGTCAGTGATTGTTCTTTGACCGACTAACTCTCACAGATTTCTATCCGTTGGTGAATGACCTAACTTGTTTTTATGGGACCCTATAAATACGAACCTATGTCATTTCTATCTAGGTAAGAGCTGCCATTAAGAGATTCATTGAGTTCTAAAGAGATAGCCATTCTCACTCTAATCTAAAGCTCTCTTCCTCACAAGAAACCCATTCTCTCTCATTTCTAGATCTAGAGAGAAGCTTGTTCTTGGTGAGCTCTTCAAGCTATTGCTTGATCCAACTCTCCAACTCATTCCTAGGCACCGATTGCTGGTCATTTCCTTGGTGCTAGGTCTTGGTGACTTCATCTTCCTCAAATCCTTCATTTCACCATTTGGGTAAGAAAAACTCAAGGTATAGGATTTTGTGGTAAGATTGTTTATTTCATATTAAACTCTTTAATATTGCTTTGTGATTCTCTCGGTTGTGAGAGAAGGTTGTGATCCCGGGTTGTGGGATTCACGTTTGCTATTGCATGTATGATTTGATCTTGTGAAGGTTTTTCACAAGATATTCATAGTGGAAATCTTAGGTTAGGGTTTCTAACCTAAGTATCCGGAGGGGATCCGGGTGGTTGGGACGTAGGATCACCGGGAACAAGTCGGGGAGACTTGGGTGGATCCGAACCCATTAACATCGTTTGTTAGCATTGTTAATTTTGTGTTGTCATTCAATTTAAGCTTCCGCAAATTGATTTGGTAGTTGTTTGCAATTTAATTTGGAATTATACTCCTTATTATTTTAAAGTACTATTCACCCCCCCTCTAGTACTTGTGCAGTAGCTGGTAGGGCATTACACTCCTCTTCATGCCGTGCCACCAAAAGTTCAGACAAAGATCCTTGTACATCTTGGTCCCACCAGGATGTACAGAATACGGCGAACTGTGTGCCTCCACCAACAACTCCTCTCTGATATCCCCAGCAGGCACACACAACCTGGCTCCATACCTCAACGAGCCATCTTCATGAACCAAAAAGTCAGTCCGCAGACCGGCTTCCACCTGCTCCCGAATCTTCACCAGCTTCGGATCCTCTGCCTGGCCAGCCTTGACCCGATCCACAATCGTCGACTGTATCTGCATACACATCAACGAAGAAGCCTCTCCAGGAAGAACAATCTCCACACCGGACTCACAAAAATCTTGCTGCAATCTCCACTGCGAAGTCAAAATCATCACCGCTGGAAGCCTACTCAGCGCATCAGGAACCACATTCACCTTGCCAGGGTGATACTGCAAATCAATCTCATAATCTGCCATGAGTTCCAACCATCGACGCTGTCGCATGTTGAGCTCCTTCTGGGTGAACATATACTTCAAACTTTTGTGATCGGTGAAGATTTTCACTTTCTCACTCTGCAAGAAGTGTCTCCAAATCTTAAGAGCAAACACAACAACAGCCAACTCCAAATCATGCGTCGGGTAATTCTTCTCATGATCCTTGAGCTGATGAGAAGCGTAAGCTACAACATGTCCATGCTGATGCAAAACACAACCAAGACCCTTGCTAGAAGCATCGCAAAAGATCTCGAATACTCCACTGCGATCAGGCACAGCAAGAACAGGGGCAGTCGTCAGCCTCTCCCTCAGAACACCAAAGGCATCCTCACAATCACCCGACCAAACAAAAGCAACATCCTTCCGTGTCAACCTGGTCATCGGCTCCGCAATACGGGAAAAGTCCTTAATGAAACGCCGATAATATCCCGCCAAACCAAGGAAACTCCGAATCTCAGACGCAGACGACGGAACATGCCACTCCCTGATGGCCCTAATCTTCTCGGGATCCACTGAAATACCATCTCCAGTCACCACATGCCCGAGAAAAGCAACTCTGTCCAACCAAAACTCGCACTTCGAAAACTTAGCATACAACCGATGCTTCCTCAGAATCTCCAACACCGTCCTCAAGTGCGAGGCATGCTCTTCCTCCGACTTCGAATAGATCAGAATGTCGTCAATAAAGATAACGACAAACTTATCCAAAAATTCATAGAAAATCAGGTTCATCAGATTAATGAAAACTGCGGGTGCGTTAGTTACGCCGAAAGGCATAACCACAAACTCGTAGTGTCCATACTTCGTCCTGAACACTGTCTTCGGCACATCATCCTTCTTCACCTTCAACTGATGGTAACCACTCCTCAAATCCAACTTAGAAAACACACTCGATCCTCCCAGCTGATCAAAGATATCATCGATGCGAGGCAACGGGTATTTGTTCTTAATGGTCACCGCATTCAGCTCCCGATAGTCCACGCACATGCGACGCGAACCATCCTTCTTCTTCACCAACAACACCGGTGCTCCCCACGGAGACACACTAGGGTTGATGTAACCCTTCTACATAAGCTCATCCAACTGCCTACGCAATTCCTCCAACTCTGCTGGCACCATACGATATGGTGCCTTCGAAATGGGATGCGCACCTAGAATAAGATCAATAGAAAACTCTAAAGCTCGATCAGGCGGCAATCCAGACATCTCCTCGGGGAAGACGTCATCAAAATCTCGCACCACAGCTGGCCTCTCCAACTCCATCTGCATAGCCACAACCTCCACCGGTCTGGTCCGAAATCTGACCGGACCCAGCGAACTGCTACCTCGACTGAATTCAAATACTTGATGTCCGGGAATCTCGAACACCACCTTCTTCCTCCGACAGTCAATCGTAGCATAGAAGCTCGCAACCCAATCCATCCCAAGGACCGCATCGTAGTTGATGATGTCGTGGACAATGAAATCAGCACAAAGCTCACGTCCACAAACCACCAACGGGCAAGAATTGCACCCACGATGCACTGAGACCACACCGTTCCCTGTGACGATATTCCAACTCTTATGAAGAGAGGACGTCGACAAGGAATGCTTCTCCACGAAGCTCCGGGCCAAAATGCACATCGACTCACCTGAGTCAAAGAGGACTCGTGCCGGAAATGTGCAAACCAAAATCACACCTAGCAAACAGTCTAACAATCAAATCCTATTCTAGCAACAAACATGAGCAAGCAAACAACATAATCAACAATCAAACTAACTAAGGAAGAAAAATAGCTAGAATGAGCGTTACCTGTAATAACCTCATCCACGGCCATGCTCTCCTCCTCAGTCATCAGAAAGGCCTGCCCTCTCGGCGGAACAACATGTCAAAAGGCCTGTCTTTGTGGAACAAGGGGCGCTCCACGTCCAGCGGGCACATGGGCTCTCTGCTGCAATGGCTGAGCAGCAATAGGTCCCCGCCAAGGCTGCTTCGACCTTGGGCACTCTCTGATGGTGTGGGCAGGATCTCTGCAGACAATGCACTACCCTAGGAACCTCCTACACTGATCCCTGATGTGTCCAGTCTTGCCACAGAAATGACAAGTCTTCAGAATAGGCCCTCCTGGCCTCTTGAACTGAACAGGCTGAACAGGCCTGAATCCAGGTCTAACCACAGCACGAACCGGCTCCACAGGCCTCTTCCCAGCTCCTGAAACCTGTCCCCTCCTCTAGTTTAAATTCAACTCCTGTCGCCTCGCAGCAACCATGACCTTCTGGTATGTCTCTAGGTCAGAAGAGGTCACAAAGCTCTGAAGCTCCAAGGCAAGTCCCTGAAGAAATCGCTGAGCTTTCTCATCGGCATCTTGCACCATCTTCGGTGCAAACCGACTGAGCCTCGTGAACTCCTGGTGGTACTGATCCACCGACAAGCTCCCCTGCTTCAGATCTATGAAGCGCTGCAGCATCGCCTGCCTTGCAGCCCTCGGGAAGAACTCTCCATCAAATTTGGCCTTGAAGGTAGCCCAAACTATAGGCACCTCCAACATCTTCTCCTCAGCATCCAACCAGTTTATGGCATTGTCCTTCAACTGTCTCTTGGCCAAATCAACCCATCTAGCCGGGTTAATCTTTGCCATCGCCAGGTTATCCTCAATGTTCCTCATCCACTCGTCCGCAGCCAAAGGACCTTCAGAACCATCGAAATATGCAGGACCCAGCTCCCTGAACTGCTTCGCTCCAGGCTCGGGGCGAGGGGCTTCCACTGCCCGAGCAGCTCGAGCGGCCGGAGCATTCTGGACCTGCAGCAGCACGCCCTGCTGAACCTGCATCATCTGCATCATCATCCTCATCATCTCCCCGTTAGTGGGCTCCCGCTCAGGTTCCTCAACATGAGGGAGCGTGCCACTACCACTACCCGCACGGGTATTCCGCCTTCCTGCCATCTAGTGACACAGAAAACGAAACAATTAGACTCATAGCTTAGGGCTCGGATGTCGAATTTATTTGTTGGACAATCTTATATTATTATCGTTATCCAGATAATTGCAGTTACAGAGGGACCTGCATGGGCCACCACTAAAACCTGTCACGACCCGCTTCCCTAAAATGGAGACGAGACGTGAGAAGGTCCGCTCAGGCGTGGAGCTGTGAAGCTGCACGCCTGATAAGCGTCAATTTAGTATAAGCAGGTCCATGTAAACGCAAACGGAACAACAATAATAATAATAGAAAAAGGAGACGGATATGAGATACCAATCCCAAAGTTTGTCCACAAAATATTCAACATCACAGAAAAAGCCACCAGGCTAACAGGAAAGAGTCTAAAGGCCCAGAACAAGGCCAAACAAAACACAAACATAACAGAGTATCAAACTAGGTGCCACGCACCGACAACCTAAGCAATCTAACAAAAACCAGACATAGACAATAAGACTGATCTCCAGTGTCTACGAAGTCCTCGATCAACGCGGGTTCTGACTCAGCGTCAGTGAACACCGCGTCCTCGGTAAGTATCTCAGGCTCGGGCTCTAACATGTGTCACCCAAAAGAGAAAAGGGGCACATGTCAGCAAGTCGAAAGACTTATGCAAGGAAACTGAAAGAAAGGTACACTAACAACCTAACAGTTAAAGTATGGTGCATGGCATGGCAAGTATAGTATGGAGATAACAAGTAAAGTGAAGTACAAGTATCAAGTATCAAGTGGTAAGTGTGACAAGTATTGTCAAGTAACAAGTACAAGGGATCACCCACATATGGATGCCCTATTGCCCGCAGGCTGTGGCCATGTACAAGGGATCACTCAGAGAGTGCCCTATTGCCCGCAGGCTGTGTTGAGCTCGTTTTCTGGAACACGAGCCAGAATTGTAATTGGCCTAGGGTTGTGCCCACAGAACGGGTGCCTAGCCGGAACAAATTGTACAAGTATGTAGCGAAGCTACGCAATCACGATGAGTGTTCAAGCATGCAATGACATGAGCAGATATTCGCGTACCGTTAATTGAAATTAAACGTGACAGGCAAAATGCAATGACATGAACATATTCGCGTACCATTAATTTAAATTAAACATGGCAGTTAAAATGCAATAGCAGTTAAGGATGCATGGATGACATGAACAGTTAATACGCGTACCGTTAAGGGAAAGTAAACGTGACATACAAGCATGATGAAGGTGACGGACCAAGCTTCGTTGTCAAGCTAGGTCAATGGCGTCCAGACGGCTATCCTTTCACCGTCTAGTCTCTTTTACGCTAAAGCAAGGTAATGGCCTAAGACATGGCCCAAATCAAGAGATGCAAGTTTCACTTGCCTGATACCGGGATTGACGAGCAATGAAGATCGTCACACAAGCTAACTACGGAATAGATCACTGTTATAGCAAAACAATTATTAGAACAACGATTCTAAATCGATTTCTTAATAGAATCTTAATTGTCTAATAATCCATTTTATTAGGGTTTCACAAATGTCAATGTGGGTTATGCTAAAACTAAAGAATCGAGTATTACCGTGAAGAAGCGGAGGAACGATGCCGAGCAACCACGGCAACGGAAGAACGATCCGGCTCAAATCTGGAAATAAGGGAAAATATGGAGAAATAGGTTTTGATATGGGTTTTGGGGGTTTGATGAAGGTTTGAGGAAGGTGGAAGGTGGAAAGTGTTAAGTGAGGGTTTGGATAATGGAGGATGAGCTTGGAATGAAGGTTTGAGGGTTTGGGGAAGATGAGAGCTCAATGGGGGATAAATTAGGTTTAGAGTTGAAGAAGAAGAAGAAGAAAACGTTTGGGAGGGGTATTTATAGGGTTTGATGTCGGCTAGGGCAAAATTAGGGTTTACTGCACTGATTAGTCGGTCAAAAAACAACTGTTGACCAACTAGTTTGAGAACTATTCGGTCGGTTGACCAACGCAGACCGACTAAGTGTAAACAGTAGCTCCTAACGAAAACCTGAACTAAAAGTTAGTCGGTCAAAGAACAACTACTGACCGACTAGTTTGACATCTAGTCGGTCGATGAACGTTCTTAGACCGACTAAAAGTGAACAGTAACTGGTACCAAAAATAGTTAATGAGTTAGTCGGTTAAAGAAGCATTGCTGACCGACTAGTTTGCAACCTAGTCGGTCAACCAACGTTCTTAGACCAACTAACGATAAACAGTAACTCCTGAACATTTATCAAAGCCCACTAGTCGGTTCAAGAAGGTTTTCCGACCGACTGGATCATCATCTAGTCGGTCGGTGCCCCTTCTTACACCGGCTAATGTGCACTGAAAGTTCCAAAATGGAGCGCGAAGCTCCGGGATGGTTTCCTAAGTCTCCTAGGCTCGTTCTAACTCTAAGATATCGACGTTATGAAACCCGTCATAAATGACTTACTCCAATCACGCCGACCGACGGAAGAATCTAGAGAATCACGACGAAACGAACGAAAATGAAAACTACGGAGACGGAAATGGATATCACAACCAAGGAGAAGCAACCAAATATATATATATATATAATAAAATCCATACATGAAAAACCAGTCGTTACAAATATGCAGCCAATGAGACGGTCTCCTATTGGTCGTGAAAATGTAGAATATGGACGAGTATGGCACAGAGAGGATGTAATCAGAAGGACTGACTTCGTTAGTTCATAATCTTCCGTTTCTTAGTCTATTTCAAATTTTGTAGGAGATGACAATAAGGAATTCAAAATAAAAAAGATCACTTGCCTATATACAATTCCACAGCTCAAGTGACAGTTTCCTTATGGTAAACCTATAATTTTATAGGATTATAGGGACAAGAAAATCAAATACACAGAAGACAAGCTGGAAAGATTTATGTTGACAACATCAAAGTCAAAGACTCAAAATATTATATTATACAAAGAAAAGTTAAGTTTGATAAAATGTGTGACGAAGTCTGAAGTGGACATTTTCTATTTCTTTGTCAGTGCAGTTGAAGTGTGACGAGAAGCCTACAAATCCAGGCCAAATGTCATATTGGTTAAAGAAGTTGAAAACTGGAGAGTGTAAAAAAATATTCTTCAATTCCATAAGTAGAGTTAGTTGACACAATTAATTATTAGTTTCATCATAGAAAATTTGTCTAAATATATGGGGAAATGAACTAAATCTGTCTAAATTTTTTGAGGAAAACTAAGTATTGTGGGACTAAAATTTTTTTTAGGAACTAAATAAACAATGGGGAAACTAAATTCTTTATGAGAACTAAAATTTCTAAATTTTTGACGAGAACTAAATTCACTTGGGGAACTATATTTTGGGGTAACTAAGTTTTTGTGGGGGGGGGCATAATAATTATTGTGCGTTAATTATTGTTGTTCGTTTAAAATTAGGGGGTCCAAAATTTTGAGAGGGGAATATTTTAAAATGAACCGTGCCCTTGGGGCACGGGTTATGACTAGTACATTTATAAAACATAATTAGATAAACTATATCAAATACAATACTATTATTTTGAACAAGATGTCACAATTAAAAATAGTTGGCCTCGAGGCATACATTTTCCAACATCTCCCACTTGCACTCAAACCCAATTATCATGGTCTCACATACCACGTTTATACATGAGTCTCTCCAGACGATCGCGTGATAGAGCCTTCGTGAATGGATCTGCTAAATTTGTCTTCTATAGAGATATGTAGGAGTTCTATGTCCTTCTTCAATTCTATATCAAATATGAAGTGCTATCTACGAAGAATATCTTTGTTACATTGGTTCCTTGACCAAAACTCTAGTCCTTCGCAAGCATTTAAGAATAGTCTTAATCGATTTCTAGTGTTCCTCTCCAAGGCCAGACTGATATCGTTGTTTCTGTATAGCGTGTAAAAGTGACATCTGGTCTAATACATATCACAGTATACATGATAAATCCAACTGTCAAATCATGCGGGATCCTTTTCATGTGATCTCTCTCCAAGTCAGTCTTTGGAGACATCTTCTTGAAAGATTTATACCATGATTGGCGGGTATGAAACCACCCTTACCATGCTACACCACTTTAACACGGTATCAATGTACCTGGACTAAGAGAGACTTTGCAACCTTTTATATATCATTATAGATCTTTACACAGAGTGTCAATGATGCTTCTCCCAAGTTCTTCATAGAGAATTGGTTTGACAACCATCCTTTTGACAGAGTTCAACATCTCTATTTTGCTATCTGTCAAAAGAATGTCATCCATATACAGTACGAGGATGACTAAAGAATAGCCACTGGTCCTATGTAGTCTACACGCTTTCTCTTCCCTTCCACTAACCTGAGCCTTCTAGCTGAGTTATGTAACTTTTACATCCATTTTTTAGATTTTATAGTCTTAGTAGGCAATAATAGAGAGTATAATCTGAATAGACTTGTGCATGGCTACTGATGAGAACACTTTGCAACCAACCTAGTCTTGTTCATTCTTATCTTTCCATCTGCACCGATCTTTCTCCTTGATGATCCATTTGTAGCCAATGGGAACAGTTCCCTTGGGCATGTTTCCTAAGATCAATACCACATTAACATGCATGGAATACATCTCAGATTTTATTGGATCAAGCCACTTCTCAGAGTCTCCATTTTGAATGGCTCCCTAGAAGCTAAATGGTCATCATCAACTATGATGATATCTTCAACCCCTCCATCTACGATAAAACCATAGTACATCTTAGGAGATCGAAGAATCATGTTAGACTTCCTTATGACTAGTTGGGGAATATTAGGCTCTACCTTTCTCGCTGGTTTCAGCACCTGTTGGGATGGTAAGCAGCAATTTCTAGGGATGGTCCTAGATAGAGGTTGGCAACTCAGCATTATGTACCATGAATTTCACCATGCCTAACAAAGTGCCATTCATTGTGTAAGGAGGTGTGACCTGAGAGAGAATTTCATTCTCTTCTAAATATGCAAGAGACTTATGGCTCAAGTATTCTGCTTCTCGATCAGATCAAAGGATTTTAATACTTGCCAATTTGTTACATTACTATTTAAATTGCTCAAGAGTATTGGACTTGTGTTTCATCAAAAACATGTGTCTTACATGGAGTGATATTTAACGGACGTAACAAAATAACCCTCTCTGACTAACGAGGACTAGGGTCCACATACATCCGAATGCATATGACCCAAGAGTTCACCAACTGTTTCCCTTTGTCCTACAAAAGGAGTTTTGGCCATCTTACCTTTAAGGCAAGATTCACAAGTGTCATATGACTCATAATTCGAGATACCTAAAGAACCCTCTGTTAGGTTTTCTATCATAAATAACAAACTTTATACGCAGCAGAAAAATAGAAACCTACCAAAGATCCATGTGTTTCAATTGATTTGATTGTGATTACTAACCTTTGTTGAATTTGCGAAGAATCAGACTGCATGTGCTACTCAATGAACGACCACCATCTACTAGTATCCACACACGAATGTCACAAACAGAAGTTGCAAGGGTGCTAGCTCCTTTTCCACAACTAGGGTTTTCACTCGCTCTGTATTTTCTCAAAATGGTAGAGATCACATGGCATTCTGAAAAACTATATCATATATATAGTGTCACGCCCCGTTTCCCAAAAGTACGGAAGCGAAGCATGACTAAGGCCCGCTTAGGCCGGAGCTGAGAGCTCAGACCCAATAAGTGTCTGTGGTATTCCAAAACGAAGGAACAGGTCCCTGCAAGTTCGTACGGAACAATAAAAGTACTGAAAGGAAAGAGCATATCAATTTATTCCAAAAGTGATCATCCAAAGTACTGAGAGTCTAAAACACCCGAAGGGCTACAACTGTAGGAAAGAAAACTACTAGTGCAAGCACCCAACCTAGAAAAGAAAACAAAAGGTGCTACACACCCAATCTAAACTGGAACAGAAACTCTGGAACAACAACGAGAGGCCTCTAACTCTGGTCCTTCACTGGATCGTACTCTGGATCAGTACCCTCCGGCTCCACGTCTGCTGACAAGTCCGCCTCGTCGACATACTCTGGCTCAACACCTGACGTACATCACCAAAAGAAGGAACTGTACGTCAGGTAAGGTCTACAAAAAGGGTCAGACCAAACTGCAAGTGTATCGACTATTTAACAATGGTTTACTGGTTGATTAGCATGCTGAGGTTATAATAGAGGAACAAAAGAAGTAAACGCAGCAGGAAAGTAAAACGTGACAAGTAGTAGTCGTAGCGTGTGCTACCAAACTACGGGACTAACCTAACAGGTGTCAAGACAAATCGGGACATGGCGGGACAAGACAAGACAAGTGTGACACAAAAGGGTTCACGCCTTACGGTTCGAGGGGGATCAGACCCTCTTACCGTGCGCACGCTCAACCCTACCCCAAACCCAGGACATGACAAGACAAGACAAGACAAGGGATCACTCGCTCTAGCTTGGCGAGTGCCCTATTGCCCTCTGGGTTGTGTATCACGACAAGGGATCACTCAGAGAGTGCCCTATTGCCCTCTGGGCTGTGTATCAAGACAAGGGATCACTCGGAGAGTGCCCTATTTCCCTCTGGGCTGTGCAAGATGGGACGTGACAAGACAGAAAATGTTATTCTAGGGTGTCCATACGCACGCACACACAAGATAGTCCTACGATGTCAAAAGTTGTTGTTGTCGGGCTCAGACTTCGTCGTCAAGTCTGAGCCGTCAAGGGACGTCCCGGACGCTATCATTTCACGTCAGGTTCTCTTTGTTCACAGTTAACAGTTCTAACAACCTAAGGCCTAAGCACGGCCAAAAGTGCAAGTGGATACACTTGCCTGCGGTGGCGAGTGTGTCGTCCTCCCGGAGCGTCTCGTCCAAGCGTCTCGTCAGCGGTAGTCCGTCTGAAATAGTGTCACGTCGACGGTGTCAGGTCTCGTTTTCAGTAATTCCTATTAGGGTTTGTGTCTAGGTTATCGGGACTATCCTATTCGTCAGAAATCACATTTTTGATGTTCAGCCCAATACGACGATCTATCCTATGTGCACAGTCATCAAGTCCATTCGTCGATTTTCCTACATTTGCACAACGTTTTAATAGAGCGAAAAGGAAATTTTAATTAAAGTTGTTGACTTTTAGTTTAGGTTCTGATTATAGCTACGGTGGGGGTTGCTACGAGTTCGGGGAACCAACCTTTTCCGATGGTCACGTGTAAGTTTTGACGTCGGATCTGAAAACAATGGATCCCGTCGCCTTCGCTCCGGTTCCTCGACCGCGGTAGCACGGCTTTATCTGTGACATAGGTTCATGATATTAAGCAGAAGGGTTAAATCGGAATGACAAGCTAATGTCAGATAATAAATAACGTAGTGCTAACCATTTATTATATGCACTTATTAGAAAAATTATTAATAACAATTATTATTAACCTAGCAGTTATATCACTAATAGTCCTATGTTATATAAATAATCTAGTCATTGCCTATCTTTGGGATCATGGACTTCCTATGTTATATATCACAAAGAAATTTGAACAGAACGTTACTAACAGCCATAACCCAAGTTATTAACATAATATCACTAACCTACAAGCTGCGATCCCATATTTTATTACCGTGCATGTAATGAACAGCATACTTTCAGTATGTAAAACTACCTCTCTATAATATTAACGAGTTGCCTTATATATGATCAGGCTTACGTGTAAGTTTGCAGGGGACGACGGAAGGTCAGACGTCCACGGCAGTGGCGGTGGCTTGGTGGGCGAGCTCGGTGGTTCAGACGAGAGGAAGGTGGTCGGACTTCGGCTAGAGGAGGAGATGGTGTCGCAGTCGTGAGCGAGGGCAACGTGGAGGCGTGCTGGCGTGTAAGGGCCGGACAGCGGCACTGCCAGGGGGGTCCGGCGGTTGCGTGGAGCGGAAGGGGCGGTCGACAAACTGCTGTGGTTGGCCGGAGGGACAGCCGGTGATGGCCTCCTGGCGTGGGGGTGCCGTGCGAAAAGAGAGAGAGAACGCGAGGGAGGAAGTTTGAACTGGGATTCTCTCTTTTTTTCAATGAAAGAAGACTGCTGCGATTTGATTAGCCCTAGGTATTAGGTTTTAATATAGACTAGGGGAAGGCATCACGTGGGGGGGGAGAGACGTGGAGAGTGGGTTATTGGTGTGGGATAGAGGGGAGAGACTGTTAGGATTGGGTAGAAATAGGGTGTTAAGATTTGGTTTTATTAATAATTTGATTTCCCTTTGAACGTATCATCTCACACAGTTTAGGGATTTGAGTTTTTTTTTCTTAACCTTTTTTTTAATATTGATTCCATTTTTTACAACAAATCTGCAGCATTATTATAGGAATTAGCCAATAAGGTTTGAGTTAAAAAAAGATTATAAATGAGCCTAGTTTTAACGTAGAGCCATTATAAAATTTTTTTTTTAAATCTATAAAAATATATGTTATAAATTTGTAATGAGATAAGCAGATTGGTCCACAGACATCCAAAAATTAAAAAGGAAAATACTGGGGTGATCGCGCCTCCGGGTGGATCGTGAAAACAGGGTTAAGTCATGCGTTCGAGCTACGGTGAAAAATAATAAAATCAAATGCGAAAATTTCGCGTATAAAACAAGATACGTGCTAAAATTCATACGGTCGGAAAGTGACCATTACATTCTACCCCACTAAAAGAATGATTCTGTCCTCGGAATCAACAACACCACTAATCAGAAAACAAAAATGGGAAACACTCTCTCATCTCCTCCTCGCACTCCCAAGTGGACTCTTCAGGTGATCCGTGACACCACATCACTCTCACCAGGTCGACTACCTTATTCCTCAATTGCTTCTGTCGACGGTCTAAAATCTGCACAGGCTGCTGGTCATATGTCAGGTCCAGACGGACCGTAATCTCTGAGAAATCCACAGTGTGCGATGGATCACTGACGTACTGACGTAACTGAGATACGTGGAATACGTCGTGAACACCCTCCAAAGATGGTGGCAGAGCAAGGTGGTAGGCCACTACTCCCACGCGCTCCAGCACATCAAATGGCCCAATATATCTTGGACTCAGCTTTCCCTTCTTCCTGAAACGAATGACTCCACGGTTCGGAGAAATCTTCAGAAAGACGTGATCTCCAGGCTGAAACTCCAAGGGTCTCCTTTTGGCATCTGCCCAATGCTTGAAGCGATCCTGTGCAACTCTAAGCTTCTTCCTGATGTCTCTCACGACATCCATAGCTTCCACTATCATCTCTGGACCCAACAGCTCCCGATCTCCAATGTCATCCCAGCTCAGTGGCGATCGACATTTTCTCCCATATAAGGCAGCAAACGACGCCATGCCAATGCTCGCCTGGTAGCTGTTGTTATATGAAAACTCTACCAAGTGGAGATGGTCCTCCCACGATCCCTTCAAATCGGGCGTACAAGCTCGCAGCATATCCTCCAGGATCTGAATAGTCCTCTCTGACTGGCCATCGGTCTGCGGGTGGTACGCCATGCTGAAACTCAGACTCATACCCAAATTCTCCTGCAGACTTCTCCAGAACTGAGATGTGAATCTCATGTCTCTATCAGACACGATGCTCACGGGGACTCCATGTAAGCGTACAATCTCCTGCACATACACGGTCTACATCACAACTAACTCAAAGAGGAAATTAAAAGAGAAGTAGAAATGAAATTTTACCTCTAGATATTTACTCGCCAAAGATTCCGTAGACTGGCCCACTCGGAATGGGATAAAGGGCGCAGAGTTAGTCAATCGATCTACGATCACCCAGACTGCGTCGTTCTGCTTCGGGGTCCGAGGTAAACCAGTCACGAAATCCATCGTAATATGTTGCCACTTCCACTCTGGGATAGGAAGCGGTTGCAGCAACCCAGCAGTACGATGGTGCTCAGCCTTCACCTGTTGGCATATCAAACACTTGGCAGCGCTCCGTGCCGCACTCCTCTTCATACCAATCCACCAGTAATTCAGACGGAGGTCCTTATACATCTTGGTGCCACCAGGATGTATAGAATACGGCGAGCTATGAGCCTCTCTCAAAAGCTCCTCTCAGACATCACCTGCAGGTACGCAGAGTCTGCTACCGTACCGCAGGGAACCATCCTCATGAATCACGAACTCCGTCCGTAGTCCAGCTTCAACCTGCCTCCTGATCCTATGTAGCTTCAGATCTCCTGCATGTGCTGCCTTGATCTGATCCACGATTATGGACTGAATCTGCAAATTCATGAATAAATGAACCACACCAGGTAGGACGACCTCTAAATCCATCTCTTTCAGCTCCTGTTGAATCCTCCAGTCGGCAGTATGCATCATCTCGGTAGGAAGTCTACTCAAAGCATCGGGCACTACGTTCACCTTCCCTGGGTGATACTGCAAGTCTATCTCATAGTAAGCCATGAGCTCTAACCATCGTCTCTGACGCATGTTGAGCTCCTTCTACGTAAAGATGTACTTCAAGCTTTTGTGATCGGTGAAAATCTTCACGCTCTCACTCTGCAAGAAGTGCCTTCAGATCTTCAGTGCAAATATCACCGCTGCCAACTCCAGATCGTGTGTCGGGTAATTCTTCTCATGAGTCCTCAACTGACGAGAAGCGTACGTGACCACGTGGCCATACTGATTGAAGACGCATCCTAGGCGCTTCCCTGACGCATCACAATATACTTCGAAACCTCCGCTCCTATCCGGCACTGCCAAAACCGGTGCCGTGGTCAACCTCGCCTTCAAGATACTGAAGGCCTCCTCACAAGCATCTGACCAATGGAACTTAACATCCTTCCTCGTCAGCTTCGTCATCGGCTCTGCAATCTTCGAGAAATCCTTGATGAACCGCCGATAATAGCCTGCTAAACCAAGGAAGCTCCTGATGTCTGACGCTGACTGCAGAGTTGGCCAATCTCGAACTGCTCTGACCTTCTCTGGATCTACAGATATGCCATCACCGGACACCACGTGTCCCAGAAATGCGACTCTGTCCAGCCAGAACTTGCACTTACTATACTTGGCATATAGCTTGTGTCGTCTCAGCGTCTCTAGCACTGTCCTCAGATGACAGCTGTGCTCCTCCTCAGACTTCGAATAAATCAGGATGTCGTCAATGAAGATAACAACAAACTTATCCAGGAAGTCATAGAAAATCAAGTTCATCAAATTCATGAACACAGCTGGCGTATTGGTCACGCCAAACGGCATGACCACGAACTCATAATGTCCGTACTTCGTCCGAAAAGCTGTCTTCAGAACATCATCCTTCTTCACCTTCAACTGATGGTATCCGCTCCTCAAGTCTAACTTCGAGAAAACTCTCAAACCTCCAAGCTGTTCGAAGATATCGTCGATGCGCGGAATCGGATACTTATTTTTCACTGTGACAGCATTCAGCCCTCGATAGTCCACGCACATCCTGCGGGACCCATCCTTCCTTTTCACAAGCAAAACTAGTGCACCCCATGGTGACACACTAGGGTGGATGAAACCCTTCTACAGCAACTCATCTAACTGCTTCCACAGCTCTTCGAGCTCAGCGGGAGCCATACGGTACGGCGCCTTCGATATCGGTTGCGCTCCTGGCATAAGATCAATACCAAACTCTAAAGCTCTGTCAGGTGGCAAACCTACGATGTCCTCCGGAAAGACATTGTCGAAGTCTCTGACGACTGCTGGTCGCTCGATCTCCATCTCCATCTGCATAGCTACAACAATCGGCACCTCCGGCTTGGCCCGATATCTGATGGGCCAAAGCGACTCATCTCTGCTACGGAACTCGAACTTCGGATGGCCTGGAATCC
The DNA here is from genome assembly GCA_030789695.1 of Scilla litardierei. NCBI lineage: Eukaryota > Viridiplantae > Streptophyta > Magnoliopsida > Asparagales > Asparagaceae > Scilla > Scilla litardierei. The sequence continues at coordinate 264,704,902 of CM061142.1, read as the reverse complement.
TGAATACCACCCTCTTGCTGTGATAATCGATCGAGGCGTGGAAATCTCCCAACCAATCGATGCCAAGAACGACATCGAAATGTGGCAGGTCAAGGACAATGAAATCCGTGAAAAGCTCGTGTCCACTGACCACCAATGGAATCGATCGACAACCCAAGTTCACGGTCACCACTCCGTTCCCTGTGGTGATGTCCCAACACTTAGGGAGTGTATGGGTGGGAATGGAGTGCCTTGTTACAAATCTCCGGGATATGATGCACATGGATGCACCGGAGTCGAACAAGGCCAAGGCCGGGTGAGAGGACACTAGAATGGTGTCTAAGATATAAAAGAACTACGGTCAAACCAAGCTACTCTAATAAACAAGTCGAGCAAGCAACACTAACAATAAGATCTAAACTATGAGATGAAAGACTTGGATCAAAGAGTTACCTGCAATAACTCCATCCAGCTCCTCAGTCTCAACAGCTGTCATGGTATAAGCCGGCCTCTGGGGTTGCGCTGCTCGCTGAAACATCTGCCTCTGTTGCACCAAGGATGGTCCACGAACAGCAGGTCCTCTCTGGACTGGGGCAGGCGCTCTCATCTACAGCAGGGCTGGTGCCCCAACTATAGCATGACGGGCTCTCGGACAATCCTTCACAGCATGCGAGGCATCTCCACAAACTAAGCACATTCCCATTTTCCTCCTACAGTTGGCCTGAATATGTCCTGGCTTGCCACAGAAGTTGCACGGGCCCTTGCTCTGATTCTACACTGGTGCTCCAGGCCTCTTGAATGGCACCGACTGAACTGGCCTCATCGCCGGCCTAGCAGGTGGCCGGTACTGCTCCATAGGACGCTTCCCTCTATCAGCTGAAGGGTCAGGTAGACGCGATATAATCTCATGATTCTTCACAGCATCTAGCACAGTTCTCATAGTCGTGAAATCCGCCGAAGACATAGAAGCCTGAATCTTCGAACGCAGTCCCTGACGAAAGCGATCAGCTCGCTTCTCCTCCTTCCTTACCATATGCAGGGCAAAACGACTCAGCATCTCGAACTCTGCTTCATACTCCTCAACAGTCATATCCCCCTGCTTCAGATCTATAAACCTGCTCAACAGCTCCCTCCTAGCAGACTTGGTGAAATACTTATCTTTAAACATCGATCTGAAGGTCCTCCACTCCACTGGCTTCTCAAGACGCATCTCCTCAATGCGCCACCAGTTCCTAGCATTCTCCATCAGCTGCATCTTCGCTATCTCGACTCGAGTATCATCAGGGATCTTTGCTGCTACTAACTTCTCCTCAGTGCTCTGGATCCACTCATCAGCAGCTAGGTGTCCTTCCTTCCCCAAAAATATCCTCGGCTGGAGCTCATTGAATTGCTTCACTCCTGGAGCAGCTCGAGGGGCAGGAGGAGGTGGTGGTGGTGCAACTGGGGGAGCCTGGGTAGCACGCTGGGACTGCTGAACCAACTGATGCTGCACCTCCAGCATCACCTCATCACGCCCAGAAACTGACGGAACTCTCCACCCTGGTCTTTCGGAACTCCATCTCCTGAGCTCCCCGATCGGGTAGTACGTCGTCCTGCCATCCTATTGACAGAAGACATAGGTTAGACTCGTACAATTATCGGATGATAATAAAATGAAGTTCAATACTTTGATTGTTCCGAATTTGCAGAAAGGGTGGGGACCTACATGGGCCACCACTAAAACCTGTCACGCCCCGCTTCCCAAAAGTACGGAGGCAAAGCGTGACTAAGGCCCGCTTAGGCCGGAGCTGAGAGCTCAGACCCAATAAGCGTCTGTGGTATTCCAAAACGAAGGAATAGGTCCCTGCAAGTTAGTACGGAACAATAAAAGTACTAAAAGGAAAGAGCATATCATTTTATTCCAAAAGTGATCATCCAAAGTACTGAGAGTCTAAAACGCCCGAAGGGCTACAACTGTAGGAAAGAAAACTACTGGTGCAAGCACCCAACCTAGACAAGAAAACAAAAGGTGCTACACACCCAATCTAAACTGGAACAGAAACTCTGGAACAGCAACGAGAGGCCTCTAACTCTGGTCCTCCTCTGGATCGTACTCTGGATCAGTACCCTTCGGCTCCACGTCTGCTGACAAGTCCGCCTCGTCGACGTACTCTGGCTCAACACCTGACGTACAGCACCAAAAGAAGGAACTGTACGTCAGGTAAGGTCTACAAAAAGGGTCAGACCAAACTGCAAGTGTATCGACTATTTAACAATGGTTTTCTGGTTGATTAGCAAGTTGAGGTTATAACAGAGGAACAAAAGAAGTAAACGCGGCAGAAAAGAAAAACGTGACAAGTAGTAGTCGTAGCGTGTGCTACCAAACTACGGGACTAACCTAACAAGTGTCAAGACAAATCGGGACAAGGCGGGACAAAACAAGACAAGTGTGACACGAAAGGGTTCACGCCTTACGGTTCGAGGGGGATCAGACCTTCTTACCGTGCGCACGCTCAACCCTACCCCAAACCCAGGATATGACAAGACAAGACAAGACAAGGGATCACTCGCTCTAGCTTGGCAAGTGCCCTATTGCCCTCTGGGCTGTGAATCACGATAAGGGATCACTCAGAGAGTGCCCTATTGCCCTCTGGGCTGTGTATCAAGACAATGGATCACTCGGAGAGTGCCCTATTGCCCTCTAGGCTGTGCAAGACGGGACGTGACAAGACAGGAAATGTTATTCTAGGGTGTCCACACGCACGCACACACAAGATAGTCCTACGATGTCAAAAGTTCTTGTTGTCGGGCTCAGACTTCGTCGTCAAGTCTGAGCCGTCAAGGGACGTCCCGGACGCTATCATTTCACGTCCGGTTCTCTTTGTTCACAGTTAATAGTGCTAACAACCTAAGGCATAAGCACGGCCAAAAGTGCAAGTGGATACACTTGCCTGTGGTGGCGAGTGTGTCGTCCTCCCGGAGCGTCTCGTCCAAGCGTCTCGTCAACGGTAGTCCGTCTGAAATAGTGTCACGTCGACGGTGCCAGGTCTTGTTTTCAATAATTCCTATTAGGGTTCGTTTCTAGGTTATCGGGACTATCCTATTCGTCAGAAATCACATTTTTGATGTTCAGCCCAATACGACGATCTATCCTATGTGCACAGTCATCAAGTCCATTCGTCGATTTTCCTACATTTACACAACGTTTTAAAAGAGCAAAAATTAAAGTAGTCGACTTTTAGTTTAGGGTCTGATTATAGCTACGGTGGGGGTTGCTACGAGTTCAGGGAACCAACCTTTTCCGATGGTCACGTGTAAGTTTTGACGTCAGATCTGAAAACAACGGATCGCGTCGCCTTCGCTCCGGTTCCTCGACCGCGGTAGCGCGGCTTTATCTGCGACATAGGTTCGTGATATTAAGCAAAAGGGTTTAATCGGAATGACAAGCTAATGTCAGATAATAAATAACGTAGTGCTAACCATTTATTAGATGCACTTATTAGAAAAATTATTAATAACAATTATTATTAACCTAGCAGTTATATCACTAATAGTCCTATGTTATATAAATAATCTAGTCATTGCCTATCTTTGGGATCATGGACTTCCTATGTTATATATCACAAAGAAATTTGGACAGAACGTTACTAACAGCCATAACCCAAGTTATTAACATAATATCACTAACCTACAAGCTGCGATCCCATATTTTTTACCATGCATGTAATGAACAGCATACTTTCAGTATGTAAAACTACCTCTCTATAATATTAACGAGTTGCCTTATATATGATCAGGCTTACGTGTAAGTTTGCAGGGGACGACGGAAGGTCGGAGTCCACGGCAGTGGCGGCGGCTAGGTGGGCGAGCTCGGTAGTTCAAACGAGACGAAGGTGGTCGGACTTCGGCTAGAGGAGGAGAGGGTGTCGCAGTCGTGAGTGAGGGCAATGTGGAGGCGTGCGGGCGTGCGAGGGCCGGACAGCGGCGCTGCCAGGGGGTCCGGCGGTTGCGTGGAGCGGAAGGGGCGGTCGGCAAACTGCTGTGGTTGGCCGGAGGGACAGCCGGCGATGGCCTCCTGGCGTGGGGGTGCCGTGCGAAAAGAGAGAGAGAACGCGAGGGCGGAAGTTTGAACTTGGATTCTCTCTTTTTTTTCAATGAAAGAAGACTGCTGTGATTTGATTAGCCCTAGGTATTAGGTTTTAATATAGACTAGGGGAAGGCATCACGTGGGGGAGAGAGACGTGGAGAGTGGGTTGTTGGCATGGGAAAGAGGGGAGAGACTGTTAGGATTGGGTAGAAATAGGGTGTTAAGATTTGGTTTTATTAATAATTTGATTTCCCTTTGAAAGTATCAGGTCACACAGTTTAGGGATTTGAGTTTTTTTTTCTTAACCGTTTTTTAATATTGATTCCATTTTTTTAACAACAAATCTGCAGCATTATTATAGGAATTAACCAATAAGGTTTGAGTTAAAAAAAGATTATAAATGAGCCTAGTTTTAACATACAGCCATTATAAAAAACAATTTTTTTTAAATCTATAAAAATGTATGTTATAAATTTGTAATGAGATAAGCAGATTGGTCCACAGACATCCAAAAATTATAAGGAAAATACTGGGGTGATCGCGCCTCCGGGTGGATTGTGAAAACAGGGTTAAGTCGTGCGTCCGAGCTACGGTGAAAAATAATAAAATCAAATGCAAAAATTTCGCGTATAAAACAAGATACGTGCTAAAATTCATACGGTCAGAAAGTGACCGTTACATAGAGTCCCACATTTACCCTTTAACACGTTTTCTGTTACGCAGAGATATCCTACGGATAATATCTTAACAATATACAATATCTAATAGTTAAGATATATTGCCTTATTTCCTATTCGAAATCTCATTTAAAAACATATACCATCCATTACGTTCTTTATGTGTGACCCAATAGGCTCATATCAAATTGGCAGTGGGCCTAATCCCATTATAAGTCCACAAGTTATAAGTGGTCTCTAGCAAGACATTATGACTACCCAATTAATATGAATATCGTTAGTCCGATAATAACCTAGCTAACAGAACATGTCATAATCCTTTTGTCACATGATATATGATTTAAACATAAGTCATGGATAGTGTCATACTTATATTGTTCAAACTTTTAATTTCCTGATTACCAAGTAGACTGATAAAATTAAATGACATTGATCATGTATCAATTCATCTTAGCACGGCCATGCAATTCTCAGTCCTACTTATCGAGGGGCCCATTAGATATCTCTCTCATAAGATAGGGACACATTCCAAATTGTTCATTAATTTTCCACTGCATAATTCACATCATGTTCAATTATAACCTTTATGATTATCCGATTAAAGATAACATTTGGTATGTCAAAACATGATATTCCTCATGTAGGAAACTGTGATAATCTCAGGTCTAAGGATTCTATGACATAACTATTATGAGATCATTTATGACACTGATCCATGCAATGATCTAATAGAGAGTCTATCATTGATAGTTTGGTATGTGCATTCCATGTAGCAGGTCGCGTTGGGCTGTTGAGTGAACTTATTTTCCAATAAGCACCTGCGTCTCGTCTCTGATTTTCCAAAATCAAACGATCATAAGATCATCACCATCAACACTTGGTGAAGACAAAGTACACAATCTGATGCATCGATGTCCTTTCACGATGTATCTACGACTACAAACAGTTTTAGACTTATGTTACAAATGGTCGAAACACTTCTCTATAATCGTGATCCTTATCTTGATACATGTTCAACCTTGCATTAAATCTCAGGACTTTATCTAGGTATAAAATGCAGATAAACGTTTATAAAACATACTTAGATAAAAAGTACTAAATAGCATACTATTATTATTAACAATATGACCTAATTAAAAATAATTGGCCTCGAGGCCACACATTTCCCAACAGATATGCCATCCAATGAAACCACTTAAGCACATATCCTAAATGTTCTTAGATGTAGGAATATCAAGAAGTGATAATGATATTCTGGATAGACCCATGTGTATTGATCTCTCTTATAGTGATGGTAGTGGCTGATCTCATAACCACTAGATATGGGGACATCATGGGATAACATTTATGTTCTTGTTAGAGAATTAGTTCACAGAACGACTCGTCAAGAAGCTTTTATACGATAATCATACTTTGATTGTCAATATAAGCTCACATGTGACAATTACTGCATCATATTGCTTTTGAACAAAGATGTGCTAAAGGACCTTGAACGTGGGAGGCCATACTATGGCTTTAATTGAACATCGACATTACGCCATGTACATAGATACTGGCTAGGTATGGTCCAAAGCATGGAAATAGAGTGTCATCGAGACTAAATTCATCTCCTTTGGTATGGAAGGTTAGTGTCACATCGAATCAATGGATCCAAAGTAAAACCATGGCTAGGATAGAAAGGATGAACTTATTAAGAGTAATAAGTTTCACCCAACATCAAACTATGGGATCACATATGAATCATGGATTCTTTAAGGTTTAATGGGATTTGACAGTACTCCATACCTTAGACACTTTAGCGAAATAGTTTTGACGAAGAGACTAGATTGCATGGTGGTTGTCACTAACAAGTCCACATTTGGTTGGAAGAGATTCTGTCGGAAAATAATATTTGATCTTCATAAAGTTTTGATGTTACAAACACATACAAATTATTAGTCGTGTATACTACCACTATCTATGCAGATTATAAAGTTCAACATTTTCATATTCAGATAAGCCAATCATCAAGTCACTATATACATTGCAAGAAGTAACAAAAAGCAAGACGAAGCTCAAAAGATGAATATTTATATATTGTGAAAAATGATGTAATTTTTCTTTATCTTCTTGCATATACTTAACATGTGAATGCCTTGATGATCTATCTTAGTCATTTGGGTTCTTTTCTCAAACGACCAAGTCAAAGACTTTTTTAGTTAACCAACCCATTCACGTGGTCGACTAATTTATTTTAACTTATTTTTCAAAAATTTCGATTTTTAGTCAACCCACATTTCTTAGTCATCAGGATCATTTTTATGATATTTCCTAAGTTTTTGATCCTAGTTGACTAATATAGTTTCTTAGTCTACAAAGTTAGTTATTCCAACGGTCATAAATATGATCGTTTGTTAGTTATCATTTTTCTAGTCTACCAACACACTTTCTGGTCGACCAAGGGAAGTTATAACTTCCTTCAACATATTTAAATATGACTGTTCTTGGCAATTGTAGTCGACCAATTTGTGTTTAGTCGACTAACTTCAATTTTCAACAGTCAAAATTAGTTCATTTTTAAAAATGATCGACCAATATTCTTGCCTAGTCAACTAATTTTGGCAAAAACAGTTCAATTGTTAAAACCATTTTGGGCCGTTGTTAAATTGTCATAAGGGACTACTTTGGCCTATAAATAGACCCCAAACTCGCAGTTCTCTTGCACGACTTCATTCACACACTCTCTCTTTCTTAAGTTTTCTTTATCACTCTAAAAGAGAGTGATTTTCAGATTTTCTTTAGGAACCCTTTGTGGAAATTTTGCCTCAATAGAAAGTCCATTTCCAAGTGTGTTGCTACCACATTTCACATCAAGAAACCTTGGAGATTCAATTACCTTATTTGCGATTCAATTCCTACATCATCAAGGCTATATGTGATATTATTTCATACTTTTTCTTTACAGGTAGATCTCTTGTTGAAGAGATTGTACAAGTTTGCTACACGGAGAGTATTGGCATCTTTGTATTTGTTTACTTGCGGGGAGCAAGTGGTTATAGTGGATTGAAAATCTCTACAGGAAGTAGAGGACTGGACGTCGGATCACAAGGATCCGAATCAGGATAAATTTTGGTGTTTGTGTTTGTCTCTTCTGTGGATTGTGATTATTTACTTCCGCACTCTTATTACAATTTTTGCAATTTCATCGTGACATACATTATTCACCCTCCTTTAATGTATTTGGTGTGTCAGGAGATCCTATAATTGGTATCAGCGCTTGGTTAATATGGCCTACACCTATCCGACGAACACTTCAACTCTTCATCACAATTTCCAGAAGGGCACTCTGCTACAAGGCCTCCACTTTTCAATGGTTCCAACTACTCATGTTAAAAGAATCGGATGACGATCTATCTTCAAATCATTGACTACGAACTTTGGAATGAGTTGAAGACACCATATGAGAAGCGTACTACTCCTTACTCCGAATGGACCGCGGTTGATAAAGCCACTGCAACCTACAACTCTAAGGCTATGAATGCACTATTTTTTGCAATGGACAATAATGAATTCAATGAGTCTCCCTGGCCAAATCAGCATATGAAATCTGGCATACACTCGAGGCAACACACGAAGGAACTAATAAAGTTAAGGAAACTAAATTGTCTGTTCTTGTTCACATGTTTGAGTTATTTAAGATGAAATACAATGAGACAATTGGAGAGACGATCACTAGATTCATCGACATCACTAACTCTCTAATTGCTCTTGGTAAAGTAAATACTCAAACTGAACAAGTCAGGAAGATCCTTTGTGTGTTAACACTAGAATTAGAGAAAAAGACAACTGCAATAGAAAAAGCTAATGACTTGTCAACTCTCACAGTTGAAAGTCTCGTTGGTAACTTAATGGCTTATGAAGTACAACTTCAAGATCACAGAGAACAATCAGACTCAAAGAAGAAAGTACTTGCCTTCAACGTGTCATCTAATATCGATGAATCAGTCATGGATGACGACGATGTGGCACTACTTACCAGAAACTTCAAAATGTTCCTAGATAAGGTAAGTATAAGAATTTGAAATCTAAAACTATTGATGCATCTTTATGTTTTAATTGCAACAGGCCTAGACATATGAAAAAGGATTGTTCACTCCAAAAACCAAGAGTGATAACTTTCAACAATTCCAAGAAGGATAAGAAGTTCGATAAGAAAAAGAAAGCACTAACAGCCACTTAGGATTCTTCATCAAGATAATGATGAACAAATAAATGAAGAAAACACCCACATGTGCTTTAAGGCACAAAATGATGATAAGTTAAGTCATTTGGATAATGAGGAATTATAGATGCTTTTAGTGAGCTATTTGTAATATTTAAAAAGCTTAATGCACAACATCAGACATTAATTATTACTAATCAAGAATTAATCTCTTCATTACAATCATTAGATGTAATTAAAATGAGAAGGAAACTTTGTCTTCACATAAAACTAAGTTAATAAAAGAAAATGAGATTCTCAAATCTGTGAATTTTGATTTGGTCGCTCGTATTTTTGACTTAGATAATAATATCACATCTTTAAAATTGTAATATGATGAATTGGCTATTAATGAAAATAAATTTAATAGAGGAAAAGATAATCTCTATGAGTTACTTAAAGTACAACATCCATCAAACCATCGACATGGTTTGGGTTAAAAAAATTCACCCAAATTTAATAGATTTATAAATGTTGTTGATCCTAAAAAGATGATGCATTTATTTGTGGATAAAAAGAAAATAAATTCTTCTGTTTCTTCGCAACAAAAGAATAATACAAATAAGACAAACTTTGTAACACCTTCTAGGAAGCCCACCACACATTCTATTTGGATTCCTAAGGATTTATGCTTATATAATTAGGATTTGTATATTTCAAATTTTATGTAAGATGTTATACATTCAGTAAATTATTTGAGAAAGTCAAATTCTACTTGGGTTTTGCTTCCTAAGGACTAATCCCAAGGACCCAAAATAAAAGGGTACCGATATTCATTGTTTATTTTTCAGGTATCCATGAAAGAAAATTGGATTCTAGATAGTGGATGTTCCAAACACATGACATGAAACATCAAACTTCTATTAACAGTTCAGTTCAAAGATGGTGGCACGGTTCCCTTTGGAGATAACAACAATGGCAAAGTAATTGACATTAGAACAGTTGGTGATCCAGATAAGCCAATCATCGAAAACTTGCTACTCGTTGACAATTTGAAACATAACCTAATATCTATTAGTCAATTATGCGATAAAGATTTCAAAATAGTTTTCGAAAAGAATGCTTACATCATATATGATTTTAGTATGTCAAGCATATTATTTCAAGGAAATCGTAGGAATAATATATACATACTTTGCATGACTATTACTACACATAATCATTGTTTATTAGCATCATCTGATAATACACTCTTATGGCACAAACATTTAAGACATACTTATTTCAAACATTTGGCATGTATTTCAAAACATATATTAGTTTCAGGAATACCAAATATATTTTTTAATCATAAACAATTTTGTGATGCATGTCAATAAGGTAAAATGTATAAATGATCATTTAAACTAAAGGATGCTATTTCGACAAAAAGACTACTTGAACTCCTACACTTTGATTTATTTGGTCATTCTAGAGTAGCTTCTTTAAATGGAAGTAAAAATGCATTTGTCATTGTTGATGATTATTCTAGATATATATGGGTTTTATTTCTAAAACATAAGAATTATGCATTTGAAGAATTTTCAATAGTTTGTAAGAAAATTCAGAAATTAAATTCTTCAACCATTATTACTATTCGCAGTGATCATGGTGGAGAATTTGGAAATGAATCTTTTACAAAATTTTGTAACAATGATGACATACCACATAATTTCTCATTTCCTAGAGCCACACCACATTACAAGAACATCCTAGGACTACGATATGTGATAGCAACCTACCAAAATAGTTTTGGACAAAAGCTGTTGATACTGCATGTTATGTTTTAAATAGAATATTGGTAAGACCTATATTAAATAAAACTGGTTTTGATTTATTTTATGATCACATTCCATGTGTATCGTATTTTCGAGTTTTTGGATGTAAGTGCTTTATTCTTAACGCTAGGGATGCAGTAGATAAATTTGATTATAAATCAAATGAAGGTTTATTTGTATGTTACTCTACAGTAGTAAAGCATATAGGTGATCGGCTCATATTTTACACCTTTTTCTGCATATTTGCATGCCATTTCGATTGCTCATATCGTGATTTTCACGATTATTTGACGATGTTTCGATACTTTTCACTATTTCGTGTTTTTCATCTGATTTCATGAGATATGTAGAAATCGGGCACAATTTGGAGCCTAGAGGACTTGCACGCTTGCCGGAGCATCACTTATGATCATATCAGAGAGTCAACGTCACTGGAGGATGAATGGAAGAAGAAGGGCGTCGAAGGAATCGACAAGAAAGCAAAAAGGAGAAGAAATGAGCTCTAAAACAGGCCACTCGATCGAGCAAGGCAGTTCACTCGGTCGAGCAAGACTGACATGAAGACATCTACCATCCTGAGTACCATAATGTACTCGGCCGAGTAGTGAATTCCACTCGGCCTAGTGAGAACTACACTCGCCCGAGTGGCGGCCAAAATTTCAAAGAGAGCCAAGCTAACTTCTCTATTTTTTGGACGATCTGCAGACTGACGTACTCAGCCGAGTCATACTTCCACTCGGCCGAGTGGTGCAGACACCCAGTCGGGAAAAGTAGGGTTTCTAGCGGCGCATGGGCAGTTTGGTCTGTATTTTTTGGTTCTTTTGGGCATGTATTTAAGCCCAATTTTGTCTCCAGCCCTAGGGAAGACCAGATAGACTTCTTAGAACTATTTTTCCTTAGTTTCTAATCATAGTTAAGATTTTAGTATTGGCGAGAGATTGAAGATTGGATCTTAATTTTCTATTGAAAGCTTCTTTGTCGACATTGGTTTGTCTTGATCTCTTACAAATTTCGATTTTTATGCTATATCTCTTATTAAATCTTGATTGCGTGATGAATTCCATTGTTGATCTTGTTTTCCTATAGATTTCTAACATGATTTGTGACTAATTCCTTTGCTCTTCGGTAAAGGGGATGAACCCTATGGATCTAATATCTGAATTGTGGGATCTATTGAATTGCTATGCTATTAGGCTTGATTGAAAAGTTAGATCTTCGTCTATTTACTACGGATAGATAGGGATTTCTCCTGGATCTGGTGAGCTCGACAGAGGTTCTTGATCCAAGGAAATCCCTAGATATTCGATTTAGGTTTACAATCGAAATTCTCTAGATTTGGTGCGTGACGGCGACCAAAGCTAGCATTTCTATTATTTTCCTATACTCATATTCGTTGCACGACAGTGAATGGATACGAACTACCAAGGCCTAGATCTGAACTCAAGTTGCGCGACAGCGATCTTGAGTTTGGATTGGACGAAATTGTCGATCTTAGTGCTAGTAGTCTAAACTAGGCTTGCTCGACAATGAGGATCTAGTTTATAGTGCTATAGACCTACAATAGCGCGACAGCGTGAGTTGGTTCTCTAATTAGTTGCGGCAAGTTCACCTTGACTCGAGTTTGATTGCAAGGTATTTCATGACTCACGTCGACGACTTGAAATTCCATAGTGGGGATTCCCTAGCCCTAGACATCTTTATTATATTGAATTTGCATTGTTACTCGAACGATTGACACACCATCCATTCTCAAATGACTTTTCCACAAAATAGCTTAGTAACCAAAATAGAGTATTTTCATTAGTCCTCCCTGTGATTCGATACCTGCTTGCCACTTAACCGTGCACTTGCGGTAAAGCTACATTGTTTTGGGAGTATATCCCGACGCGATCAAGTTTTTGGCGCCGTTGCCAGAGAGGCGACGATATTTTATTTTCTTTGCTTAGCTATTTTTCTTTATTTATTTTATTTTCTTTTATTCATGTATTACGCTAACAAATCTTTCTGGTTTCTCTTTTTTTGTGCATGAACACGAGATCGAAGGAAACCAAAGAAGACATACTATTTGATCCAGAGATCGAGCGCACTGAAAGGAAACTGAGAGCAGAAAAGAGATCAATTATAGAGGAGAATAAAGTGAAAACTAGAGATGAGCGATTACGACGGACCGCTAGGCTTGTCTCCATCCGGTATAGGCTTACCCCGAATAATTCGGTTACCACATCTTCCATACTTATGCTGGAGTTAGCGGCTGATGTAACGACTGGTTTTCATGTATCTGGATTTATTATATTATAATATATGTTTTGGTGGATTTTCTCCTCATGTGTGGTTTTCGTCTCCGTAACTTTCATTTTCGATCGTTTCGTCGTGTTTTCCCGTTTCTTCCTTAGGATCGTCGATTTCAGAGTAAGTCATTCGTGACGGGCTTCATAACGGTCGTATCTTACTGTTAGATCAAGCCTAGGAGTCTTAGGAATCGATCCCGGAGGTCCACGCTCCGTATCGGAACTTTTGGTGCACGTTAACCGGTCTAAGAAGGGGCACCGACCGACTAGATGACGATCCAGTCGGTCGGCAATCCTTCTTGAACCGACTAGTTGGCTTTCTAAATTATTCAGGAGTTACTGTTTATCGTTAGTCGGTCTAAGAAGGTTGGTTGACCGACTAGGTTGCAAACTAGTCGGTCAGCAATGCTTCTTTAACCGACTAACTCTTCAACTAATTTTTGGTATCAATACTGTTCACTCTTAGTCGGTCCATGAACGTTCGTCGACCGACTAGATTCCAAACTAGTCGGTCAATAGTTGTTCATTGACCGACTAACACTTAGTTTAGGTTTTCGACTGAAGCTACTGTTTACACCTAGTCAGTCTACGTTGGTCGACCGACCGACTAGTTCCCAAACTAGTCAGTCAGTGGTTGTTCTTTGACCGACTAACCAGTGCTGTAACCCCTAGTTTTGCCCTAGCCGCCACCAAACTCTATAAATACCCCTCCAAACGTTTTCCTCTTCTCCCTCACGACCTAAAACCCTAATTTCTCCCCCATTGAGCCCCCATCTTCCTCAAGCCATTAATCCTTCATCCCAAGCTCATCCTCCATCATCCAAACCCTCCCTTGTCACAACCCATCTCTCATCTTCCCCAAACCTTCATCAAAACCCCAAAATCCACCCCCAAACCCATTTCTCCGTATTTTTCCCTCATTTCCAGATCTGAGCCGGATCGTTCTTCCGTTGCCATGGTTGCTCGGCATCGCTCCTCCGCCTCTTCACGGTAATACTCGATTCCTTTAGTTTTAGCATAACCCCCATTGACATGTGTGAAACCCTAATAAAATGGATTATTAGAAAGTTAGGATTCTAATAAGAAATCGATTTAAATCATTGTTCTAATGATTGTTTTGCCATAACAATGATCTATTCCGTAATTAGCTTGTGACGATCTTCATTGCTCGTCAACCCCGGTATCAGGCAAGTGAAACTTGCAACTCTTGAATTGGGCCATGTCTTAGGCCATTTCCCTTGCTTTAGCGTAAAAGAGACTAGACGGTGAAAGGATAGCCGTTTAGACGCCATTGACCTAGCTTGACAACGAAGCTTGGTCCGTCACCTTCATCATGCTTGTATGTCACATTTACTTTAAATTAACGGTACGCGAATATGATCATGTCATTGCATTTTGCCTGTCACGTTTAAATTCAATTAACAGTACGCAATTATCTGTTCCTGGCATTGCATATTGATTTGTCATCGTGATTGCGTAGCACACGCTACAACGCTATTATTTTCCTGGCTCATGTTCCAGAAGCGAGCCCTGTAGTTGGAAACCCCAACGCTCGACACATATGGGTGGGGTAAGAGATAAGCGGCCACCTGAGCCCCGAGTTGGCCTGATCCGCCACTCCGGCCAGCAGGCGAAATCTCTAGTGTTCAAGTGATTAATAGTGATACGAGATAAGCGGACTGAGCCACGAGCTGGCCAGCAGGTGGACTCTCTATGCACCAAGTGATAAACAGTGATAAGTGATTAATAGTGATACGAGATAAGCGGATTGAGCCACGAGCTGGCCAGCAGGTGGACTCTCTATGCACTAAGTGATAAGTGATAAGTGATAAGTGATAAGTGATAAATGATAAGTGATTAATGATTTGGTAGTTTTGGCTACATCGTGCGTGCTTGTCTCTTCCTTTAAACTATCGCATCATACTTAACTATCATGTCATTGCTTAATATTGTAAATGCTAGGTTGTTAGTTACTTTCAGTTTCCTTGCTCAAGTCTTTTAGACTTGCTGACATGTGCCCCTTTCTCTTTTGGGTGACGCATGTTAGACCTTGAGCCCGAGTTACTTGCTGAGGGTGAGGTGTTTGCGGACGCCGAGCTTGCGCCCGTGTTGGACGAGGACTTCGTGGACACTGGAGATCATTCTTAGTGTCTACGTCTAGTTTTGTTAGATCTTTTGGGTTGTCGGTGCGTGGCACCTAGTTTGATACTCTGTTATATTCGTCTTTGTTTGGCCTTGTTCTGGGCCTTTAGACTCTTTCTTTTAGCCTGGTGGCTTTTCTGTGATGTTGAATATTTTGTGGACAAACTGTGGGATTGGTATTTCATATCCGTCTCATATTATTATTATTGTTATTGTTGTTTCGTTTGCAATTACAGGGACCTGCTTATACTAAATTTACGCTTATCAGGCGTGCAGCTTCACAGCTCCACGTTTGAGCGGACCTTCTCACGTCTCGCCTCCATTTAAGGGAAGCGGGTCGTGACAGCTGACAAAAACTTTGAACTAAAGACATGGCTTATTGTACTGATGCAATAAGATCCCTTTCATGGGAATTCTCAAGAGAACCCACACTATCACCTACAAATGTTCTTGGCAAAGTGCGCCATTTTTTCAGATGCCAAATGTACCGGAGGATGCCATCCGGTTGCGACTCTTCCCTTTTACTCTACGTGACAAAGCTTTATATTGGCTAAGGATGCAAGTGCACGGGACATTCACTACTTGGGACGAGCTAGCGAGTGCGTTCGTCAACAAATTTTAGTCGCCATCCAAGACCGTGAAGATAAGAAACTCATTAATGTCTTTCAAGCAAGGGTCCCAAAAGTCTCTCTATGAAGCATGGGAGCGGTTTAAAGATCCCTAACATCAATGCCTCAACCATAGCATCGACGATTGGAAGTTTGTTCATAGTTTCTACAATGGATTGCAGCCGGACACAAAGATGATAATTGACGCCACGGCCAATGGAGCTATTCTATCAAAGACACCGGAGGATGCTACGGCATTGCTAGAGGAGATGGCCTCCAATAATCAGTAATGGGCTGATGAGAGGTGTAATGCCCTACAAGCTACTACACAAGTACTAAGGGGGGGTGAATAGTACTTTAAAAATAACAAGGAGTATAATTCCAAATTATAGTGCAAACAACTACCAAAACAATTTGCGGAAGCTTAAATTGAATGACAACAACAAAATTAACAATGCTAACAAGAGATGTTAATGGGTTCGGATCCACCCAAGTCTCCCCGACTTGTTCCCGGTGATCCTACGTCCCAACCACCCGGATCCCCTCCGGATACTTAGGTTAAAAACCATAACCCAAGATTTCCACTATGAATATCTTGTGAAAAACCTTCACAAGATCAAATCATACATGCAATGGCAATAGTGAATCCCACAACCCGGGATCACAACCTTCTCTCACAACCGAGAGAATCAACAAGCAATATAAATGAGTTTATATTGAAATAAACAAACTTACCACAAAATCCTATACCTTGAGTTTTTCTTACCAAATAGGTGAAAGGTAGGATTTGAGGAAGATGAAGTCACCAAGACCTAGCACCAAGGAAATGACCAGCAATAGGTGCCTAGGAGAGATTTGGAGACTTGAATCAAGCTAGAGCTTGAAGAGCTCACCAAGAACAAACTTCTCTCAAGATGGATTCTAGATCTAGAATGTGAGAGAATGGGTTTCTTGTGAGGAAGAGAGCTTTAGAAATGAGTGAGAATGGCTATCTCTTTCTATCTCAATGAATCTCTTAATGGCAGCTCTTACCTAGAGAGAAATGACCTAGGTTCGTATTTATAGGGTCCCATAAAAACAAGTTAGGTCAATTCCCAACGGATAGAAATCTGAGGAAACTAGTCGGTCAAAGAACAACCACTGACCGACTAGTTCATCAACTAGTCGGTCAGTCAAACAACATGGACTGACTAAGTGAGGAACTGAGAAGAGATAGAAATTCAGACCTAGAAATCTAGTCGGTCCAAGAAGACTTTCTGACCGACTAGTTTCACAACTAGTCGGTCAGTCAGTAAACGTAGACCGACTAAGAGGCAAAGTGAAATAGTCTGAATACAAATTGACTTAGTCGGTCCAAGAACAAAAGTTGACCGAATAGATTGTCAACTAGTCGGTCACCAAACGTTCTTAGACCGACTAACGATAAACAGTAGCTTAGGAGAAATTTAGCATGTACAGTAAATCACAACTAGTCGGTCAAACAAGCATCACTGACCGACTAGTTCACAAACTAGTCGGTCGGTGAGTCAACGTAGACCGACTAACTGTAAACAGTAAGGTGCAAGAAATTAAGGAAGCAAACTAGTCGGTCCAAGAAGCTCTGCTGACCGACTAGATCACCATCTAGTCGGTCAGTACTTCTTCTTGTACCAACTAACATGCACAAACAAGTCCGAATCGAAGCGCGACGCTTCGAGGAAGTTAGAATGAACTTGTACTAAGATCCTAGAGCTACGATATGAGCGTTATGAAGTTAGAATCGTAAGATATACTCAAGGCTTAACATTCTATAGATCGAAGCTAAAAGACTATAAATAAAACCTTAATGAACGGTCTTCGAGAGCTTCGATTAATTCTTCATGACTTCCAAAACGGCGCAAGAGCTTCAACGAAGCTTTAGGCATGAATACGTGCTTTGAGAAGTCTTGAGATGTCGCTTTGAATGTTCTCGTGATTTTTGCGACGATCTCCAATGCTGCGCTCACAAATTGTTAGTTCATGAATTATTTATGTTTGCTCATCATCCAAAACCAAATCCGGGGAGTCCAATATTCAACATTCTCCCCCTTTTTGGTGATGACAAACCAACATAAATAATAATCAAAAATAATGATTCAAATGAAAAATACTTACTCCCCCTGCATTGATGACACGTTAATTCCAAAATGAATATATATGAATTGCATCAATCAGACGAGTAAGATAAATAAAGAGAATCGATTTTTGAAATATCGGATTTTGAAAATCCTTATATATATCTTAACTCCCCCTGAATCTAACATATCAAACTAGATTCTTGGAAATTGAGTTAAATTTTCATTTGCCCTATTTATTATCATTATCTCTCCCCCTTTGGCATTATCCCAAAAATGGGGGGCATACAACGACAACAACTAGGAAATGGAAAATCCAACATCGGGAGTCGTAGACAATGACGATGGAACTAATTGACACCAAGGGAAAAGTGGTGAAATCAAATCAAGGTGTGCCAAATTGTCCATTATCAAAAAGCGATAATTAAAATCATCAAAAATACCAAATTAGTATTCATTTCTTGAATAAAGAAACATACTCTTCAATATTCAATATTCTTGGTTAAATAGGTGCATGGAAAACAATTCTATACAATTATAGAATTTCAATCTATTTAACCAAGTTTTTCAATCGTCGAGCGACGATTTCACATAGCATGGACATTGAATGAGAATTAATGTGCACGACGAAGAAAATATCACAACATGAACATCGATGTATATATATAGATAGAAACATCATGAGTACATCCAAAAAGATATCGATACATCAAATGCAACATACCCATCAAAAAGAAATACATCATACATCATTGATACAACATCATCATCAGAACACCATCATCAACGTCCAACAACAAAAAATACAACACATACACCGACATCCAACATATCAAAATACAACAAATCAACACCCAAACTCCATCCTAACCTAACCCAAAAACACTCTCAAAAAGGTATATCATCCAATGAGCAGTGGAGAGTCCTCGAAACAGACGATCACGAGGAAGTGGCTGGATCTGCAGTCTCCATGGGTCCAGTCAACGGAGTGGACTCAGGCTCTGCAGGGAGGAGAGGCGTGTCAACAGACGGGATCGTTGGGGCAGGTGTGGAGACAACGACGGGCTCAACAGCTGGGGTCTGAACAGGAGTATCAGCAGGTAAGACAGGAGCAGGCTCGTCAGCAGGAACAGTAGCAGCCTCAGAAGTCTGAACTACTGATGCAGAAGTTTCAGGAGCACCGGAAGTGGTGCCAGCTCCAGGAGCAGATGTGGTAGCAGCAGCAGCAGCAGTGGCCTCATCGCCACGAGCCAAGGAAGTGACAAGATCGTCAATATCCTCATCGTCCTTCTCCTCGGCCTCAGAAACGGAAGGAGGAAGCTCAATGCCCATCATACGAGCCATACGGCAGACGACCTCCTCGGTACGAGCCAAACGCGACTCGTGCCGACGAAGAAGGCGTACGACATCATCTAATGTGGCAGGAGGAGTGGGGGCTGCAGCAGCTGAGGGAGTGGCCTGGGAAGCAGATGCGGTCGACCTCTGCACGTGACGAAGCGCCGCAAGAGATTTCTTAACGGCCGTCGCGTTCAGAGGAGGACCCAAAGGACGCTCATCGTCAGGAGGGAGAGGGACACAGAAATGACGGAAAACCAGGGTCAACAGACACGGGTAAGGGATATGCGTAGATTTATTGGTCTTGCGAATACACTCGAAAGAGTCCATCTTATCGAGTATAACGCGAGCCCAATTAATCTCGCAACCCAAGAAAAGAGCGTAAATCAGCTTCAAAAACGGCTGGGATGGAAGAGAAGATGAGCCGTACTTGGGAAGCAAGCACGACTTCAGAATAAGATTTAGCACCCATGCATTTGGTTTGAACGACTTCGAAGGAACACTAATGAAGGCAGGAGGGATCACATGGAAGATATCAGACAGAACGGACTGATCCAATGAGGAGATATCATCAACAGAAATATCCGACGGAATAGACCAGACGATGAACAACCAAGTATCTCCCCCAAGATTTCTGCCGTGAGAACTATAGGAGTTCCCAAGACAGTAGTCTCGATGGAGTGACTCTCATCGTAGTGGCCTCAGACACGATTGGCATAGAATAATTTGACCAGGCGAGGATATGGTCTAGGGTTCGCCTTAGCGTCAAATCGAAGGTAGTCAAGGAGCCCACTATAGGAGAGGAGGTCAGCTAAGCCAAGGAAATCTGAAAACTGAACATAGTGATCCAATAGCATCGGGCAGTGTTCAATACGGTTGTAGGCCGCTAGACACATAGGGTCGTCGCGACACAACGATATGTCAACACCACCCGCTGGCATTGGGCCCTTTCCCTTAGGCTGGCGAGTCCTAGGACGAAGTGGAGGAGTGGGTTCCCTATGGCCAGGCTCATCCTCAGGTATAAACTCAGTATCGGAATCAGGAGGAGTAGAGGGAGTGTGGAGTATGGGCTTTCTAGACTTAGATAGTTTACCGGGTTTGACGGTCGCCGTCCTCTGCTTCTTCAGAGGAGGCGAAGACGGAGAAGCTTGGGTAGACTTAGCACGGCGCTTGGGCTTAGACGGATTCCTAGGGTTAGAAGGCTCTACAGACATGGGGGAAGCCCCAGATGAAGTGATAGGGATCCTCGTCTTTGCCAAGATCGTGGCATGAAGAGAACAAGCAAGCGAAGCTACACAAACCCTAGAGCTGAAAAAAGAATCGAAATTAACAAGCCCTAGATGCAAAGTCGACAAGCCCTAGGATTAAATTCGAAACCCTAGTTCACTTAGAAGTTGAAATGAAGATCAAGATCAAACCCTAGGTTGGAACAAGAGAGCTAGGAGAGGGGTTTTACCTAGGAGAGAGGGTCGACGACGACGGACGGCAGGGAAGGCCGGAAAACTGGCCGGAAAGACGTCGGAAGTCGAAGGGGCTCGAGAGGGGTTTAGGGTTTTTGCGGGCTGGAGAAAAGAAGAATACCGACTAAAACAAATTTTAGTCGGATAAAATTGAGTTAAGTCGGTCTGGAAAGCGAAAAGACACATTTGCCCTAACACACTTAGTCGGTCACAGTTCAAGCACTGACCGACTAGATTACGATCTAGTCGGTCGGTCAATGAGCTTGAACCGACTAAGTCGAAACAGAGGCAAACAGAAATTTCTAGGGCTAGAGTTAGTCGGTCGCAGTATAATCACCGACCGACTAGTTTTCAATCTAGTCGGTCGGTAAGTGTACTATGACCGACTAAAAGAAGTCAATGACAGGAGATAGTTAAAAGCTTGATCTAGTCGGTCTGAGTTCACTAGCTGACCGACTAGATGAGCATCTAGTCGGTTGACTAATGAACTGAAACCGACTAGAAGAGTCCAAAATTTGATAAATGAGTTTTCTTCAAAAAAACCACTTGGATGAAACATCTTAACACTCTCATTAGTCATCTAAATTACCCCATAAAACGTCGAAATCTTAAATACGACATTCAAATACGAATTCGAGCACAAATTCAAACATATCACATAAAATCCCAAAAATTCAATAAATCTAGCATGAATGAAATATCGCGAAATCAAAGAGCATGCAAGACAATTGAATGAAACATGAATCCTATATCTCGGATTCACCCATAATCCCCAATTCTCGACGCAACCGCACAAAGGAGTCCTCCTTTAGGGGTTTCGTGAAAATATCGGTGAGTTGCTTTTGGGTTTCAACGTACACTAAAATGATGTCCTTTTTAGCAACATGATCATCTAAAAAGTGGTGTCGGACATCTATGTGTTTAGATCGGGAATGGTGCACCGGATTCTTTGAAAGACAAATAGCACTTTGGTTATCCACCATGATAGGGCTAGTATCACAGTGAATACCAAAATCCTTCAGTGTGTGTATCATCCAAAGAACCTGGGCACAAGCGGCACCGGCGGCAATATATTCCGCCTCGGTGGTTGAAAGTGATACGGAATTTTGCTTCTTGGAAAACCAAGAGACAAGAGAATTTCCTAGAAAATGGCAAGTGCCACTAGTACTTTTCCTGTCGGATTTGCATCCCGCATAATCGGCATCACAATATGAGAATAACTCATATGTGCTAGATTTTAGATAAAGTAATTCAAAATCTAAAGTGTAACTTAGATAGCGAAAAATACGTTTAACCGTTACTAAGTGAGACTCCTTAGGTTGAGACTGATAACGAGCACATATGCATACGGCAAACATAATATCGGGCCTACTTGCGGTAAGATAAAGTAAACTACCTATCATACCTCGATATAGACGAATGTCTACATCCTTACCGCACGTATCCTTGTCAAGATGCGTAGTCGTGCTCATTGGAGTCTTTTTCCCGGAAGCACTCTCCATTCCAAATCGCTTAAGCAACTCCACCGTATACTTCGTTTGGTGGATGAAGATTGCATCGTTCAATTGGCGAATTTGGAGACCTAAGAAATATTTGAGTTCGCCCATGTGGCTCATCTCAAATTGTTCCTTCATAACATTAGAAAACTCTTCGCAAAGAGTGAAGTTAGTAGCACCGAAAACGATATCATCAACATAAATTTGAACTAATAAAATATCATTATTCGCATGCTTAACAAAAAGTGTAGAATCGGCTTCGCCCATTTTAAAATTCAAATCCAAAAGAAAATTCTTTAGGCGATCATACCAAGCTCGAGGAGCTTGTCTCAAACCATAAAGAGCTTTCTTTAGTTTAAAAACATGATTTGGAAATTTTTCATTTATGAAGCCCGGAGGTTGAGAAACGTAAACTTCCTCAACAACATCTCCGTTTAAAAATGCACTTTTAACATCCATTTGAAATAACTTAAAATTTTTATGGCATGCATAAGACAATAATAGTCTAATTGATTCTAATCTAGCTACCGGAGCGAAGGATTCTTCGAAATCGATACCTTCCTCTTGGCGATAGCCTTGAGCAACTAACCGAGCTTTGTTCCGGACGACGACTTGGTTTTCGTCGGTTTTGTTCTTGAAGATCCACTTTGTCCCTATGACGGTGTGGTTCTTCGATGGCAAAGGAACAAGCTCCCATACCTCATTCCTCTCGAATTGAATGAGTTCCTCCTCCATGGCAAGGATCCAAGCACTATCTTCGCACGCTTCAACTATATTCTTTGGCTCTATCGATGAGGCAAATGCACAATTGGCGAAGTGGTGGACTTGAGATCTCGTCTTGACACTATCATGAATATTGCCAATGACTTGCTCATGGGGATGGTCGCGAACGGTATGAAGCCGCTTGGGAATACCTTGATCACTAGGCACATTCTCAACAACTTCATTAGTCGGGTTAGTATCAATAGAATCAATTGAATCAATAGACTTAGAATTTTCAAACGAATCACATAAAACATCCATAGAATCATTGTCATTTGAAATTCTAGAATTAGTGAAATTCTCATTAAAAGAGACATGAAGTGATTCCTCGATCGTAGAGGATCTTTTGTTGTATATCCGGTAGGCTTTGCTACGTGAGGAATACCCAACAAATATCCCCTCATCCGATCTCGGATCAAACTTGTCCAAATTACCATATGTGTTTTAATAAAACATTTTGCGCCGAAAACACGAAAATGTTTAACTTGAGGCAATCTACCAAACAACAATTCATAGCAAGTTTGTTTGGTGCCGGGCCTCAAAAGTATTCTATTAAACACATAACAAGCGGTGTGTACCGCTTCCGCCTAAAATTGATAACCAAGTTGACTATCTTCGAGCATAGTGCGAGCACACTCCACAAGCGTTCTATTCTTCCTCTCAACAACACCATTTTGAGGAGGTGCGCGAAGGAAAGAAAACGTGTGAGTAATTCCAAGATCATCACAAAAATTTGAGAAAGACTCATTCTCAAATTCACCCACATGATCACTACGAATAGTGACAATGGTGGTTCCGATGAGATTTTGTACTTTCTTCACAAATATTGTGAAGTTTTCAAAAGCTTCATTTTTATTACATAAGAAAAATACCCATGTAAATCTTGAATAATCATCAACGATGACTAGTCCATATCTTGCATTTCCTAAGGAAGCAACTCTAGTTGGCCCAAAAAAATCTAGATGTAATAGCTCTAGTGGCCGTTTCGTAGAAATGCTTTTCTTAGGTTTAAATGAAGATTTAGGAAGCTTGCCACGTTGACAAGAATCACAAAAACTTTTCTTTTCAAAAACGAGCTTCGGAAAACCTTTAATGGAATTTAATTTTGAAAGCTTATAAAGTGTTCCAAAGTTCACATGTCCAAAGCGTCGATGCCATAAGTGTTGTTCACTTGTGTTGGCAACGAGACATTGTTCATATGACTTAGGAAGATCCAAAATATAAATATCTTTATGGCGTGTGTCGGAAAATAATAATTTATTATTATCATTTGTAATATGACACAATCCTTTCGCAAAGCTAACTTTGTAACCTTTGTCACAAAGTTGGCTTATTGAAATAAGATTATGATTTAAACCATCAACTAGATAAACATCACTAATTAAGGGTTTAGACGGGTTACCCACTTTACCAACACCGACGATGGTTCCGCTCTCGTTGCCTCCAAATACGACGCGATTTCCATTTGCAATGGGAACCACTCCGGAGAGCAATTGAGCGTCACCCGTCATGTGTTTTGAACACCCGCTATCGAGTATCCAATTCCCTTTGGAGCTAAATTTAAATTTGTTGCTCCTTTTCTTTTTCTTTTCCTTGAGTACCTAAAGATAGAAACATTCATATCATGGTACCCAAGGTCATTGGGTCCTCAAAGGTTAGACCTTTGGAAGCCAAGTCCAATTGGACTTAGACTTCCCCACATAATTTCTACTATGCACAACATCCGAAAAATAAGCATTCATATACACTTGTTTTTCATCCATGCTTGTGTCCTTTGGGCTCCAAATAGTGAAAATTTTGGGAGCCATCATCCTATTGGGTGCATGCATGCGACGTTGATTTCTACGTGATGCATGTTGTGGATAGGCATACGGAACATGATGGAATGGTGCACGACGAGAATTATTCATATGATGAGGTGGGTGAACATATGCATGTGTGGGAACACGTGCGTGAGGGTGTCTCACATGGTGTGCACGTGTCCGTGAACGTGTAGCATAGAATTCATCATATGTGTGAGACGGTGGAGTAGGACGTGTGTTCCTACGTGGCATGGTATTGGTGTACATATAAGCATGCCCCTTCTTTGGAGGTCCACCCAAAGTGGGTTTCTTTCCAAAAGAGGGTGTGGACGAGGTGGAAGCACCATTGGTAGATGAACTACCAATAGAGTGTTTGCTACCACTCGTAGAGTCACCGGAAGTTGGCCTAACAAAAGTAGTGGCCGCTTTGGATGGACATCCCATCGTATACCCCAAACCAATGTGGTGATTGGCCGGAAGTAAGTCACTTAGGATTTTATCCAAATGGTCCTTACCCTTATTGAATTTATTAATTCGGCCTAATGTGTTCTCATATTTCTCTTTGAGAGAACGCATAGAAGTATCCAAGTTTGATACTTGCGATGTGAGCACATAAACACGAGATTTAAGATTCTCATTCTCAATAATCAAAGTCGAGTTTTGAGAAGTCAAATCCGCTATCCTATGTTCTTCCGGATCATCAATGCTAACATGTTCAAGTTTAGATTTGAGATTAACAATCTCATTTCTTAACTCTTCAACAACGGTGTCGTTGTTGGTGATGATAGTCTTAGGCGAGGTTTGAATGCTAGCTAGGTCATCTTTTACTTTAGTATATCTATTTACTAATTTAGTGTATTTAGACCATAAATGAGAGTTAGCATCCCTAAGATCATCCATAGTTACCTCATCGCCTTCGTCATCGCTATCATCGGAGGAGGAAGATCCTTGATCATGCTCCTCTCTTGCCATGAAGCACATGTGCGCTTGCTCCACTTTCTCATCGTCCGACTCTCCGCTTGAGGAATCCTCGGAGTCGGTGAATGTTGCTCCGACAAGTCCCTTTTTGTACCCCTTTTTGTACTTCTTCGACTTGTCGAACTTCGGCGCCTTCCACTTCTCCTTTTGCTTGTTTTGAGGACAATCCACTTTGATGTGTCCTGGCTTATTGCATTTAAAGCACAAAGGTGGAGAGGCGTTAGTAGAAGTAAATTTAGATTTTTGTTTGAAGTTACCCTTTCGGAAGAAGCGATTGAACTTCTTTGCCATGAGTGCAATGGATTCCATGTCCATTTCTTCTTCCGAGTCCTCATCATCGGTAGAGGTGGATGAAGCCGCCTTGAATGCAATCGCCTTTTTCTTAGGCACGTCTTGGTTCAAATAGGAATTCATCTTTTCTTGTAACTTCACCTTGATATCTTTGCGTACCTCGTATGACATCAAAGTACCCATCAATTGAACTACGGTATATTTATTCATGTCATTACCTTCCTCGATGGCGAAGGTACGTTTCTCCCAAGAAGAAGGAAGTCCTTCGATAAGCTTTGAGCACTTCTCCTTTTGGGTGTATGATTTACCGAGGGCCTCTAACTCGTTTATTATGTCAACGAAGCGAGCGTAATATGAAACATTTCGTAATCTTTGTTTACGACTACGAGTTTAGAGTCCCTTACCCTACTCGTCCCTTCATGAAGAATGAGGAGGGAGTTCCAAATTTGATATGCACTCTTACATGTGCATATCTTATTGAAGTCCTCGGGCTCCAATGCGCATTGCAAGGCGTTCATTTCCTTGGCATTGCTTACCTCCGCGGCGATCTCCGCGGTAGTCCATTTCTCAAAGTCTTCTTCTTCGGGCTCGATGTATTCCTTCATTGTAGTCCTCCATAAGGATGCACTCCGGAGGAAGGTTTCCATCCGGCATTTCCAGTACCCGTAGTTGGTACCGTTGAAGAATGGAGGCCTCGTAGAGGAATGTCCTTCCATCACCGAAGATGCTCCTTCTCGGTTCCTGAAGGTGTCATAGTTGGAAGGTGGACGCACGGTCTTGTTGTCGTTGGCAGACATAGCTAAGTATCTGGCTCTGATACCAAATGTAATGCCCTACAAGCTACTGCACAAGTACTAGAGGGGGGTGAATAGTACTTTAAAAATAACAAGGAGTATAATTCCAAATTATAGTGCAAACAACTACCAAAACAATTTGCGGAAGCTTAAATTGAATGACAACAACAAAATTAACAATGCTAACAAGAGATGTTAATGGGTTCAGATCCACCCAAGTCTCCCTGACTTGTTCCCGGTGAGCCTACGTCCCAACCACCCGGATCCCCTCCGGATACTTAGGTTAGAAACCCTAACCCAAGATTTCCACTATGAATATCTTGTGAAAAACCTTCACAAGATCAAATCATACATGCAATGGCAATAATGAATCCCACAACCCGGGATCACAACCTTCTCTCACAACCGAGAGAATCAACAAGCAATATAAATGAGTTTATATTGAAATAAACAAACTTACCACAAAATCCTATACCTTGAGTTTTTCTTACCAAATAGGTGAAAGGTAGGATTTGAGGAAGATGAAGTCACCAAGACCTAGCACCAAGGAAATGACCAGCAATAGGTGCCTAGGAGAGATTTGGAGACTTGAATCAAGCTAGAGCTTGAAGAGCTCACCAAGAACAAACTTCTCTCAAGATGGATTCTAGATCTAGAATGTGAGAGAATGGGTTTCTTGTGAGGAAGAGAGCTTTAGAAATGAGTGAGAATGGCTATCTCTTTCTATCTCAATGAATCTCTTAATGGCAGCTCTTACCTAGAGAGAAATGACCTAGGTTCGTATTTATAGGGTCCCAGAAAAACAAGTTAGGTCAATTCCCAACGGATAGAAATCTGAGGAAACTAGTCGGTCAAAGAACAACCACTGACCGACTAGTTCATCAACTAGTCGGTCAGTCAAACAACATGGACCGACTAAGCGAGGAACTGAGAAGAGATAGAAATTTAGACCTAGAAATCTAGTCGGTCCAAGAAGACTTTCTGACCGACTAGTTTCACAACTAGTCGGTCAGTCAGTGAACGTAGACCGACTAAGAGGCAAAGTGAAATAGTCTGAATACAAATTGACTTAGTCGGTCCAAGAAGAAAAGTTGACCGACTAGATTGTCAACTAGTCAATCACCAAACGTTCTTAGACCGACTAACGATAAACAGTAGCTTAGGAGAAATTTAGCATGTACAGTAAATCACAACTAGTCGGTCAAAGAAGCATCACCGACCGACTAGTTCACAAACTAGTCGGTCGGTGAGTCAACGTAGACCGACTAACTGTAAACAGTAAGGTGCAAGAAATTAAGGAAGCAAACTAGTCGGTCCAAGAAGCTCTGCTGACCGACTAGATCACCATCTAGTCGGTCAGTACTTCTTCTTGTACCAACTAACATGCACAAACAAGTCCGAATCGAAGCGCGACGCTTCGAGGAAGTTAGAATGAACTTGTACTAAGATCCTAGAGCTACGATATGAGCGTTATGAAGTTAGAATCGTAAGATATACTCAAGGCTTAACATTCTATAGATCGAAGCTAAAAGACTATAAATAAAACCTTAATGAACGGTCTTCGAGAGCTTCGATTAATTCTTCATGACTTCCAAAACGGCGCAAGAGCTTCAACGAAGCTTTAGGCATGAATACGTGCTTTGAGAAGTCTTGAGATGTCGCTTTGAATGTTCTCGTGATTTTTGCGACGATCTCCAATGCTGCGCTCACAAATTGTTAGTTCATGAATTATTTATGTTTGCTCATCATCCAAAACCAAATCCGGGGAGTCCAATATTCAACAAGAGGGGCCAATCATCATCATCATCAAAGCCGGCAAGTATCTATAAAGCAAAGGCAGTGGCCGAGTTGACCACAAAGTTTGACTCTCTCTCCAAAGTTGTGGAGGGGATTGAAAAGCGGATGTGCAGGTCATATAGAGTGCCCAATGCACCGACATCCAGAGGGAGCATGAGTGATTGGCAAGACCAAGGCCAAGACATGTTTGTTGGAAGCGAGCAAAATGAAGGAGCCGTGGAGCAAGTGAAATACGTCGCCAGTGGGAGTAACAATGGTTATTGGGTGAACTCGGTTACCAAGGGTCACCCCGTATTTTCCTATTCCAACAATGAGGGAGCTTTGACTCCCCCTCATCAACAACCAACGCTACAACAATAACAAGCCCGGCCTCCTCAACAACAACTGTATCAACAAAGGCCGCCCCAACAACAACAATATCCACCAAGGCAACAAGCGGGGCCTTATAGACCCCCCGGATACAATCAAGGATGGAGATCACAAAACCCACCACCGGTACCACCAAGGTTCGAGCACGAAGCTAGAGTTGAGGAGTTCATGGCTGAACAAAAGAAGAATAATGCAAAATTGACGACGGGCCAAGATTCTTTCAATACTATTTTGGCACAATTGGCGGAACAAATTACTTTGCTCAATAAGGATCAACAACAATTTTCGGCTCAACCGGAGCAAAACCTAAGGAGCAACACCGGCCACATAAATGCTGTAGTGGCGGTGACTACAAGAGGCAGGAAGGATACCACTCCCACTATGGTTCAAGCTAAAGGCCCAAGGGAGGAAATTCCGGTTGAAAAGGAACGAATTAATGAAGAAGGGAGCCCCAAGATGGTAAATGACGACGGAAAATCTGAAGCGGATGAACCTAAAAGGGAGCAAACCTACATGCCACCAATACCGTTTCCTCAACGGTTGGCAAAGGCCAAGATGGAAAAGAGATTCGCCAAGTTTCTGGAGCACTTGCAAGGGATTAGCCTAAACATCCCATTCTTGGATGCGATAAGTGAAATCCCATCGTACGCCAAGTTCCTCAAAGATTTAATCACGGGGAAGAAGCGAACAGAAAAGATTATGCTAGCCGAGCAAGTAGCTTGGTTCGCCAACAAGGAGAGAATGCCAAAGAAGAAGAAAGACCCGGAAGCTTTCAGATTCCATGCACCCTTGGCAGAGTCCCCCTCCAAAA
The DNA here is from genome assembly GCA_030789695.1 of Scilla litardierei. Classification (NCBI taxonomy): domain Eukaryota; kingdom Viridiplantae; phylum Streptophyta; class Magnoliopsida; order Asparagales; family Asparagaceae; genus Scilla; species Scilla litardierei. The sequence continues at coordinate 264,675,157 of CM061142.1, read as the reverse complement.
AGCTTTGGTAGACTTGGGAGCGAGCGTAAGCCTCATGCCGCTCACCATGTTTAAGAAGATCAACACGGGGACTGACTTCAAAGCTATACAAGATCAAGGCGTCGAAGAGACAGATGGGCACAGAAAAGATATGGGGTGACTGGAGTAAAAATAGTGAGGAGATCAAGCAGTGGCATCACCCTCTTTAGATGATGATGGGTCTGACTACTGGAGACCAGAGATGGGAACATCCGGCACAGAATAGACATGCATATAAGAGACAGATGTGTCGGCCAGTGAAGAAACAGAGGAGATGATAGGCTCAGACAATAATGAAACAGCTGGAGTGTCGATAGATATGGGGATGTGTTTGTCGACAACAGACGTCTCCAACTGAGGTGCAACAAGCTCCAGGGTGGAAGTGATAGGCCCTGCAGAAGCCTGAGAGTGAGGCACAGTGAGCGGTTCAGGAGGGATAGGGTCTGGCCTAGGAGGAGGGGCGGGTGAAAGAATGACAGTAGGTGCATGCTGATACCTAAGAATGTCAAGAATGACTGCGAGGTCCTGCTCTACGGACTACTGAAAAGTGGAGAGCGAGTCCGAGAGGGTGTCCAAGGCATGCCTCAAGGTGACAAACTCATGCTCCAATGTGGACAGACGAGCGTCCGTGGTGCGAGAGCCAAGGGGTGGACGTGAACTGCTAGAGACCACCCTCATAGTGTGCCCACGGGCAGGTGTTACCCGGGGTCTGAACTGAAAGTCAGGGTAGGGAGGTCTAGCAGGGATCTCGGAGGAGAGGAAGTGCGTGGAATGGATCCGAGATCCTGTGCAGATACAAAAGCAGCAGCAGCATCAGAAATAGGAGACGTCGTGGTAACAGAAGTGGTGATAGACACCACGACGCTCTCGGAGAAAACAGCTGATGCTGGTGCAGAAGTGGTGCCAGAAATAGAAACTGTGGACCCTAAAGTGGTAGGAAGGGAAGTGAGAAGGTCCACAAGTGTGAAAAGAGAGCTGGCAAAGACGGGCTTCGAGATAGGTGCATCGGTGGGCTCAGGAGCGAAGGAACTGGCTGGCTCCAAAGGGGGGAAGAAGTAGGATCGGGAGCAGCACCATGCCATGAGTTCCGGGCACAGCAGAGACAGCGGTAGCGACCTCTGGGGTAGAGGTGTGGACAGTCCCCGGGGTCTCTATGGTGGTGGTTGTTGTTGGAGCATTGACAGAAGTGGGAACAGAGGTGCTCCCAGGTGGTGGTGGGTGTGCGGGGTGGGCTGGCTAGGCTACCACGCGGGCGGCAATGTCAGGCTCATCCTCATCAGAACTGAGCACCCAGTCATAGTGGTCGTCGACGACCGGTGCTCTAGGTGGCTCGAGGATGTGGATTGGAGGGATGGGAAAAATGCGGGAGGGTGATCTATTCAAGCATGACTGGGGTGATAAGTGTGAGGGCGGGGTGGAGTAGGTAGAGGTACTGATTGTGGTGGGTGCCTAGAAGGTAGATCCAGTGATGCGCACTGTATGGCCTAATGATGAACATGCGAGTGAGCACATCCATCGTCAAGCTTGTAGGCCCGGTGGGAGTCACTAGACGTGCGGGGAGCTCTAGGCTGAGCATCTAGGCGAAGATGGTGAAAAATCCACTGCAACAGATATCGGTGGCGGCATGGGCGGTCTGAAGGAGGCGATGACATAGCCAGTGGGCTGCGTCGAAGAGTAGGAAAGGTTAGAGGGTGCCGTCTGGGTGGAAGCGCAGGGATCGAGTCATCCCCATAAGGTGGGAAAGCTCAGGAAGGGAAAGTGTCCCGACCTCTGGCCTAGAAAATAGAGTGGTGGTGAGGTGGCACTGGGCATAGCAGAGACAGGGGTGAACGAATACAAGAGGATTTTGCCCTGCTAGGGCAATATCCTCACAGACCTGTTATACGATGCCAAACTGCTCGGCATCGAACGAGGTGGGCTCGAAGTCTGTGGTAAAAACGAGTGCATGGTTGGGGATGGCAGGAAGGTGGAAATGGGCATGGATCATGGAGTGCATGACCACTACATCGTGATCAAGTAGCCAGAAGCTAATGCCATCACCCACCGGGGTGACGACAATAGAGCTCAACGCCTTAAGTGTGAGGCGTGTGTAGGTGCGGGCGTGGACTGTGAGGAGGCGGTCAAAACCAATGACCTGGTAAAGCATATGGACACCCTACAGGAGTCCAAGGAACTGGAGGGTGGGGATGTGAGCAAAGCAGGTGGGGACGATGGTACGGTGGGACATGGCCAGGAAATGCTCGCGGTGAGCATCGTCCATGAAGACGATATCGTAGGTCCTCAGGGTGGCCGGTGGTGGGACAGGACGGAGTGGAGGAGCAGTGGTGGGGATGGGAGGAGTGGTAGGGTGGGTGGTGTGTGGTGCCTCTATGGCTAGAGGCACGGGTGTGGTTGATCTAGACTAGTCGGATGAGGACGATGAATTATCCAAGTACGGCTCGAGTGATGGTGAGGGTGAACGCCGTGAGCATCGTGCAGGCTGGGAAGAGGTGGGGCCAGAGGTGGCCTTCTTCTTCGCCGGTTGAGGCTTCCTTGGCCTAAATCAAGGAGGCATCGTGCAAATGTGCTAGTTACGATAGATAGAATAAAAAATGGAAGGAGTATACCGATAACCGAGTGTATCTGCCAAAGCAGAAGTGGAATGCACGTGCGAAGCCTGAGTCCAAGCTATCCCCCAAGCTGATCCAAACCAAGCTCCATGGATCCTCATCGAAGCTCTAAGTGTACCTGTAATAAGATATGAAAATTAGATTAGGCGTTTGCAAAAATAATCCGGTTTCAAGATAAAAAATTTGAAAATATTAGGGTGGGGGATAGGTTGGATATGGGGGAGATGGGTGGAAGAGATTTGCAAATAAGGGGGAGGGGTGGGGGCTGCTCAGTCAAGCACAGGGTGTGCTCGGGTGGGCTGCTCAGGCGACTGCGTGGGTTCTTAGCTCTGGTGGGTGGTCAGAGCAAGGGGCAGGGCGGGGGATAAGAGAGGATGGTTGAGTGGGGGGTCGGAAGATGGGAGGTGGGTGGTGGGTGAGGGTATGCACCGTCGGCACTGGGTGGCACCGGCAGTGCTGCTTTGGCTAATTTGCTGGGGCAAGGACTGCGGGGGTATAAGAGAGAGGGGGTGTGGAGGGGGGAGAGAGAGAGAGATGAAAGGGGAGGGGGCGTCGCTGGCACTGGGCAGTGCCGGTAGAGCTGCTCCGGCGGTTCGTCGGAGCAATGGGGTGGCGGGAGAGAGAGATAAAGAGATAGTGAGAGAGAGATGGGGAGAGATAAGTGAGTGTGAGAGAGAGGTCGGATGGGGTGGACCGGCGGTGGCAGTGGCAGTGGCGATCGATCAGAGCGGGGCGGCGACGGCGGTGAAGGGGAGGTCGAGTAGGGTTAGATCTGGGGGGAGCTCGGGGAGATTGGGGGTAATTCGAGTGGGATTAGGGTTTAGGCCGAGTAGATTTGATTTAATTTAAACCGAGTCGAGCTCGGTCTGAATATGGGCCCTAACCAAGTTAGTCGCTGCTCGGGCCAAGCAACGATGGCTGCTCGGTCGAGTAATAAAAGATTATAAAATTTTCGAAACTAAGCTCAAAAATTGTGCCCTAGTACTCGACCTAGCTGCTTACTTAGCTCGGTTGAGCTGAATTAAAACAGAGCGTTGTTTTCATCTCTCTTTTGCTCTCCCTGCAGCTCGGCCAAGTAGGGTAGCTACTCGATCGAGTCTATTAAGCTTTCCAGAGTGCCCTTTTAGCACTTTTGGAACTCTCCGGTAGCTCGACCAAGTAGGGTAGCTACTCGGTCGAGTCGAATTAGAAACAGAGTACTCTTTTCGACCTTGTTGGGCTCTGTCTGTAGCTCGACCAAGTAGGGGGCTACTCGGTCGAGTCGCAATTAATTTCAGAGCCACTTTTTGCATTCATCTCCAGCTTTCTGCAGCTCGAACTGAAGCTCGACCGAGTAGGGGCTACTAGGCTGAGTTGCCTGTAACTTTTCCCCCAAGCTTGTATTTCTCTACAGTGCTCTTTCCTTGGTTCCTTCTCCTTCTTTTCATCGTTTATCGTGCTCTCTTCATTGTTCAACCTGTATAAGAGGGAACTCATCAATGTTTTGTGTTTTTCGTATTTCCTAGAATTAAAATCGTATTTATTTCGTTTGTAAATAAGAAAGTAAAAAGAAAAAGAAAAACGAAAGCTAAGGGATAGAAAGTCCGGTTGCCTCCCGATAAGCGCTTGTTTTAGTAAGCACGACTCCCTCAAGATTTTCAATGAATGATGTTGGGCGCCTGTGAAATACGACCGTCATGCTTTCCGATGATCATGTGCGGTGCTATTTGGTGCGCCTCTTCATGTCGGCCATTAGCGGCTAAGGAGATAGTAGCCTCCGATTCTTGATGGCGCAAGTGTATGTCCGAGGGCTCCTCATCAAGGACTCGTAGATAGGCGGCCACCGTTTTGTTGTATACAATGTCGCCGTTGATATGCTCAGGTGTAGTCTCATCTTCCAAGAGGTCAAGGTAATTAGCATCCTCTGGCGGTGGGTGCTCCCTCATAGGCTTTTGCAAGCCGAATTGGACATCAATATTTCCCACATTCATAGATAGTGTCCCCTCACGGACGTCAATCAAGACACCAGCCGTTGCCATGAATGGACGACCCAAAATGATCTACGAGCTACCTTTCTCTGGCAAGTCAATAATAATAAATTCTACCGGCATGCATAGCCCGGATGGAATTTGAAGGATGATGTCGCACGCGATGCCTACCGGATAGGTAATGGAGTGGTCTGCCAATTGGATGCTCATATAGGTAGGCTCAAGCTCTGTCCTGATATTTACCCTCTGAAAGATGGAGAGCGGCATTAAACTAATGCTTGCTCCTAAGTTGATCAACGCTCTGCTAATAGGGGTGCCGCCAACGGAGCACAGCACCATGAAACTCCCGGGATCCGGTAACTTCTTCGGTATATGATTCTTAATAACTGAGGTACAATTGTCCAAAAGCTTTACCTCCTCTTGTTTACGCTTCCCCGTAATGAGATCCTTTAAGAATTTGGCGTACGTGGGAATTTCAGTGATAGCGTACATGAAGGGGATGTTCATTTTTATACCTTTTAGGAGCTCGAAAAACTTTGCGTATTTCTTTTCCATCTTCACTAGAGGCAACCTTTGGGGATATGGAGGTAGAGGTCGACTCGCTTTGTCTTTGGCGGCATCCTTTGGAATAAGATTGTTGGATGTAGTGGTAACATCTGTTGGTGTCGTAGCAGTAGTAGGTGAAGTAGATAGCGAATTCTCCTTTTCTCCAATAGCATGAGGCTCCTCCGTATTCTTTTCCTCATCATTTTCAGTGGTATTATCTTCTCCATCACGAGCATGGGTAGATGGCTTTTGGCTCAAGTTGCTAGAAACCGGCACCATGACGGCATCAGTGGTCTTTCCTCCTCTCGTGGTAACTGCGACCACTACATTTGCTTGGGCCCTAGGATTGGGCTCTGGCTGAGAAGGTAATCTCCCTTGCATCTTCATGAATTGCGACATTTGGCCTTTAAGCTCATCGATGGAATCATTGATAGACTTGAACCGCACGAAATTCTTTGCATTTATCTTGGATTGCCCACTCATGAAGGTGTCCAATGTCGCCTCGAGATTCGGCTTTGGGTCTGCCGGTTCATATTGTTGTTGTTGACGATAATTGTATCACTGTGGTCTGTAAGGCCCAGATGGCTTAAACACATATTGTTGCAGAGGCGGCCCTTGTTGCTGAGGATGTGGGGGTGGTCTCTGTTGCTGAGGATGTTGCAATCCTCCATTGGGGTTGCCATAAGAAAATCCGGGATGATTCCTCGCCACCGGATGTGGCCATTGATTCCTTCCTTCTGCAGCTACAAAGTGCACTTGCTCAGCTTGCATATCCGCGCCATCATAAGGTTCTTCATTTGGAGCATAGTCGTGCTTTACATAGCCTTCATATGTGGGACAAGACGGAGCTCTAGAGGTGGTTGTGATGGCATCCAACCTCTGTTCAATCCTCGCTACCTATTTACAAAGAGTTTAAATAGAGCTATCAAGATGGGTAGCGATTTTTACCTCAGGGGCTCTAGTAGATGAGCGTTCGTCTCCCTACTGTTGAGTTTCATGGCCATTTGTTCCAGCAGAGATAAAGCTTCATCGGATGGCTTATATAAGAGAGCTCCTTGAGTGGAGGTGCCAATAATCATTTTCGTGCTCAGCTGAAGACCATTGTAGAAGCTTTGAACGAGATCCCACTCTACGACTACATGGTGCGGACATTGATGCTGTAAGTCTTTAAATCTCCCCCAAGCCTCGTACAGTGACTCCTGAGGAAGCTGCTTGAAGTTTAAGATCGCTCCTCGTTTCCTCACCATTTTAGATGGTGGATAGAACTTATTCACAATGGCGGTGGCCAGCTGCTCCCAAGTCGTGAATGTATTAGAAGGATGCACTCGCAGCCAATAGGAAGCCTAGTGCCTCAGAGTGAATGGGAATAGCCTAAGCTTGATAGCATCTTCGCTTACGTCCTTAGCATGGAACGTGTCACATTTTGCCAAAAACGTGTCGATATAGTGGGTTGGGTTTTCGTGAGGATGCACATGGAAGGGTCCTGCTGCATGAGATTTATTAACCCAGTCTTTAGCCTAACACTACCTGCCGCCAGCTGCGGTCTCAAGATGGAAGAGGCTCCAGTAAAATTCGGCTTAATATAGTCCAAGATGGACCCCTTGCATGGATGAGAAGTATTTCCTTCTGCCATTGAATCTATAAGAGTCTAACTCCTTTTCTCTGCTCTGGTCCTTCTTGCAGTCTTTTCAATCTCGAGGTCAAATAATAATTCCTTGTCAAGACTCCCAAGGCGAGTGTTCATGTGCAACAAGAACTCAGAAAAATACCGTCAATAGCAAAGTGATAAAAGAATAAAAGGTACGAAAAGATGAGAGCTGATAAGATTTGCTAATGAATTCTTCAATAGAAAAATAATCCAAGTAACATTGTTACCGTCCCTGGCAACGGTGCCAAAATCTTGATCGCCCGTGAACCAACACCTAGACCTCACCTAGCAAAGGCATGAACGCCAAGTGCTAAATGTATCCCAAATGCGAATCCCTAGTACTTTACGCAAGTGTATGGTGTTAAGTAATAGTATAAAAGATATCGATCCCATAGGGAAGGTATGAATGTTATTGCCTTGGGTTATTTTTAAATCTCAGAATATAGGTAGCAGTCGGTTTCGAAAGATTGGTTATTTAGGATTGTGAACAATTAATAAAGACTATGGCTTTAGGACTCACCACTAGGATCGTCGGACTTTGATGCTTGGTTAAGACTCTTACGTTGCATTGGTTTTATAGGGATTGTCGCATCCAAGATGCGGAATTCATGGTTCTAAGAACCAAGAATCTAACGTATCGCATTAACTAGTAAGCACACATGACACGTGCATTAAGAATCGACAATATTCACGTCACTCTCGTGGATGGAATGATCTCGGCTCATGCCACTCTCGTGGGTTAGAGCTTCGATGTATTTTATTGATGCAATGGCGGTAGCCGTCAATTAGTAATATAGTTCGTCAGTGGATCCCATCAAGACATGAGCCGGGCATGGTCACATGTCACAATTGAATCCACTAACTCCCTAATTAAGCGTATATGAAACTCCTTATGCCAATGGATTCCACCGACCGTAGGCACGATCTCAGTACGAGTTCTCCTACAAACTTGCAAGATCAACCAAAATATTTCCCTTTTATTCCAACACAACCTAAAAGTCCTAACTTTGCATCTCAATCCTAAAATCCATGGGCTAATCCATTAGCCCTAGATGGAACTACTCACACATCATAGAAATGGCAACAAAATATTTCAATAGATGCAATGGAATTCATCACGGCAATAAAAACATCAAAAAGCAATAAAAGTGTAGAGAATCGTTACCAACGCGTCGAGAGGAAATAGCAATCCAAAGAGAATTAAGAAGACAAGATTCCTTGCATGAAACAATAGTAAAAATCCAAGCTTTGCTTCATACAAAATAGCAACGGCACAAATTCTCAAAATCCTAATTAAAACTAAAGTAAGAGTTTTTCTAAAGTTTCTATCTCTAATAAAGCTAAAAACGTCCTTAAATACATAGGGGAAGATCCCAAAAAATCTCAGAAAATCTGGGCACTTGGGCCCACAGACTAGGCTGGTCATGTCGGCTACTCGATCGAGTAGAGGAGCCTGCTCAGTCGAGGCAGCTACAAGCTCCCCTTGCTACTGCTTCTACGTCTGGCAGATACAGTCTACTCGGTCGAGTAGTCCCCTACTCGGTCGAGCTACAGTAGATCCGAAATTTCTCCAAAACGTCACTCTGTTTCTTTTCGACTCGGGTCGAGCAGGTGAGCTGCTTGGTCGAGTTGCTTTGCTGCTCGGTCGAGCTGGGATGCCTTGGAGAGAAGCTCGGTATCTTCATCTGTTTAGTGCGACTAGGGTCGAGTCAGATGTCTACTCGGTCGATTAGGTCTGAGCCGTTTCCTGTGCGATTTCAGCGTGTCAGCTCGACCGAGTAGCTGATGCTCCTCGGTCGAGTCACCTAGGAAACTGATCTCAACTTTTCCATTTTCTCATTCTCCTCTCCTCCTCTCCTCCATTCTTCTTCCATTCCTCGACGAAATCTCACGGAGCCTTGACAATGATGTCTCAGACGTGTCGGATGTGTCCATGTCCCAAAATAGATCCAATTTGCTCCAAAACTCCTGAAAATCCAAAAAGCTATACAAAACTCGAATATGACGTTAGAAGCACGATAATATATGAAAGTATAGAGTTTGGAGGGAAATGATGCGGTAAAAACATGTAAAATATGGACACATCAGGATGCGGGTGCTCTACCTCCTACTCATTTTCCTTGTCGTTTCCAGGTCGAAGCTTAGCGTGAGCCTCTCCTTCCAACTCATTGTCTTTCTCCGCGATGGGCATGACTGGGCCATCAAACTTCCTCCCGCTCCGTAATGTGATGGCGTTGATGTGCCTGCGGGGATCTCTTCAGCTTGCCCTGGCAGCTTCCCTTATGCCTTCGAGTGCTGGGAAAGCTGCTGCGCTATTTGCGCCATAGTGGGTTTTATAGATTTCTGGCCCGACGCCAGCTGTTGTGTGGTGGAAGCGAGTTGTTGCATCGTTGTCATTAGCTGCTGGATCGAGCTCTAAAAGTAGTCATTCCATTGGTTCTGGGTCTGGATATGGCGCTCGATTAGTACCTCTAGACTGGATTTCTGGACGTGGGGTGCATTCATTAAGGGTCTCTGATTAAAACCTTGGAATTATCCTGAGGATGTGGAGTATGGAACTCTTGGGGCTGCTGAGGGTATAGCGGAGGGGCTTGCAAACCGAGAGTCTGGTTGGAAAAGTTCGGGTGGTTCTTCCACTCTTGATTATAGGTCCCAGAGTATGGATTGTTTGGCAGCCTCGGATTGTTTCCATATATGGCGTTTGCTTGCTCGATGGTCATATCCAGAGACGAGGCCATGGGTGATAAGCATTCAATGCCCTGGTGCCCCTGCACACCACAAATTTCACAAACTGCCTCTATAGGCAACTTAGCAGCACCGAGTCCAATGAGAGAAAGCTGTTTAGTTAAGGCATCAAACTTAGCTGAAAGTAGTGATACCTCATCAACGTCATACTTACATCCCCTCGCAGAAGTGCTTCTCTCATTGCTATAGGAGTCATTGTTTTCTGTCATGACCTCCAACAATCTCTTTGCTTCAGCTGGGGTCTTGCTCATTATAGTGCGATTAACAGCGGTATCAATAGACATCCTCCAACCGCGTTAGCCCATTGTAGAAGGCTTGAATAAGCAACTAGTCTGGCACGCCGTGGTGGGGGCAGATTCTTTGGAGGTCCTTAAACCTCTCCCATGCTTCATACAAAGACTCTCGCTCCGACTGCGTGAAATTGGTGATTTCGTTGCGCAGCTTAGCAGTTTTCCCTGAAGGAAAGTATTTCGTTAGAAAAGCAAAAGATAGGCTGTCTCATGTAGTGAACGTGTTAGGACTGTGACTCCTAAGCCAATCTTTGGCTTTATCCCAAAGTGAGAAAGGGAAAAGTCTTAGCCTGATGGCATCATTGATGATGCCATTTATCTTTAACGCGTTCATATTTTCTAAGAAGGTGTTCAGATGGTCATTCGGGTTCTCCATCGGGGCCCCTGAGAATTGGTCCCTTTGTACAAAGTCAACCAAAGGTGGTTTGAGCTCAAATTTATTTGGCTCCACTACCGGCCTTTGGACACTAGATTTCGATCTATTGTGGGGCATGGAATAATCCAGGAGCGACCTAGCCGGTGGTGGTTGCGATGGTGGTGGTGGTGGATCATTCTCGGGGTTGAGTATCTCATCCATCGTCTCGAGTGCTTGTCTCCTCCTCCTCTCGACGTTAAGCCTTCTTGCGGTGGCTTCGATCTCTGGGTCTCGTAGGTGCAAATCTGTAATGCCTTGAGATCGCTTGTGCATTCAAAAAGACCTACACCAATAAGAAACGTCAAAAGCACCAAGAAGCGAATAAATAAGGAAATATGAACGAAAATAAAGAAAAAGAAACATGTAGTTTCTCAACGAAGACTAAAACCGATATCAATTCATGCCTCCCTGGCAATGGCACCAAAAAGCTTGTCGTGTCCCGAGGGAATGATGCTAATAAAACCGCAGCACACGGGTCATGTGTAGTCACTTACGGGTCGAACATGAGGAGGTGGTCAATAAGTATTGATTTATGGGTCTTCTACTGAAAGCTACATAGTAGTGTCGGTGATTGGTTGGTGAAAAGTAGAAAGAGTGAGGATCAAAGGATAAATCTCTAGGGCATCGGGAATCCCCACCATCAGACTAAGATTAGAGTTAGACTATTAATCAACCAGTTGCCGAGTTCATTGGGACTCGGGAGAGGTTGTGTAACCTAAGGGCATTCGCATATCCCCTACTATCGTGATGCATGATAGGTTATTTCCTTATGTCAAGTCCTACCATCCGCTGTCGCGATGCAATGATAGGCCAATCCAACCTGCACCGATGCCAGTGGTCTCCGATGCATCGGTGTACGTTGGGCGCATTACACTCGAAGAATATCCCCAATCTTCCTCCCGCCCACAGTGGCATTCGGGATTAAACCTATATTGGGAGAGCTCTAATCGATGCCCGACTCTCGTCAACCACACCGATAGTTTGTGATGTCGTAGGGATTGGATCCTTGGATTGGTCCCGACTTTTGGTCGGCGGCCAATTCGATCACCCCGTATGGTCGAATCTACGACGACAATAATCATCCCAATATACCCCTAATCTCAATCAGCCCAGCAATTAGATCAATTAACTAGTTCAACCTATAGCCTTAATCCAATGGGGTTCACCCCATTGTCCTTGAAGAAAACTACTCACTACCCATTGCAACAAAAGAGATTCCTAGCAATGGGTAAGCATCTAAAGTCATGGATTCAGATTAGAATGGCAATAGATGATGAAATACATCAATAATAACAAAGAGAAAATAGTTTCTATTAAGAAAAGTTGGGCTATTACAGTAATAAGAAAAATATAACAATGAAAACAACCAAGAAAAAAGTTTAGAATCCTTACAAACTTCCGCAAACCTTAGGAATGAACAGAAAAATGCTGAGAAAAGAAGATCCTCACGCAGAAGGATGAAGGGGTGCTTATATACGCATGTCCAAAAGACCAAAATAACCACCAGTTTTTGTCCTAGCCGCCTCAGGAACCTGATCTGACACGACAGCGTCAGAAATGACGCGGTCTCATCATTCCTTTGCACAATATAGGAATTGGGGCTTCAGCGACACGATCGCATCAATAGAGACACGACCGCGTCAAAAACGGCTACACGGTCGTGTCGTCTTTTGCCGCGACCGTGTCGATCTGCTCTTGTCTTCAAAAAATCACGGCCATGTCAACTTTGTTCATGCGGACCGCGTAAGCTTCTGATCTTCAGTTTTTATCTCTTCTGATGCGGCGGTTTGGTGGCATTTTAAGCGGCCGCGTGGATGTTGTCTCCAATGCAGTTTGACACGGCCGTTTCATTCATGGTGACGCGGCCGCGTTGGTGACTGTCTTTCACAAAATTCTCTCCTTTGCACCAATTGACCCCGGCCTCACTCCTTTTGCCTCTTTGCACTAAGATCTCGCCATATGGTCCCTAATCGGCACATATTTCATGCAAAGCACGTAAGGGACCACTAAAGCAAAAGAAAAGACAATAACGGGGAAAACATGGAGAAATGGAGAATGAAACGATGTAAAACGTGCATGAAAAAGAAGGAAAAAAATATACATTAAACACTCATCATTCTCCATGGGGGTTGTGGAGCTTAGTAGGCTATATTATATTGAAGCGGGTAGATGGTACATAGAAGGGGAGCTATATGACTCTGGATTGCTTATGGATTGATATGTACTGGAAGCTGCTTGACTTGCGCATGAAAGAAGATAAAAGTGTTAATCAAGCCAAAGCAGGAGATGAGACATAGCTATTAAGGTCATCTGCTGCTCAGATTAACATCTTAGTTAGCATTGTAAATATTAGAGAGAGAGAGAGAGAGAGAGAGAGAGAGAGAGAGAGAGATGGAAGCTTAGTGAGAGAGAGAGAGAGAGACAGAGAGAGAGATGGAAGCTTAGTGAGAGAGAGAGAGAGAGAGAGAGAGAGAGATGGAAGCTTAGTATCATGCCCTTCCATTTTGATGGAGCATATACAGAATACTTGGTCGAGCATTTGCATAACTTTACACTTATATATTAACTAGAAATTGCACGTGCCCAGAGGGCACGGAGGCAGTCATCGCCCGGGCGCAAATGTAGAGAGAAAAAAATATACATTAAACACTCATCATTCTCCATGGGGGTTGTGGAGCTTAGTAGGCTATATTATATTGAAGCGGGTAGATGGTACATAGAAGGGGAGCTATATGACTCTGGATTGCTTATGGATTGATATGTACTGGAAGCTGCTTGACTTGCGCATGAAAGAAGATAAAAGTGTTAATCAAGCCAAAGCAGGAGATGAGACATAGCTATTAAGGTCATCTGCTGCTCAGATTAACATCTTAGTTAGCATTGTAAATATTAAAGAGAGAGAGAGAGAGAGAGAGAGAGAGAGAGAGAGATGGAAGCTTAGTATCATGCCCTTCCATTTTGATGGAGCATATACAGAATACTTGGTCGAGCATTTGCATAACTTTACACTTATATATTAACTAGAAATTGCACGTGCCCAGAGGGCACGGAGGCAGTCATCACCCGGGCGCAAATGCAGAGAGAAGTGGTCGCCAAAGTGAAAAAAGCATGGTTTGTGTGTGAGGAGGGTCGGTGGGTAAAACAAGAAAAACAGGGACTAAACACAAAAAAAATCACCAAAACCAACCCCAAACCCAAGCCCAGAACCCAACCCAACCCACACGGGCCACCATAAGCATCCCAGTTAGCAACCCAAAATATGATTGGGACAAAACTGTCACGTAGGACAAAATTCAAAAAATATCATCAATTGTATAACAGACTAGTCATAACCCGTGCCCGTGAGCACGGTTCATTTAAGATTTTCCCCCGCGAAATATTTGTTCCCCAAAATTTTATTAGAATTTAAAAGAACAACAAATTAGTGTAAAAATATTTAGCGATGGATGCCTTCGACGTGGGCGCTTTCGACGCGGAACAACAAATTCGGCGCATGCCCCTTCAACATGGAGTAACAAATTCGGCATTGAACAACAAATTGGCGTAAAAACCTGTGCCCGCGGACACGGTTCATTTAAAATTTTCCCTAGTGAAATCTTTGTTCCCCAAAAAATTATTAAAATTTAAAAAACAACAAATTAGCGTAAAAATATTTAGCGGCACGGGCACCTTCGGCATGAAACAACAAATTTGGCACATGCGCCTTCGACACGGACCAACAAATTTGGCACGGGCGCCTTCTGCACGTAACAACAAATTAGCATAGAACAACAAATTTGATGTGGAACAACAAATTAGCATTAAAAAACCGTGTCCGCGGACATGGTTCATTTAATATTTTCTCCCGTGAAATATTTGTTTCTTAAAAAATTATTGCCACATCCAAAATTTAAAAGAACAAAAAATTAGCATAAAAATATTTAGTTGCACAGGCACCTTCGGCGTGGGCGCCTTCGACGTGGAACAACAATACAGCGCTGGCATCTTCGACGTGAATCAAAAAATTCGGCGCGGGCTCCTTCGGTGTGGAACAACGCGAGAGCGCCTTCGGTGCGGAATAACAAATTCGTCGCAGGCGCCTTCGACGTGAAACAACAAATTCGGTGCAAGCACCTTTGTCACGGAAACAATTATCGAAAAAATTTAGCAGAACAACAAATTTAGCATGGAACAACAAATTCAGCGCAGGTGCTTTTGATGCGGAAGAACAAATTAGCGTAAAAAAATTGTACTGGCGTCGTTTGTTGGCGTGTAATAACGTGCAAGCGCATTCGGTACGGATCAACAAATTCGACACGGACGCCTTTGATGCGGAACCAAAAATTAGCGGGCACCCTCGATGCGAAAAAAATAAATTTGAGTAAAAATTTAGTGGAACAACAAATTTAGCGCAGAACAACAAATTCGGTACATGTGCCTTTGATGCGGAACAACAAATTAGCATAAAAATTATGTGGGCGTCGTTTGTTAGCGTGCAACAACGCGCGAGCGCATTCGGTACGAAACAACAAATTCGACGTGGGTGTCTTTGGTGCGAAACAACAAATTAGCAGAAAAAATTTAGCCGGGCGCCTTCAGCGTGGAACAACAAATTAGCATAAAAAATTGTGCAGGCGTCGTTTGTTGGCGTTCAACAACATGACACCTTCGACCCTGGACAACAAATCTCAAGGTATTTTTCGGCCAATCTATTAACTTAAATTATTTTACGCTAGTGTGTTGTTCCGCTAAATTTTTTTAAGCTAATTTTTTGCTTTATTTAATTTAATGGATCATGTTTCTCCACAATCCTTTCCCAAGACACTTTTAATTTTAAAGTTTTGGTTTCCAAGACACTTTTCTCCCAAATTTAATCTCCACAATCTTTTCCAATACACTTTTAATTTCAAAGTGTTGTTACCCAAGACACTTTTCTCCCTAAAATTTAAGTTTTCCCACTAAAATTTTCACAAAATCAAATCTCAACTATTGATTTACCAAGATCAAATCTCTGCTGTTGAGTATTGGACTTGTCCCTACTTGGTATTAATGATGAGAAAACATAATTACTTGTAACTAATCCCCTATTTGCAGTTAATCCATTGCCTGAGCATATCATGAAGATCAATTAGCAATGGATGTCACTCAAAGATCAATGAAAGCAAGAAAAGTGGATTGGATGATCAAAGATGGTGATTGAAGCTCTTAGAAGACTTCAAGCTCATACTTTGGATAGAAGAGAGAGTTCTATATAATGTAATCTTCCTTTTCTCTTCTAGCATGCAGCTTAGAAGTAGAACTATATTGGAGCGCACACGCATCTTCATTTCAGTCTTAGGAAATCATTAGCTCACTTTTCCTTAGACTCCATTTCAACTTTACCAAGCATGTGCATGTTGTGATTTCAACAGTCGACTTCTGAATGATTTACAGTCGCATGTCTCAAAACAGTCGACTGTGATTTGTTCTACAGTCGCCCGTTATGCACATACTTAATCATTTGATTTTTGGGCTTTCTAAACTTTAACTACTTCAGGCGACTACTGTGCATTTTACAGGCGCCTGTCCAAGAGACAGTCAACTTTGATTGATTAATCAGTCGCATGTCTATCTTCAACCCAAAGATCATTTTCCTTTTCATCTGGCCAGTCTACTGATGTTGTATTTACAATTGACTGTCCAACGCACAGTCGACTGTAAATGCTTCAACAGTCACATGTCCATTATTCATCTGCAAAATCTGCTCTCTGGATTTCTAATATTGTATTTACAGTCAACTGTCCATGGCACAGTCGATTGTCAACGCTTCAACAGGCGTATGTATAAAAACTTCTCTGCAGACTCTGCACTCTAGAAAGTTTCATGTTTTGTGACAGTCGACTGATGTTGGTTTCACAGTCGCCTACCCATGGCATAGGCACCTGTGTGTTCCACATCAGTCTCCTGTCATGTCTTCCCAGAACTTTCTGAGATTTTCTCAACTTACCCATATTACGGCCAGTCGCACGTAGAAGGATTTACAGTCACATGCTGGATTTACAGGCGCATGTCTTCTCTTCATTAGTCGACTGTCCACGTGGTAAGTTACCATTTGAATTCTCACCTACCCTCTGACACAGTGAAGCGGTCGACTGTGTTTTGTTCAACAGTCGACTGTCGACTGTGTAAATTCTATCCGTTGGCTTTTTCTCCATGGATTTCAAAGGGGTTTTGGGGATTCAGTTTGAGGGTTTTAAGAAACCTATAAAGGCAGCCTCTACTGTTTCATTGAGAGGTTACTTACTTACTCACTCATCTATTGAAACCCTAAGCTTTCAATCTCAAGTTCTCAAACCCTAAAGCCCTAGAATTCCAATCTTTCAATCTCTTACTCTCCAACCTAGAACCAAAGAGATATCTTCTAGGCAATTGTTTGTGATAAGAGAAATGGTTTTCCTCTCTTCCAAGAGAGACATCAACACACAACACACTTACTCCTTCAAGTTCTACTTCAACACATAGGTGATTGTAAGTGTTGTCATTTCAATATTTCATAACTTTCGTTATTAGATTAACTCTCGGGTTGTGAGAGTGGTTTGCTTGCTCTCATGTTATGGGAGTCAAGGACATCGAGTGTTTTTCGATTTCACTTGTAGGGTTGCTACAAGTGGGTTTAAAGAAAACCTCAAGTTAGGGTTCTAACTTGAGTATCTGGTGGTATTCGGGTGGAGGGGACGTAGGATTACCGGGAACAAGTCGGGAGTTAACTTGGGTAATCCAAACCCTTGAAACATCCTTGTGTTTGCATTGTTTCATTTTAGGGTTTATTTTCATTCCGCATTAATTGTTGGTTAGGAATTTAATTTGGTGTAATTATCATTTTAAATTGTATAAGCACTATTCAACCCCCCTTCTAGTGTTTTCCTCATAGCCAGGGACCTTACAATTGGTATTAAAGTGTTAGTTTATATTTATGGCATCCAACGACTATAACGTTCCTCCATCGACTTCGTACAACAATCACGACCGTGATGGTGCGTCCACCGTCTTTCAAAGGACAATCAACAGTTCGTCCTCCCTGTTTCAATGGCACAAATTTCAGCTATTGGAAATGCTGTATAGAGACGTTTCTGAGGAGTGCTTCTCTTTGGAGTGTGACGCACCCAGAACCTACACCTAAATTCTACCTATCGGTGTCACGATCGCTAGGCGTAGTATGACCCCTATGTGTCAATTTTGGGCTCTATCCGCAAGCGGACGGTGTCAAATTATAGTATAAAAGATGTCGGATCCCACAGGGACGGTGACAGTGTATTTGAGGTCTCAGGTTATTTTTAAATCGTGAAGTGAGATAGCTGTCGGTTGGGAAAGTTTGGTTGTGGTGTTGTTGTTGATTTGATAATAAAGAGAACTAGGGTTTTAGTAATCACCGCTAAGATCGTCAGAGATCGATGTTGTAATGGGATCTTTACGTTGCATTAGATTTGGGGGATTAATCTCTCAATTCATACCACTTTCGTGGATTAGAATTTCGAGGTATTTCGGTGGCTCTCATTGACGCAATGGTAGTAGCCGTCAATGTAGCGATATAGTTCGTCAGTGGATCCCCTCAAGGCACGAGCCGGGCATGGTCACGAGCCTTGGTTGGATCCACCGATTTCCCTATTCAAATCTCAAGGATACCCCTTAAGCTCATCAATTCCACAGACCATGTGCATGATCTCAGTGCGAGTTATCCAAGGGGTTCAGAAGGATCGACCGAAATACTCCCCTTTATTCCCAATTCAACCTAGAGATCCAGATCTACATCTCCCCCTAAAGTCTTGGGGCTAACCCATCAACCGTAGAGGAGACTACTCACACATGGCGATGTTAACGAATAAAAACATGATTTTTATCGAGGAAAACATTATAGAAAATTAATCGAATAAGAATTGAATAACTTATGTACCGAAGGCGAAGAAAAAAAATAACCAAGAATAATCCAAAAAATCCCACAAATTCTAGAGCGCAAAGAACAATAGATCTCCAAAAACAATTCAATAATCTCCAAGAAATAGGTTTAGATCTAACAAACGTTTCTAATCTCTTCTCCCCCAAAAATTGATTCAAAAATACCAAAGAAAATGAACTCTCCTCCTCGCAATCCTCAGAACCACACTTCACTCCATTCAACGCATCAGACGGCTATGAGAATTTTCGAAAATAGCCTTCGTTGTCGCCGACCGAGTCAGTGACTCGGTCGAGCAGAGGTTTACTTGGTCAGGCTGCTCGGTCGAGCATCCCTCCTTCTCAGTCGAGTACGTCAGTGAGTCGGTCTTCTCCAAAAAATGCCACTCTGTCTGCTTGGCCTGAGTCAGCCTTGCTTGGTCGAGCAGCCAGCTGACTCGGTTGCCATGAGTCCTCCTCGGCTCGAGTAGGAGGTTGATTGAGCTTCGAAAATGGGTGATACTCGATCGAGTCACCATACTTCTCGGACCGAGCATCATGCGTATCAGCCTTCAGCCTGCTTCGTGCATCAGCTCGACCGAGCAGGTGCTCTGCTCGGTCCAGTCGCCTGGGAAACTCTCAACTCCTTCTTGCAGCTTCTCCTCCATTCCTGGCAATCTCCTTTACTCCTCCCTAGGCTTCCAAAACTTGGCAAACTCCTGTAGAGCTTCGCCAACAGGCTCCAGGGTATGCAGGATGTGTCCAAATCCAAAATGGGTCCCGAATCGCTCCAAAATCCCTGAAAATCCACAAAACTCTACGAAACTAGAATATGGCGTTAGAATTGCAATATCATAGGAAAATACGGGATTTGGATGCGGATATGATATGAAATGCGATGGGATGATGCTATGAAAAGATGGAAAATATGGACACATCAAAATCCCCCAAGCTTGCCTCTTACTCGTCCTCGAGGAAGACGAATACTAGGTACGCCGAGAGATAAGCAAAAGAAAATAAAAATAAAAGAGAATAGAGATGGGTGGACGGTGCTAAGGTTGTTCAATCAGATCTGAAGCCTCAGCGGTATGACACGATGCTTTGAATGGTAAAAACACATGCTAATGATATTTTCAAGTTCTACTAATAATATGGCTAGCATGCAATAAAGACAAAAAATAGGGATCTTCTAAAATAATGTCATCAACTCATATCAATCTCATGCAATCTATAGAGTCTAGTATAAAAAGAGTTGGCAATGCACTTTTCAATCAATAGATACAAGTGGAGAATATAAAAATCACACCAACATGCAATAAAGAATGGAAAGGGAAACATGTTATTCAAATATCCACTTCGAAGCATGAAAAATCTTCAAAACTAGAGTATTTCGTAAAGTTCAAGCATTATCTAATCTCCCCATTGTGCACCGTCTCCACTCTAATGTTGTACTCACTCATATGATCAATTGGTTCATCCTTCCCCCTCCCAAGCTTAGCTCGAGGCGTCGCATCTAGGAATAGGATATGAAAGTTTTTTGTCTTTTCCCAAGTATTTGTGATAGTTTCTAATAAAAGGATACAATACGATTTTATTTCTTTCTTTTTTTTCTTTTTCTTTTCTTTTTCTCTTTTTCACATTTTTTCTTTTTTCATTTTTTATCTTATTTAGAAGCTATCCTTTTTTTCTTTTGGGATTTTTAGGAAGTAAGATGCGGTAAGGGCAGCTGTGGGGGTGAAACCAACTGATATGTAGAGAATCATAAAGATATGTCGAGAAGGAAAATAATGAATCACTCAGTTCACTCATCAGAGGTGCACAATGATTCAATAGGATAATACTAAACTCATAACTAGCATGGATATTTTCATTCATCTAGATGAATACTGAAAAGCACGCAGCAATAAGCACAATGATATCAAGCATGCAAACAGAAGTGAATGAGACAGTAAACAGATGCTCCAAGTGTTCTAATGATGCGTGAACCTAGGTGCATTACCCAACAAAGCACATACTAGATACTGTTTCATGCATTTGATTTTCAATTCATAACAGGCATTAATTTAGATAGATCAGTAAAAGAATAGGCACGCATATAGAAAGTAAAACTGAAACTATCCTAAATCGCATGTCATCAAATAATAAGCACCGTGAGAAGCTACTTAGGGAAACGAGAAGTATCATCATGCAGAACAACCTTAGCAAATAGAGAAAAAGGGTGGAGAAAATAAAAGAATTAAAAACAGACATGCATGCATGGCAAAAAAAATGAAAAACGTGATGCTGAATGATAAAAAAGATAAAAAGGTGAAAAATGGGTGGAAAAGTAAACTAAAACGCTAAAAAGGAAGAAAAATATAAAAGAAAAATAAAAATAAAGTGATAGCACCCATCCCCCAAGCTAAACCCAGCAGTGTCCTCACTGCTAAGAAAACGCTAGTATGCGGGAGATGCTGCTAGAAAGAGTGGGTGGGTGGGGGATAGAAAATGAATGAGAAATAAAACTGTGCAGAAGAAATAAGACGTGATATGATGAAATGCTGAAAAGATGATGTGTATGCAAGAAATGATGCATGGTGGGTCTTCCCCCAAGATATGTAAGATCAGGGGCCCAAAAAGACAGATGGGCACAATATAATGTGAGGGAAGCAAAAAGTGAGTATGGACAGCATCAAGCAGGGGCACCACCCTCTGGAGGTGGTGATGGGTCCCACTGCTGTAGACCAGAAAATGTGGGGGGGATATAGGACAAGTGCAGTAGTGGACTGGACTGTCGTGACTGACTCAAGTGTGGAAGAAGCAGGCTCTGCAGAAGCCTGAGAATGTGGAGCACTGAGTGGTGCAATGGTCGTCACAGGGGCTGGCCGGGGTAGAGGGGCGTGAGCTAGGATCACGGGTGGTGGGCCATGTGTTCGAAGCAGGTCAATGATGGGGGCTAGGTCTGCGTCGACTCTCTCATGATGTGTGGCTGTCGAGCGGATGAAATCCTGCCTAAGGCAAGAAGTCGAGGCCTCCAACGCAGTCAGATGACTGTCGGTGGTATGGGAGTCAAGGGGAGGACGAGAACCGTGAGACACCAAGCTCGTAAAATGGGCCCGTAAAATGGGCAAGAAGTCGGGGGAATCATCATTATTGTCTTCATGGCCTAAATCCGGGCCTTCTTCAAATTCTTCATCAAAAAGGGCGCCAATTGAGTGAGGAATCGTCTCCTCTATCACCTCATCGAGGAGGTCCATATAATCGAGCTCCTCATGGTAAGGCATGTGCTTCATTGCCTTGGGAATGTGGAGCTCCACCTCGATGTTTCCGACGTTTAAGGTTAATGTACCTTCGCGCACGTCGACGATAACTCCGGCGGTGGCGAGGAATGGGCGTCCAAGTATCAATGAGGTGTCTCCCTCTTCCTTAACGTCCATGATGACGAAGTCACATGGCAAGCATATTCCACCCGGGACTTGAAGTGGGATGTCTTCGGCAATCCCCACCGGCCTTGTTATCCGGCCATCGGCTAATTGAATGCGCATGTCGGTGGGTTTCAACTTTGTCCCGGTGTTAAGCTTTAAGAACATGGAGAGGGGCATGAGACTCACACTAGCCCCAAGATCGACCAACGCCTTTTGGAGAGGCACGCCGCCCAAAGTGCAAGGAATCCGAAAACTCCCCGGATCTTTAAATTTTGTCGGCTCCTTTTCTCTCTTGGTGAACCAAGAGCCCTCCTCGGCTAGCATGATCTTCTCCTTCCTCTTTCTCCCCGAAATCAAGTCCTTCAAGAATTTGGCATATGTGGGGATCTCCGCAATGGCGTCGAGGAAGGGGATATTGAGGCTAACTCCTCTTAGATACTCGAGGAATTTCGCTAGCCTTTTCTCCATTTTCGCTTTCGCTAGTCTTTGGGGGAATGGGACCGGTGGCATGAAGCGCCTCTCCTCAATTAATCGCTCTGCCCTAGTTTTCTCCTTGTCTTGTGGCTCCTTCTCCTTTTCAATGTCAACTATCGGCTCAATTGGCTCCGAGCTTTCCTCCACGGGCTCCTCAATAGGAATCATGGCGGGGGTGGTGTCCTTCCCGCCTCTAGTAGTAACGGCAACTACGGCATTGATGTGGCCCGTGTTGCCCCGTGGGTTTTGCTCCGGTTGCGCCGGCAATCTTTGAGTGTTCCGATTGAGCAACGCCAATTGCTCCGATATTTGAGCCACTACGGTATTAAGAGATTCTTGCCCCGCCTTCAAAGTAGCATTCACCTTGTATTGCTCGACCATGAACGCCTCCACTCCAGTTTCGAAATCGGATCGTTGTGGAGTTTGCGGAGGGTTTTGATTTTGATTCCTCCACCCTTGGTTGAATCCGGGAGGCCTATAAGGTGGAACTTGTTGCTTTGGTTGGAAGTTTTGTTGCGGAGGCCCCCTCGGCGGATAGTATTGTTGTTGGGGTGGTGGTGGTCGAGCTTGATTAGGCGGTTGTTGTGGCGGGTTCAAAGCTCCTTCATTGTTGGCGTAGGAGAATCCCGGATGATTTCTTACGGCCGGATTGGACCAATACCCTTGGTTCCCCGCAACATATTGTACTTGCTCCAAGGACCCTTCTCCTTGCTCTCCTCCCGAGTACATGACTTGAGATTGGTCTTGCCAATCACACATTTGGTTGGTCGGTGCGGAGGTGGATGGGCTTCCTTGGGGCTCCGTGATGAATTTCTCCAATCTCTCCACCACCTTGTGGAGAGAATCGAATTTGCTCGTGAGCTCCGCTACGGCCTTTGCCTCGTAGATGCTAGTTGGCTTTAAGGAGGACGTGGAGTGTCCTCGCTCATCGCCCCATTGTTGGTTATTTGAGGCCATCTCCTCAATTAGGGCCGTAGCTTCCTCGGGAGTCTTTGACAAGATTGCACCATTCGCCGCGGCATCAATAATTTGCTTGGTCCCCGGTTGGAGACCGTTGTAGAAGCTATGAACTAGCTCCCAATCCTCTATACTGTGGTGCGGGCATTGGTGCTGCAAATCCTTAAATCGCTCCCAAGCTTCATAGAGCGTCTCA
This sequence comes from Scilla litardierei, assembly GCA_030789695.1. Taxonomy (NCBI): domain Eukaryota; kingdom Viridiplantae; phylum Streptophyta; class Magnoliopsida; order Asparagales; family Asparagaceae; genus Scilla; species Scilla litardierei. The sequence goes on along the minus strand of CM061142.1, from coordinate 264,652,001 downwards.
TGTGGTCCTTGCTTGAAGGACATGAGAGCGCTCCGGATCTTCACCGTCTTGGATGGTGGATAGAATTTGTCAATGAATGCATCCGCCAACCCGTCCCAAGAGGTGAAAACTCCGTCAGCTTGCGTCCTCAGCCAATAGAGTGCTTTGTCCTTTAGCGTGAAGGGGAAGAGGCGCAGTCTGATGGCATCGATGGGGACCCCCGGCATTTGGAATGTGGCGCACTTCGACAAGAATGATTGGATGTGGTATTGGGGGTTCTCATGAGCGTTCCCATGAAATGGGTCTTTTTGCATCAAAACCACCAATCCCGTCTTTAGCTCGAAGTTCTTGTCGGCCGCCAACTCCGGCACGGCAATGGATGACGTAGTAGAAGAGGTCTTAGGCCGAAGCCTATCGCGAATAGAAATTATTCTCGCCATCCTCGCCGCCAATTCTTCGGGAGTTTCCGGGTTGGTCATAAACCGCCCTTCCGGATATTGTCTCCTTTCCGCTCTAAGTCTCCGCGCGGTACGTTCGATCTCGGGATCGAATAATAAGGCTTCGGGGTCCGCCGTAGATCTCGTGTACATGCACAGGGAAAACAGAGTTTCAAAGAGATGATTAGTACCGTGGAAGGGTTAGGTAAGAATAGTAGGAAATAATAATAATGATAATAAAAAATAATAAAAATAAAAGAACGAAATAGCTAGGGTGAAAAAGAATCAAACGCAATCGCCTCCCCGGCAACGGCGCCAAAAACTTGATCGCTCCGGGACGTACACCCAAAGAACGGTTGTAGTTTTACCGCAAGCGCACGGTATAGCGGCGAGCGGGTATCGAACACAGGGAGGACGAATGACCGTGCTTGCTCCTAATCAACCTGGCTATTCAAGAGTAGAGAGAGTTGCCTTGGGCGATCCTGTCACAATCGTCAGACAAATGTGCGAAATATCAAATCAAATAAAGAACGTCTAGGGAACGGGGAATCCCCGCTACTCACCGTATTTCATAGATGTGGTTCGTCGGTATCAAAATTGCTAGAATGAGAATTTGGATGAACTAGTTGCAACTAAATGTGTAACCAAGCTCACGCTCTCGCGCTGTTGCCGGTCTATAGCTATCCTAGGGTCGGGTCCAATCTCTTGCAAACCCTAGCCTAGGAAAGCTAGCATTAGGATCAACATCATCGTCCAATTGCGCACCGAGCCCAATCTCTTGCAAACTCGGTCCACAATCTAAATTAGGATAGTTCCTACCCGTCCAATCTCTTGCAAACGGGTATCGGCACGGAATTGCAACCGGAGGTCCTAGTATCGGTCCAATCTCTTGCAAACCGATACTTCGAAAATCCGACTCCAACCCAATTCGGATTTCTAGGGCTTCCTATCAAATTGGGATCCAATCTCTTGCAAATCCCAATTGATATGAATACCTAGCTATCCGTAGTAATTCGATCCCAATCTAATCTCTAATTATTGATTCTAGCACAATTTCTACCAATTTATCACAAATACGAAATTGGGCTTGTAGGGTTCATCCCCACGCCCCAAGACGTGGAGACTACTCACAAATCATAGCAATAGCACAGAAATAATCAATGAAATAGACAATGGAATTCATCACAACAATGATATAAACAATAAAAATAGAGTTTTTGGGGAAGAGAAATGCAAACCAATGTAGATCTTCAATTAACCCAACAAAAATCCAAGTTTTTCTCTTCTCCAATCACAATTAATAAAGCTAAAAAGTAGACTCAAAAAAGCTGCAAAAAATCTGAGAGATGGCTCCCAAAACTAGGGTAAAAACAGGGCTTAAATAGCCCCAAAAATCGTCCAAAAATCCTGACCAAAACGCCCCTGCACAGCCTCTTTTCCGCAAATTTCGCTACAGGCAGCGCATCGCACTCGGCCGAGTGACAAAAGTCGCTCGGCTAAGTGAAAACCCTGTCATTTTCCAGTAAGTCGGGGGCTTCAAGGGCCTTCAGTTCGGAGGCGGCTCGGCCGAGTGAGTTGTCGTCACTCGGCCGATGGCTTCACTGCACTCGGGCGGACGCGGTTTACCACTCGGCCGAGTGGGACTTCTGGAGCTCAGGTGGCCGAAAAACAGTAACTTCGATCTTTTTGAGGGCCTTCGTTTGGGCGCCACTCGGGCGGACGTGGTATCGTCACTCGGCCGATGTGGTCTCCGTCGCTCGGCCGAGTACACATGGAAAACGTGTCTGAACGGGTCGGCCGAGTAGTGTCTCGCTGGTCGGCCGAGTGGCTCCTCCACTCGGCCGAGTGGGACACAAAAAATGCCCAATCTGATTGTTTTCGCCTCCTCGTCGCTCCTGCGACGTCCATTCTTCTTCCGCTCCTCTCCAACAGTAAAATATCCCTTGGGGAGGTCGTCGGTGGCCGTGTAGAGTAAGCGCGTCTCGAGATCACTCCAAATCGCGCCAAATCACCTGAAATGCGACAAAAACAACAAATCGTGAAAAGCATCGCAATATCGTCGATATATCGTGAAAAACATGATTTGGGCGATCTAAATGGCATGCAAATCCACGGGAAAAAGGTGTAAAATATGGAGTGATCAAAATCCCCCAAGCTTGCCTCTTACTCGTCCTCGAGGAAGATAAGTAAAAGGCGAACCCGGTGGATTCGGAAAACGAAAACGGCGAAAAACGAAAAAAATGAAAAAACGAGGAAGAATGAAAACCAAATGAAAATAAAGACGAAAGAAAGAAGCGAAGAGGTAGGGTGCTAGATCATTTTCTCAGGACGTGGGTTTCACTTACTCTTATAGCATGCACCGAATGAGAAATACATGTCAAAGAATCTTATTTTGATATCATAGTATAATAGTGCAAATAGAAATAGAAAACCCACGAACATTAATATAATCATGAAGAACGGAATGATTTTAAAATTAACATTGCCTGAATCATTTAAAGCGGTATACAAATCACAGATCACACACTTTTCAATTGAACGCTTTCTATCTGGAGTATAAGAGTATCACACTATAGAATAGAGAGAATGGAAAAGTTTGGATTTCATGAAATGAACGCTAGGCTTAGATTTCTGGATTTCGTGAAGCTAGAAACAATCTCACCGAGTATAGAATATTACTTAGCCTAGGTCGTCGTGCGATGTCAAGTAGTCACTCTCTCTCACATCAATGGATCCCCTCCCCCAAGCTTATCTATAAGCGTGGTGGCACAAAAATATTTACATCTCCATTTTCATATAGCTCCAAAAGCAAAGAAGAGAAAGAAGAAAGAAAGAAAGTGAGATGGGATCTTTTATTGAGGATTTTTCCTCTTTTCTCTTTTTTTCCTTTTTTTTTCTTTTTTTTTTCAATAAGCAATATATACACAATGATCCCAACTCAGAGAGAGATAATGATATACAAGTATGTTTTTCTCTCTTCCATCTATTTTTTTTTGGAATAGGGGATTTGGAGCTAGGAATAAATAGCGGGGGAAATGCCATAAAATAGAATCACTAAGGGGAGATTCACCAATGATTTTTTAAAAGTAGAGAAATGATGTTCAAGATTTGTGGAGAAAGAAATATATATAACTCTCGGTTCACTCTATAAGACATGCACGACAACTTCAGCAGGGTAATCTAATCTACTCAGTTTCGATCACAAAAAAGCTAACTAATCAGATATATCATAGCTAACATCATTCAATCATCCCGAAGTGAAGTGTACAATTCATGCATATAGAATTGATATAGGAAAAGAAATCGGTACTCCAGATATAGGCATTCAATGCGTGAATCTTGGTGTGTTTTCTGTGATAGCATACATATGAATATTCAGGCTCAGTTAATAATAAAACTTCATCCATTTTCATGCGGAGAAAGTGTGGGTTACTATTCTAGATGCAAAGCAAGTCATAGCATATGATAACAGAAATAAAATCTAAGACATGACAAATATAGCATGCATATAGAATAAGCTAACTCCACGTAGACATCATCACAAAAAATTCATCTCTAGCATGAGATGAAGAAGGAAAGAAATAAAGATAAGAAAAATAAAACTATGCAATGCGGCACACAGAGAAATAAGAAAAACGTGATGCATGGCAAAATGAAAGAAAATAAAGAAAAATGAGTGCAAAAGTGAAAAGAAACGGTGTGAAAAACTAAAAATAAAGGTGGCAAATCGAAAAAGAACGTGAGAACTCACTCCCCCAAGCTAAAGTGCACAGTGTCCTCAATGTGCAAAGTGTGGCACACAGAGAGACAAGTAATGAGAGGGGCAAGTGAGGATGCATGCATGATGGAAAGAAAAAAGATAATAAATCGAAAAATAAAGAAATGAAAATATGATGCGGATATGATGCATGCACGGATATGAGTGATACGAGTATAAATGGGTCACCAAAAGCTCTCCCTCTCTCCCAAAAAAGATATATAAAGATACGGCAAATGAGAATCACAAAAAAGTGAGGGGAGGGGGGTGGTCAAAAAGGCATCAAGACCCAGCAGAAACGAGCAGCACAACGGCAAAAGGAATCGGTGGCATCAAGGGTGCCTAGGAAGGTGGTGTTGCGCCGTCTCCGTCCTGAGGCGGAGGTGGTGGTGGTGGTGGTGTAGGCTGCTGAGCTGGGGTGGGCGTGGAAGTGGAAGCAGGTCTAGGGTGTGTGGAAGTGTGAGTGGGAACCTGCTGGGTGGGTGGGGGTACGCGCGGAAGACGCTCTAAGATCTGTGTCAGGCAGTAGTGGATCTGAGGGATCAGGGCAGAGCGTCCAGCCATCGTAGAGACGGTGGAGGACAGGGTCCTAAGGTCAGCTCTAAGACCAGTCACCGCCAACTCAAGAGCACGTATGCTCTGCAGTACAGTGTCGGGCGGGGGTGGTGCAGAGGGACGCACCGGTCTAGGCTGCGCGGGGCGGGGCTGGCGTACGCGAGTGGAGTATGTAACGGGCTCAGCAGGGAAAGGGACAAAAGGTGCCGCGCCAGCAAATGTGGGCCTGGCCTCAGTGTGAGGCCGGGGCACCGGCTGGTGAGAAGTAGAGGCAGCGGCAGCAAAGGAAGTGTGCAAAAGAGGCAACGAGGTGGCAAGAGAGGTCAGTGGCCCAGAAATGGGGACAGACGCCACGACGCTCTCGGAGAATACGGCGGCTGTGGAGACAGAGGACTCTACCGCTGGGGTGGAACTGTGTGGACCAAAAGGCGCAATCCCAGCGGAGATCATGCTAGCCATGGTCTCCACGACCGTGGCAAACGAGGGCGCTCCACTCTCGACAAAGGTCGGCGGGCGCTCGGGGAGTGCGGAGCAAAGAGGCTCCACGGACAGAGGGCCAGAGGTGGCAGCGGGGGTGGTGGGGACAGCCTCGGAAGTGGTGACAGTGGTGGAAGTGGGCTCAGCAAAAGTACTCTCGACACTGACAGAGGTGGGGACAGAAGTGTCAGGAGCAGTGGAAACGTCAGGAACAGGCTGAGGGGCCACAGGATCGACGGGGTCGGCAGCAGGCTCGGCAGGGTGTGTAGCAGGGTCTGCGGGAGCAGCCTGGGCAGCGTGGGCAGCGTGGGCCTGCTCGGCCTCCTCGGCCTCGAGCACGTACGCAGCGGGGATGATGACATCCATCGCTGGGAGCCAGTCAACGTGGGCTGGTGCAATTTGGGTCCGAGCTGGGCTCGGGAGAATCATGTAGTCGGCACCGAAAGGGCCGTGCAACCAGACCCAATGACGCTCACCATGCGGACGCAGCATCTTCATCCGGGCCATAACGTCTATCGACAAGGAAGTGGGGCCCGGAACGCGTCGCAGGTCGTCAGGCAGGTCCTCGCCGGTCATCATGGTAAGCAGGGTGATCAGACCGCCGCAGCATATCGGTGAGCGAGCGCCCACCGACACAATGATACGATCTAAAAACCAAGCCGCAATGTCGATCACGACGGCGGGGACAAGCTCATCTCCATCCCTAGATAGAGCTCTGGGACGTGTCATCGCGTAGAGCATGTAAAGCTCTGGCGTAGACATCGTGCCCGGCTCATATCTGGCCAAAAAGGTGGTCGCCATAAGGCGCTGGGCAATACGTAGGCAGGGGTGGACAATGGCCGAGGCCTTGGCCCTACTAGGGTCAAAGGCGGCGTGGTGGCCTGTGATACGTGCCCAGAAGGCACCGGCGTCGAAAGAAGGTGGGGGGATGTGGGTAGGGCCGTAACCGCGATCGGCTCCGGGGACTGCAGGCCATGAGAAGAACGCTCTCATCATATCAAGAGTGACCTGGCACTCTCGATCCATGAACCTAAATGAGCATCCCTCATCGGTCCGGGCGATCGAACTCAAAACCTCAAGTGTCGCGCAGGTAAAAGTATCCGCCGACACTTGGAAAAAATCTCGCCAGCCCACGTTGTCGTACAACGTGAGCATCCCCTCAAGTACCCCCAGGCGTCCTAGGTCAGCGAGGTGTGCAAACCTGGAGGGTACGATTGAGCGCTGGGAGATACGCTCGAAGACGGCGCGGTGTGCGTCGTCTCGGAACGTAATCCCGAGCGGCCCGACCAGTGGAGCCGGTGGTGGTGGCTGTGGATCGGCAGGGAGAGGCTGTGCGGGCTGTGGGTGCACTGCAGGCTGTGCGGGGTGTGCGGGGCCTGCAGGCTGTGCTGGGTGTGCGGGGTGTGTGGGGGACGGTGGAGGAGAGTCCTCCAACTCGTGGGAGGGGCCGGCATCATCCGACCGCTTCCGCTTGGCGGAAGCTCTCTTCGACCGCGGCCGTGTCCAGGGCGGCATATCGGCCCCGAGCGCGTGCCGAAAAGTGAAAAGTGCGGCGTGTGCACAAAGAGTGGAAAGAGTTTACCCAAACACGCCGCGAGTGCTAAGCAGTGGAAGCGTGCGAAGTCCGCGCCTCCACGAAGTCCTGAGCAGCCCGTAGAAGCTCCCCTGAGCTCCCCTAAGCTCCAAAAAGCAACCTGCGCATGGAAAAGCGATATCAGCGAGTAATAATCAAAATGTATGGAGCAATAGGGGTATAACAGATAGATATGGGAATTGATTCAGGTTAGGGGTTCGATTAATACACGGATCCTCAAAAACTACGCAAAAAGAGGAGAAAATGGTGAAAAACGAGCGAACCGGAGGTGATCGGAGACAAGGCCACCGGCGGCGACTCGGGCGAGGCGTCGGCGGGCTCGGCCGGCGGTGGCGGGCCGAGCGGCGGCGGGGCAACGGCGGTCGGGCGAGTGAGGGCCGAGCGAGGGGGAATCGGGCGTGGGAGTTGAAGGGGCGCGGGCGAGAATTGGGGATTTTTCGTTTTCGAATTCCGCGCCCCCCTTCAGCTTATATATAGAAAAGTTACGCCTCGGCCGAGTGACGTGATCACTCGGCCGAGCGAGGCAAATAAAAATTTCTCCCCGATATCGCATCGGCCGAGTGGCTTTGCCAGCCTCGGCCGAGTGGAGTAAGTCCATTCGGCCGAGTGACTCAAGCTACTCGGCATGACTCGCCCTAGGAGGGTATCCGTTTTACTCGGCCGAGTGAAAATGTAGACTCGGCCGAGTAGCAGTTCTAATGAAATGAGGAAAATAGACAGAGAGTTTGGTACAGCAGACTTCCCTCGTTCGTGAGCGGCTCGGCCGGACGAACTTCTGGACTCAGCCGAGTGACTAGTATACTCGGCCGAGTGAGCCTTGTGTTCTGCTGTTTGTCTTCGTTTGGGCTCTAAACTCCGTCTTTCTTCCTCCAGTCGATTTCATGCTCCTCCTAAGCGTCGAACGCCTTCTTGGGGCGCTCCTCATCGTCTCGTTCATCCTCCTCATGATGGATCTACCTATCTCCTCTCCTGCCAAGAAAAATAGGACCCGTTATCACAAAATTTTTGGTCGGATGACTCAATACACTAAAAATCTCTAAAACGAAAATAAAGAAAAGGTAAAAATAAAGCAAAAACCGTCGGGTTGCCTCCCGACAAGCGCTCGTTTTAGGTCGTGAGCTCGACCCGCTATAATTTTCAATCAATGCGGGATGTTTGGTGCGTATGAGATGCACCCGTCAAACTTCCCGGGGAGCGCGCTTGGATTTGGACGTGGCGGCGTAGCGTGCTCCCTCGGAGGTCTCTTGTCTCGAATAGTGTTGGGGGGAGGCTCCCCCAAGCTAGCATTTACCCCGGTCAACGGCTTAACCGGCGATGCCGATTTCTGTACCGGCGGGGCTTTCTTTGGAGACTTTGATTTCGAGAGCTTGCAGAGCTCTCGAATCCTTGCGACATCAGCGTCGCCTTCATCTTCATCAGCGGAGAAGTTGGGGGAATCATCATTATTGTCTTCATGGCCTAAATCCGGGCCTTCTTCAAATTCTTCATCAAAAAGGGCGCCAATTGAGTGAGGAATCGTCTCCTCTATCACCTCATCGAGGAGGTCCATATAATCGATCTCCTCATGGTAAGGCATGTGCTTCATTGCCTTGGGAATGTGGAGCTCCACCTCGATGTTTCCGACGTTTAAGGTTAAGGTACCTTCGCGCACGTCGACGATAACTCCGGCGGTGGCGAGGAATGGGCGTCCAAGTATCAATGAGTGTCTCCCTCTTCCTTAACGTCCATGATGACGAAGTCACATGGCAAGCATATTCCACCCGGGACTTGAAGTGGGATGTCTTCGGCAATCCCCACCGGCCTTGTTATCCGGCCATCGGCTAATTGAATGCGCATGTCGGTGGGTTTCAACTTTGTCCCGGTGTTAAGCTTTAAGAACATGGAGAGGGGCATGAGACTCACACTAGCCCCAAGATCGACCAACGCCTTTTGGAGAGGCACGCCGCCCAAAGTGCAAGGAATCCGAAAACTCCCCGGATCTTTAAATTTTGCCGGCTCCTTTTCTCTCTTGGTGAACCAAGAGCCCTCCTCGGCTAGCATGATCTTCTCCTTCCTCTTTCTCCCCGAAATCAAGTCCTTCAAGAATTTGGCATATGTGGGGATCTCCGCAATGGCGTCGAGGAAGGGGATATTGAGGCTAACTCCTCTTAGATACTCGAGGAATTTCGCTAGCCTTTTCTCCATTTTCGCTTTCGCTAGTCTTTGGGGGAATGGGACCGGTGGCATGAAGCGCCTCTCCTCAATTAATCGCTCCGCCCTAGTTTTCTCCTTGTCTTGTGGCTCCTTCTCCTTTTCAATGTCAACTATCGGCTCAATTGGCTCCGAGCTTTTCTCCACGGGCTCCTCAATAGGAATCATGGCGGGGGTGGTGTCCTTCCCGCCTCTAGTAGTAACGGCAACTACGGCATTGATGTGGCCCGTGTTGCCCCGTGGGTTTTGCTCCGGTTGCGCCGGCAATCTTTGAGTGTTCCGATTGAGCAACGCCAATTGCTCCGATATTTGAGCCACTACGGTATTAAGAGATTCTTGCCCCGCCTTCAAAGTAGCATTCACCTTGTTTTGCTCGACCATGAACGCCTCCACTCTAGTTTCGAAATCGGATCGTTGTGGAGTTTGCGGAGGGTTTTGATTTTGATTCCTCCACCCTTGGTTGAATCCGGGAGGCCTATAAGGTGGAACTTGTTGCTTTGGTTGGAAGTTTTGTTGCGGAGGCCCCCTCGGCGGATAGTATTGTTGTTGGGGTGGTGGTGGTCGAGCTTGATTAGGCGGTTGTTGTGGCGGGTTCAAAGCTCCTTCATTGTTGGCGTAGGAGAATCCCGGATGATTTCTTACGCCCGGATTGGACCAATACCCTTGGTTCCCCGCAACATATTGTACTTGCTCCAAGGACCCTTCTCCTTGCTCTCCTCCCGAGTACATGACTTGAGATTGGTCTTGCCAATCACACATTTGGTTGGTCGGTGCGAAGGTGGATGGGCTTCCTTGGGGCTCCGTGATGAATTTCTCCAATCTCTCCACCACCTTGTGGAGAGAATCGAATTTGCTCGTGAGCTCCGCTACGGCCTTTGCCTCGTAGATGCTAGTTGGCTTTAAGGAGGACGTGGAGTGTCCTCGCTCATCGCCCCATTGTTGGTTATTTGAGGCCATCTCCTCAATTAGGGCCGTAGCTTCCTCGGGAGTCTTTGACAAGATTGCACCATTCGCCGCGGCATCAATAATTTGCTTGGTCCCCGGTTGGAGACCGTTGTATAAGCTATGAACTAGCTCCCAATCCTCTATACTGTGGTGCGGGCATTGGTGCTGCAAATCCTTAAATCGCTCCCAAGCTTCATAGAGCGTCTCATGTGGTCCTTGCTTGAAGGACATGAGAGCGCTCCGGATCTTCACCGTCTTGGATGGTGGATAGAATTTGTCAATGAATGCATCCGCCAACCCGTCCCAAGAGGTGAAAACTCCGTCAGCTTGTGTCCTCAGCCAATAGAGTGCTTTGTCCTTTAGCGTGAAGGGGAAGAGGCGCAGTCTGATGGCATCGATGGGGACCCCCGGCATTTGGAATGTGGCGCACTTCGACAAGAATGATTGGATGTGGTATTGGGGGTTCTCATGAGCGTTCCCATGAAATGGGTCTTGTTGCATCAAAACCACCAATCCCGTCTTTAGCTCGAAGTTCTTGTCGGCCGCCAACTCCGGCACGGCAATGGATGACGTAGTAGAAGAGGTCTTAGGCCGAAGCCTATCGCGAATAGAAATTATTCTCGCCATCCTCGCCGCCAATTCTTCGGGAGTTTCCGGGTTGGTCATAAACCGCCCTTCCGGATATTGTCTCCTTTCCGCTCTAAGTCTCCGCGCGGTACGTTCGATCTCGGGATCGAATAATAAGGCTTCGTGGTCCGCCGTAGATCTCGTGTACATGCACAGGGAAAACAGAGTTTCAAAGAGATGATTAGTACCGTGGAAGGGTTAGGTAAGAATAGTAGGAAATAATAATAATGATAATAAAAAATAATAAAAATAAAAGAACGAAATAGCTAGGGTGAAAAAGAATCAAACGCAATCGCCTCCCCGGCAACGGCGCCAAAAACTTGATCGCTCCGGGACGTACACCCAAAGAATGGTTGTAGTTTTACCGCAAGCGCACGGTATAGCGGCGAGCGGGTATCGAACACATGGAGGACGAATGACCGTGCTTGCTCCTAATCAACCTGGCTATTCAAGAGTAGAGAGAGTTGCCTTGGGCGATCCTGTCACAATCGTCAGACAAATGTGCGAAATATCAAATCAAATAAAGAACGTCTAGGGAACGGGGAATCCCCGCTACTCACCGTATTTCATAGATGTGGTTCGTCGGTATCAAAATTGCTAGAATGAGAATTTGGATGAACTAGTTGCAACTAAATGTGGAACCAAGCTCACGCTCTCGCGCTGTTGCCGGTCTATAGCTATCCTAGGGTCGGGTCCAATCTCTTGCAAACCCTAGCCTAGGAAAGCTAGCATTAGGATCAACATCATCGTCCAATTGCGCACCGAGCCCAATCTCTTGCAAACTCGGTCCACAATCTAAATTAGGATAGTTCCTACCCGTCCAATCTCTTGCAAATGGGTATCGGCACGGAATTGCAACCGGAGGTCCTAGTATCGGTCCAATCTCTTGCAAACCGATACTTCGAAAATCCGACTCCAACCCAATTCGGATTTCTAGGGCTTCCTATCAAATTGGGATCCAATCTCTTGCAAATCCCAATTGATATGAATACCTAGCTATCCGTAGTAATTCGATCCCAATCTAATCTCTAATTATTGATTCTAGCACAATTTCTACCAATTTATCACAAATACGAAATTGGGCTTGTAGGGTTCATCCCCACGCCCGAAGACGTGGAGACTACTTACAAATCATAGCAATAGCACAGAAATAATCAATGAAATAGACAATGGAATTCATCACAACAATGATATAAACAATAAAAATAGAGTTTTTGGGGAAGAGAGATGCAAACCAAAGTAGTTCTTCAATTAATCCAACAAAAATCCAAGTTTTTCTCTTCTCCAATCACAAAATAATAAAGCTAAAAAGTAATCTCAAAAAGCTGCAAAAAATCTAAGAGATGGCTCCTAAAACTAGGGTAAAAACAGATCTTAAATAGCCCCAAAAATCGTCCAAAAATCCTGACCAAAACGCCCCTGCACAGCCTGTTTTCCGCAAATTTCGCTACAGGCAGCGCATCGCACTCGGCCGAGTGACAAAAGTCGCTCGGCCGAGTGAAAACCCTGTCATTTTCCAGTAAGTCGGGGGCTTCAAGGGCCTTCAGTTCGGAGGCGGCTCGGCCGAGTGAGTTGTCGTCACTCGGCCGATGGCTTCACTGCACTCGGGCGGACGCGGTTTACCACTCGGCCGAGTGGGTCTTCTGGAGCTCAGGTGGCCGAAAAACAGTAACTTCGATCTTTTTGAGGGCCTTCGTCTGGGCGCCACTCGGGCGGACGTGGTATCGTCACTCGGCCGATGTGGTCTCCGTCGCTCGGCCGAGTACACATGGAAAACGTGTCTGAACGGGTCGGTCGAGTAGTGTCTCGCTGGTCGGCCGAGTGGCTCCTCCACTCGGCCGAGTGGGACACAAAAAATGCCCAATCTGATTGTTTTCGCCTCCTCGTCGCTCCTGCGACGTCCATTCTTCTTCCGATCCTCTCCAACAGTAAAATATCCCTCGGGGAGGTCGTCGGTGGCCGTGTAGAGTAAGCGCGTCTCGAGATCACTCCAAATCGCGCCAAATCACCTGAAATGCGACAAAAACAACAAATCATGAAAAGCATCGCAATATCGTCGATATATCGTGAAAAACATGATTTGGGCGATCTAAATGGCATGCAAATCCACGGGAAAAAGGTGTAAAATATGGAGTGATCATCGACACAGATGTGTGGACAGAATTCGAGACGCTCTCTGTAAGGACAGCTGTTGCTGGTGACAAAGTGGTGCCAGCGAGTGGAATGTGGGACCCTATGGAGATGATCAGTGAAGCAATAAGGTCCCTAAGAGGTGGAAGGGTGGTGGCTGGACCGTGCTCAGAGAAGTCCAGAGCAGTAGACTCTGGAGCAGACAAAATATCAGTGCCCTCAGGCACTGGTACGGTGGAGACAGTGATATAAGCCTCGGGGCAAATAGTGGTAACAGTCCCCGAGGACTCGACGGTGGTGGAGGTGGTAGATACAGAGGTGGAAGAAGAAATGCCTCCTGCAGGTGGTGGGTGCACAGGTAAAGCTGGAAGGGCGGCCACAATGGCCGCCAGGTCGTGCTCCTCATACTCGGAGGAGTGGGGAACCGGGTCATCGACGACCGCCTCGACGGGAGCTCCCAGGGGATCGAGTACGTGGAGTGCCGGAAGTGGGTGGACCCTATCAATCATCCAGCTTTGATGGAGAGGTGCAATGGTGGTTAGGTGAGGGGTAGGAAGGACGAGGTAGGGTTTGTGGTGGGTGCCAACAAGGTACGTCCAGTGATTGGCTACATAAGGCCTAATGATATGCATATGCTCAAGCATGCCTAGAGTCAAGCGTGTGGGGCCAGGAGGGGTCACTAGATCGTCAGGAAGATCAATACCAAGCATCTGCGCAAAGATGGTGAAAAATCTGTCGCAGCAGATATCGGTGGAGTAGTGGGTGGTGGCGGTCTGCAGAAGGCGATGACACAGCCAGTGGGCTGCGTTTGAGAGCACAAAAGGGCAAGGGGAGCCGTCTGGGTGAAAGAACATAGGTCGGGTCATTCCCATAAGATGGGAAAGCTTGGATAGGGACATGGTCCTGACCTCTGGCCTGCAAAAGATGGTGGTGGCGAGGTAGCATTGCGCGTAGCAAAGGCAAGGATGCATAATGCATAATGCCTTCGCCCGGCTAGGGCGGTAGTGGTCCAGACCTGATATGCGATGCCAAAAACCTGGGGCATCGAACGTGCTTATGTCGTAATCTGGGGAGAAGGCGGCTCGGAGGTCAGGGATGGCAGGGAAATGGAAGTGGGAGCGGATCATGGCGTGTGTGATCGTGAAGTCGTGATCCATGAGACGGAAGGTGATGCCATCACCTGCCTGGGTGCGGGTGATGGAGCTCAAAGACTCCAGGGTAAGGTGAGAGTACGTGGGGGCATGGACGGCTAGGAGCTGCTCGAAGCCAATCGTGCGATAGAGCCAATGGACTACTAGCAAGAGTCCAAGAGATCGGAGGATGGGGACGTCTATGAAAAGTGTAAGAACGAGACGACGCTACGAGAGCCTGACAAAGCACTCGCGGTGTGCGTTGTCACGAAAAGTGATGCCTAATGTCCCACATGTGGTGACAGAGCGGCAGGAACGGCAGGAGGAGCGGTAGGGACGGTAGGTGCAGTGGTGGGGATAGGTGCAGAAGTGGCTGGTGTGTGTGTGACGTGTGGGAGAAGAGTCGGACGCTGACGATGGATCACCCGCGTGCTCCTCCTCGGAGGTGGGGGGTAGTGGCACGGTGACGCACCCGGAACATACACCTAAATTCTACCTAGCGGTGTCACGGTCGCTAGGCGTAGTATGGCCCCTAGGTGTCAATTCCGGGCTCTATCCGCAAGCGGACGGTGTCAAATTATAGTATAAAAGATGTCGGGTCCCACAGGGACGGTGACAATGTATTTGAGGTCTCAGGTTATTTTTAAATCCCGAAGTGAGATAGCTGTCAGTTGGGAAAGTTTGGTTATGGTGTTGTTGTTGATTTGATAATAAAGAGAAATAGGGTTTTAGGGATCACCACTAAGACCGTCAGAGATCGATATTGGAATGGGATCTTTACGTTGCATTAGGTTTAGGGGATTAATCTCTCAATTCATACCACTCTCGTAGGTTAGAATTTCGAGGTATTTCGACAGATCTCATTGATGAATGGCGGTAGCCGTCAATGTAGCGATATAGTTCGTCGGTGGATCCCCTCAAGGCACGAGCCGGGCATGGTCACGAGCCTTGGTTGGATCCACCGATTTCCCTATTCAAATCCCAAGGATACCCCGTAAGCTCATCAATTCCACAGACCGTGGGCATGATATCAGTGCGAGTTATCCCAGGGATTCGGAAGGATCAACCGAATTACTCCCCTTTATTCCCAATGCAACCTAGAGATCCAGATCTACATCCCTGTCCTAAAATCTTAGGGCTAACCGATCAACCCTAGAGGAGACTAATCACACATGGTGATATTGATGAATAAAAATGCGATTTTTATCGAGGAAAGCATTATGGCAAATCAATCGAATAAGAATTTAATAACTTACGTACCGAAGGCGAAACAGTAGCCAATGATAATCCAAAAAGATCCCACAAATTCCAGAGTGCAAAAGCAATAGATCTTCAAAAATAATTCAATAATCTCCAAGAAATAGTTTTAGATCTAATAAACGTTTCTAATCTCCTCTCTCCCCAAAAAAGTAATTCGAAAATACAAAAGAAACGAGCTCTCTCTTCACAATCCTCAGATCCACACTTCACTCCATTCTGCGCATCAGACGGCCATGAGAATTTCCGAAAATAGCCTTCATTGTCGCCGACCGAGTCAGTGACTCGGTCAAGCAGAGGCTTGCTCGGTCCGGTTGCTCGATCGAGCAGCCCTCCTGCTCGGTCGAGTACGTCAGTGAGTCGGTCTTTTCCAAAAAAATGCCACTCTGTCTGCTTGGCCCGAGTCAGCCTTGCTTGGTCAAGCAGCCAGCTGACTCGGTTGCCATGAGATCTGCTCGGCTCGAGTTGGGGGTTGATTGAGCTTTGAAAATAGGAGCTGCTCAACCGAGTCACCATACTGCTCGGTCCGAGGAGCATGCATATCAGCTCTCACTCTTCTTCGTGCATCTGCTCTACCGAGCAGGTGCTCTGCTCGGTTGAGTCGCCTGGGAGATTCTGAGCTTCTTCTGGCAGCTTCTCCTCCACTCCTGGCAATCTCCTATACTCCTCCTGTAGGCTTTCAAAACTCGGCGAACTCCTGTAGAGCTTCGCCAACGGGCTCAAGAGCATGCTGGATGTGTCCATATCCAAAATGGGTCTCGAATTGCTTCAAAATCCCTGAAAATTCACAAAACTCTACGAAACTCGAATATGGCGTTAGAATTGCAATATCGTAGGAAAATGCGGGATTTGGATGCGAATATGGCATGAAATGCAATGGAATGATGCTATGAAAATATATGAAATATGGACGCATCACACGGCGAGGGCATCGTGGGGGTCGAGAAGAGGAGGCAGCAGTGGCCTTCCTCTTCCCACGACCCACAGATGTGTGAGCCCCTCTAGTGCGAGGCATCGTGGAGGTGGCAGGATGACGTGTTGGTATAAAAGTAAAAGGGGTATAGATTGTACAGACAGAGCGATCACGGCGAAAGTCTCCTCCAAGCTAATCCTGGTAGTGTCCACTGACGTAGGCAAAACGTACCTGAAATAGAAACAAATAAAATGGCAGGATATGAAAAATAAAATAAGGGATATGTGCATCTGCTCGACCGAGTACAAGCCTTGCTCAGTCGAGCAGCGTAGATGCTGAGATGGGCTGCTGAGTTGGTGTTGCTCGACCGAGCAGCTGTACTACTCGTTTGGGATATCCTGACCGAGCATCAAATGTGCTTGGTCAGCTGAGTCGTTCATGATTGGGGAGGAGGCGTGTTGCTTGGTCGAGCACCATGGGTTCTCGATCGAGTAGGCGGAGATGCCCTAGGGCAGTGGCGACGGGGAAATGGGGGGTGATGTATGATGAGAGGGGGAGTGGAGGAGGGTGGATGTCGGGGGGTGTTTTAATAGGAAGCGGGTTTGTGGGGGGCGGCGCCACCGGCATGGGTAGCGCTGGCGGCGTCTATCGGTGATCTGAAAGGGGGGAAGGGAATAGGGGCAGAGAGAGAGAGAGGAGAGAGGAGAGGGGGGAGAGAGAGAGAGAGAGAGAGAGAGAGAGAGAGAGAGAGAGAGACCGAATGAGCGACTCGGGTGGCGCCGTGGGCGGAGGAAGGGTGAACGGTGACGGGGGGGGTAGATCGAGTAGGGTATGGGGGTTTGCTCGGGCAATTGTTTTTGATTAATCGAGAGAGCTTAGGGGTAAATGAGAACGAGTTGGGTTTTAATAACCCAACTCGTTTGGAAGTGGGGCCTGCCAAAAAAATTGGATAAATCGGCTCGATCGAGCAGTGAAGCTGCTCGGTCGAGTCAGACAAACATAAAAAAAGTTTAGAACACTCCTTCTTATGCTCGATCGAGCCTGGTCTACTCGGTCGAGCAGATCGCTACTCGGACCGAGAAGAGGTGATCGGCCCCGGATATACACCCGGAGAACGATTGTGGTCTTACCACAAGTGCACGGTAAATTGGCGAGTGGGTATCGAACACGAGGAGGTGGTGTTGGCTCAAATCTATCCTAGGTTAGTTTGTGTAACGGTCGGTTTCCGATCGTAAGTTCTTTGTGCACGTGCGCTTGATCGTGCACGTCTTTATTTTAGACTTTGTTCGTTTTCGAACCCTATCGTGTGATATGTCGTTGTGACTCTCTCTGAGGGTACTGCATTTGCCGTGTTGACTTGCAACGTCATTTCACAGGCCGTTCGCCCACGATTTGACCTTTTCCGAGGAGACGTCGCGTATCTCACTTTTGACTTGAGACGTTTTTATTTTTAATTTCATTTCTCGTCATCGAAATTGTAATCCGTCTCTTCTGACTTCTTTCTCTCGTCGCCCCGGTCGCCCCGGTATTTTTCTTATAATTTTTGGGCACCGTTTGACCCTTGTGCACTAGTAGAGCCAGTTAATTACAAGATTGCCCCTAACAATTTAACCCTATTAAACTCTAATTAACCCTAAACCTAATTAGGTGGCAGCCCCATCACGTGAACCCTCTCCCTTAGTCACATGGGCCCCACCCCTATAAAGAAAACCTAGGTTTTAATGTTTTTTTCACAGCCGCAACCCATTTGTTCTTGCGCCGGCCCTAGAAACAACCCCCCCAACGCAAACCCCCTCTCCTCAACGACCTAGCCGCCACCGGGGACCGCCGGAAACCGCCGTTGATCCGCCTGAAAAGCGCAGCAGCCGCATCAGCTTGCCACGGTCGCCGCCGCCGCTGCCGCTGCCGCCGGAGCCCCCTCGCCGTCGCCGTGAACCCCCCTCTGCCCCCTCTAGCCGTTGGCAGCGACCGCAGGCCGCGAGACTTCCTCAAACAGCGTGTTCTCTCACTGTTTTGCGTGTTTGACGCCGTACCGATGCGTCGCCAAGATCTCGCCGCCTCTCCTCGCTGTTGGAGCCCTCCGACAGCCTCCTACACCTTCTGGGAGTATTCATCGACGTCACGAACTCTTCCTATGACTCCCGACGTCGTAGGCGTTGGGTACGACGAACCGTTCATCTCGGTTGTCGTTGCAGCTCTCCGGAAGTCGTAGTACGCCTACCCGACGCACTGCTCGTTGTTCACGCATTTCGTCCGCTACCAGAACGTGTCTGGCTACGCTGCCCGTAGCCGAGACACCGCTAGGAGACGATCCGTAGCCGTGCCAATCAGATCGGTCGCCGTTCAGACTCTACGTCCTCTCTACCCCAGACTCCGGAAGAGGTTAGTGTTGGATATTGGACTCCCCGGATTTGGTTTTGGATGATGAACAAACATAAATATAATATGAACTAACACTTTGTGAGCGCAGTTATGGAGATCGTCGCCAAGTTCACTTGAATATCAATTACGACGTCTCAAGACTTCTCAAAGCACGTGATCGTATGCCTAAAGCTTCGTTGAAGCTTATGGGCCTATTTAGAAGTCATGAAGATTCGATTGAAGCTATTGAAGACGGTATCGTCAAGTTTAATTTATAGTCTTTTAGCTTCTTTCGTAGAATGTTAAGCCTTGAGTAGGTCTTACGTTTTAATTCTTCATAACGCTCATATCTTAGCTCTAGGATCTTTGTAGAAGTCCATACAATTCTTCCCGAAGCATCGCGCTTCGATTCGGGACTTCTTGTGCATGTTAGTTGGTTCAAGAAGAAGAACTGACCGACTAGATGGTGATCTAGTCGGTCAGCCAAGCTTCTTGGACCGACTAGTTTCTGTCAGTTAATTCTTAGCTCTTTACTGTTTACAGTTAGTCGGTCTAAGTTGACTTACCGACCGACTAGTTTGTGAACTAGTCGGTCAGTGATGCTTCTGTGACCGACTAGTTGAGCTTTCCCTGAACATGCATATTTGAGCTTGAGCTACTGTTTATCTTTAGTCGGTCTGTGCTTATTGATCGACCGACTAGTTGGTGAATTAGTCGGTCAACTTTCCTTCTTGGACCGACTAGTTTAGTTTACTGTACATGCCAAATTTTTCACCATACTTACTGCTTATTGTTAGTCGGTCTATGTTCATTTGGTGACCGACTAGTTGGTGAATTAGTCGGTCAACATTTGTTCTTGGACCGACTAAGTACAATTCTTCTCAGACTTCAGTTTTATCTGTTAGTCGGTCAACGTTGAGTAACCGACCGACTAGTTGTGAAACTAGTCGGTCAGCTACTCTTCTTAGACCGACTAGTTCCTTAGTCTGTACTTTGATCTTTTCTCAGTTTACTCATTAGTCGGTTTACGTTATTTGACCGACCGACTAGTTGATGAACTAGTCGGTCAGTGGTTGTTCTTTGACCGACTAGTTGGGTTCAGAAAAGAGCCGTCGGAGCTTTAATTGAAACGTTTTTCTCTCTCTCTCTCTCCTCTATCCTATATATACTTGTTGGGCTGCATTCATTGCTGCCAAGGCTGATATTATTGCAAGTTTAGAGATCAAGAGAAATCATTTCAAGTGCATTCAAAGCTCATTCTTTCCATTCAATAATCTCTCCTCACTCTTACTTCCAAAGAGAGATTCATTGAGTGTGAAGCCTTCCAAGCCAAGTGCTTGATTCTAGGTCACCAACATCCCCAAAGCTCTCCATCGCTGATCTACATCTTGGAGCTAGGGTTTGGTGCCACTTCTTCCCCAAAATCATCATTGCCCTAATTCGTAAGCAATACTCAAGGCATAGGTATTTTGTTCGGTAAGAAGTTTTCTTATTTCATTTCATATTTGATTTGTAAGTTTCACTCTCGGTTGTGAGAGTGTGGTTGTGATCCCGGGTTGTGGGAGTCACAAATTACATTTTGTATGATTTGACTTGTGGATGATTTTCACAAGTATTTCATAGTGGAAATCTTGAGTTATGGTTTCTAACTCAAGTATCCGGAGGGGATCCGGGTGGTTGGGACGTAGGATCACCGGGAACAAGTCGGGGAGACTTGGGTGGATCCGAACCCATTAACATCATTTGTTTGCATTGTTAATTTTGTTGTTGTCATTCAATTTAAGCTTCCGCAAATTGATTTGGTAGTTGTTTGCAATTTAATTTGGAATTATACTCCTTATTATTTTAAAGTACTATTCACCCCCCTCTAGTACTTGTGCAGTAGCTGGTAGGGCATTACATTTGGTATCAGAGCCAGATACTTAGCTATGTCTGCCAACGACAACAAGACCGTGCGTCCACCTTCCAACTATGACACCTTCAGGAACCGTGAAGGAGCATCTTCGGTGATGGAAGGACATTCCTCTACGAGGCCTCCATTCTTCAATGGTACCAATTACGGGTACTGGAAATGCCGGATG
This sequence comes from Scilla litardierei, assembly GCA_030789695.1. Lineage (NCBI taxonomy): Eukaryota > Viridiplantae > Streptophyta > Magnoliopsida > Asparagales > Asparagaceae > Scilla > Scilla litardierei. The sequence goes on along the minus strand of CM061142.1, from coordinate 264,631,568 downwards.
GAAACCTTCCTCCGGAGTGCATCCTTATGGAGGACTACAATGAAGGAATACATCGAGCCCGTAGAAGAAGACTTCGAGAAATGGACAACCGCGGAGGTCGCCGCGGAGGTAAGCAATGCCAAGGCAATGAACACCTTGCAATGCGCATTGAAGCCCGAGGACTTCAATAAGATATGCACATGTAAGAGTGCATATCAAATCTGGAACTCCCTCCTCATTCTTCATGAAGGGACGAGTCGGGTAAGAGACTCTAAACTCGTAGTTGTAAACAAAGATTACGAAATGTTTCATATGCAACAGGGCGAGAAGATGAAGGAGTATTACGCTCGCTTCGTCGACATCATAAACGAGTTAGAGGCTCTCGGCAAATCCTACACCCAAAAGGAGAAGTGTTCGAAGCTTATCGAAGGACTTCCTTCTTCTTGGGAGAAACGTACCTTCGCCATCGAGGAAGGTAATGACATGAATAAGTACACCGTAGTTCAACTAATTGGTACTTTAATGTCATACGAGGTACGCAAGGATAGCAAGCTCAAATTGCAGGAAAAGATGAAGTCCTACCTAAAGCAAGACGAGCCAAAGAAGAAGGCTATTGCTTTCAAGGCCGCTCCATCCACATCCACATCAACCGATGATGAAGACTCAGAAAACGAGTTGGACTTGGAGTCCATGGCACTCATGGCCAAGAAGTTCAACCGTTTCTTCCGAAAAGGTAACTATAAGAACAAAGCTAAATTTGGTTCTTCTAACGCCTCTTCCTCTCCTTTGTGTTTCAAGTGCAATAAGCCAGGACACATGAAAGCGGAGTGTCCTCTCAACAAACAAAAGGAGAAGTGGAAGGCGCCAAAATTCGATAAGTCCAAGAAGTACAAAAAGGGGGACAAGAAGGGACTCGTCGGAGCAACATTCACCGACTCCGAGGATTCTTCAAGCGGAGAGTCGGACGATGAGCAAGTGGAGCAAGCGCACATGTGCTTCATGGCAAGAGAGGAGCATGATCAAGGATCCTCCTCTTCCGATGATAGTGATGACGAAGGCAACGATGAGGTAACTATGGATGATCTTAGGAATGCTAACTCTCAATTATGGTCAAAATACACTAAATTAGTAAATAGATATACTAAGGTAAAAGATGACCTAACTAGCATTCAAACCTCGCCTAAGACTATCATCACCAACAACGACACCGTTGTTGAAGAGTTAAGAAATGAGATTATTAATCTCAAATCTAAACTTGAACATGTTAGCATCGAGGATCCGGAAGAACATAGGATAGCGGATTTAACTTCTCAAAACTCGACTTTGAGTATTGAGAACGAGAATCTTAAATCTCGTGTTTATGTGCTCACATCGCAAGTATCCAACTTGGATACTTCTATGCGTTCTCTCAAAGAGAAATATGAGAACACATTAGGCCGAATCAATAGATTCAATAAGGGTAAGGACCATTTGGATAAAATCCTAAGTGACTTACTTCCGGCCAATCACCACATTGGTTTGGGGTATACGATGGGATGTCCATCCAAATAGGCCACTACTTTTGTTAGGCCAACTTCCGGTGACTTTACGAGTGGTAGCAAACACTCTATTGGTAGTTCATCTACCAATGGTGCTTCCACCTCGTTCACACCCTCTTTTGGAAAGAAACCCACTTTGGGTGGACCTCCAAAGAAGGGGCATGCTTATATGTACACCAATACCATGCCACGTAGGAACACACGTCCTACTCCACCGTCTCACACATATGATGATTTTTATGCAACACATTCTCGAGCACGTGCACACCATGTGAGACACTCTCACGCACGTGTTCCCACACATGCATATGTTCACCCACAACATCATATGAATAATTCTCATCGTGCACCATTCCATCATGTTCCTTATGCCTATCCACAACATGCATCACGTAGAAATCAACGTCGAATGCATGCACCCAATAGGATGAGGGCTCCCAAGATTTTCACAATTTGGAGCCCAAAGGACACAAGCATGGACGAAAAACAAATGTATATGAATGCTTATTTTTCGGATGTTGTGCATAGTAGAAATTATGTGGGGAAGTCTAAGTCCAATTGGACTTGGCTTCCAAAGGTCTAATCCTTTGGACCCAATGACCTTGGGTACCATGATATGAAATTCTCTATCTTTAGGTACTCAAGGAAAAGAAAAAGAAAAGGAGCAACAAATTTAAATTTAGCTCCAAGGGAAATTGGATACTCGATAGCGGGTGTTCAAAACACATGACGGGTGACGCTAGTTTGCTCTCCGGAGTGGTTCCCATAGCAAATGGAAACCGCGTCGTATTTGGAGGCAACGAGAGCGGAACCATCATAGGTGTTGGTAAAGTGGGTAACCCATCTAAACCCTTAATTAGTGATGTTTATCTTGTTAATGGTTTAAATCATAATCTTATTTCAATAAGCCAACTTTGTGACAAAGGTTACAAAGTTAGCTTTGCGAAAGGATTGTGTCATATTTTAAGAAAAGATAATGATAAATTATTATTTTCCGGCACTCGTCATAAAGATATTTATATTTTGGATCTTCCTAAGTCTTATGAACAATGTCTCGTTGCCAACACAAGTGAACAACACTTATGGCATCGACGCTTTGGACATGTGAACTTTGGAACACTTTATAAGCTTTCAAAATTAAATTCCATTAAAGGTTTTCCGAAGCTTGTTTTTGAAAAGAAAAGTTTTTGTGATTGTTGTCAACGTGGCAAGCTTCCTAAATCTTCATTTAAACCTAAGCAAAGCATTTCTACTAAACGGCCACTAGAGCTATTACATCTAGACTTATTTGGGCCAACTAGAGTTGCTTCCTTGGGAAATGCAAGATATGGACTTGTCATCGTAGATGACTATTCGAGATTTACATGGGTATTTTCATTATGTAATAAAAATGAAGCTTTTGAAAACTTCACAATTTTTGTTAAGAAAGTACAAAATCTCTTAGGAACCACCATTGTCACTATTCGTAGTGATCATGGAGGTGAATTTGAGAATGAGACTTTTGAGACATTTTGTGATGAAGTTGGTATTACACACACCTTCTCTTTCCCTCGTGCACCTCCTCAAAATGGTGTAGTTGAGAGAAAGAATAGGACGCTAGTGGAGTGTGCTCGCACTATGCTTGATGATAGCCAACTTGGCCATCAATTTTGGGCGGAAGCGGTACACACCGCTTGCTATGTGTTTAATAGAATACTTTTGAGGCCCGGCACTAAACAAACTTGTTATGAATTGTTGTTTGGTAGGTTGCCTCAAGTTAAACATTTTCGTGTTTTTGGTTCGAAATGTTTTATTAAGAACACGTATGGTAGTTTGGACAAATTCGATCCAAGATCCGATGAGGGGATTTTTGTTGGATATTCTTCGCGTAGCAAAGCCTACCGGATATTCAACAAACGAACCTCAACGATCGAGGAGTCGCTTCATGTCTCTTTTAATGAAGGATTTGTTCCAACTAGAATTTCAAATGATAATGATTCTTTGGATGTTTTATGTGATTCAATTGATAATTCTAAGTCTAATAATTCTATTGATTCTATTGAGACTAACCCAACTAATGAAGTTGTTGAGAATGTTCCTAGTGACCAAGGTATTCCCAAACGGCTTCATACCGTTCGTGACCATCCTCATGAGCAAGTCATTGGCAATATCTATGATAGTGTCAAGACGAGATCGCAAGTGAACTACTTCGCTCATTGTGCCTTTGCCTCCTCGATAGAGCCAAAGAATGTTAATGAAGCATGCGAAGATAGCGCTTGGATCTTAGCCATGGAGGAGGAGCTCATTCAATTCGAGAGGAATGAAGTTTGGGAGCTTGTTCCATTGCCATCGAAGAACCACACCGTCATAGGGACAAAGTGGATCTTCAAGAACAAAACCGACGAAAACCAAGTCGTCGTCCGGAACAAAGCTCGGTTAGTTGCTCAAGGCTATCGACAAGAGGAAGGTATTGATTTCGAAGAATCCTTCGCTCCGGTAGCTAGATTAGAATCAATTAGATTATTATTGTCTTTTGCATGCCATAAGGATTTTAAATTATTTCAAATGGATGTTAAAAGTGCATTTTTAAACGGAGATGTCGTTGAGGAAGTTTATGTTTCTCAACCTCCGGGCTTCATAAATGAAAAATTTCCAAATCATGTTTTTAAACTAAAGAAAGCACTTTACGGTTTGAGACAAGCTCCTCGAGCTTGGTATGATCGCCTAAAGAATTTTCTTTTGGATTTGAATTTTAAAATGGGAGAAGCCGATTCTACACTTTTTGTTAAGCATGCGAATAATGATATAATTTTAGTTCAAATATATGTTGATGATATCATTTTCGGTGCTACTAACTTTGCTCTTTGCGAAGAGTTTTCTAATGTTATGAAGGAACAATTTGAGATGAGCCACATGGGTGAGCTCAAGTATTTCTTAGGTCTCCAAATTCGCCAAATGGACGATGCAATCTTCGTCCACCAAACGAAGTATACGGTGGAGTTGCTTAAGCGATTTGGAATGGAGAGTGCTTCTGGGAAAAAGACTCCAATGAGCACGACTACGCATCTTGACAAGGATACGGGCGGTAAGGATGTAGACATTCGTCTATATCGAGGTATGATAGGTAGTTTACTTTATCTTACCGCAAGTAGGCCCGATATTATGTTTTCCGTATGCGTATGTGCTCGTTATCAGTCTCAACCTAAGGAGTCTCACTTAGTAGCGGTAAAGCGTATTTTCCGTTATCTAAGTTACACTTTAGATTTTGGATTACTTTATCCGAAATCTAGCACGTATGAGTTAATCTCATATAGTGATGCCGATTATGCGGGATGCAAATCCGACAGGAAAAGTACTAGTGGCACTTGCCATTTTATAGGAAATTCTCTTGTCTCTTGGTTTTCCAAGAAGCAAAATTACGTGTCACTTTCAACCACCGAGGCGGAATATATTGCCGCCGGTGCCGCGTGTGCTCAAGTTCTTTGGATGAGACACACACTTAAAGACTTTGGTATTAATTATGATACTTGCCCTATCATGGTTGACAACCAAAGTGCAATATGTCTTTCCAAGAACCCGGTACACCATTCCCGTTCGAAACACATAGATGTCCGACACCACTTTTTAGATGATCATGTAGCTAAAAAGGACATCATTTTAGTGTACGTTGAAACCCAAAAGCAAATCGCCGATATTTTCACGAAACCCCTAAAGGAGGACTCCTTTGTGCGGTTGCGTCGAGAATTGGGGATTATGGGTGAATCCGAGATATAGGATTCATGTTTCATTCAATATTCTTGCATGCTATTATATTTCGAAATATTTCGTTCATGCTAGACTTATTGGATTTTTCGGGAATTTATGTGATATTTTGAATTTTCGCTCGAATTCATGTTTTGAATGTCGTATTTAAGCTTTCGATGTTTAATGGGGTAGTTTAGATGATTATTGAGAGTTTTGCGATATATCGTCCAAGCATTTTGAAGAGAGAACTTGATTATCACTTTTTGGACTCTCTTAGTCGGTTTCAGTTCAACCACCAACCGACTAGATGTTCATCTAGTCGGTTAGTAGAAGAACTTAGACCGACTAACTCATGCTTTTTGAGTCTCCTCTTCATTTCGATTTTTTAGTCGGTTCATGTTCAGTGACCGACCGACTA